>CM030365.1:265915037-266515037 GCA_017893485.1 Hemerocallis citrina | reverse complement strand
ACCATGCTGAATGCATTTTCCTTAATTCCCGGTCCCCTGCTGCTCCTTCAATTCATTTCACTTTTAGTCAGTGCTTGCTTTTGCATCTTTTATGATTGTTATTACCTTGTTGTTGTTCGTTCCTACTACTTCACTGTTGTCAGATGTTTAGAGTGTAAGAACCAAGGAGGTCGTCGTCGCACATATTACTGGAACTATCAAAAACCTTAAGGCTATCAGCCCTTGTTGGGCTACTCCCAGTACTACTTGAAAGTGAGCCGATGGTACTAGTCTTTTGGAGTACACCAGTTGGAGACGAATCTAATCTCGGGCTCGACGAATCCCAACCATCGGACGTCAGATGGTTTAGTGACGAAGAAGAAGAAGAAGAAGAAGAAGAAGAAGAAGAGGAATAATTCTTACTGAAATTAAGATCCTTTGATCTGCTGCTGCTGCTGCTGCTGCTGCTGTTTGTGTTTGTTAATGCCTCCCCAAGTGGGCCCCCTAATATTGTTGGGAATTCCCAAGAGATGATGGGTATCCAGCTCGACAGTCTAAGTGGAGAAAGTGCAAGCTTTTCCTGGTTGGGAGAGGAAGTGGAGGATGAGAAATCAGTGACGGAGGAGAGCTGGGTCCTGTCCCTGTCTGACTTCATGTCCTCTAACTCTAACTCGGGCCATGTGATGGGTTGATGTTCAGGCTGAGTTTTTGGCCAGTCATCAATGAAATGTCGAAGAGGATGAGGATGATGGTTATTTCGGTCCTCCTCGAGTTGTGAAGAGTAGTAGTAGTCAAAGCTGCTGATGTTTTCAGAGGATGAGCTTCTTAGAGGGTACTTCAGAGAATCATGAGCTTCAAATGGGTTGTTGTTGTTGTTGTTGTGATGCTTCAAGATCGGCGGGACCAGGCTGTTGTTACCTGCAGGCTTTGTACTTACAGCAGTTAGCAGGGAGAGGCCTTGGGAATCCTGGATACTTTCTTTAAGGTTATCTTCGCTCATTAGAATCCTGTAAGAATATAGAGATAATGAGCGATTTTTTGTTGTTGTTTGGATTATCTATAGATTATGATCTGGATATTTGATAGAATTAAATTTGCATGCTTAGAACCCATCTAACTTTGAGAAATCCATTAGATCAGCAGTTAACAGTGCGTGCCATAATCAAGAGGATACACAATACTAGGCACTTGAAGATGAATTATATATACATACATATGTATACATATACATATAGATAGATAGGAAGCTATTTAATCAGACAGAGAGCATGAAAGATGCAACCAACCATTCTTGTCATGTTGGAAGTGTAGGAAAATTTTGCCATACTGCCCCACTTTTTGAAAATATTTAGCGCCTTGCCCCACTTTCGAAAACAATTAGCGATATGCCCTTGTTTAGGACACGTCAGCAATAAACGTTATTGGAAAAAAGGGCATAGGTTATTACGATGCCGTTCTTCCCAATAATGGCATCTGTTTGAGAAAAAAGTTTCATGCCGTTATTTGAAATAACGGCATCTGTTACTTTTTGTCTAAAGATTTAATAGTCTCAATTGTGAGCTAAAAGAAAATTGCAAAATTAAAATAACCAATGCCGTTCTCTGAGAGAACAGCAACGACTATACTGATGTCGTTATTTTGAATAACGGCATCAGTTATATTCGTTTTGTACGGTTACCTATAATCAATAACCCCCAAACCTTCCCCCTTTTGCCTTACGATTTTTTCTCTCCTTCACTCCGCTCCCATAACCCTAATCCCTAAAAAAAAAATTCCTAAAATTCCAAGTATTTGAGTGATTTGTAAGTTGCCAAACAACAAGTATACCTAGACTCTACTTTTGATTCTCTCATTGATTATTCCAAATCAACCGGAATCCAAATTTGTGGTAAGTTTCGAAAATCCCTAATTTTTTTTTACAATGTTGATTTTGATCTATGAGAGATGTATGCATTGGTAGTATAGTACAAGTGATGTAGATTTGTGTTATCTAAGTAGTAATTTTGGAAAAGTACTTATGGATTGTTGGTGATCTAGGGTATGTGAAATGTTGAATTGTTGATCTAGGATTTGTGAAATTATTGTTGATTAGCAAGAGCTATATTGATAGTATAATAAAATTGATGTAGAATACATCCACGTAACTAATAGATATGTGAAGTGATTTTTATAGGAGATTGAGATGTGGATTACTTATTTTGCTATCTTCGCGAACTTAGATTCATCTATTTGTATTGTGTGAAGATGTTGTGGTGGTGAATGTTTGTTATTGTTTAGTAATGTTTAGTAAAATTTTAGTACAATTTTTAGTATCTCTAGTATTGTAATAATGTCTATTAATATTGTAGTTGACACGTTATATTTAATGTTGATAGGCAAATGGATCCTACACAACCATCTTCTTCCCATGATGTGGGTGCTTCATCTAGTACTTCGCATGGACCATGGGGACATCCGGGTCCAATAGATCCTACCGTTCTTTATCTGCAAGAAAATCACAGATCGCAGGTGGTTTGGAAATGAGATGTAGAAAAAATGAGTTTCCGAATGCACACCATCATGGCGACGTACCTTCGTATTCAAAATTACTTGGTAAGCAGCGGATTTTACGGAATGTCGAAGTTGGCGAAAGTCAAATGTGACCACGCATTACTTACCGCTCTTGTGGAGCGATGGAGGCCAGAGACACACACGTTTCACTTACCAGTTGGAGAGATGACGGTGACCCTACAAGATGTAGCCATCATTGCGGGTCTTCCAAACGATGGGGTGGCCGTCACCGGCAACTTGATGTTCAATAAGGTTGCATTGATATGAGATTACCTTGGGCACGAGGTGGAAGAAGATGATAAGGGAGCATTCGTTGGGGAATCAGTTAGAGGTTCTTGACTTTATGCGGATTTCGATAATCAACTTCCAGACGTACCGATGGACATCCAACTCTAGCGTTATACGCGGGCTTATTTGTTGTCGATGATTGGAGGGATTCTATTCCCTAATTCTTCAGGTGATGTAATGCATCTCATGTACCTTCCACTGATCGCTGACCTACAAATAGCCGGCCGATATAGTTGGGGAAGTATGCCTCTGGCCTCCTTCTACCGTGCCCTCTGCAACTATTCGATGTGGTCGATCCAAATGACCGGGCCGATGTCGATATTGCAAATATGGTGTTGGGAACGAATACACCTCGGCCGACCCCGGATAACGGTACTTTCAGAAAGTTGAAGAGTGCAACAGGAAAATCCTATGTTGAGAGCTCCTCTTGGTGCTTACTGGATGGGTAAGCTCACATGGAGGGATAACCCACGTGGTGTCCTCACATATTACAGGGACGAACTCGATCAGTTGAGAGAAGAGTACGTCAACTGGACAACGTGTACAGAGGATAGGCTACAACGTCTACCCCCCATTTGCACCGCCAATAATCAACTATGGTTGACATTAGCTCCACTTGTGAATTTCTCGATTGTGGAGTTCTATTACCCCGGTCGCGTCCTCCGCCAATTCAATGTACAGCAGTCCGTCCCCGTAAACTCAATATACGACCGTAAACTTCACAACATTACGGGCCAAGGACATTTACCGAACATGGATTGGGCCGATCACCACCGTGCTCATGTAGCATGTTGGAATGAGAGGAAGTATTACTTGGTTGTAGAAGGGATTGTGCCGTACGATGGATCAATGCAAACCGGGTACATGGCATGGTACCGTCGTATCACACGGTTGTATGTAGCGCCAAGAACGGATCTCCCCGCGGGTATCCAACAACCGATACCCGCGCACCAAGTGGAACCACCACCCGCACATTCCACATCGCAACCCATGTATCAACCGAAATCTTCCTCCTATCGTTTAATGGTAAAGTAATTTTAGTGTCAATTAATTTTATTCACTTCATTTTGCTTATGCTTGTTTAATGGTAAAGTTTAGTTTACTACTAATAATTTCTATTCCTAATATAGACTGACAACACATGGGACATTGCGAGAAAATGTGCGGGTGCCTTGAAGAGCAACGCTTCGAAGGCATGCAAGGAATTGGCAAGAGAACTCCTACTTCCATGTCGTACTTCTCTTGAAGAAGTTGAAGATGGTTCGCGCTTCGATGACCTTCTACGTTCAACCGAAGTACCAACTCAACAGGTCCGACCAAGTGTAAGCCGAGCACCACCTCCACCTCAACAAACAGTTGAAGCAGCACAACCCGCCGCATACAAGAATACCTAAGCATATTTTATGGGTCACATTTCCCATACCGATGCTTCATATATATAGGAATATCCTAAATTATTTTATTTATAACTGTGCCCTCTTAATTGTCTATGACCATCCTAGATGTACAGTCATGATTCATGGAAGTAGAAAGGGAAGAGGAGGATCCCATTCCCAGGCATGGTTAAAATTTACCAGTGGAAAAGTATATCAGCCTAAGGTGAATGTTCAAATCTTTTAAGTAGTGTATTAAACTGACACGCACGGATATTCTCTATACACAAAATTAACCATATATATATATATCAATCCAAATAAATAGTCAACAAATACAAATATGCCTGCAGGCAACATTGATTTGTATATACTAAAGACCATTACTTGTCGATAGCGACAATTAGAGGTAGAAGACAGAGTGATACAATGAGTCGATGACAAAGATCATTATTCGTTAGAAATTAATGATAATAAAAGGCATGCATCTAACAGAGTAGCAATACAAACAACAACAACAAACACAATCACTGGTAAAGCAACGAGACCAATATTGTTTGTTAGATCAAAAGACATGCAGTGCACATGGAATACTGAACTGTTACACAAATAGATTACACAAGCAACAGCCAACAATATCTAATATTGCGCATGAAACGAGATTTAATCAAATTTAGAAACCAGCAGTTGTAAAAAAGAAAAAAAAACCAAATATGTCAAAATCATGATTAAGAATTTTTAATTCAATTTGTACTGGCCTGTTTAACTGTGAAGAAGGGGAAGAAGGATCACTGAAATTTGGTTGCAAGCATTTTGCTTGGGGCAGCAAGAATATGGGGCCACTGCCACTGCCACTGGAAACAGCTGAAGTTGAGTGTTGTGATGAGATGGTGATCATAAGAGGAGGGATGGTTTTCAGGGAGGCTAATTGGCCAGAGTGGCCTTCCACAAGCTTTCTTGAACGGTGGCGGCCTCTGTTCATGTGTCGCTCGCAGTACTTCTGGTCAGCAACTGCATCCCTTGAGCACCGCCACTTCTTCCCGTCCGTCCGACGGCATCTTCCGGGTTCAGGGTCAACATTTCCATTGCAAGATCCCCATCCTACTGCAAAAATTAAACAAGTATTATTATTGATCACAAACGATTTACACCTAGCCAACTAGCTAGCTAGAGAATGAAATACTAGCTTAGCTTGCTTTCTGTCTTTTATTGCAAAAGAAGACAGATGCATTATTAATTAGCTGAATAAATCTTCATGACTTGAATGGTACTGACATCATTTCCGAAGATTTTTATATATATATATATATATATATATATATATATAAATAACTAAAAAGAGTTGTATCTAAATCTAAATATATGGAGTAGTGATAATAAAAACAAAGAGAAAAGGGTATTCCAACATTTGAAGAAAAGAAAGTGGGGGAGTCTTACAAGGAGTATTAGATCTGAAGGATCCAGCTGGTGGGTAGTTTGAAAGAGCAGACTGGTTGATGCTTCTTCTTCTGATAGGTATGAGGAGGCTTGGTGGAACAGGAACATTATCATCAATGTGTTTGTAGATCAATGCTTGGTATTCAAGTTCCATCCATTGCGAAGGAGTGAAGGGACCTCTAACTCCCCCTCCTTGCTGTTGCTGCTGCATGTTCATGTTCATGTTCATGTTCACATTCACATTTGAGCTGCCTGAAATTATTCCTGGAAAAAGGGAAAGAAAAATCCCTAAGATAAACAAGTAGAAGCAAATAAAAAAGTAAGGCTGAAATCTCCACATATAGTGAAGACCCCTTCCTTCATACATAAAAACCCAACCAGAAGCAATGAAAAGGAAGGAAGAAACAAAGAAATTAAGAAAGAAAGAAGGAACCCAGGTTTCATCTTTCTTTTTCATTTTTAGGGGTTTTTTGGGGGGCAAAGACTCAAAACTGAATATATACAATGCAAGAACCCCAATAGTATAAATATATAGAGCATGAAAAAAAAAAAAAGGAAAAAAAAAAAAAAAGGAAATGAAGGTCTGAGTCTCACCTGCTGTAGCATTTCTATAAAAAGAGCTGGGAACTGCTGAGGAAGATGATATTGGGTTGAACTGGCTGTAATACTGGCTGTAAGAAGAAGAAGAAGAAGAAGAAGAAGGGATGGGAATGGACCCATCATTACCATTAATGCTGCTCAACATCAAAGCATTCACATTTGCATTTGCATTTGGCCTGGATGTTGTTGCTGTTGATGTTGATGATGATGATGAGAAGCTGAGCATCTGTTCCCCTTCTGGAAAGAGAGAGTGAGAGTGAGAGTGAAAGTTGGATCCAAACAAGAAAGGAGCTGCCGCTGGACCTGGCTGATGATGATCAGTTTTAGCCACCTTAGTGGTGGTGGTGTTGTAGTTGTTCCACTTATCATCCTCTTGTTGCTCTACTTGTAGAGGCTCAGAAGAAGCAGATGACCTTCCATGCTTTAAGAAGCGTGCTCCACCAAATAGGCATTTTTGCTTCATGGCTGCAGCTGCAGCTTCACTAGTTTCTAAAGAGGAAGAAGAACCCACCATGAAGCTATCCAAGCCCAAAACCCCACCAAGCTCCATTAATCTGATCTAATCTGATCTGTTCCCTCTCTCAAGTACCACCCAACAGCAAATAAACAACCAAAACACTGCTAGAAATAGCTATGGGAACTCAATAGACAATACTAGCAATAATAATACTAATGCTAACAATAATGTTAGAGATTATGAGAGATTATAATAATGGAATTTAAGGTTAATATTCTATACTAAGGGGTTTGAGATATTTATCATAGGTATCAAGATTGGAATACCTAGACTACTATCACAAGCCAGTATTTATAAGATAAATACCGGTTTAGGTACTGGGTTCTCAACCCACTCAACACGCGTTCCGATATCCATACGATTAGTACGTGTAACACACGTGTTACCCATAGAATAATATTACATATAAAGTTGGTTGCAATTCTTCTTCCGAGTATCCTTGCTATAATCTCAGTTTTCCATGTAGCCGATAATTTCATAACAGCGAGCTTTTGTGTGACCAATCTTGCCATAATGAGAACACTTCCTCGATTCATAAGGTAGTTTTGGGCCAGATCAACCCGGGTGAATTTTTGAAGAACGGTTCTGAGCCACCATTGCAGCTGCATCGAAGGGTTCTGAGGTCTTGTTCATGGTGCTTTGTTGGCAAGCCTCACGGCGGACATATGCATAAGATGCCCCAAGAGCGGGATCCTTTCGCAAGATTTCTCCTCGACCCTGTTCAAACTCAGCATCCAATCATGCCAAGAAGATATGAACCTGCAAGTGCTTAATCAATTTCCGATATATTTCAACATCATCGAGATTCTTCATGATCACCTTGTCACGATGGTCAAGCTTTTGAAAAATTTCAGTTAATTCTCCATAATAAACGGAGAGTAGCCTGTCGTTTTGCCTTGCCGAGAAGGCTCTCTGGTTTAGAGCAAATACTTGAACTTCATCGATTCCATCATAGAATGACTTTGCAAGGGCATCCCAAACATCACGAGCCGTACGCAATCGAATGTATCATGATCTCCGGTTTCATGGACATCAATAAATATCCGTTAACTTTCTGATTATCAGCATACCATTTATCGTAGGTGGCATCACCTTCATCGGGAATTTCACTCTTTCCTCGAATATACTGGATCTTTTCACGTCCAGCAATATGCATCTCCATCAACTGAGTCCAAACATCATAGTTTGTTTCATCAAGATTTATCCCAGTATTAAAACCAGAATTTTCGAATGGTACAATAATCGGTGTACTATCCTTAGTGTTCGACGATGCATAAGTTTTTTTCGTAGTGTTGTTTACAAACAAACAAACAACAAAAAATACATCAAGATCTGATTTTGGTCAATCGGCTAGATCAGGGTCTAGACGGTCGACAAGTTATCAGCGTCAAGATGGAATTGGATTAATTAGTAACTCTGATCTTCATTCGATGGTGACAGCTTCGGGGAGCGGCGAGGGCAGTGACTTTGGGTGGCGGTGAGAGCTCTCGACGGTGACAGTGATCAGTGACAGGGCCCTGTGGGGGAAGGAGATGGAGGTTTCAGCGGTGGTAGCGGCTTTTGGGGGATCGATGATGTCGTTCGAGTTTCAGATCTACGATGGCGATGGTGCCAGGTTATCTTGACGACGACTATGGAAAGCGGCAGCGACGATGGCGACAGGAATCAAGATCGACGATGCACGGCAGGGGATCGAGGTCAACAACGGGATCGACGATCTTGTCGATGAAGACGATGGATGATGTCGGGATTTCGGGGTTCGGGTCGAATCTATATCCTAAGTCGGGGAAGAGATTGTTGATCGATGAGGCTGAACAACACCTCTTCTTCTTCTTCACGTTGTCTAGGATATTTTAAGCTTTGATACCATATTGAATTCAGATCTGGGAAAAAAAAATATTATTCTTGTTATTCATTTTTCTATTGTTTATCTCTTTATATATACATTAGTTTCTTGGAGAATGGGTACAAGTGATTGATGAGAAGATTAAGAAAATGAGAGATTTGAAGGAATCTGTTCCTATAAATTAGGAAACAGATATACAACTTATACCATACCAAAATATTTTAACAGTTGTGACCTTGCTTGATTATATATTTTTCTCTGAGCATAGGTTTCTCTTCTTGAAATATATATCTCTAATACTATAATGGGAGAACGCCTTAATTAGTGTCATTTGTAAATCTAAGCATTACTTTAATGGTATTATATGAAGTGTATTAAATGGTGGGGGGCCCCACGACATTTGTTCACAACTTCAAGGCTGCTGTTGCTGTGTTCTTTAAGTGGTGACGTGGCCATCACTGGGGCCCACCCGGTTAAAAAGAAAAGACAGTGCTCTGTCTTGAATTGTGATGACGTGTATGGGTGCCGACGGCTTGTACACGGAAATTGAAAGAGGTAGAGATGGTTAAAGATAGTAACACATCGGTAAATCACTAGATTAAAATAATAAATAAATACTAATGTCTATATTCAAGAGTCACTTAATCAGTTAATTAATTTTTGAGAGACAGCCAGCCTGTGGTGAAAAATTGTACTACATAATATCTAATTGGTGTGCATTGCATCTGTAAACTGCTAGTTTGGTTTTATCATAGCTTTGAGTTTGTTTCTCTGTCTCTCAAACTCAGTGAACGAGAATACTAATTATTATTAATTTCCTTGCAAAAATGAAAAGAAAATGATGGTACAAAATTCAGCAAGTTAGTCGATCTCATTCGATCACAAGGAATAATCGCATGTAATTGTATTTTTTTGTGTGTGGTAAAAAGCAAAACACCCCCAACATTTTTTTTAAAATTAAAAAAATTCATAACATTTTTTTAAAAGCCAAAAGACCCCACATTATTTAAAATAAGATAATTTTACCGTTTACTCTTTTAGGGTAAAGAGCAAAACATCCCTCTAATTTATTTATTTATATATTTATATATATCTTAAGCTAATAGGCCTACATCATCTTCCCTTTCTCTATTTTGAAATGGTGAAATGAGAGCAAAAGTAGGAACTGACACGTACAACTCACACTAATTACCAAAATAGAATTATTTAAAAAAACACAAAAAAAAAACTTTTTCTCTTCCACATCTCCCCAAAACCCACAAATCCTAACTCTCCCTACCCCAAAACCCACTCATATCTCCTCACCTGTCCGTCCTACCGCCGCCCGCCGTCCACCCCGCCGCGATCCCGCCCGTCTCTACCCTCCATCGTCGCAGTCTGTCGTCGATCCCGCCCCGACCCCGACGTCTCTACTATCCACCGTAAGTTTTCCTTTTACTTAAGATTTTTCTATCTTTCTCTACCCTCCACCGTAATTTTACGCTGCGAAAAGGGGCTGCAAAATTAAGGGGCCTATTAGAAATCACATGGTATAACAAAATCAACTCAAAATTCACATGGTCATGTCAATGACCAAACTATTTCCCAATAATAGTCTAGGTCATTGCTAGCAAATGTTATAAATTTCTTATTTATAATGCGTTAATTATAAATTAGAGAAGAAACCCATGAATTATATCTTTGGTACGATTTCCATGGTTCATGATGCCACCCAACTGTTTGTCGAAATGCCCATTGGACATAAGTTGTTTATCTTTATGTAAATAAAACATGTAATGCACCCATTTCGAGTTTGTGTGGCTAAAAATGGTAATGTCTGTAACATGAATAGAATATATTTTGTTTTGGGGAGATGGGTATGATGGGTTATGTTTTACCTAAAAAAATGTTCATAATGCCCAATCCTAAGATGTATTCTGTTTTGCTGAGAAAGAATGTTGAAGGTCATTCGTGATATGCCCGAGTCAATAACATGGTTTAGATAAGTTACGTAAGAAGCACCTAAGGATGATTATTCCTATCGAATTATGCTTCGGGAGGATTAAATCAGGTCATGAGGAATTATCTGATCAAGCATATTAAACTTTTGTAGTTTTCTAATCTGTATAAAATGTACGTGGATCAAAGTTTCCATTATGAATATTTTTATAACCTTGACTTATATTTGAAATGAGCATTTTAAAAGATTTTTTATTTATTTTTTAAAACAGATCTACATATAATTGAATTTCAGAAAAGAAGGTTTCCTTATGCTCACATCTTGATTACTGTTCGAAGAGAAGATACGATTACCAGTATTGAAGATATTGATAGATTAGTATCCGCCGAGATTCCAGATAAGAAACAATTTCGAAATATGCTGGAATAGAAGCTTCGAAATATGCTGGAATTACAAGGAAAACAACATGCAGATAGTGGTATCTTTTCTACATCTTTTGTTTTGTTTGAAAAGTTTTGAAAAATTGTAGTATTTTATGTGTATTTTATGGTATGATCATTTTGTAGAGGCACAACTAAGGAGTAATATGGAACAGTTGGAGAAAAATGTTGAGGAACTTCGTAGACAATATGAGTATTTGCACGCAAGCTTTAGAATGGAGGAATCTGACAAGATTGTAAGTGACTTTTGAAAATACATTTTTCTTGACATCTCTAAATTTATGGATCTAGGGTTTACCTATGTCTTTGTGCTGAAATTGTTGGAGAGTTACACACATCGAGAATTTTGGGGTTTTCTTTTAATTAAATAGAAAATATAGAACGATATTGATTTCAAAATGTGAATAGGTTAATCTATATATTTGTCATCTTTTCATATAGTTATTTATCAACTATTGTTCCCTCTATGTGTTTCTGATGTTGATTATATTTAATTTGAGAAGGAAAGTCATTAAGAAGCACACAGTCGAGGAGATAACGAAGTACATCAAGGAGTCCGAGAAGAATCATAACCCAACTTCGGTAATTTTTCGATGTTTTTTAAAATTTCCTTTCAATTGAATAGAAATATAGAATGATGTTGGTTTGTTTGAAAGTGTGAATTAATATGTAGATTTTTCATCTTTTAATTATATTGTGAATGAAATAGTTAAGGGACATCTCTAAATTTTTAAGTTTCATATAATTTTATAAGTTTCTCAAAATTATTTTAGTCTGTGCAATTTGCACAGGGTAGCACTAGTATTTTTTACAGAATTTAAAAACCTTTAGAAATTTGATTTGAGTAAGCAACTATTAATAAAATGTGAAAAGATAAAATTGTCATAGTTTAATCGGGGGAGGCCTTTTGAATCGTATCAAATGTTAGGAAGTTTTTTTTTTTTTTAATGTTAGAGGGTGTTTTTGCTTTTTACCAAAAAAATGTCAGGTCTTTTATTTATTTTAAATGTACTAGGTATGCCCGTGTGCACGTGCCTACGACACGTATTCGGAACGATACAACATATGAAAAATCATGTAAACATTAAGGGATGATTTATATAATGTTTATTTGGTAGTAGACGTTGATGTATTGATGTACTCTGAAGTAGGATTATGGAGTGACCTTGATGTTTATTGGTTTGTATATTGCAGGATCAATTGTCAACAGCTCGGGATTCAAAAATAGTACTGTGAATCTACAAAAAGTAGTGGATCAGAATTTCCTTGCTATGTGTGACTTGAGCGAAAAATCATGTAAACAGTAAGGGATAATTTATATAGATGTTTATTTTCTAGTAGACGTTGATGTATTGATGAACTCTGAAGTAGGATTATGAAGTGACCTTGATGTTTATTGGTTTGTATATTGCAGGATCATTTGTCAGTAGCTCATGATTCAAAAATAGTACTGTGAATCTACAAAAGTAGTGGATCGAAAATTTCTTGCTATGTGTGACTTGAGCATAAGAGATTTCTTTTTTGATTTAGAGTCTGTCATAAGTAGCAATTAATTTTCTAATACGGTTGACGCCTCAAACTGCATGAGTTAGTTTCCCCTTGTTTATTTTTTATGTAGTTAACCATGTATGAATTTAAATGAGAAAATTTGTTGTGATGTATATGTGAAGTGAAATTGTAGCAAAGCAAATCAAGATACAATTTTGTAGCTACTAAAACCCGAAATATAGGGATTAAGCATGGATTTGTCCATAAAAATACAATCAAGCGAGTCAATTAAAGAATTTGCAACGATCTTTAAAAGCAGCAAATGCCCAAATATTCAAAAAAACATAATCCAAAATTGCATAATAAAAAAAATTCTAATCAAAATTAACTCAGTGAAGCATTCTAATCTAAAATAATTGCTAAGTGAAGTATTATACAATCAGATCAAATATGGTAATTCAAAAACAATTAATGGAAGCGAATGTTATTGAGTTACGAAAGCATAATCCGAAATTGCATAACCAAAATAAATATTCACTGTTTTTTTTTTACATACCTGGGTATTTAAAAAAAAATAATTATGAAAAAGGAGAAAAGAGGGGGAAGAGAATGAGAGAGAGTAATAAATGAATGAGTTGTTTTGTTTTGCAGGGAGGAGGGGGGGGGGATTTGAGTTTTGGGGTTCAAATTTTGGGGAGAAAAATATCTTTTGTGAGGTTAGATCTGGACCATTGATTTACTTCCAAATGAATGAGAGCCACTTGATAGCTTTCTTTGTGTTTTATTACATAGATATTTATTCCACGAAATGGTAGCTAGTGAATAAATGCAATTTACAATTTTCTTAATCCGTGAAGATTAATAGCATCAAGACTTAATTCTTTGTGCAGCACATGACCATGTCCACTAACTTATACCACACACAAATTTTAGAGAGAGAAAATCTCATTAAAAAAAGCCCGAAAAGAGTAAAATCCTAGATTTGAGTTCGTGAGGGCAGTGGCTAGGGTTCGTCACCGCCCCCCGCTGCGCTCCTCCCGTCGTCTCACCCTCTTCTCACGCCTCTACTCCCACCGTCGCTACATGTCTACTCCCTCCACCGTTCCTTCCCATCGCGCGCCTTCCCGTCGCTCTTTCAACCTCCCCCTCATCTAAGATCGGGACAACTGCAACCCCACCGCCCGTTGTGGCGAGAGGAGAAGGTGAATCTTAATTAGTTGTGGTCTATTTTGGGTTTTGGTTTTGAGAGGGAGAGAAAGAGTGAGGAGATGTTGCTTTTCGCTGCTCTCATTTGGTGTGTGTCTGTGTATGTGAGAAATTACTTGAGAAAGCAAGAACATGAGAGGCGAAGATATCATTCTCACGGTTTTCTCTTTGACTATGGTTTTGGTTGGGGTGAGTGAAAGTGTTGTTTGCAAATATCAATGGACGCAGCCATCGCGACAGCGCCATCCCCCTCTTCACCGGCCCGGACAACTGCAACCCCACCGCCTGTCGTGGCGAGAGGTCATTAGTTGTGGTTTGGTGTGTGTTTTTGGTTGTGATAGGAGAGTGAGAGAGTGAAGAGATGTTGCTCTTCATTACTCTCATTTGGTGTGTCTGTGTGTGTGAGAAAGTACCAGAAAGCGCGAACGTGAGAGCCGAATGTATCATTCTCACGGCTCTCTCTCTGGTTGTGGCGTTGGTTGGGGTGAGAGAGAGTGCGGTTTGCGAGTATGTGGAAGGAGAGGAGGAGAAGGCTCGGTTCGGCGGATAACAAAATCACGCCTAACTCACTTCAGTTGGGTGTGCGTCTGCTGTGGAAGAAGTGCACGAAGTTAAATTAACGTACAAATAATTATGATGGGCCTAGTAGTGTGATTGGGCTCAAGATGGGGTCCATTACATTAATAGAGGAGTTAAGGCACAAGATGCCCATGGTTTGACCTCTTCGATAGTGTTGAAGATTATCAGTTTTTCGGCCCACCCTCCAGAGTTTGTTGGAGGGATCGCTTGTTATCTGTACGGGTCATATTGCTTCATAATTTTTTTTTTTTTAATGTTCATAGTTTGTACTTGGCCCACTACTTTTAGTTTGTTTTGTTAATTTCTATTTAATAAAACGTGGTGGCCATATTCCACCTTAAAAAAATACCAAAAAAACACACAAAAAAACTAAAATAAACTTGTAACACAAACATGAAATTAATTCTTAAAGGTGCATGGATGGTAATTAGTTCCAATATATACTTTACTAACATATGGAGTACTATATAGAATCTCTCTAGGTCTTATTATATGTTGGTAATCTGATAATTTGTTATTAATTAGTAGTAAATATACAAGACCATCTCCAACCCTCAACACTATTTGGGAGTAACTTTTACTCCAAAATGAAGTAACTGTCACATCAAACACATCAAGCAGTAACTTTATCTCCAACCCATAACTCCATTTCTAACTCCAAAAAAAGAATATTCTCAGTATATTCTTTTTTATCTACTTTTTAAATTAATTCTCTTCTAACTCCTCACTATTTATCTATTAAACCAATTAGTCACAAACAAAAAAAAATAGAATGTAATAAACTTTGTTAAGAAAATGTTGAATTAGGGTTTAATTAAAAATTAGAAAACTTTTAGGGGGTTTAAAAAAAAATTTGCCGCTATGGCGCGCCACTGTTCACCCCATCTCCTTCCTCGCCAAAATGGTGCCGAAAATGGCGCTCGGTTGGAGACCAAATCCAACGCCAAACCCTACTTCAGCGCCAAAATGGAGTGGGGTTGGAGATGCCCTAAGTTTTGGTTAATTGAGTATGTAGTTCATGAGCATCAGCATTGATCACGATCCCTTGATCTTGGGACTACAATATGTATTAACTAAATATATATAGGTAAAATAATCTATATAATAAAACACAAAGAAAGCTATTAAGTGGGTCTTCTTCAACCCCCCAAAAATTAAAGGTCCAGATCTCACATCACAAAACATATTTTCCCCCCAAAAGTTTCCCCCCAAAACTCAAATTCAAATCCCCCACCTAAAACAACTCCTATATTTATTTTTTATTTTTTTCTCCCTCTCTCTCTCCCTCCCTCCCTCTCCTATTCAAAAAATTAAGAAAATAAATTTTTTTAAAATTTTTAAAAAAATTAAAAACTAAAAAACTAAAAAAATTGAAATTTTAAAAACTTTAAAAATAATTCAAAAAAATCATATAATATGTTTTTTCTCTGTGTTTGCTACTTCAATTAATTTGCTGGACCTCCAAAACTATTTTATATGATCAAATAAGGTGCACCGTTCCGAATACGTGCCGTAGGCATGTATTAACGGACAAACCTAGTACATATACATAGAGCTAGGTTATACTCCATATAGGAGGACTCATCGAAATTAAGAAATAATTACTAGCTAAGCATGAAAGGTACGTACGTAGCACACACACCACAGAATCCCTAGCTCACATCACATGAGGTATCATGATCATGATCATGCTTGGTCGGCAATGAGAATGTGAACAAAAGACAAGTTTTGCAAGTGAGATTGGGAGGAACCCGAAGAATTGGTTTGGTACCCTAAATTATTAGTAGTTAATTCATTTCATTATCTTAAATTTTAATTTCACACGAACTCCTAGGAGTAGGAGGGAAGACATCAAGATGCCACCCCACATGCATGCATATATCATGATCTCTTAATTAGTAATTAATTAACTGAATTAAACTAATTAAACAAGGATTGATACTAATTACTAATCATCCACCATAAGATTATCTCTAGAATATAGTATGTTATTTAGTCTCCATTCCAGCCAACGTACGCTTGAACATTTTTATTTCAGGGAAGAGGGTGGGTGGTGGGGGGTTAAGGGGTTTCACGCGAGTCGATGTAGTATGTACTATGTATCATGCATGCGCTAGCTAGTCTAAGCTCACATCCAGAGGGAGCTTGAGATCTATAAATCTTGATTAGTTTAATCATAGAGGATTGTGATCATGCTTTGATTTTTGGTAATTAGTTTAATTAATAATTAATTAATATTGTGGGATATCGTAAAGCTTTGCTGACACATGCATGTTGGTTTTCGTTCGTGTGTGGGGATTTGAGCAATATAAAATATGAGTAATGCTATATCCACTACCAATTTCACTATATTTCTCATTTTCTCTTCTCTTCACTATCTTAGGTGGCACACTCCAATAAGTAGGAAAAGATAGAGTAGGTGGGAGAACTCTCCAATAGGAGTATGCCACCTAAGATAGTGAAGAGAATGGTAGTGAAATTGGTAGTGGCTCAAGCATTACTCATAAAATATAGTACGTGTACTATCTCTAATCTCAAAGCAAATATTATAAGAGTAATGCTTCATCCACTATCAATTTCACTACCATTTTGTTCACTAACTTATTTGGCATATTACTATTGGAGAGTTTTCCCACCTACTCTATCTTATCCTACCTATTAGAGTGTGCCACCTAAGGTAGTGAAGAGAAATGTAGTAAAATTGGTTGTGGATGTAGCATTACTCATATTATAATGGGAGAGTTGAGGTTGTTATTTGTAGATAATCTGTAATTTGTAGATATTCAAATTACACCAGCGCCGCAACCCATCGACCTCCAAGCTCCATTGCCGCCTGCAACCCTTCGTCGAACCCATCTCCGTCCCATCGGCCCATCCCTAGTCAAGGGCGGAGCACTGTAAGGGCCCGGGGGGCCCAGCCCCTCCCCCTCCCCCCTTCGTCTTCTCCTCCTCGTCGCACCGTCGCTAGACCACCATCCTCTCCCCTCAGAAGCCTTCCTGCCTCTTCTTCACCCCCCATACAGCCGCGACAACATCCCCAGTCGACTCCCCTCTGCCGCTCATCACCATCTAGTGCTCCACCGCCAAAGCTGCCGCTCATCTTCGACCTCGCCATCTCCTGCCAGCGCTGCAACCCCGAGACCTCGCGCCTTCAACCAAAATCGAACCCCACCCTCGAGTGCTCCCCGTCACCGATGCTGCACCCCGTCAAGCTCGCCTACCTCCGCTCGTTGCCACCCGTGCACTGCTGTCGTCAGCCGCCCTCACCTCCCGCCATCGCTCGCCGCTCACCTTTCCGCCCGTTCTCTCTTTCTCTCCTTCTCTCTCTCATCCTCTGTGTCGAAGTGGAGAAAGAGAACTGTGTGTGGTGTGTGTGGATTATCTAGTTGCTGTTGTAGAAGGAGACAGAAGACAGGGTTATTGAAGTTGCTGTATGTTGCTGAGATTATTGGTGTTGCTGCTGTGAAGAAGAGAATAGAGATTGATTTTATTGGTGTGTTGGTGTTTGTGTTTGGAGTTCGGGATTAGATCCAGTGAGTTGCTATTTTGTGAAGTGAGTGTTTGTTTCTGTATTTTGCTATTTTAGAGAAAGGATTGTGATGCGGTTTATTTTTGGGAGACGTGTGGATGCACCAGGTGTGAGTTCGGACTCAATTTGTATTTGAAGGAGAATGCTGCTCGTCTGACGACCCTTGGCTGACCGGGCGGAACCTGTGGCGACCTCCGGGTGATTCAGATATCTGGGCTCGGATCAGAAGATTCGGATCCGAGGTCTTGTGTACCTACAGACGGTCCTGAACACCGGGGTTTGTCCCGGTGGCAGACCCTCCGACGATCTAGTCAGTCTCTGTGAGAGAGTAGCAATAACTAGGTGAATTTAAGTGGAAAAAGATTGATTACCTCCAAAAGGTGGGTGAGGGTCTAGTATTTATAGAGAACCCCAACCGGGTTTGGTTCCGTTTTGGGGGCCGGGTCTGGACCCGAAAGCCCATGGGCCTGACGTGGCAGAGGGCCCAGGGGGTTTAGGGCTGACGTGGCAATACCAGGAGTGGTATAGGGCTGACGTGGCAAAACCCTTGGTGGTATTTGGAGCTGACATGGCTGATCGTGGGGCTCCTGTGCTCCTGGGAGGATCTGAGGGCCTGGGCTGTGCCAAGTCATCTTCCTTCTACACCAGGATGGTAGGACGGCCGGGAGGGCTATCGTGGATCGGAGACCGAGGGCCATAGTCGCTCATCGGACACGAGGAGTCCGGATCTGTGGGGGTGAACTGGAGACTCGGCGCCGACCCTGTAGTGGAGGTTCGACGCCGATCTGGACCGCTGTTTTCACCAATTCTGAGTGAGAGTTGTATTGGGCCCTGGTTGGGCCCCCAGGCCATTTTTACCCTACCACACAAGCCCCCCACTCCTGCGGGGGTGCGGGAGCTAGCCGGGGAGGAGTGTTCATGGTCGTGGAAATGTGATGGCGAATCGTTGAATCTTCCGGAGGAGAGTACCCTGGTGTTTGACCCAACCTCGAGATGACGAGGGATTACGTGTCGACAAGGGTGATGCGAGCTGTTGTATCTTCCTGAGAAGAGTACCCGGGTGCCGGACCGAACCTCGAGATGAGGAGGGATTATGGGTCGGTAAGGGTGATGGCGAGCCGTTGGCCTTCCTGAGAAGACCACCCTGGTGTTAGACCTGACCTCGAGCTTGGCGGGGGATTACGGGTCGGCAAGGGTGATGGCGAGCCGGTGAAGCCTTCCTGAGAAGACTACCCTGGTGCTAGACCTGACCTCGAGCTGGCGAGGGATTACGGGCCAACAAGGGTTGTGGCGAGCCGTTGGCCTTCCTGGGAAGACCACCCTGGTGCCAGACCTGACCTCGAGCTTGGCGAGGGATTACGGGTCGGCAAGGGTGATGGCGAGCCGTGAAGCCTTCCTGAGAAGACTACCCTGGTGCTAGACCTGACCTCGAGCTGGCGAGGGATTACGGGCCAACAAGGGTTGTGGCGAGCCGTTGGCCCTCCTGAGAAGACCACCCTGGTGCCAGACCTGACCTCGAGCTTGGCGAGGGATTACGGGTCGGCAAGGGCGATGGCGAGCCGTGAAGCCTTCCTGAGAAGACTACCCTGATGCTAGACCTGACCTCGAGCTGGCGAGGGATTACGGGTCGGTAAGGGTGATGTCGAACCGTCGTGCCTTAGAGCGTTTTGAGCGGGGGTAGCCCGCAGTTCCTGCGGAGCATTGAAGGCTCTCCGGAGTCTGTGAGGGTCCAATTTCCTAGGAGCATTAATGGCGCCGCTTGATAAATGCAGAGAGCGCACGGGCTTCCGCCGGTTGGCTTTCCCCGTGTCATAATGGTTGGTCTATTGGGGAGGCTATAAATACCTCTCCCCCCTCAGTGGATTTGATCACAGCAGGGGTGGTTTATTGGCCATCGGAGGTGTCTGCTTCGGCGGGCGCCCGTCTCTTGTAAAAAATCTTCATCCCTGGCGGTGCCAGAGAGGTGGTTACTCCGCCGCCCGGATCTTTTCTTGGATATGATGGCTCTTGATGTGGTAGCCAGATCCAGGGGAGATCAGGGTGAGAGGGGTAACGGCCGAAATCCGTACTGGTAGAAAAGGAGCCTCGGATTGGTGGTGGCTGTGCCGTCTGGATCCTTTTTCGGGTCAGACGACCCTGACACGGTTGTTTGGCCCGAGAGAGAACCAGACGGGAGGGGCACCAACCGTATTCCGGTCTTGGGGCTGAAGAGTCTCGGATAGAGGGGTCGCCTCCGACCGGGGGTTGGCCACTCTGTCTTCTGATAGGGCTCCAGGTGATTGTGGTTTCTGTCCCACCCTCGAACAGTTCGGGGTTTTGGCACCGATCCGAGGCTGTAAACCCCGAGCTGCTCGGGGATGAGAGGGGAACCGATCGAATGCTGGAGCCCGGGGCGCCTGTCGAAGGAAGGCACCTTAAACCTTTAGTAAAGCGTTTTCTCCGTTGCATACTCCATCCGAGCCGACCTCTGAGTCTGGCCGCTAGACTGGTACCCGATGACGTCAGCAGTGCAAGCTTCGAGGAGGTGGCGCGGTTTTCTAGGCGGCAGTTGTGCGTCAATCGGTGAATAGTAATTGCGGAAGTCGAGGAGCCGTTCTTATCCTTTATAAGTATTCCCCCCTCCCATTTTCTCGCCCACTTCTTCCTTGCTGCTTTCTTTCTTGAAAAATCTTCCACCCACTCAGCACTCGTTCTTGCAGTTAGCTGTACTAGGCTCGTTCTTCCGAAGCGTCCCCCGGTTAGTTGGTAAGTTCTTTCGGTTTAGGCACGGATGGATAGGGCTCAGTCCGGCTCGTCAGCGTCGACGTCCAGGAGGGAAGTGAAGCGCGCCTCCACATCGACGTCGTGGGAGGAGCCCGTGCTTGAGGAGGAGTTGGTGCACGCTGTGGAGCCTTCCGATTCAGTTTCGTGGGAGGAACCAGTAGGTGAGGGGGAGGTGGTACACAAGATGAGGTCGTCGCGCTCCCGACGTCCCTTCGTGGTGGAGAGTAGCGAGTCGGAGGAGGCCAGTGATGGTTCAGACGACATCCAGGTACTGGAGTTGTCTTCCGAGGAGGAGGAGGGCGAGGGCGATATGACGAGGAGATCCACCGTTCAGGGTGCGGGCTCGAGTTTCACGCCTACAAGCCTGGGGCCCTTACCTACTCCTTCGTTGGAGCTAGCCAAGAAGAGAAAGAGGGCCTCGAGGAAGGCGGGGTCGAGGACTGGTGGTTCGAGCCAGGCGCCCGTTTTCCGCAACTTGATGACAGGTTCGCCCGTACAGCCGAAGCCTTTCCGTCGGTATCCCGACGATCTTTCAGACAAGGAGCTCTTCGGTGTGCAGCCCTCTTCGCCGAGTCGGAGGAGGGTGATGATGGATGCGATCCCGACTGTCTTGGAGGGCGGGGACTTGGAGGTTCTGCAGCTGGCGTATCACATAGGGCCTGGCTACGAATTGTTGCTGCCGAGCTCTACTCTGCGCCCCACCGATCCTCTTTCTGCTTAGTATTGCGTCTTCCCAGTGGACGCTTTCATCTCCGGGCTGAGGTTGCCAGTTCACCCGTTTGTTCGGGATGTGCTTAACTGGGCCTCCTTGGCCCCCATGCAGTACGGGCCGAACTCTTGGAAGCAGATTATCTGCTTTGTGTTGATGTGCGAGGAGCAGAAGGTACTCCTGAGGCTGAATGTGTTCCGGGCGATGTTGATGATCAGCTCGGCGGCCGAGGGTGTTTACTACATCTCTCCCCGGAGTAAGGGGAAGGTCGTTCATAGTCACCCGGACTCCATCAAAGAATGGAAGAAAAAATATCTGGTGATACGGAGTGAAGAGCCCTGGGACATTCCCACCCGATGGAATCACTCCAAACTGAACTATCAAGCGCCGAGGCCGAGGGATTTGTCGGCCGAGGAGTGGGGGTTTGTCGAGCGCCTCCGTTCGTCACCCAGTATCGATTGGACGAAGGTGACAGAGGCCAACTTGGCGAGCGTTGGACTGAGCCCGGCCGTCATGTGTATGTAGTTGTTTCTTTTCTTTCGGTCCTTTCGTACTTTCTTGCTCATTGCTCTTAGTGGCTTTTTCTGCAGATATGGACGAGGCATCAATCAAGGCGAGGAGGCTCGCCATGAGGAAGGAGAATGCAGAGAGGAAGGGGGAGGCGGCGAAGAGGCTAAGGGGGTCGCCCCTAGTCATTTCTGAGGTTCAACCCGAATCGGGGACCAAGAGGATTAGCTCGGAGACGAGCAAGGGGGCGGCTGCTTCGAAGGGTCAGAGCCTAGCGAGGGCCTTCGCTCTTGACAAGGGGAAAGGTCCCTTGGTCGAGGTTGAGGAAGAGGATCCGGTGGCGGAGTTGCTGCGACAGCGGTGGGCTCCGGACTGGTCTGTTCGGACGGGGGACCGTCTGACCGACGAGGCCCAGACCGTCGAGGTGGTGGAGAAGTTGGCGACCCCTCGTGATCGCCAGGGGATGGAGGGCGAGCCCGTGGAAGTGACATTCACGCGTCTGGCGCAGGCCCTCGTGCAGGTAATTCCGCCGACCCTATTCTCCTTGTTAATTTTTTCTGCGGAAGTCTCTTTCTTATCTGTGCTCGTTGGTCACAGGCTTGCATGCAGGGGGCTAATATGAAGAACCTCTACGAGGCGTCCCTGGCCCAAGAGCGAGATCTGGCGGAGAAGAGTGAGCGGGAGATGAAGGAACTGCGGATCGAGCTCGAGGTTTCGCACAAGAGGGAGCAACAGATGAAGCTCGAGCTCGAGGCCAAGGATGCGGAGTGGGGGAAGAAGGTGGCCTCCCTGAAGAAGAAGTTCGCCAAGGAGAAGGAAGAAGTGACAATTACGGGCCAGATGATGGTGATCAAGGCCCAGGACACATGTTATGCGAAGGCCCTCAGCCATGTGAGACACTTCTATCCGACCATCGACCTGTCCAATTTTGAGTACGACATGGAGATTGAGGGGACGTCGAAGACTCCTGGCGAAGAAGGGCCTGCTCTCGACCCGCCGGCCGATCCATCTGTGGATCCGTCAGTCGACGCTGAGGTGGGACGATAAGCTGTATTATTCTGTCTTTCTTTCCTCCTTCTTTTGACTGTATTTGCCTCCTGCGGACTGGCCACCGCCTTCTTTGTAAGGAGTACTTAAATTTATGGGGGAAAAAGTTTTTTGACCGGCCAAGTGTTTTGGACTCGGATTTTTCTGAACCTTTTCGCGTGTGTGTATTGGGTTGGCTGGTTTTCCTGTAGGTAGTGGCTCCCCTTCCCGAGGTGGCGTGGCTCTGGAGCAAGATTGAGGTCCTAGAGGCCGCGTTGGTCTGCCACCGACGGGGGGCACATGACATTGACGCGGCTTTGAATTTTTATTGGAATAAGTCTGAAGCTTTACGCGAGGAGGCGAGCCGGTTGAGGAGGGCGATGCTGGATCAGAGACTCGGCGGTGCGAGCCTCGGACAGGCGGTGTTGGGTGCCTCGGCGCCGAGGCCCACTTCTGAAAGGTTACTTCGGGATGTCTCTGCGGGGAGAGAAAGGGAGATACATCGTTACAATACTAGGCTGGGTGCCTCTGTGTCTTCCTCGGTGGGTCGGCAAGCGGAGGGAGTTCCCTCTGTGCTGCTGCTGTTGCAGCGTACGCGACCAGGTGACGCCCAGAGCTGCGTGGCTGGGGAGCCGACCAAGGCTGAGTTCCCGGACCATCCTAACGAGCAGGGGGATTTTTCAGCCGCTTCTTCGAAGTAATCCCGCCCTCCAGCGGACCCGACGGGCTCTAAGATGGCGACTTCCTTGAATAAAGAGTACTGTTCCTTCTTTGCTTCGGCTGGTAGCGTAGTGAACGATGGTGGTTTTTTAGGGAGAGTCCACCGATCCGCGAGGAATCGAAGTGGGGCCTAAGGGAGAGCCCTCAGCTTGGATTCGGTTGGAACCTACCGAGGTGTTGGGGACGATACCGAAGTGAGGACTCAGGCGCCAATCTTATTGTCTGGCGTTAGGATTTTAACAAAAAGAGACCTCTTTTGCATAAGATAAGGAGGGCCGTTTAAGATGGTCCTGTACATAAGAGTGTTTACACAAAAATGGGTCTACATTTAGCTAGGCTAGAGCCCATGTCTGTCCCTTGAGTTGTGTCATTAGGTACTTGGCTCCGACTGGGGTCTCCTCCCGCTCGGTGTCAGTTTGGAAGCAGGACCGTCCCTCTCATGTTGGGGACTTGACGACGTCGAGGGAGAACAAGCACGATCGTGCTGCTTCTTGGCTACCTTGGACGGTGCCGACTCCTTGCGGGGTGGGAAATTTGAGTTTCATATGGTGAGCCGAAGGCACCTCTTGGAGGGAGCATAGTCCGGGTCGGCCGAGTATGGCGTTGTAAGCCGCCTTGACGTTGACCACCATGAAGTCCATGGATTCGGTCCTCTTGACAGGAGCCGATCCTGCGGTAACGTCGATGGTGACAATCCCTTCTATCAGGACAGGGACGCCGGAGAACCCATGCAAGGTGTATCCGGCCGGCTTGAGTTTGCCTTTAGGTAGCTTGAGATTCTCGAAGGCTTCGAGGAAAAGAATGTTAACCGAGCTGCCGTTGTCGACGAGGATTCGGCGGACTTCGCAATTAGCCATGTGGAGATTAATGACGAGGGCCTCGCAGTGGGGCAGGCGAACGCCTTCGAGATCCCCTCCGGAGAAGGAGACCGGCAACGGTTGTAGCTTGGGCGAGGGACTGTCGTGGACAGCATTCACCTCCCGGATGAAGGCTTTTCAGGAAGTGTTTGAGTCTCCTCCCACTGGCCCTCCGTGGACACAGTGCAAGATGAAGGGTGTATCTGTGGCTCCCTCGGAATTAGGATCCCGACCCTGGATGCGGTTCGGAGTAGGGTTCAGAGGCGAGGACCTCCGGTTCCTAGTATCTCGTCGATCCCGCGGAACTTCTTGGGTGAATTCTCAGAGGTACCCCCTGGAGATAAGTTCCTCAATCTCGTCTCTCAGGGCCTGGCACTGGTCGGTTTCGTGCCCGTGATCTCGGTGGAAGCAGCAGTAGAAGCGTTGATCTCGATTCTTGTTGTTATTAGATCGGGGGGGTAGTCGGACAATGCCTTTGTCTTCGATTTCTAAGAGGATGGCGGATACGTCATGCGTCAAGGGAGTGTACCTTTCGAAGCGGGGGACCGGCGGGACTTTCTTCGCGGCCTCCGCGTCCCTCGGAGCTTTCTTTGGTGGTTCGACAGCTTTGACCTTCCGCTTTCCCTTTCCGATGGTCTCCCGGGTATCTTCGGGGTTAAGGGCCTCTTCTGCCCTAATGTATTTCTCGACCCTGTTG
Organism: Hemerocallis citrina; assembly: GCA_017893485.1. Classification (NCBI taxonomy): domain Eukaryota; kingdom Viridiplantae; phylum Streptophyta; class Magnoliopsida; order Asparagales; family Asphodelaceae; genus Hemerocallis; species Hemerocallis citrina. Next base: position 266,489,987 of record CM030365.1, on the reverse strand, counting down.
AGGAGGTCGGGGAAGTCGATGGGGGGTCTCTTCGCCAGAGAGGCTTTCAGCTGTCCATGACGGACGTTGTGCCGAAAGGCCGCGGAGGCGACGCCTGGATCAAGGGAGGAGACCGCCCTTGCTTCCGTGGTAAACCTCCGGACGAACACTCTGAGGGACTCTCCGTCTATCTGTCTGAGCCCAAGTAAAGATGCGCTGGTCCTTTCCGCCTTCCGGCTGGTGACGAAGTGAGCAAGAAAATTGCCTTCTAGTTGGTCGAAGGAGTAAATGGAGCCAGGGGTGAGCTTTGAGTACCATTCACGAGCCGGACCTCGGAGTGTGGCGGGGAAGGCTCGGCATAGCAGGGGATCCGAGGCACTGTGAATCATCATGAGGGTTTTGAAACCCTCCACGTGATCAGCGGGATCTCCCTCGCCGTCGTAGTTCTCGAATTGAGGTGGTCAGAAATTCCTGGGTATTTCTGCTTGAAGGATGGGGGCGGAGAAGGGAGGACGGATGGGTCTGTACCCCTGAGCCACTCGTCGGTCGCCGTCCCCTATGCGATCGAGGCGGTCCTCCATTTCTTGGAGGCGCCTTAGGAGTACGCCGCCGTCTTCTGGCTGGATAGTTGACGTGTGCGACATGCTTGCCTCGGCATCCGACCTAGTTTGGGAGTGGAAGGTTTCCTCCCTGGGGGCCCGTCGGAGGGCCCCGAGAATTTCTCTTCGGAAGTCTCGGAACTCCTTGTGAGTGACGGGGGCTCCCTCGACCCTGTTTGGTCGGTCCGAGGGCTGCCTTTCGATGCGGCTGAGCGCTGACCTCCGTCCCTCGGGCGGCGGTCTTGGATGGTTCGGGGCCGGGTTGGAAGCGGCCCTTCCCCTATTGCGGATAACCTGTCGGTTGACGATTATTCCCCGTAGGTCGGGCTGGACTGTACGGGTGGCGCTCCACCGGGATCCCTGATGGGAATCTCCGTGCCTTGATGCGCGTGGCCCGGCATTGGTGTTTGGTGGGGGTGTGCCCCGTCGGCTGACGGAGGACGCAGCCCCCTGGCCTCTGGAGGCCATAGGAGTTCGGCTGTCGAGGTCGCTCGATGGTCGGGCTCGGGTCGGCTTCTGAAGCAGTTTTCCCACAGACGGCGCCAACCTGATGCGGTTTATTTTTGGGAGACGTGTGGATGCACAGGTGTGAGTTCGGACTCAATTTGTATTTGAAGGAGAATGCTGCTCGTCTGACGACCCTTGGCTGACCGGGCGGAACCTGTGGCGACCTCCAGGTGATTCGGATATCTGGGCTCGGATCAGAAGATTCGGATCCGAGGTCTTGTGTACCTGCAGACGGTCCTGAAACACCGGGGTTTGTCCCGGTGGCGGACCCTCCGACGATCTAGTCAGTCTCTGTGAGAGAGTAGCAATAACTAGGTGAATTTAAGTGGAAAAAGATTGATTACCTCCAAAAGGTGGGTGAGGGTCTAGTATTTATAGAGAACCCCAACCGGGTTTGGTTCCGTTTTGGGGGCCGGGTCTGGACCCGAAAGCCCATGGGCCTGACGTGGCAGAGGGCCCAGGGGGTTTAGGGCTGACGTGGCAATACCAGGAGTGGTATAGGGCTGACGTGGCAAAACCCTTGGTGGTATTTGGAGCTGACATGGCTGATCGTGGGGCTCCTGTGATCCTGGGAGGATCTGAGGGCCTGGGCTGTGCCAAGTCATCTTCCTTCTACACCAGGATGGTAGGACGGCCGGGAGGGCTATCGTGGATCGGAGACCGAGGGCCATAGTCGCTCATCGGACACGAGGAGTCCGGATCTGTGGGGGTGAACTGGAGACTCGGCGCCGACCCTGTAGTGGAGGTTCGGCGCCGATCTGGACCGCTGTTTTCACCATTTCTGAGTGAGATTTGTATTGGGCCCTGGTTGGGCCCCCAGGCCATTTTTACCCTACCACAGATTGGTTTATTGGAGTTTGGTGTTGTGGAGTGGATTGAGATTTGTGTGTTGCTGATTTGGAGAAGGGATTGGATTACTTTATTACTGCTTGGATTATTTGATTGCTGTTTACTGTTATTGCTGCTACGTATCTTGCACATGCGTCGCTGTCCGGGATTCTGATCCCGTTATTCTTATTTTCATTATCATCGTCGTCAGTTAACAAGCAAGTATCTCTTGTACAAATTCATTTGTTCTAGTACAAGCTTTCTTTGCAAAAATACAGCAAGTATATTCTTTGACTCTAAATTGCATTCATCGGTTGAAATCTATTGCTATACTTATTCCATCGATCCCATATTTGCATATGATCGTTGTTACCGCTGGATCTGGTGTGGGGGTAAACAGATGAGATTTGTGGGTTCGTGGAAAAACCTGAATAGCGGATCCACTCCAATTGACTTCTGCCGCTAACCTGCAAGGAAGTGCGATACACCGAGGTTGATTCCGACAAGCACCCTCCGACGCTCTTGTCAGTAACCAGTGATGATTAAGAAAGAGCTTAAACTGGAAAAAGAGTGATTACCTGGTCACAGTGGTAGGTAGGAGGTATTTATAGTCGCCATGGGAGTGATTAGGGACCTGATTTCCTGTGTAACTGTCAGGAGTAAAATCCTCACAATTTGTTTAGGAAACTGACCCCTGATTCCCGGTGAGAGGATAACTGCAAATCAGGCCCGTTGATTTAGTCAAATCAGTGACCCTGATTTTCCTCTTGCTGGTCTGGGTTTGTCTTGGGTCGGGACCCGTACCCAGTTGGAGTGGATCCGTTTTGCGGGTTATTGGATCTGTGAAGGGGAGATCCAGTGCCCGCTTCGGGTCCATCAATATGCGAAATTACCATTTTACCCCTGAGATTCAAGATTCGTTCCCAATCTGGACGGTTCCGATTTAACCCCATTTTCAGCCATATCACGAGCCCCCCACTCCTAAAGACTGAGTATGATCAGCCTTTGAGGAGTAGTTTAACTGTTTCAGTGGCTAGTGGAGTTGTATTGGAGTCCGAATGGAGGGTTTTGAATCTTGAAGGGGGGTAGTGAGGAGATTTTTGAAACTGTAAGCTGTTCCGAAGCTTTGTTGAATTTTCGACGGCTTTTATTTATTTTTTCGGATTATCTATTTAATTTTGCGATGTGTTAACCAATCGTTCGGGGGCCTTAACAGTACATTCTAGGCAATAATTGTTCGTTCAGGGGCTTCAAAAATATCCCCCCGAATTTATAATTATTTTCTAGAATTTTTAGTTAATTTTTCCGAATTTTTAGCAATTTTTTCGCAATTTTTAAATAAATAAAACGATTTAAATAAATAAAAATTGATTTTTAAGTACCGATTTATGGCGTGGCGCAATCTGGACCCTTGATCAGCGCCGAGCCCGATTTTCTGGGCGATTAGAAGATCCCTATTCCTCGGCAGATAGTTTCTTCATTAACGAGGGTCGGTTCCTCGGCTCCTCGGCTCGGCAGGTCGGCCAACGGCTCGGAATCAGCCGGGGTACGTGGCGTCATCCTGAGCGTTCATCATAGCGCGTATCCCCAAAAAATGCTATCTTGTCGTTTAGTGAACGTGGCAAGATCTGAGTCGTTCATCATGACGAGCGCACTTTTTGACAAGATCTAACGGCTGACATTGGTCGGCGGGTTTTTTCGCCATATACGAGGGTCGGTTCCTCGTCCCCTCGGCTCGGCAGGTCGGCACACGTAGTTCGGAATCTGCCGAGGTATGTGGCGAGATCTGGGCCATCCATCATGACGAGCGTGCTTTTTGACAAGATCCAATGGCTGAGGATGGTCGGCAGGTTTTTTCGCCATATACGAGGGTCGGTTCCTCGTCCCCTCGGCTCGGCAGGCTTTTTCCCTACATTCGAGGGTCGGCTCCTCGTCCCCTCTGCTCGGTAGGTCGGCACACATAGTTCGGAATCAGCCGAAGTACGTGGCATAATCCTGGACGTCCATCTCAGCGCGGATCCCCAAAAAACACTATCTTGTCGTTTAGTGGACGTGGTGAGATCTGAACCGTCCATCATGACGAGCGCGCTTTTTGACAAGATCCAACGGCTGAGGATGGTCGGCAGGTTTTTTCGCCATATACTAGGGTCGGCTCCTCGTCCCCTCGGTTCGGAGGTTCGGTGTTGTCGGTCGAGGTATGGAGTTGGATGTTTTGGAGAGTCTCGGCTTGGAAGGGTCACTACCTTCCGGCCCAGTAGCTCGGCTGCCTGGCCAAGCTGTTCGATAGCTCGGTTAAGCAGGCCGGTAGTAGGCAGTTCGGAACGTGCACGTGGTCGGATCTGGTGCGTGATGAACACAATATTATTCACATTTAGGAGCAATAATCTTAATGCAATTAGACATTTTAAAGCTCTATATGTGATATTTAACTCTTATTTTCTCTTTTCCATAGGAAACAGCCTAAAACAGAGAAACGAAGTAGATTCAGGACGATACACAGGAAATTGCAGATCATCAGTCGACTGGTCCATTACAACAGGCGACTGCCCAGAGAAGTTGATTGTCAACAGCCGACTTGGATGATCAATTATGAAATCTGCAGAAGTCTCGACACAGTCGACTGGTTCGAAGACAAGTCGACTGGTAGGCGGCAGAGTTAAAAGATAAGATATTTGAAGATTCGTCCAAATCTAATCCAAATCAGAACAGAAAAGGAAGAATAGAAGAAAAGAGAAAGAAATAATATGCAGAGCAACTAGGGAGGAAATAAATAAAAGAACAGGATTTTTCTATAAAAAAGAAAAGTGCAAACCCTAATTCTCTAGCCGTATAAATACCAACCAAGAAGCTTATTGGGAGGCAGTTTTCCACGTTCCTGAATCACCGAATCGCAGAGTTCCAGAGTCATCAACAAGAAGCACTTTATCAGCATCAAAGAAGAAGAAAGGAGATCAAGCATTAAGAAAAGAACGGCCGGTCGACTGTGTGACAGCCAGCCGACCTATCTGACCGAACTACATCAGTTTATTCCTTCCCTTTCTATTTCTTTTATGTTGCTCATGTATTCAAACTTGTTGATTAATAAAAGTATTATTATGCGGAACTAATTTCATAGTTGGGTAGATTGAAGCCGTAGTTATGTAGTGCTATATTCTTCTGAGTTCTTCTATTTTACTTATTGATTGAATCTGATTGAATTGATATAGATTTATGATAATCAAACTTTTTCTCGAAGCTCTGAGAGCAGTCGACTGAGGTGAGAGCCAGTAGACTGACATACAGAACTTGAGAGTATCAAGTTTGCATTACCATCTGTCTGAATACGTTATATGAGCATATTGAGACGACCCGAATCTCGTGCCCGTAACTTGTAACAAGGAAATCTTTAGGGGTTCTTGGTTCAATCAACTTAAGGGATCTAGATCTGATACCAATTTCTAGAACCTTGAGTGTTTGTTCGTTTCCACTGATCTTATGTTTTCTTTAAGTACAACTTAGTAGATACCATGCTAAACACTTAATGAAAGAAACGAATTAGAGTAGATACCATGCCTAATTCCTGGCTTAGGGAAACAGTACTTTAAGGAGTAGATACCATGCCCTTGAAGGGAACAAACATGAGTAATAAGAAGAAGTTCAGAAGGTGACTTAGCATTACTGACTATTGGTGGAGATCTAAACCCAACTACTTCATAAATATTTGTGATTCAACACTTCTTAATTTAGTTTTAATTTTTTTATTTCTTTTAGATCTTTAAAACAACTCTTTATGATTCTTATTCTTTTTATTGATTAGTAAGTTAAAGTCTACAATCTCTGTGGGATCGACCCTTGCTATTGCTACGCTTCTATAAACGATTCGTGCACTTGCGAGGTTTTAATTTGTGTCTAGTTTCGTCTATTTATTTAGGTATCTAGATTTCACAACAAGTTTTTGGCGCCGTTGCCGGGGATTGTCTAGTATTTTAACTTATATATCAGTAGAAGGTTTTTATTTTCTTTCTTTTAATTTTATTAATAAGTACTTTTCTTTTAGGTTACAGGATTTTGGTGGATGCACGGAAGGAGATCACTTCGTCCAGAGCTACTACCTATTGACGCAGAAACAGAACGCACTTTGCACAGACTAGGTAAGTTGTCTGCAGCAAACCAGTCGACTGTCGCTACGAACCAGTCGACTGCTCAGAGACTTTGTTCACATACAGCAATGGGTGAGGAAATGCCAAATCGAGTGCCAATGCAGGACAAGTTCATGCCTAAGAATATCGAGCAACCTTCCTGCATTGCGTATCAACCTAATGTCACAGGGAACATGCATCTATCTCCTCAGTTACTTAGTATGGTTCCCCACTTTAGTGGCAAACCAGATGAAGAGCCTCATCTCCATGTACAAGATTTTTTTCGATCTTTGCAGGACACAAAGCGTCCAAGGGCTTACCCCTGAACAAATCAGGTTAATCTTGTTTCCTTTTTCCTTAAAACTTAACACTAAATTATGGTATAATTCTTTGGAACCAGGATCAATAAACTCATGGGAGCAATTGGCGACAAAGTTCTTGAAAGAATTCTTTCCAGCCCAAAAGACCAAACAGCTGAAAAGGGAGATTCAACTCTTCCAACAAAAGAATGGAGACTTATTTTTCGAAGCATGGAAGGATTTCAAGAACAAACTTCTCAAATGTCCTACACACAACATGCCTAAAGATGATCAGGTACAAGCTTTTTATGAAGGTTTAAATGATACTAACAAGGCAATTGTGGATTCAGCTTGCAACGGGATCTTAATGAGGAAAAGCGGTGAAGAGGCCATTGAACTATTTGAAGAACTCATCGAGAATTCACAACAATTCTCAACAAGGAGGGGCCCTTCCAAAAAACAGGGAGTTTACGAAATTTCTAATAGCAATAACATTCAACTAGAAATGGTAAACATGAATAAGAAAATTGATGTGCTTGTTAATGCAATGTCGATGATGGGTGGAGTTAAAAATCCAACAAACGAAATTTGTGCAATTTGTTCTCATGTAGATCATACCACTGATACATGTCCCATGTCTTCTTTCACAGATCAGGAGCATGCAAACTATGTAGGTCGAGGAGTGTTTCCACAAAAGAACAATCCCTTCTCGAACACATATAACCCAGGGTGGAGGAACCATCCAAACTTCTCCTGGAGAATCAGAATAATCAAGGCACTCAATCTTCACAAGGACATGCACGGAACTTCCAAATGGGAAGTGGGTTTGATAGGCCAATTCAAGAACAGAAGAACTTGGATTTTGAATCCACCGTTCTTCAATTGCTCCAACAACAACATCAAACAACCAACCAACAAGGGCAAGCAATTCAGAAGTTGGAAATGCAGATTGGCCAAATTGCGAAAGAATTAAGCGAACGAAAGGCAGGGGAACTTCCTTCATGTTGTTGGAATCTAGCTACCTAAATAAATAGATAAAACTAGACACAAATTATAAAAACCTCGCAAGTGCACGAATCGAATCGTAGTAATAGCAAGGGTCGATCCCACAGAGATTGTAGACTTTAACTTACTAATCAATAAAACTAAGAAAAAATGATAAAGGGTTGTTGTAGAAATCTAAAAGAATTAAAAAGATTAAACTAAGAAAGATGAGTTTGAATCACAATATCTCTTGAATAGTTGGGTTGTTGATCTCCACCAATAGTTAGTAATGCTAAGTCACCTTCTGAATTTACTTCCAATTACTCATGTTTGTTCACTTCAAGGGCATGGTATCTACTCCTTAAAGTATTGTTTCCCTAAGCCAAAAATTAGGCATGGTATCTACTCTAATTCGTTTCTTTCATCAAGTAGTCAGCCTAGTATTTACTAAGTTGTTCTTAAAGAAAACATAAGATCAGTGGAAACGAACAAACACTTAAAGTTCTAGAAATTGGTATCAGATCTAGATCCTCTAAGTTGATTGAACCAAGAACCCCTAAAGATTCCTTTGTTACAAATTATGGGCACGAGATTCGGTCGTCTCAATATGCTTCATATAACAGATTTAGATAAATGATAACATAAACTTGATATTCTCACGTGCTGTATGTCAGTCGACTGGCTCTCACCTCAGTCGACTGCTCTCAGACTTCAAGATCCAAGTTTGATGATCATTAATCTATGTCAATTCAACCAGATTCAATCAATAAGTAATTAGAAGATCTCAGAAGAATATAGCACTACATAACTACGGTTTCGATCTACCCAACTATGAAATTAGTTCCACATAATAATACTTTTATTGCTTAACAAGTTCAAATACATGATCAACATAAAAGAATAAAGAGAGAAGAAGAAATAAACTAATGGATTCCGGCAATATGGTCGACTGTCTGTCACACAGTCGACTGCCTTCTGGTTGCTGGATCTTCTCTCTCCTTCTTCGATGATGATGGAGTGATGCACTGGTTGACTTGATGGTTGGGAACTTTGTGATTAAGTTGCGTCCAAGAGATAGATGATCGTCTCCCCGAGGGAGTCGTGGAGTCCCCCGTTCAAGAGATGGTATTCTGATATTTATAGAACACGGCTGAGAATTAGGGTTTCCACTTTTTCAGAAAAATCCTTCTTTATTTGATTTGATGATTAATATCTTTCTCTTTTCTCCTTTCCTTCCTTATCTGTTAACCACGTGCTCTTGGAAACCCCCAGTCTCTAGATTTGATTTGCATAAATCTGGATTCAAATAGATGTGAAATTAGATGCAGGTGAATCTTCGAATATCTGATTTGTGTACTCCGCCGCCTATCAGTCGACTGTCCTTGGGAGTAAGTCGACTGTGTCGAGACTTCAGTATTTTCATGATTCATCCGCCCAGTCGACTGATGTTTTGGGAACAGTCGACTTGGTCGAGCAGCTGTGTAAAACTTGATTTCCTCTGTCCAGTCGCCTGTTATCATGACCAGTCGACTGCCTCTTCAGTTTCCTGTGTATCATCCTGAATTTGCTTCGTTTTGCTGTTTATAGGCTGTTTCCTGCAGAGAAAGAGAAAAGAAGCATAAATACCACATATAGAGCTTTTAAATGTCTAATTATATTAAGATTATTGCTCTAAAAAGTGAATAATAATGTGTTCATCACTTCACAAACCATACCAAACCCTGGAGGCCAAGAACAGCTCAAATCAGTAACAACTCTCAGAAGTGGTAAGACAATTGACAACAAGGTTGGAGCACACATCGAAGAAACAGAAACACAACCATCAAAAATTTTGGGTTCAAACAAGGTAAGTGAAAAGGAAAGAACAGTTGTGCCACCATTCCCTCAAAGGTTAGTCAAGCAAAAGAAAGAACAACATTTATTTGACATCTTTGAAACTCTCAGAAAGGTAGAAATTAATATCCCCCTACTTGATGCTATTAAACAAATTCCTTCTTATGCTAAATTTTTGAAAGAATGTTGTACTCACAAAAGAACATTTCAGGTTAGGGAGGATGTGGCTTTGACAGAGAAAGTGAGTGCTGTCTTATTAAGAAAATTACCTCCCAAATTAAAAGACCCAGGTAGTTTTACCATCCCATGCAGGATTGGCGAGCACTTCTTTGAGAAAGCATTACTAGACTTGGGGGCAAGCATCAATCTTCTCCCATACACCGTTTATGAAAAGCTAGGATTGGGGAAACTCCAACCAACAGCCATCACGTTGCAGTTGACGGATCGCAGTATCAAAAGACCTAGAGGTATTTTGGAAGATGTCCTAGTTCAGGTAAACAATTTCATTTTGCCTACTGATTTTGTTGTGTTAGACATGGAGGACTCTTCAATGCCATCTTCTCTACCAATCATTTTAGGTAGGCCCTTTATGAGTACGGCTGATATAAAAATTTGTGTTAAAAAGGGTACTATAAGCATGAAAATAAATGGAGAGAAGGTGGAATTTAAAATGTTCGATACACTGAAATTACCACATGATAATCATGAATGCTATAATGTTAATGTGGTGCAGGATATTGTTGAGCAAACATTTCAGGTACATAGCATTGAGCCACTACAAGCCACAATTACACAATCTCTAACTTTATCTAATGATGAACAGGAATACGAGGACTGGGGGATTGCAGAGACAATACACCACCTTGAAACTCCAAAGTCATGCTCAGGTAAGTTTGCACCCGTATTTGAAAAATTGGTGACTGATGATATTTTTGTTTCTGCAGACAAGTCGACTGGTGGACATAATGAGTCGACTGACCAGGCCACAACCAGGAACCAGTCGACTGAACCGACACTCCCAGACATAGAGCTTAAGCAGTTACCCGACCATCTGAAGCATGCATATTTGGGTGAGAACCAGACGCTACCAGTGATAATTGCTGCGAACCTGAGTACACAGGAAGAAGATAAGTTGCTGAGGGTACTACGAGAACACAAGAATGCAATAGGATGGACCATTGCAGATATCAAAGGAATAAGTCCATCCAAATGCATGCACAAAATACTCCTGGAAAACAATGCAAAACCTAGCAGGGAGGCACAGAGAAGGCTTAATCCAAACATGAAGGAAGTGGTAAGAGCAGAGATTTTGAAGCTGCTAGATGTTGGCATCATCTACCCCATCTCGGATAGCAAATGGGTAAGCCCTATACATGTAGTGCCTAAGAAAAGTGGAGTCACAGTGGTGAAGAATGAAGAGAATGAACTTATCCCGACAAGAGTGACTACAGGATGGAGGGTTTGCATTGATTACAGAAAATTGAATAACGAAACCAGGAAAGATCACTTCCCTCTTCCTTTTATTGATCAAATGTTAGAAAAATTAGCAGGATATAGTCATTATTATTTTTTAGATGGTTATAGTGGCTATAATCAAATTGCTATTGCTCTAGAAGATCAAGAAAAAACCACTTTTACATGTCCTTTTGGTACTTTTGCATACAGGAGGATGCCCTTTGGATTGTGCAATGCACCAGCTACATTTCAAAGATGCATGATGAGTATATTTTCAGACATGGTGGAAAGGTTCGTTGAGGTATTTATGGATGATTTTAGTGTTTTTGGATCTTGTTTTGATGAATGCCTTAACCATTTGCAGCTTGTACTCAAGAGATGTGAAGAATGCAATTTAGTGCTGAATTGGGAAAAGTGCCACTTCATGGTACAACAAGGTATTGTGTTGGGACATGTGGTGTCAAAAAGAGGCATAGAGGTAGACAAAACGAAAATCGATATAATATCAAAACTACCCCCTCCCACTACAGTTAAGGGTGTTAGAAGTTTTCTTGGACATGCAGGGTTCTATAAAAGATTTATAAAAGATTTCTCAAAAATCTCCAAACTCCTTTATGACTTGTTGGCTAAGGATGTTGAGTTTGTATAGACAGAAGAGTGCACAAATGCTTTTATTACATTAAAAAATCTTCTTACTTCTGCACCTATTGTCATGGCACCAGATTGGAGCCATCCTTTCGAGCTAATGTGTGATGCAAGTGATTATGCTTTAGGGGCTGTGTTAGGTCAAAGAATCAATAAGAAACCCCATGTTATTTACTATGCTTCTCGAACTCTAAACGATGCACAGCTAAATTATTCCACTACTGAAAAAGAAATGTTAGCTGTTATATTTGCTGTAGAGAAGTTTAGATCATATTTGATTGGTTCTAAAGTTATTGTTTTTACTGACCATGCTGCCTTGAGATATTTGTTTGCTAAAAAGGATGCTAAACCTAGGTTAATCAGATGGGTGCTGTTGCTTCAAGAATTCGATCTTGAGATTAGAGATAAAAAAGGAAGCGACAATGTTGTTGCAGATCACATGTCCAGACTACTGCAGGAGGAAGAAAGAATTGTGCCCCCACTTAATGAAAATTTCCCAGATGAACATCTATTTGAAATAAACATATCATCGGGACAGTCGACTGGTAACAGGGCCAGTCGACTGGTATCTCACTGCTCAAATTTTCCATGGTTTGCAGATTTTGTAAATTATCTCACTGCTTATGTTTTCCCTCTAGGTATGACAAGTCAGGAAAGGAAGAGACTGGTGGCTATGTGCAAGCACTATTATTGGGATGATCTTTATTTGTTCAAATTTTGCCTGGATCAAATTATAAGAAGATGTGTGGCAGAAGAAGAGCAAATAAGTATTCTACAACATTGCCACCAATACGCATGTGGAGGACATTTTGGACCAAAAAGAACAGCACTCAAGGTATTGCAATCTGGATTTTATTGGCCTAAAGTATTCAAAGATGCTTTTTCTTTTTGCAGGACTTGTGACAAATGCCAAAGGACAGGCAACATCTCGTCTAGAAATCAAATGCCATTACACAACATACAAGTAATCGAGCTTTTTGATGTTTGGGGAATCGACTTCATGGGTCCCTTTCCTAACTCATTTGGTTATTTATATATTCTTGTTGGTGTGGATTATGTGTCTAAATGGGTCGAGGCTGTCCCCTCAAAAACTAATGATCACAAAGTTGTTGTCAAGTTTTTGCAGGAGAACATTTTCACTAGGTTTGGAACACCACGAGCAATAATTAGTGATGGAGGGAGCCACTTCAATAACTTTTCGTTTGCTTCTTTGATGAAGAAATATGGTATCACACATAGAGTGGGCACCCCATATCATCCTCAAACTAGTGGGCAGGTGGAGATCAGCAACAGAGAAATCAAGAGCATTTTGGAGAAGATAGTCAACACAAGGAGGAAGGATTGGTCGCTGCGCTTGAATGATGCATTATGGGCCTACAGAACCGCATACAAAACACCCATCGGCATGTCACCATACCGTTTGGTCTTTGGAAAAGCCTGTCATTTACCAGTGGAGTTGGAACACAAAGCCTATTGGGCCATCAAAAGGTTCAATTTTGATATGAAACAAGCAGGTGACAAAAGAAGGTTGCAACTGAATGAGCTTGAAGAGTTGAGGCACGACGCATATGAAAATGCAAAACTGTACAAGGAAAGGACCAAGTTGTACCATGATAAACAGCTAGCAAGGAAGGAGTTTTATGAAAGACAGAAGGTACTAATATACAACTCAAGATTAAGACTTTTTCCAGGCAAGCTCATGTCAAGATGGTATGGGCCATACATTGTTACAAGAATCTTTCCACATGGTGCATTGGAGGTTCATAGCAAAGAGAAAAATCAAACATTTAAGGTGAACGGGCATAGAGCGAATCCATACATAGAGATGAGCATAGAACGCAAGAGGAAGATGTGAATCTTCAAACCATTCAATACATGGCATGACCTCATCAAGTCTAGCTGAAGACAGAAAACACAGCGCTTATTGGGAGGCAACCCAATTTCCAGGGGAGTATTTACACTTTCCCGTTATTTCCTTTTCGTTATTCATTTTTATTTTCATCTTTTATTTTATTCTCTTCCCTTCAAACTCGTTGGTAACACACGCCTATATTTTAAGTTTTGTGCAAACATTGAGGACAATGTTCCATCTAAGTTTGGGGGTTTAGGGTTATTAAATTTTTGAGTCTATTAGGGTTATTAAATTTTTGAGTCTTTTGAAATTTTTTTTAGGATAAACAATTTCTTATAAAGTAATAGTAAGGATACTTATTTACTTTAGGATTGTTGAGTTTCATAATGCCTTACAAAAAATTATATGAGTCATGCGATTATACATAATACACAAATGTGATACTTTTTCTGGTGATTATTCCCTTGAGATCTAGTCCTAAATTGAGTTTAAGTAAATAGAGTGATAAAATATATATATATATATATCTGAATAAAGTCAATCTACTCCAATGTTTTGAGTGCTTAGTAACTAGGGGTATTCATCACCAATGTTTACCTTTACGTCAAACAGCAACTTGAAATATGAGTATGCAAAGCACTTTAAAGTTTGTGACTTGTTGAGTAACCGGGTGGATTCATCACAAATATTTCGCATTCGCGTAAAAAGGCAAGTGACAACTTAAAAAAGAGACTGCTAAAAAAAAAAAAATATATACTCTAGTTTGCTACTCGGTTTGTAGTAGAGAAAAGGGGATAATCACAGACTGAGTAGTTGCATACAATAACTAAAATTAATTGCATGACAAATATGATTGGGTTTAGGGAGTATGAACAAACAATTGCACTAGAGAAAGTGAGTATGTTTAATTTTACTTTATCTGAAATTGTTTATAGTTTAATATGTTGATGCTCACATAATAAAAATTCTTGGTTGAGAGTACTATCATTTTTCCCCTTGTTCATAAATTCACTTTTTGCTTGAGGACAAGCAAAATCTAAGTTTGGGGGTATTTGATGAACACAATATTATTCACATTTAGGAGCAATAATCTTAATGCAATTAGACATTTTAAAGCTCTATATGTGATATTTAACTCTTATTTTCTCTTTTCCATAGGAAACAGCCTAAAACAGAGAAACGAAGCAGATTCAGGACGATACAGAGGAAATTGCAGATCATCAGTCGACTGGTCCATTACAACAGGCGACTGCCCAGAGAAGTTGATTGTCAACAGCCGACTTGGATGATCAATTATGAAATCTGCAGAAGTCTCGACACAGTCGACTGGTTCGAAGACAAGTCGACTGGTAGGCGGCAGAGTTAAAAGATAAGATATTTGAAGATTCGTCCAAATCTAATCCAAATCAGAACAGAAAAGGAAGAATAGAAGAAAAGAGAAAGAAATAATACGCAGAGCAACTAGGGAGGAAATAAATAAAAGAAAAGGACTTTTCTATAAAAAAGAAAAGTGCAAATCCTAATTCTCTAGCCGTATAAATACCAACCAAGAAGCTTATTGGGAGGCGGTTTTCCACGTTCCTGAATCACCGAATCGCAGAGATCCAGAGTCATCAACAAGAAGCACTTTATCAGCATCAAAGAAGAAGAAAGGAGATCAAGCATTAAGAAAAGAACGGCCGGTCGACTGTGTGACAGCCAGCCGACCTATCTGACCGAACTACATCAGTTTATTCCTTCCCTTTCTATTTCTTTTATGTTGCTCATGTATTCAAACTTGTTGATTAATAAAATTATTATTATGTGGAACTAATTTCATAGTTGGGTAGATTGAAGCCGTAGTTATGTAGTGTTATATTCTTCTGAGTTATTCTATTTTACTTATTGATTGAATCTGATTGAATTGATATAGATTTATGATAATCAAAATTGTTCTCGAAGCTCTGAGAGCAGTCGACTGAGGTGAGAGCCAGTCGACTGACATACAGAACTTGAGAATATCAAGTTTGCATTACCATCTGTCTGAATACGTTATATGAGCATATTGAGACGACCCGAATCTCGTGCCCGTAACTTGTAACAAGGAAATCTTTAGGGGTTCTTGGTTCAATCAACTTAAGGGATCTAGATCTGATACCAATTTCTAGAACCTTGAGTGTTTGTTCGTTTCCACTGATCTTATGTTTTCTTTAAGTACAACTTAGTAGATACCATGCTAAACACTTAATGAAAGAAACGAATTAGAGTAGATACCATGCCTAATTCCTGGCTTAGGAAAACAGTACTTTAAGGAGTAGATACCATGCCCTTGAAGGGAACAAACATGAATAATAAGAAGAAGTTCAGAAGGTGACTTAGCATTACTGACTATTGGTGGAGATCTAAACCCAACTACTTCATAAATATTTGTGATTCAACACTTCTTAATTTAGTTTTAACTTTTTATTTCTTTTAGATCTTTAAAACAACTCTTTATGATTCTTATTCTTTTTATTGATTAGTAAGTTAAAGTCTATAATCTCTGTGGGATCGACCCTTGCTATTGCTACGCTTCTATAAACGATTCGTGCACTTGCGAGGTTTTAATTTGTGTCTAGTTTCTTCTATTTATTTAGGTATCTAGATTTCACAACAGTGCGTCCATCATTGCGCGGATCATGAGGACAGGGTTCAGATCTCGAAAAAACGTTATCTTGTCGTTTTGTGGGCGTGGCGCGATCTGAACCGCCCATTGAGTTTTGACACAAATTTTGAAAAGATTCGACGGTGATTTCGCCTCAGAAGGATTTTTCTCCATATACGAGGGTCGGTTCCTCGTCCCCTCGGTTCGGAGGCTTGGTACCTTTGGCCGAGGTATGGAGACTCGGTAGCTCGGAGCTGTTTTGAAGAGACTCAGTAGCTCGGTGGCCCAGCCAAGCTGTTCGATAGCTCGGTTAATCACACCGGTGGCCGAGTTGTGGACTTGGTGATTTGAAGATCCTCTGTTGTTGAAACTGAAACGTCGCGATACTCCGCTTTGGCGCTTTGGCTTCTTAATAGGCTTTTTAGATTCCCAAGGCAGCCCAAACGTCACTTTTGGGGTTATAAAAGTTCATTCCTCTACCCCCAAGCTCATTTCTCACTTTTCACTCCAAGATTTCACCTTTACTCTCTGTGCTCTCTGCTGGTGGCGATCTATGCTCCAAGGTGGTTGCGCTAGCTATCGCGTGGGCCAGGCGATTTCCGGTGAGCTCATTCCGAACGCGAACGTCACTTCAAGGTCAGTCTATTTGTCTTAGCTTTTTTATAGAGATGTCAAGAGTGAACTCGGGGAGTGAGGCCTCATCCTCGGGCAATGATGGCACCGAGGAGAGGAGGCAGGCGGAGATCCGAAGGAAGAGGAAGCAGGTAGCCGAGCCGTCTGTGGCCGAGGCGAGGAAGGAGAAGAAGAAGAGGAGGGTAGTGGCCCAATCTCCCATGGTCGAGGTGATCGTGGAGAACCTGAAGCAGGCCCCTGAGATGGGCCGATACCCTTCCGTACTTTCTGGGCACGCTGGGGTTAGGCAGTACGAGGGCGACCTCCTGAAGAAGGCGATCTTCGGTCAGTCGGAAGTTTACGAGGAACCCAACCCGGCACTGACTACCGAGGCAGATGAGATTGGGTCGGTGCTATCCGAGAGGGATCTCCTTCGGATCAGAAAGGGGTTCGCCATCCCCCCGGAGTACAAGCTAATTCTCCCCAACGCTGGGATGCAGGCGAATTCCAAGCTATCGTCGTCGGATATGTGCATGTTCGACTACGACTCTCTGAACGCCAGACTGCATTTTCCGCTGCATCCCTTCATTTGCCAGGTCCTCGGATGGTTCTGCCTCGCGCCGACCCAATTTATGCCGAACACATGGCGTCATGTGAATGCCTTCCTGCTCCAGTGCCGCAACGCTGGAGTCGAGCCGGACCTGATGGTCTTCCGAGGCCTGTATCGGATAAACCGGATGCACAAGACTGAGCATCGGTACTACTTGGGGCTGAGGAAGGGTGTTCGGATCATAGAAAACCCGGACTCAATTAAAGGCTGGAAGGAAAAGTTCTTCATATTGAGGGGGGAACCAATGCTGCAAATTCCGAGTCGGTGGAAGCCAGAGGTGCCCAAGTTTGCGAGGGCCGACCCCGTACTGACTGAGGCCGAGGAGGAGATGGCGAGGAAGATCATGGCCTTCCCAATGTTGAGTTGGAGGGAGTTGACGGAGGAGGTGCTGTTCGGGTCAGGCCATAGCCCAATCGACCCGAGTATGCTCCTGACATCTCTCTTATTTTGTTTTTCTTTCAAGTCTTTAGCTCGCCTTACTGACTCAATTTGTGTTTCGTTTGGTACAGAAGCACCGAAGATGGACTTCAATGCCATGATGATCGATAGGGGCAAAGTGGCTGATGGCAGGAAGAGGAAGAGGCCGACCACGGGCGCATCGTCAGGTCGGCAGCTCAAAGTAGCTTCGACAACAACTCTGCCTCCTCCAGCCACCGAGGCGCCTTCGTCGGTGGTTGTTGCCAAAGAGCCC
The DNA here is from genome assembly GCA_017893485.1 of Hemerocallis citrina. NCBI lineage: Eukaryota > Viridiplantae > Streptophyta > Magnoliopsida > Asparagales > Asphodelaceae > Hemerocallis > Hemerocallis citrina. Next base: position 266,472,352 of record CM030365.1, on the reverse strand, counting down.
TCGGCGCCTGTTGCATCTGCCCCGGTTGGTGGGGCCTTTGATGTCAATGCGGCGCTGTCGCTCGAGGCTCCGCCGTTGACGGGTGCGGCCGAGGAGATCTTGACCGAGCAGCACAAGCAGTTGTTCGTGCTGAACTGGTGAGTGAAGAATCACGATGGATTCCTCGGAAACTCGCAGATGTCGGTGCAGGTCGTCAAGCACCTGGAGACCCCGAAAGATAGAGCCGCGCTGCTGGCGGGGACAGTCGGCGACGACACCTACGAAGTGGCTTGGTCTCTCATATCGGTAAGTTTTTCTTGTGAATTTCTTCAAGTCTATTGCTCGGACCGTATCTTGCACTCATCATTTGTTGTCTTCACAGGCCACCTGTCACTTCGGCCATCTCCTTGAGACGTTCGCCGCGCAGGAGAAAGAGTTGAAGGCCGCTAGTGACAAAGATAGGGCGGAAAAGGTCAAGGCGGTTCGGCAACTCGAGGCCGAGCAGAGGCGAGTTGAGGCCTTGGAAGTCCGGGTTGCCGATCTTGTGGTCGATCTGGAACGAGTCAAGGGGCGGCTTGATGCGGAGTCTGCCAAAGCTGCGAAGGCTGCCGAGGAGCTGGCCGCGTCGGTGAAGGCTCTGGCTGAAGTGAAGGCTGAGAAGGAGGCCTTGGCCGCGAAGATCAAGGCCGAGGTTGAGGCCGAAGTAAAGAAGCACATGGCCACGAACATGGAGAGGTCCTACCAGAGGGCGCTCGACCATGTTCAGGACTGCGTCCCCGGCTTCGAGTGGGTCGGCTACAGACTGTGGCCGGGGTCACCCTCAGGCGGCGAGGAGGAAGGAGGCGAAGATGAGGAGGTGGAGGGCGAGGAGGAGGAGGAGGTTGTTGCCGATGCTTTGGAGACGAACCCCCTGGGCGAGGCGAGAAACGAGGGGGCATCTGGCGAGGTGCCTGTGGTCGAACCGACGGCGCAGGTGGACCCCTGATCTTCTCGTCTCTTTGTAGTCTTTATTTTTCCTTTTTCAAAAACAATGTAATGCCTTTTTGCCGACTGGCCACCGCTTTTGTGATGAATGAAAAAGATTGTTTTGGCTTCGAATTTGTCTAAGTGTTTAGTTCGGCCATGTAGTTCTTCAATGCGGTGCTTTCCTATTTCAGATCGTCGAGCAAACTCATGTCACCGCGGCAGCACGGTGCCGTACAGAGTTGTTTCAGCAGTCCCGTGAGGCTCGCCTTGAGGGCGAGGTTCATCTGACAAGGAGAATACTGCACAACGTAGAGAAGAGAAACAGCGAATTGTTGGCCAAGTTGCACCACTTGCGACTAGTTGAGGCCGAACTTTCTGCGAAGGAGGAAGAGTTGGCCCTAGCTTTGGCCGAGCGAGATGATTTTGCCAGGAGGGTCGAGCAGCTGCAAAGGGTAACGGTCGACAAGAGTATCGAGGTGACGCATTTGCGCCGTGTCATATCTGATAGCGCCGAGTATCCCGGTTCGGCGAAGCTTCCTCGGTTCAAGGTAATTGTGAGGGACGACGCACTGAAGGACAGGATCGTTGAACTGGAGGAAGAGGTTGCTCGGCTTAAACCTCAGCCTGTGAAGGCTAATGTTCGCAGTACCTCGTGTACTCGCGAAGAGATTGACCGAGGGATTACGTTCTATCAGCTCGCGAGCCGAGTCCCCATCGTAGGTCGGACAGTGGCCGACGCCCAAAGTGGGGTAGCAGTGTCTTCAAGTGGTGCTTCGGTTGGAGCGACTGTTAGGGTCAGCGGCGAGGGGGCGTCTCAATTCGTCGGCTTAGAGACGAGCTCAGAGGTCAAGAAGTGCCGACCCCGGGTGTCCCTGAACCAGAGCGTCCCCCTTCCGCGGAGGCACTAAAACGGGTCGTACTATGTTTTTGGGTCTCCGAACCGTCTTTTGTTGTAACCATTGGGTCTTGTAAATTTATCAAGTTATATTAATGAAACTGGAGTTGGCTTGCTCGTTGTAGTGTTGTAGTTGCTTTATTCTTGAAATGAATCGTGAAAAGCGAGTGTTTGCTTCGTCAAGCGCCTTAGCCACGAAACTCATGCTTTAGCTGTGGTCCTGACTCTTGCTCGGTAGATACCGGTGTGGCTCGGTACCTCGGCAGATGTGTAAATCTGTTTCGAGGCAGGAGCCACGTGGCCTGATCTGGACGGTGGATCATGATCATGGCACGGATCACAAGAAGGGAGGCGCATGTTCCAAGAAAACACTATCTTGTCGTTTTGTGGACACGTGGCATGGTCAGGTCCGTTCATCATGCTCTAGCACGCATTTTGAGGTGATCTAACAGTGAAATTGGTTCGGCAGAATTTTTCTCCATATACGAGGGTCAGTCCCTCGTCCGCTCGGCTCGAGGTTTTGAGTGAGCGTAGTCGATCCGAGCCATCGTTAGAGTTGCTCGACGGTCGTGGGAGCAGTTCCGAACGGCGATCTACTTCGGTCTCGCCTAAGGACGAGCCGGCGAAGTAAAGTCGAACCGAGTGTTGGACTCCGAACCATCGGTAGATTTGTCCAACGGTTGTGGGAGCAGTTCCGAACGGCGATCTACTTCTGTCTCGCCTAAGGGCGAGGCGGCGAAGTAAAGTCGAACCGAGTGTTGGACTCCGAACCATCGGTAGATTTGTTCAATGGTTGTGGGAGCAGTTCCGAACGGCGATCTATTTCTGTCTTGCCTAAGGGCGAGCCGGTGAAGTAAAGTCGAACCGAGTGTTGGACTCCGAACCATCGGTAGATTTGTTCAACGGTTGTGGGAGCAGTTCCGAACGGTGATCTACTTCTGTCTCGCCTAAGGGCGAGCCCGCGAAGTAAAGTCGAACCGAGTGTTGGACTCCGAACCATCGGTAGATTTGTTCAACGGTTGTGGGAGTAGTTCCGAACGGCGATCTACTTCTGGCTCGCCTATCAGCGAGCTTGCGAAGTAGAGTCGAGCTGAGTGTTGGACTTCGAACCATCGGTAGATTTGTTCAACGGTTGTGGGAGCAGTTCCGAACGGCGATCTACTTCTGGCTCACCTATGAGCGAGCTTGCGAAGTAGAGTCGAGCCGGGCATTGGACTCCGAACCATTGGTTGAATAAAAAAATATAGGCGGAGAGATGCAAGCAAATTTAAATATGAAAAAAGCATTTTTTATTGATAACTGACGGCGAGCCGTTTTTACATATGACAACTCAAAAGAGGAATTACAATTTAGAGGAGAGGAACGGTTCGACACCCTGTGATACTCAGAGAGGCGCCGGGGCGCTTTCTTGGTATTTTAAAAGGTGGTCGGCATTCCAGGTCCTCGGAATCTCCCTGCCTTCAAGGTCTTCTAGCCGAACTACTTTTGCGATCTTGTATGGTCCTTCCCAATTCGAAGCTAGTTTGCTCCTCTGATTGGGGAAGGTGATGGCCAGTTTCCTGAGGACCAAGTCCCCCTCCTTGAGATCGGTGGGTCGGACCTTCTTGTTGTACGCCAACTCGACCCTCCTCTGGTAGTTCTGCTGGCGTATTGATGCTCTTTCCCTCAGCTCGTCCATCAGGTCTAAGTTCGCCCGGAGGTCTCTGGCATTCTGTTCCTCGTTGTAGGCTGCGAGGCGAGGAGAAGGTATTCCGACTTCGAGAGGTATCACTGCCTCGGACCCATAGGTGAGTTTGAACGGGGACTCTCCTGTGGGGGTCCGTTTGTTGGTGTGGTAGTTCCACAGCACATTGGAGAGCTGGTCGACCCATAGGCCTTTGGAACATTTGTCCAATCTCTTCTTGATACCTGAGAGGATTTGCCTGTTAGCGTTCTCCGCCTGGCCATTCGACTGTGGGTGGGAGACGGAGGAGAAGCGCTGTTGGATGGCAAGGTCTTCACGCAGAGCTCGGAACGCGACCCCAGTAAACTGAGTCCCATTGTCTGTGACGAGGACACGGGGGATGCCGAATCGGCAGATGACGCTCTTCCAGAAGAATTGAAGCACCTTGTTCTCGGTGATAGTTGCAAGGGGCTCGGCCTCAATCCACTTCGAGAAGTAGTCGATGGCTATGACCAAGAACTTGAACTGGCCTGGAGCTGGAGGGAATGGCCCTAGTAAATCCATCCCCCACATTGCGAAGGGGATAGGACTTGATAGGGAGGCGAGGTTGGCCTGGGGGAGGCGACGAATGTTGGAATGTCTCTGACAAGAGCCACATTGTCGAACGTGTCGCTCGGCGTCTTGGAGGAGAGTCGGCCAGAAGTATCCGTAATTCAGAACTTTCCGAGCCAAAGACCTAGACCCTGAATGCTCCCCGCCGATGCTTTCGTGGAGCTCCTGTAAGGCGTAGTTGGCCTGTTCCGGGGAAAGGCACCTCAGGTACGGTCGGCCATCGATATGCGAGAAGGAGCGCTTGTATAAGATTCCCTCGATTAGGACGTACCGCTCGGCCCTGGTTCTTACTCGGCGTGCTTCCTTAGGGTCCTCGGGGAGGAGTCCTTCCCTTAAGAATTCCACTAACGGCTTCATCCAATTATCTTGCAGTAGGACCGGCAATGACTCCACTGAGCCGAGGGTCTCGTCTTCTATGCTCGGCTTCAATAGGACCTCGATCAAAACGGTCTGCCCGAGACCTTGGAGGGAGGATGAGGCCAACTTGGAGAGGGCGTCGGCCTGTGAATTCTCTTCTCGTGGGACTCGTTGGATGAGTGCCTCTTCGAACCGGGCCATGAGGGTTCGGACCTTGGCGAGGTACTTCGCCATCCATTCGTCCCGTGCCTTGTAATCGCCCAAAACTTGGTTCACAACCAGCTGAGAGTCACTATGGATTCGGAGGCGCTGCGCCCCAGCACTTCGGGCAAGTCCGAGGCCCGCGATTAGCGCCTCATACTCTGCTTCGTTGTTTGAGGCTTTGAAATTCATGCGGAGGGCATACTGGAGGACGAAGTCATCTGGACCTGTCAGGATGATACCGGCGCTGCTTCCCTCGTTGCAAGAGGAACCATCCACAAAAACCGTCCAAATAGGGGGTCCAGTCGGGACATGGCTGACCTCGGGAATGGTGGTCTTGACGATGAAGTCCGCGAGGGCTTGAGCTTTGATCGTAGTCCGCGGCTGGTAGGAAATGTTGTGTTGACTCAGCTCGATGGACCATTTCATAAGCCGGCCTGAGGTCTCCGGCTTGTGGAGGACCTGCTTCAGCGGTTGGTCGGTGAGGACCACAACCGAGTGGGACTGAAAGTATGGGCGGAGCTTCCTTGTCGCCATAACCAGGGCGTAGGCCATCTTTTCTACCTTCGGGTAGCGGAGCTCGGCGTCCCGAAGCACCTTTCTCACATAGTAAATGGGTCTCTAAGCCCGGTCCTCTTCCCTCACCAAGACGGCACTTAAAGTCTGCTCGGAAGCTGCCAAGTAGATGAAGAGGGTTTCCCCCGAAACGGGCTTGCTGAGCAGGGGAGGATTGACCAAGTAGGCTTTCAGCTATTTGAACGACTCCTGCTGCAGTTCGCCCTACTCGAAACCCTTGGCTCCCCTGAGAGCCTTGAAGAAGGGGAGGCACTTTTTCCCAGACTTCGAAAGGAATCGCCCAATAGCGGCAAGGTGACCCGTAAGTCTCTGCACTTTCTTGATGTTCCGGGGTGGGGCCATGTCCAGTATGGCCTTGATTTTTTCAGGATTTGCTTCAATTCCTCGCTGTCTGACCATGAACCCGAGGAACTTTCCTGATGAGACCCCGAACGCACACTTGTTCGGATTAAGCCTCATGTTGTGCCTTCTCAATATGCCGAACGCCTCCTGTAGGTCGGCCACGTGGTCGGTACCTCGGACGCTCTTCACGAGCATGTCGTCGACGTATACCTCCATGTTGCGGCCTATCTGACTTTGGAAGACTTTGTTGACGAGGCGCTGGTAGGTGGCTCCAGCGTTCTTCAATCCGAACGGCATGACTCTATAACAGTAGAGGCCCTGGTCGGTGATGAAGGAAGTCTTCGGAATGTCCGGGGGGAACATTCGGATCTGATTATAGCCGGAGAAGGCGTCCATGAAGCTGAGGAGCTCATGGCCCGAGGTGGCATCGATGAGGGTGTCGATATTCGGGAGAGGGAACGGATCCTTCGGACACGCCTTATTCAAGTCTGTAAAGTCGATATATATCCTCCAAGAACCATTGGACTTCTTAACCATGACGACATTGGAGAGCCACTCGGGGTAGTTCACCTCCTGTATGAACCGAGCTTTTAGGAGCTTGTCCACCTCCTCCTTGATGGCCTATTGTCGCTCGAGAGCGAATTTATGCCTCTTCTGCTGAACCGGTCTGCACCCCGGTTCGACGCTGAGGCAGTGCACTAGAAGTTCCTCGAAAATCCCGGGCATGTCCGCGGCGGACCAAGAAAATAGGTCGCGGTTCTCCCGGATGCACAGCACCAAGTCGGAACATAGGGCAGTCAGCAGGGACTTGCTGATGAGGAACTTTCTACTCGGGTCCCCGTCCGAGAAGAGCACTTCTTCCAACTCGTCCGCCGGCTCGGACGTGGGTCGGACGTTCGGCTTGGGGATCTCAAAAGTCTTGAGGGAGAGCACTGGACCCCCAGTGGAAGTCATATAGCACTTCCGAGCCGTCTCTTGGCTGCCCCTGACTTCTCCCACTCCCGCCCGGGTGGGGAACTTCATCTTGAGGTGGTACGCCGAAGGAACGGCTTCCAGGGCAGCTAGGCCAGGTCGGCCCAAGATGACATTGTACGCAGTCGGGACATCGATAACCATAAAGTCCATCGGCTCTGTCCGGGTAGTAGGGGTCTTCCCAGCAGTTACGTCTAGGGTGATAACCCCTTCGACCGTTACTGGTACCCCCGTGAACCCGTGGAGCGTGTAGCCGGCCGATTTGAGGCGATCCCGGGATAGTTGCAGCCCTCGGAAGGCCGAGAGGAAGAGAATGTTCACAGAGCTCCCGTTGTCTACCAGGACCCTCTGCACTTTGAAGTTCGCCATGCGGAGGTCGATAACAAGTGCGTCGCAGTGGGGAGTCCGGACTCCCTCGAGGTCTTCATCAGAGAAAGTAACTGGGACACCGAGGCCTTTGGGGGAAGGGGCGCTGTGAACTGAGTTGACTTCTCGGACGAAGGCCTTCCGAGAGGAGTTGGAAGAGCCCCCCATTGGGCCTCCGTGGATAAGGTGCAGAACCCGTTCTTCCTCGAACTCGGGGGTTTCATTGCGTCGCTCGGAGCGCTTGTTAGCCCCCCAAGGCGGAGGAGTGGTGCGATCCCCTCGATCGTTTGCCTTTACAAATTTGGCTAACTGCCCCCTCTGGATGAGGGCCTCTATCTCATTTTTCAACGCCCGGCAGTCGTTGGTGTCGTGGCCGTGGTCCCGGTGGTAACGACACCATTTCTCCTTGTTCCTCCTCTTGGCCGGGGTGTTCATCCTCAGAGCGGGAGGTATAACCCCTTCCTTCTCTACTTGCATCAGGATGGTGGAGACATTGGCGGTGAGAGGAGTGAACATCTCGAACCTGGGGGGAGGACGGTGCTGATCGCTGTTATCCTTTTGTAGCTTCTTGCCCCCTTCCTCTTCCGTTGCTTTCCTTTTCGACCCGGAAGCAGATCCTCCGAAACTCGGGAGGCACTCGGCCTCCTCTGCCCGAATGTATTTCTCGCATCTAAGGAGAAGATCGGCAAAGTTGTGCGGGGGCTTTTTGGCGAGGGACGACCGAAGGTTAGAGTTGAGGACGTTGGACTGGAACGCGACGGTCGCCACTGACTGGTCGAAGGAGGCGATGGACCTGACCTCCGCAGTAAATCTCCTCACATAGTCCCTCAACTTTTCTCCCCTCTCCTGTCGGAGGTGGAGTAGAGAGAGGCTGGTCTTCTCCGTTCGTCTGCTACTTATGAAGTGAGTTATGAAGAGCGTTTCGAACTACTCGAACGAGAAGATGGAAGAGGGAGCGATCCGGGAGTACCATTCCCGTGCCGAACCCTTGAGAGTGGCGGGGAAGGTCTTGCAAAGCATGGTGTCGGAAGCTTGGTGGATCAGCATTAAGGTCCTGAAGCTTTCGACATGATCAACAGGGTCCGACTCCCCTGAGTACGTTTCAAACTGCGGAGGCTTGAAACCCCTCGGGATGGGAGCCTCCATGATAGTCCGAGAGAAGGGCGGTCTGATGGGGCGGATGGTCGTTCCTCTCGACTCCTCCTCCTTGTCCATACGGCCGATGCGCCTCTCCATCTTGTGGAGAAGACGGTAGAGGGCATCGTCCCTCCGGTGATAGTCGATTGAGCCCCTGGACTCGTCTTCATAGGAAGGGGAGCGGGGGCTACAGCGTCGATAGTCTTGGGATCGGCGAGGACTATGATGGTGCTGCTGGTGACTAGGAGCCGGGGGAGGACTTATGGATCGGTGGCGAGGACTTGGAACCCGTGGGGGTGTTGGAACCCTCTGGACATTATGGTTGTTGGGGCGAAGGTTGAGGGCCTGCAACACAGTTGCCTGGAATTGTAGGAACTCAGCACGAGTGATAGGTGCCTCATCGTTCCTCGGATGATGTCGATTAGCAGGGGAACGTGGCCTCCTCCTACGACGCTCGGGAGATTCCCCCCGTCCTCTTCGGTTCGGAGACCTCCTGCCATCTTGACGATGAGGAGATCGCTCACCTCGATGTTGGCGGGAGGCTCCCTCTCGGGCCCGCTTCTCATCTAGGCGGTTGCGAAGATCCTCATCCTTTTGGCGATTCAGAACGGTGTTGCGGAGGTCGGAGGCTCGAGGGTTATGGGAAGCCATCGAATCTGAGGAGGCATTGTGAACCGAGACATGGTCTGGGTGGAGAGGTTGTTTCTGCCTCCGCTGGTTCGGACCAGTAGGACCATTGGGGGGTTGTTGATTCAGAAGAGGGTCTTGGATCGGGGGAGGAAGTTGCTCGGGTTGCAGAGTAGGATGCACGGGGGCTTCCTCTTGCTGATCGGCGGGATTGGGCCCACGGTTGGACCCCCTTGACCTGACCTTTCTGGGAGGCATGGTTGGAGAAGAGCTAGTCGACGGGAAGGGGAGAGGCTGCTATTCGTGTGGCTTCCCACAGACGGTGCCAATCTGTTACAGCTAGATCTGGTGTGGGGGTAAACAGATGAGATTTGTGGGTTCGTGGAAAAACCTGAATAGCGGATCCACTCCAATTGACTTCTGCCGCTAACCTGCAAGGAAGTGCGATACACCGGGGTTGATTCCGGCGATGCACCCTCCGACGCTCTTGTCAGTAACCAGTGATGATTAAGAAAGAGCTTAAGCTGGAAAAAGAGTGATTACCTGGTCACAGTGGTAGGTAGGAGGTATTTATAGTCGCCATGGGAGTGATTAGGGACCTGATTTCCTGTGTAACTGTCAGGAGTAAAATCCTCACAATTTGTTTAGGAAACTGACCCCTGATTCCCGGTGAGAGGATAACTGCAAATCAGGCCCGTTGATTTAGTCAAATCAGTGATCCTGATTTTCCTCTTGCTGGTCTGGGTTTGTCTTGGGTCGGGACCCGTACCCAGTTGGAGTGGATCCGTTTTGCGGGTTATTGGATCTGTGAAGGGGAGATCCAGTGCCCGCTTCGGGTCCATCAATATGCGAAATTACCATTTTACCCTTGAGCTTCAAGATTCGTTCCCAATCTGGACGGTTCTGATTTAACCCCATTTTCAGCCATATCAATCGTGAATACTTTATTGTCATATGCATTACACGAACACGATGATACAAACATATGTACTTTTAGGGTTATACATGATAGTGTGAATGATTATTTTACCCATGATAGTAATTTGAATGTTGTTGTAATATCTTTTTATTCTTGATTAAGTTTTATACATGTCATCAATCACTTTGTAGTTGCATTATTGTTTTATATAACCCGAAAATACTATTAACCCAGAGTGGTAATAAAAATTAGACCCAAATATGACATTAAAATCACAGGCTTCGTATCTCATGACTTAGAACATATTTCATGCATAATTCCTTGATGTTCCCTATCCATTTCTTGACATTGTTCTCATTGCATTATGATCATGTTAAATTGAAATAAAAGTAACAAGTCGGGGTATAAGGGAATATGTAGTGGGCAATATAGAAGAGCGTACTCGGACAGGAGCTCGTGGTTTCCCAAGTTACAACTTGCAAGTTTGCAAATTATATATTTATATGTTTCACGTTACAAGTTTACACTATGTTTGACTCGATATGTTTCACGTTATATGTTTGCACGTATCTTGGTACAAGATACAATTGAAATATTTTTTCCGAGTACGTAACCTATAAAATCCACTACTAAGTCTAAACATAACTGATTGTACGTAACAACCATGTTGTAAAAGTATGGATGCATGAAGTGCTACCTAGATAGAATCAAACATTAGACTTAAGATTAACACGTGCACTTGTATAATCCAATTTCATGTTATATGTTCTTGTTGACTTGTTTACTTGATTACTTGTTTACATGCCACTTGTTTCATGCATGCCTGTTCATGATCATGTTTATATATTATATTTCTTCTATTACATGATTCTTGACTCCATGATCTTTTTCTTGCTTCTTGTTTTGTTTTTTTTTATATAGCTTGTACCACATGCGGTCCTTGACTTGCATTAACGGGCGTCTTCTTATTTCTTTTTCTTCGTATAATGTACTTGCAGGTCCGGATGGAGAGTTACCAGAAGGTGTTGCTGATCAAGTGTTTTAATCTTGTTTATTTTTTATGTTGATTGAGTTCATGTTTTATTTCATACTACTCTTTATTGTAATCCGGGATTGTTTGACCCGTAACTACTTTGTATTTCCAGCTGTTGGTTATGTTATGAACTATGTCATGAACTTTCATTACATATTGTGATTTTACATGAATGCGTGGTTTATTTTGTTATCATGTTGTTGAGTTACCTGTACAACTTATTAACTGTGTATTCGCATTATTCGCTGAGCCTTAGTCATGGACTCGTATTCTGATGAACCCAATAATATGCACATTTAGAAGCAATAATCTTACTGCAATTAGACATCTAAATGCTCTATATGTGGTAATTTACTCTTCTTTTCTCTTTTCCATAGGAAACAACCTAAAAACAGCTAAACGAAGCAGATTCAAGATTTTGAGGATGATACACAGAAACTGCAGAGCACAAGTCGACTGGTGCTTCCAACAGTCGACTGGACAGAAAGGATGAAGCTGCTCGGTACAGTCGACTTACTCCAAAGACAGTCGACTTGACTGATGAATTACGAAGCTCCAGATGTCTCGACACAGTCGACTGATGACAAAACCAGTCGACTGGTATTCAGCAGAGTCAAAAGATAAGAACAGTTGAAGATCCACCCTCATCCAAATCCAAATCAAAATTGAGTTATCCAAACCCAGGTTATCTGCGTATAACAACTTCTCCAACAATCAAAGCTAGAGACCGGGATTGGCAAGTAAGAAGATCATCCTATGAGTGAAGAGATAAGAAATCAGGAACTTGATATCTGCAGACAAGGACAAGAGAAACTATAATAAAGAGAGAATCATCTACCATCAGGGGGATCCATCGACCAGCAAGCATCAAGATACCAGCATCAAAGAAAGAAGGAGAACAAGTCGACTGCTGATTGGGCTCAATTTCAACATCATACAAATCAGTGTTCTTCTGTTCTTCCTTTTATTTTTATTGTAGAGTCATGAATTTTATTTTATTAATCAATAAAAGTTGTATTATGTGCAACTAATTTCATAGTTGGGTAGATTGAAGCCGTAGTCATGTAATGCTTATATTCTTCTGAATGTTACTCTATTACTTATTGATTAAACCTGAGAGTATTGGTATAGATTTATAATATATCAAACTTGTTCGGAAGTTCTAAGAGCAGTCGACTGAGAGTGACAGCAAGTCGACTGCCATGCAGAACCTGAGATTATCAAGTTTGCGTATTATAAATCTGAATCTGTGATATGAGTATAGAGACGACCCGTATCTCGTGCTCATAACCTGTAACACAGGAATCTTTAGGGGTTCTTGGTTTAATCAACTTGAAGGATCTAGATCTGATACCAATTTCTAGAACTTCAAGTGTTTGTTCGTTTCCATTGTTCCTATGATTTCCTTAAGTGCAACTTAGTAGATACCATGCTAAACACTTAAGGAAAGAAACGAATTAGAGTAGATACCATACCTAATTCTTGGCTCAGGGAAACATTAACTTTAAGGAGTAGATACCATGCCCTTAAAGAAACAAACATGAGTAATTAGAGTAGCATACGACTTAGCATTATTGACTATAGGTGGAAATCAAAGCCCAGCTACTTTAATAGATATTCGTGACTCAAATTGTGATGCTACTTAATTTAGGTTTTTAATCTCTTCATTTCTTTTCAAATAAACTTTTAGAACAAACTTTATGATTTGCATTTTTCTTGTTTTATTGATTAGTGAGTTAAGTACTACAATCTCTGTGGGATCGACCCTTGCTTTTCACTACGCTTCTATAAACGATTCGTACACTTGCGAGGTTTTAATTTGTGTCTAGTTTATCTATTTAGAACATCTAGATTGCACAACATATTCCTGTAATTTGGAAAGACGGGGGTGACAATGTCGATTGTTTTTCTATCCAGGAACAATCTTCTAGTTTGTCTCATTGGATGCTATTGCTAAAAGTAAACCAATTACTGAGTATCGAAGAAGTTAAATACTAACTGATATATATATTCGAATAATATCCTTATGGTTCGTATTAATTAATATCACTTTATCTTAGGAATTCCAAATTGTCACGGATACTTATTTGTTTCCATCAACTGTAAGCCTTTTTTAGAAGCATTACTTTCCACATTTGTTAATATATATAATGAGTCTTATATTTCTTTGAATTTATTAATGTACATGATCAGTTCGTTTTTTAAAACATCAATGGGGAAAAAAGCCACCATTGATTCTTTTTTTAAAAGACAAAATACTCAAACTTTAGGAGCTAATACTCAAACATCAACTCCTTTAGTTGAAGAACCTCCTCTTAAATCTCCACAAGTTGATTCTACAAGACATGAAATTGAATGCGAAAGAGATTTGATTGGTTCTTTAAAGCGTGATCCGGGATTGCGTCGCCAAATTTGTGATTATCTTTCTAACAAACAAGATAAAGTTCGTCGTGTTTATATCGAATTGGGGGCATACCATGGAAATGGTGATTTTCCATATTCAAAGAAAGGAAATGATCACAACCGACGATTTCAACCTTCTTGGTTTGAAAAGTTTCCTTGGTTGGAGTATTCTCCCCATAAAGATGCGGCATTTTGCTTTCCAAATTATCTTTTTGGTAGTCCAAATGACCGAGATGAATTTACTTCCAAAGGATTTGACAAATGGAAAAGAATCATGAGCGGACCACGATGTTCACTTCACAAGCATGAAGGGAGTACTCCTACATCACCATATAAAAATGCTCTTCAAAATTATTTTGCTTTAACAGACCAACATCAACATATTGAACTAGCTCTTTCTCAACAAAGTGTTCAACAAATTGCAAATAATCGTCTATGATTATATGTCTCTATATATAGTGTTCGTATGTTGACACGTCAAGGATGTGCTTTGCGTGGTCATGATGAAAGTGTTGATTCACTTAATCGTGGTAATTTTCTTCGAGCCATAAAGGAGTTTGCACACTTTTCTAAGGAAGTCAAAGAAGTTGTTTTGGACAAAACTCCACTTAATGCCTCATATACATCCCTCGATACTCAAAAAGAAATTATTCAATGACTCGCTCTTCAAGTAAAGAGAACAATTCGAGAAGAAATTAAAGATGCAAAGTATTGTGTTCTTGTTGACGAGGCACGAGATATTTCAAAGAAGGAGCAAATGGCACTTGTCTTGAAATTTTTTGATAAGGATGGATTCGTTCGAGAACGATTTTTTGAAATTCTTCATGTTTCCAACACCACCGCATTGACCCTAAAGGATGGTATCTATAAACTCCTTGCTTCTCATAACCTCAGCACAAAGAATATAAGAGCTCAAAGATATGATGGAGCAAGCAATATGCGAAGTGCATTGAATGGACTACAAGCCTTGATTTCCAATGATTCTCTAAGTGCATATTATGTACATTGCATGGCTCATCGGCTTCAATTAGCATTAGTTGCATCATGTAGAGACGTGGATTCAATTCACCATTTGTTTAATGATTTGGCTTACATTATTAACATTCCTAGTGCTTCTTGCAAGAGAAATGATCAATTGAAAGCAGCTAAAGCTTCTGAACGTGAGTTTTTAATTGCAAATGGAGAAATAGAAATAGGTATAGGGCTAAATCAAATTGGCTCTTTGCAGCGAGCTGGAGATACTCGTTGGGGTTCTCATTTAAAATCAATCACAAGCTTGTTGAATATGTTTAGCCCGACATGTGAAGTTCTTATTAGTCTCATTGATGATGGTGACTCTGCTCAACGTGCAGATGCAGAGAAGGCTTATGAGCTTTTAACCTCTTTCCAATTTGTCTTTATATTGCACCTCATGAAAGAAGTTTTTGAAATCACTGATCTTCTTTGTCAAGCTTTACAGTGCAAGTCTCAAGATATTGTAAATGCAATGCATCTTGTATCTTTTACAAAGAAACTTCTTCAAAATCTTAGGGAGGCTGGTTAGGAAGCCTTACTTGATAAGACAAGATTATTTTGTAAGAAACGTCAGATGGATATACTGGATATGTCTGTACTGGATATGTCTGATCGATATAGAAGAAAATTTCCATCTCGACATCCACATCCGCATCTTACAGTTGAACATCATTATCGGGTTGACATATTCATTGCCACAATTGATTCTCATTTGCAAGAATTAAATATCTGATTTAATAAAAATACAGTTGGTTTACTTATGCTAAGTGGTACTTTGGATTCGAGAGATGCATATACATATTTTAATATCGAGAAAATTTGCAAGCTTGCAAGCCAATTCTATCATGAAGATTTTTTTGAGCAAGATCAAACACATCTAAAGTATCAACTAGAACATTATATACTTGATATTCCTCATCGTAGTGAATTCAAGAATTTGTCATCTCTTTCCAATTTATTTCAAGCACTAGCGAGATCTAGAAAGTTAATTATCTATCCTCTTGTTGATCGACTAATTAGGCTTGTGCTCACATTACCGGTTTCTACAGCAACTACTGAGAGGGTATTTTCAGAAATGAGTTTTGTGAAAAATAGGCTTCGCAACAAGATGGAGGATGATTATCTCTCGAACTACTTGATGATTTTTATTGAAAGAGAAATAGCATAGGATTTGTGCATAGATACAATTATCAAAGAGTTTGCTTCTATGAAAGAACGCAGATCACATTTCTTTTAAGCTACACTTGTTTTTGTTTATTGGAATGGGGCAAATATACTTTTTGGAATTTTGTAAGAAATCAAGACAATTTGACTTTTTTGTTTATTTTTGTTTAAAAGTATGATATGTGAACTACCTTTTGAAGACTAGATATCTACGCCAAAAAATTATATTTATTTTATAAATTGTTTTTTCTTCTTAATTTTATTTATTACTTGCCCCTCCTCTCCCTCCCCCCTGACAAAATTGTCCTAGCTTCGTCCCTGTGGACCCCAATCATCGCCTTGCAGCCTCGCGACCCCCGCCATGGCTACCTTCATCCACCGCTCGAGCCACCGACTGTGCTCCAACCTCAAACCACCCCGAAGCTCCACTGCAGCCTCGATCACCGCTGATCCTCCTTTTGAGCCATGTCGACTACCGAACGAGAGCACCGACGCTTCCACCTTTGCAGTCGCCTCCCCACTAGCGGCCATCGCCAGCAATTGCTGCTTCCTCCCGCCCCAGCCAACAGCGAGTGCCACCTCTTTGTTGCCGCACCGACGCCGTTGTCGCTGGCTGTTGTTGCTGTCTCGTGTGTTGTTGCCGCCGTCTATCTCATTGTTGCTGCTCTCGCATTTTCTGTTGTTACTGTCGCCGTGTTGTTGCTGCTGCCTCTCGCTGTGCATGTGGATTGCATATGCTCTCATTATTCCGTTGTGTGCATGTGTTGTCGTTCCGTGCTTTGAACGTGTCATGGTGTACATAGTTTGCACGTATTTCTGTCGTGTGTTGCCATCGAAATGCTCATCCCGTTATACTTTGATATTCAGAATTTTCATCTGACAGGCAAGCATCTCTTGAACTTATTTTTATAGTTCTAGTTCATGAAAACACTCTTTAAAATCCGACAAGTAGTAATCTAATTGAATATTGCATCTAGTTGAATTCCATTATTGATTCATTGTTGCTAATATTACCATGCTATTGATTCATAGTCGTCTTATCGTGCCATTGTTATTGATTTAAAACTTGAACCGTAAATTTATCGTATTACTGAACATTCTTCCTGTCGTTTACCCAAGTTTGCACTGAGGTTTTGACCCAGTTCTTGACATCGAAACTTAGAACTTTTTGCATGGAAATTGTAGCAAACTATGTTTAGTTTCTAGAACATCTTACGGATTCTCAATCCGATTTATAGATTGGAAGTTATCACTGTTTTAGTACTGGCATGTTATAATTTTCAGAACCGGGACTGTGCACGAAACCTGTAAAGAATTGATTGATTGACCTAGATTATGTAACTATAAGGTATCGTGTGTATATGCGCTGGAACCGGCAGAGAGTATACTTTCTAGAATCTCTGACAGAATCGGAATTGCATTCCCGTAGGAGCAGGAAAGTAAATTTGAGTACCAATAGGTGCGGTTGTTCAGAACCTGTATTGTTATATTTTTGCATATAAACCGGATATTTTTCATATTTAATGAATTGAACCATGTATATTTCATGTATTTTACAACCTTGATATCTTCTTGATACTATATTAATACTACCGTTCTCATCGATTGTACCTATTGCATAATTCTTGATACTGCCGTTCTCATGGATAATATTGATTACATGTTTATAACTGATTGTTACTAAAATAATAATAAGCCGGGGTAATTAGGGTCGACTTAGTAGTGGACAATATAATAGAATGTACTCGGAAGGGGATATTGGTTACAACCCATATTGGTCATCGATTGATTGTGGATTACTGACTACAGTATCCTGATTTATCGTGTATCGGTCATCGGTCATCGGACATTGGTCATTAACATTGCAAGACTCGAGTACATGATTCTATAGAATTCACCACTATAGTCTAAACGTTCACTTGATTGTATGCACCCAAACCTGTGGTATGGGACGCAGAATTGCATGCATTAGTTAGGTTAATAAAAGATTGATAACTTAAAGATTGACACTGAACATCGATTATTGATTTATTGTTATTGATTATTGGTCATCGATTATTGATTATTGATTATTGTTATCAACTATTGTTTATTGATTATTGATTATCGACTTTTGATTTATTATCATCTGTCATTCATTTACTCCGGCATCGTTCCAATTTCTGTCCTTGTTATATAGTCATTTTCTTCCTTCACTACTTGCTACTACTTTTCGCCTGAAGCTTGCTCTAACGGGTACTTTCCATCTTTCTTTTGAGTTATTGTTTATACAGGTACTGATGATTGGTTACTGAAGAATCTTAGCATACTGTTATTGCATTGTATATTCCCAGATATTCTATAAGTTCTTGTATCTCAAATATCGGTTATTGCATTATATTATTGTTCATGTGATTATTATTATTGTATTGTTGAGCTTACAGGTGTTGTGCAACTTATGGACGATATGACTTAGTATACTTATATCATCCGCTGGGCCTAAGTTATGTGCCCGTGTTTTTCGTATAATGGGAAGCGGGGCATGACATGATGTTAGATGGAGGTGGAACTCTAATGACATATTCTCTGTTAAGTCTTTATATAAATTTCTTAACTCTGGTGGATTGATTTGCCCCTTTTATAAGTGTATTTGGCAAAGTATTGCCCCTCTTAAAGTTAGAATTCTAGTATGGCTCACCATACATAATAAGCTTCTTACTGTTGACAATTTGAATAGAAGGAATTTAGCTGTGGGTCAGAAATGTGTCTTGTGCCCTACTGGCAGTGAATCTGCTTTTCATTTACTCATTAAATATTATTTTGTTAAACACATTTGGATTATTCTTTAAGAAGCTTGGATAGTTAGAGGTTTCTCTTCTTCTGTTATCTCTTGGTGGAGTGTTTGGAGAAAAAAAGTATTAAATCTAAGATTAGATTGCAATGGAAAATTTCTATGATGGCTCTTATTTAGATGATTTGGAAAGAAAAACATCAAAGAATATTTTTTTAAAAGGCTTTGATATCATCTCTATTATTCATTCTCACATTTTCTTATTAACCTTTGGTCTAAGGTTCTCCATCATTCTAAAAAGAAAGATATTGATCTTCATTCAATCAATATTGTTATTCAGAAGTATATTTCTTCTAATATTTCTGTTGTAGATTCTCCAAATGGTATTCAACAACATGCTGTCAATAGTCCTGGTCCTATCGAAATCTCTGATGCTAGTGGTGCGACTGATGCAAACTAATGAGGTTAGTCAAGCAGATGCTGAAGTTGTTTCTGATAATTTTGCTAAGGTGGATCCTGTCTCTGCGACTTTGGAGTCTATTTTTGCTATGTCCCCTCATCAACAAGAATTTATCACTGATGTTCTCCTTGTGTCATCTAGCCAAGCTGCTTATGAACGAAACGAGATTACAAGTGATTGCGATTCTCTGGTGGTTACTGACCCCTGACCGTTGCTAATCTTCTCTTCTTCGTGTTTGGGTTTAGTTATAGTTCTTTTGTTTTTTAACTATAATATTTTTTTGTTCCTTGGTGCTTATTTTATTTGTTGAAACTATATGTTTCTTCTTGCACCAGAATGTTTTGTTGGATCCTTTGGATGAAAGAATTTTTGTTTTTAATAGTAAGTTTGGCTGGAATCCCTTAGGATTCTATCATTTTATCCAAAACAAAGAAAAAACTATAAATCGCATCTAAACGAGCATATATATATGGGTAAAAGGGATATGAGCAACTTGCTCATTTAGTAAATGAGCAATTGATTATGTGGCATGCATGTGATACATTGGACAACTAACCCTTTTAAGAATTTTCCAATCACATGTATGTCACATCATCAATTGCTTATTTACTAAATGAGCAAGTTGCTCATATCCATTTTACCCATATATATATATATATATATATATATATATATATATATATATATATATGATTATGTGGCATGCATGTGATACATTGGACAAATAACCTTTTTAAGGATTTTCCAATCACATGCATGTCATATCATCAATTACTTATCTCTACTATTTTAATGGGAGAGTTGGGGTTTGTAACAAACAAACCCTAACTTTGTAACTATATAAACACACGTATAATACGCGTCCAAACTATATCTAACAAATATAAATATGCACTGCACGTGCAGCCCATATTAAAACATTTAAATATAAACTAATTTTTTTCTTATTCGATATATATTCATTTAATTTGATGACTTTACTTTTTTATACGTGCATCGCACGTACATTATAGTAGTTTACTAAATGAGCAAGTTGCTCATACCCCTTTTCCCCAATATATATATATATATTATAATGGGAGAAAACCTTAGTGTCATTTGTAAATCTACCAACATGTGCAACACACGTATATAACTGATATAAAGGAGGTTTCAAGTTTGAGTCCTCCCTACGTCAGAATTTTTATTTTTATTTTTTAAAATTATTAAAATGTGCATCGCACGTGTAAATTATTAGTATATATAATGTGAGAGTTGGAGTTGTCATTTGTAGACAAACAAACTCGTGCATCACCCATGCATAACTAATATAAAGGAGATTTCAGGTTCAATGCCAGACTACATCAACATTTTTACTTAAAAAATTATATCTATTAAGACGTGCATCGCACGCACAAATTACTAGTAATCTCTACTATTTTAATGGGAGAGTTGGTTTATAACAAACAAACCGTAACTTTGTAACTATATAAACACGTATAATACACGTCCAAACTTTATCCCACAAATATAATGTGCACCGCACGTATAGCCCAAATCAAAACATTCAAATATAAACTATTTTTTTTCTTATTCAATATATATTCATTTAATTTAATGACTTTACTTTTTTTAGATGTGCATCGCACATACATTATACTAGTAACTATTATAATGAGAGAGTTGGGATTTGTAACCAAACAAACTCTAATTTTCTAACCAAACAAACCTGTGCAATACACGTCCAAATTATATCCAACAAATATAAGCATATACCGCACATGTAGCCCAAATAAAAACAGTAAATATAAACTATTTCTTTTCTTATTCAATATACGTTCATTTCATTTAATAACTATACTTTTTGTAGACGTGCATCACACGTGCATTATATATATATATATATATAGAGAGAGAGAGAGAGAGAGAGAGAGAGAGAGAGAGAGAGAGAGAGAGAGAGAGAGAGAAAGAGCGCCCCATATTTGTGTGAGAATTTTTTTTATACAAAGTGAGGTGTCAAAACAAGAACCCTTAGATTATAGATTTGTTAAATAACATCTTGGTTCATCTTGGTTGTTAAAATTTTCTACTAGAACTTGCAAAAGAGTCCTTTGATCAAACTTATGATCCGAGGTTTCTTATTTTGACACATCGCTTTTTATGAGAAAATTTTCTCATACAAATATGATGCTAACTTTTCTCTTATATATATATATATATATATATATAAGAGAAATTTGGTGAGAACTCCGTGAGAACTCACGAAATAGACTCCCCATGAAAAATCCGAACCGACCATCTCGTTCTACATGCCTTAGATAGCATAACATAAAGAATTCAAATAATTTGAAGTTCGTTTTCCCATGATTTACATCATCGCAAAATTGTATGGCTGAAAATTCTACTCCATTTGATGGATGAGCAAACGAACTTCAAATTATTTAAATTCTTTATGTTATGCTATCTAAGGCATGTAGAACGAGATGGTCGGTTCGGATTTTTCATGGGGGTCTACTTCGTGAGTTCTCACGGAGTTCTCACGAAAATTAGTTCTCAACCGAAGGGCTCCCTATATACACTACTAATCGGAAAGCCTATCGCGGCGTTTTTTTCTGTCTATAGCGGCGTTTATAAACGCCGCTATAGACAGTAGCGGCGTTTTAATTATTGCCGCGAGAAGTGCCGTTAGATCGAGCGTCGTTACAGACTATGGGCCTATGGCGGCGCTTTTGTAGACCGCCGCTACAGACCGTAGGCCTACAACGGCGCGCCTGGCAAGGCGCCGCTATAGGCCTATGACCTGTAACGGCGGCCTAAAAAGCGCCGTTGTAGGTCATAGGCCTATGCCGGCGCTTCTTTAAAACGCCGCTATATGCGTATGCTTGTAACGACGTTGTTTTAAACCGCCGTTACAACTCGTTGTCCTATGACGGCGTTTTTTAAAAGCGTCGTTACAATTCGTAGGTCTATTACGGCGCTTTTTAGGTCCGCCGTTACAGTCCGTAGGTCTATTAAGGCGCTTGTTTAAAACGCCGTTACAAGTCGTAGATCTATTACGGCGCTTCATAAATGCCGTGATAGACACATGCGCATATATTTTCTAAATCATTTCGATATGCTATACCGGTGTTCCTAAACGCCGGGATTGGTTCTTTTTTTTTTTTTATAATTCACCACGATTGGTGAATCCTCCCGGCATATTTATCTCAAAACTGATTGATAGGGGATTTCGGGTTTTTCCCACTATTTAAAAAATGACACAAATTCAAAATATCTGTAGTCATATCAAATTTGAACGTTCAAATCTTAAAAACACTAATAGCAGCATAATAAACAACTATATAATCATGGACCACAATAAACAATAATTACTTGTCTAAAAATGGTCATACAAAGAGTTAGAAATATACTTGTTATACATCAATTTCTTTAACAAAACATAAATTCAGTTTCAACAAAACATAAAAAGACTAAAGTCCAAATTTAACTCAACAATGGCAAAGTCTACTGAAGCGGCTCGGCATTGCTTTGATTCCCACTGATATTTTGCCCAGATGTATGTGCGTGACTAGAAGTCGATGGAATTCGTTGGCTCTGTATAATTCACAATAGTATCATTTATTAGATTATTCACTACACTAGGCACCACACAAGTAAAATGCAATAGTTAAATTTCATACTAATATCATAAAATATTGTTGAATACTTACAGTTCCATGTACTGGATTGTTAGAGTTCTGATTTTGTTGGGAGATTAAAGAAGCAATCATATCTTTCAAACCGTCAATCTCACCCTGCATCTTGGCTTGCATCTTGAACACATCCGGAAAGGATGTACGACTGGAGGTAGATGCACAAGAACCAAATACCTGTGATTGAAACCATGTCAGTCCAATTTTCACAGGGTCATAACTATATAACCAATATGAACTACTATGAGACATATATAGAAGTTTAAAAGACAACCAAATAAAAGCAATGCAAATTAATTTTACTAGCAACTCTAGAGTTCATTGATAATAAAGGAAACAAGACAGAGGAAGGACATAAGCAACTAAAATACTTCAATTGAAAATGGTGGGTGCCCAACAACTCTGAATTTCTATCTGCTCAACTTCACTAACTAATATTTGCTGGTTTCTTCACTTACTGCCTGTTTAGTTACTCAAATGGAAAGTGACACAAAGACTTATATCCCATATCTACTAAATATATGCAATATAACAAAACTACTTTTCATTTGCATATACAGACAGTGCCAAAGTAGGTTTATCAAATGGAAAGTGACACAAAGACTTATATCCCATATCTACTAAATATATGCAATATAGGGAATTATGTGATATATTTCACAAACAGTTAAGGTGCACATCGGTTTGCTTTGCCTACAAGACCTGTGATGGCCTTTGATGAGTGATGATATGATGAAAGACTAACGGAGTTGAAGATCGATTGCATTCGTGAGGCTTATTCATGTCCACGAAGACATAAAATCAGTTCCTAGATTGCCCAAAACTTGTTGTTCAGTATACCTTTTTTGGTTATGATTTATTATATTAATGTGGTTACATCTTGGGAATCTCTACTACTCCAGGTAAACATTGTGCTTTTACAAAGGAAATATGTGATTACAGAAAGTATTGAAAGCTCTTGATGTCACTCTTTTTTTCTGCATATTCTCTAAATGTAAACCAAGTTATTTGGTTGGTTGAATGAAGTTCTGATAGCTCCTACATCTACTGGAACTCCTGCATTTTCTTTTACCATACATGTCTGTTCCTTTTATTTATCGTACTTTACCACATTAGTACAAGTACATTAACAGTCGAAATAGCAATTTTTGCTTAACAGATCTAAATAATTGTTTAAAACCTTATCAAAATTTGCTTAACAGGCAACTGTAAGCATATACCCTTTTTTGTTCTAATACTTTTTCACAGTTATAACCAAATACTTAAATGTGGTACTTAAGCTGACTAGATTGTCTTGCTTGTACTTAAAATCGTAGAGTGGGTTTTCCTATCCCACTGCATACAGGATTTCTTTCCATGTGTGTAATTCTCTTTTAATGTTAACAGATATGGATGTTTGCTTAAGTACAAAGATGAAAAGAAACTGATTATCTAAATCCAATATTATGCATACCAAGAGGCAATGGCTGACACAGGAAAAAAGAAATTATTTTGATGGCTTTAAAACCTTTTAGAATTATATTTAGACACTTGGCTAAAGATGCTTCCACTCAAGTACAAGCCCCTAATTCCTTTTAATGGACTATTCTCCAACTTTCCAATGCTACCCAATACCCATACCACCTGACCCTCTTATTACCACTACCAATGCAATTGCATAAATACTGATGTGACAAATGATGAAATGTTAATAAGAAAAATAAAGATACAGAAGAAAGAAAAGGGAATACTGCACAAAGCATGGAAGTTTATAGTTTATATTCCTAAAAAATGTTATACTTAATGGTGAACTTGCTACAACTAACAGGAGAAAGGTTCACTATATCTTAAAAAATAGCTCTATACTGATGTGTAATTAACAAATTGTGTCTTTTTAGCAAAAAATAAAATAAAACATTATATTTGATGCAAAATTAACTTCTTGTTAAAGATGATACACTCTTAGACAATTTGCTGCATATATCAAGTATCAACTTGTCGAATCTTTACATAGAACAATGCGAGACATGAATGAATTCTAAATTTACAAATATCTTTGAACTAATGTGTACAAAATGCTACAAATGCTACATACATTCCTGAACCAATAAATGCATGATTTAGTCATTTTGTTTAGTGGAGAATGTGCACCTCTACCCGAGTATTTGTGTTAATGAGCAAATTAATCTCTTATGCTTATTACTTTCATGGCTAAGATGCACTTGGCACTGTTTGTAATCCTACTTTTCATTTGCATATCATGTTGGAATAGTTTGGTAAACCTACTGATTATATATATATATATGTATACCTGTGAGGGTGTTGGCCCCAATCCCATTCCCCTCACACGACCGGGTCGCTCTTTCCCCCTCACATCAGTCATAGCTTCACGCTGGATGGTTAATCGATCTGCTGAAGATGTCGATCTCTCTTCAATCAATTTTCTAGCTTCTTTCTAGAAAAGAGAGCAAACAATACATTAATACCAAAATGAAAATTTTTGTTGCAGAATGAAAATTTGAGTTCGAAACTTTAATGTTTACCACTATATCAGCTGCAAATTCATCCCGATATGTCCCATCCTTACTTGTGTGGGTAGATTCAAAAAAATCTACCTCACCGACACTCTCTCCCTCGACTGTACTAGCCTATATATGAGTCAAATGAATTAGTTAAATCATACCAACGCAGAAATTAGCAAAAAAAAAATCTTCCCACCATTTTAAAAACAGACTTGCTATAAAATAAAATTTCCATTACCCAGACTTGCTATAAAATAAAATTTTCATTACCATCTCATCCCGCACAACAGCAAAGCTGCAGCTCCCCGTAGTGTGCTTGATCTTCAACTGCCTACGGCTGCTTTGACCAATCTCAGCTTTCCTCTATACCATTTTAAAAATTGGAATAAATGCTTATGTTTACCAAAATTAATAATTTATATCATCAATTTAAGATATAAACAATGAATTATGATTACCTTTCCAGTTTCCGATTTCCAATATTTGACAAGAAAATGCCAATCCTGTGGCGTCACGCATTCGGGGACTGACCTTGCATTTTCGACCTCGGTCTTATCCTCATCATAGTACTTCCCTTTCAAGAAGCTCTTGTGATCCCTCCATTTTTTCGAAATCGATTTATTGAGCCATCCATCAGAAGCGTCAGGGATTGCAAACTTTTGCTACAAAATAAGAAAGATTGCCATTTGTTTTTATGATACGAGAAGGCTATAAATAACCATATCTTATGAAGTTTTTTTTAATCTAATTTAGAGTGTCATACTATTTGACAATCAATCCTAAACCACAAAATCAATTGCGCAATCTAGACATGAAGATAATGATAACAAGAACAACCATGATAGCTGTGTTTACAAATATTATGACAGTGATGATGACAACAATAGTGCAGTATTGCAGTCTTAGACACATTGGCTACAAAGGCCTCAACCTGTGGATTCTCCTATGACTATATACAACATGTACAGCAATAGTGCACTATTGCAGTCTGATGACAGTGATGATGACAAAACTGAAAATTAGCCTAATGCAGGTACCTTAAGATGCATATAATATTAAACATTTTCAGTTTTATTAAAGGACTGCAATGAGGTGATCGTTCTTCCATTTCTGTTGGTTTGCTTCTCTTTCTTTTAGTTGGCATGAGTTTTGATGGAGCTCATTGTTGGTGTAACTTGTTCCAAACTCTGTTATTACTACAAGAATGGTCTGTTCTATCAAATTAACAGATGTTGTTTCCTTCTAATGTTTCAATGTATGTCTTAATTCTCTTTGCTCCATTCACTGCACTCCTATCAGTTTTCTAACAAGAGTTATTACTAGGTTTTTATCGCATATATGTTCTTTGCAACCAAACCCAACTGCTGAAATTCTTCAGAATACAGAAGAAGCTGCAATCTTTGATGTCGGAAATTACATCTATATATGATACAGTCATGTATTCAAGAGAACCAAATCATTAAAACGTTTGAATAACTGTTTATATTTAATATCAACCTAGTGATTTCATGACTGTTCACCATCTTATAGTATGATTAAAAGAAAGATACTTCCTTGACTCAAACATCTATATATACTACTTATTTATAGATTTATCTGTTCTCTTGGATGAAAGATACCACAAAATGTAGCAAACAATTTATGGTTGATAAAGCAATCATATGCACTATTAGGTTCGAGGAATCAATTAGCAGCTGGAGCAAGTGAATTGTAAATTATATTGTAAACCTGGTGGCTATAGGCCTGTTGCCACTTCTAAGCATTTGAAAAGCAAAGCTATTTCTAAGTTGTCAATTAGACTACAGAGTACCTGAAAGTTATCCTCATTAACTTAGGATTCTATTCATATTGCAGTATATCTAAGAATATCAGATAGTCATCCTCCTTACATGAACGGCTCTTTTTTGTATGTATAATGTTCCAAACAACCAATCCATATTTCAGTATAATGTAGCAGACTCATTTTATTTGGATGCTTTTATTCACTTTTGTATATGGTTGGATAGACTCATTTTTCCCCACTGTGTGTGCATGAAAACATGTGCATATTGTCATTTGAGGTCTAACAAGAGGTTTTACCATTCGAGAAGAGAATTTCCACCAAATAAATTAAATGTTCAAACTCAAGGAAAAGCCATGGTGACTATCATTTGACTCACTGGTCTGTTTTATGACAGAGATGAATGTGACTCCTTATTCCCTATATAATAGCTGACTAAACAATAACTAGTCTAGAAGAACTTAATATTACTCCTTGTTTTCATAAGCTTGATATGACCTAAAAAATCTGAACTGACCCTCATTGCACAGCCACAATTTTGACAACTCAGCAAAACATGAGAGATCAATATATTAAAAACATACCTTAATCGCATTGATGGCCGTCAGCTTGGTCATCGTTGGTACTTTTGACCAACTCTCGTAGCTTAGGGGAAGGATACGAGGATTTCGTGCTATGACACCGCAAAACTTCGCGAGCTTAGTCCCGCCATCTCTATGTGGTTGATTGTGTTCGTTGCATTCCACCAATACTTTTGTATTGTTTGGGAGCTTCCATATTTCCTTCATCTTCGTCGGCCCCCTCGACCTCCTCAAAGTAGTGGGAGTGCTACCTTCACCCCCCTCAACTGTAGTAGCACCCCCATCCGCCACACCTTCAAGATGGTCTGTCGGGTGCTCAGTAGAAAGTCCCTGGCTAGGCTGCTCTAAGGCCTCGTCTTGGTTGACAACTATTGTTGGCAACTTTCTCTTTGTTCTAGCCATATGTCACCTGTTTCAAAAAATTCAGACTAATTATAATTTAATCAACAAATCAAACATATGAACAAATAATGACATTAAAACAAAAAGTTAATTAAAACATCCACAAATCATCACAATATGCTGACAATTTTAGGCTTTTACGTCAAATAACATTAAATATAATCATAAAAACAATATGTTCCACTAATTATCTGCGCGTTCGAGAACAGACTGATCTCTAATCCTTTAACCTGGGCATGGATTGCAAATGACCTATTAGATAATGAGATATGCAAATTAACTTGAGAAATAGATTCTAGCTAGCATCATGATGCTTTTTCCATTTCAAGTATTGATCAACGACCACAATCTAGAATGGTCATATTCGTGTTTCTAAATTTGATTAACCAAATTTGCTACAAGATGTTTTCATTTTTTCATAACAGCTTGCAGAGTCCATCAAATGCAGTAATTCAAATGATTTCATCAATGTTAGATGTTCCACTCTTCAACACTAGTAATCTAGAACATCATCACTTCTCAATAGTCTGATTTCTGCACTTGTATAGTAGAAAACAGACATGATGATTTGAGATTTCTGAACTCCCAAGATTCCACATTATGATTGTACAAGAATAGAAGTAACATATATAATGCTCAATATACTCTACTGTTTGAAATGGTCATGGCATTCTCAAACCCAGATCCAGATTCACACAAAAAGCATAATCACAAAGTAGCAAAAGCAAATGATCGGATATAGCAAAATAATGCAAAAATAATTAAAGGGACCAACAAATCTTTCTCCCATTCACTATGTGTTAATTAACACTAAGAAAAGAATTCCACAATTCAATACCAAGAAAAAAATCAGAACCAAACTAGAAAAATCACAAGAAAAACTAAACAAGACAACCCGATTGCCACACCAAGCACTGGCTTATTAGGCCCATGATGACCCACTGAAATTCATGAAAACAATCGAAACAAATGAACTAGCGCAATTTACAAAAATGTGTATAAGATACTATATTACAACATCATCAAATAGATCTCCCTCTTCTCCATCCGTACGGAGCCAGGTTGGGCAACTATTAACATCAAAAACGTTTACATCAAATGTAGGGAATTCAGAAGCAGTGAAATTGTTCTCAACATCATCATCTTCGTCATCTGAATCATCCCCCAGCTGAAATACATCTCTTGGTTGCATAGGTAGCGCCACATAAGTTTTTTCCACTACTGGGTCCTGGATATAAAAAACTTGTTGCACTTGAGATGGGAACACAAATGGTTCATGACTAATGTGTGTCCCAGTGTGAATCAGATGTGAGAAATCTACAACTACAAAGCCCAACTTATCATGGTAGTTGTTACTTAACATAGCCCAATCACCACGAAATAATACTACTCGAAAATGCCCGTAATAATCCAAATCTATGATATCTGTTAGCACCCCATAATAGTCAACATCCCCGTCTACAGGATTCCGGTCTTTATTAGAGGCATAGCTTCTTGTTTTTGAAGTCACTACAAAACCGCTATTTTGAGACTTCAAGTTGCGTTCACGCTCCTTAGTTCGAAATCTGAAACCGTTGTATATATATCCATTGTATCTTTTAACCATTTTATGGGGACCTTTCGCAAGAATCTTTACTTCACTTGACACATCATCATTACCCAACGAGGAAACCTACAATTATGTAGTAAATTGTATTAGCATAAGACTTTAAATTATTTTTTGTTGTACTTTAAATCAAACCTTGGTCGGTCACTTACGTGGGTTTCAAACCACTTGTGGAATTGCTCATTCATTAATTTATGTTGCTCACGTGGCCTCAAGTTTTTGGGTCTATGTCTTCTTTTCATTTTCCTGATAAATTCGCTGGAACAAAATAAGAACGAATGTAAATTAAAATTTAGGTTAACTACTCTTTAATTGACATAAATAAATTCACACTACTAACAAATCCAACTTACGCTCGATAAGGCTCACAAGATGCATGGTGATCCAACACATATCGATGTGCTTGTTCCCATGTTAAGTCATCTAACTCAATCGCATCGATTTTACCGAAAGTAGTGCCCGCAGTCTGAAAGAGATATTTAGCGCCATTGAGGTTGGAAATGTCTGAATTTCTCCTTGGTCTAGTCAGACATGTCTCCACACCCTGAAGATACCTTGAACAAAAATTGGAGCACTCCTCCGAAAGATAACCTTCTGCTATAGAGCCTTCCGGATAAGCTTTATTTCTAACGTAACCCTTAAGTCGGTATAGGTACCTAAACAAGAATATTTGGATTAAAAAACTTTTCGGCAAAGGTTACATAGATAAAGTACATAATTAACGAACTTAATGAGGGATGAAGTACTACCTCTCAATCGGATACATCCACCGATAATGTACTGGTCCACCAAGTTTTACTTCATCGGCTAGGTGGATTATCAAGTGAACCATTATAGTGAAGAATGATGGCGGGAATATCCTCTCCATTTGACAAAGTGTCAATGCAGCACGCTGCTCTAACTTTTCAATATCTTCAACACGTAACAATCTCGAGCAAAATCCT
This sequence comes from Hemerocallis citrina, assembly GCA_017893485.1. Classification (NCBI taxonomy): domain Eukaryota; kingdom Viridiplantae; phylum Streptophyta; class Magnoliopsida; order Asparagales; family Asphodelaceae; genus Hemerocallis; species Hemerocallis citrina. The sequence goes on along the minus strand of CM030365.1, from coordinate 266,442,411 downwards.
TTATATATACTACATAAATCTTTCAGGACGGAAGTGACTTGCTCACACATTGAAGACCTCAGAGCAACGGGAAGGAGATCCTGCATCAAGATATGGTAGTCATGTGACTTTAGACCCTGCAACTTTTTATCCTTATAATTGACACATCTAGATATATTAGATGAATAACCATCAGGGACCTTAAGATCCTGTAATACTTTGCAAAACATCTCCAGCTCGCTTTTTGACATTGAGTAGATTGCAGGAGGAAGTCGTACTCTGCCATTGGGTAATTCTTCAGGGTGCAATTCATGCCTTATGCCCATTTCTACTAAATCAAGGCGAGACTTAAGATTGTCTTTTGTCTTCCGGTCATCCCCCATAACTGTTCCTACACAATTTTCACCAATGTTTTTTCCAAGATGCATCAAATCAATGTTATGGCGCAATAAGTTGAACTCCCAGTACGGCAACTGAAAAAAAATACTCTTCTTCTTCCATGATCCTAAACCGATAGGACTATCACATTCATCTGCATCATCTTCATCATTGTTCTGTTGCTCATCTCTAGCTCTTTTCTTGGCTATTTTAATGACTTCGGGTTCCTTTGACAAAGTGAACTGCTGGCCTTCTAGCCGTCTTAACACATCTGACCCAGAATGAGCTATAGGAGCATGTCTCCACTCATTGGTACCATCAAATGTCGTTGTTTCAGCCCTGAAAAAATGTGTGGTAGGCAACCATCTCCTATGCCCCATGTAGCAGAACTTTCTGCCTTTATATAGCCACTTTGAAATAGTTTGCTCAGCACAACAAGGACAAGCATAACGTCCTTTCGTGCTATAACCAGATAAATTTCCATATGCGGGAAAATCATTGATTGTCCAAGTCAAGGCAACCCGGAGACGAAAAGTTTCTTTAGATGTTGCATCATATGTTGGAACACCCTCCCACAATAGTTGCAGTTCATCAATCAATGGCTGCAGATACACATCTATGTCATTTCCAGGAGATTTTGGTCCAGGAATTATCATGGACAAGATGAAGGATGATTGCTTCATACACAACCAAGGGGGTAGATTGTATGGAATTAACACAACGGGCCATATGCTGTAAGTGCTGCTCATTTGCCTAAATGGGTTAAAACCATCACTGGCCAATCCAAGTTTCACATTCCGAGGATCTGAAGCAAAATCAGGATATCTTTCATCAAAATTTTTCCATGATTCGGAATCAGCTGGGTGCCTGAGAATTCCATCATTCTTACGACCTTCTGCATGCCACCTCATATCAGAAGATGTCTTAGATGACATGAACAGTCTTTGTAGCCTAGGAATTAGAGGAAAATAACGCAGTATTTTTGCGGGCTTCTTTTTCCTATTTGTTGTAATTGGCTCATCAGTTTGCTCCTCCTCCGTCGGCGTTTGCACCCATTTTGAAGTACCACATACTTCACAATCTTCAAGAGTCTCCTTATCCCTCCGGAATAGCATACAATCATATGGACATGATGGTATTTTCTCATACCCTAAATCAAAATGCTTGAGAAATTTCTTTGTAGCTTGGGCTGAATTGGGGATACAGATTTGAGAAAAAGCTTCATTCAATAATTCAAGAAGTAAAGTGAAGGACTTGGCAGACCATTCATTTAGACATTTAATCTGAAACAGTCTAACAATGAATGAAAACTTAGAGAACTTGTGACAATCACGGTACAGAGGAGTATTTGCATCTTCCAACAACTTATGAAAGGCTTCGTATTCTTTATTAGTTTCGGGTCTGGGCATTTCTTCTGCCACCCCATCGCCTTGTTGTGATGTTTCTGCTGTCTCGTTCTGGACTTGATTGATTGGATTACTAATGTGAGCTTCGAAGTTATGGAATCCCAACCCATCCCGCACTAAAGATTGCATTTCATCATCAATACTTAGATCATTTGTAAATAAAGCCTCGTCTTCATTCACAACCGGAGTAGTCGAAGCTAAACGAACAGACTCTCCATGACAAAACCAATGTGTATACCCTTGTAGAAAACCATTGCAAATCAAGTGTGTCTCAACTACGTCGCACGTCCTCAAATCACAGTTTGAACATCGGATACATGGACATAAAATCACGTTCGAATCAGGAGAATTGCTCTTTGCATAGTTAATAAATTCTTTAACACCATCCCGATACGCTTTGGATAATCGTGGCTTATTAATCCAACTTTTATCCATTTTGGAAAATATGAGTCAATCTGAAATATAAGTAGGTTAGGATCAACATAAGCATAAGTCACTCACTGTTAAACATTTTGAAAAATATGAGTCACTCACTGTTAATAATTAATTATAGTTAGTTTTTATGAAATTATTGAAGTTATCTACTGATTTGTTGTTACTTTGGATTTAATAGGATGCAATCTAATTGTCTGTTGATGAAACCTATGTATAGAAGCAGTCTAAATCTAGGGAGATACTTAAACCAATGTGTATATAATAAATGTATATACAAATGAAGTGCAACTGTATAAGAGGCATTGTCTATAAATAACAAGCTCATCCGTTTGGATGATCCATAATAGAGATGTGCACTAATGGTGTAGAAATTTCCTAACCACCAGTGCACATCTTTTCCTCATATAGTAATAAGATATATGCATTGGGCAGTATACAAAACCTATGGCTAAAAGAACACATGATGCCCATCCGAATGAATAACCCCAGTGTTGATTATAATCTTTATAACTTAAAAGCAAAGCAAATGCGGGAAATAGAATTTAAACTATAAATTACAACATCCTAGTGGAACTCAACAAACAGATTTAACAGTTGTGAACTCTTTCCTCTTTAAAAGAGTCCTCGAGTATATTATTGTAAGTTCCTAAATGATTCCCCAGAAATTGAATCAGTGAAAAAGACTGATTCAATTTGCTTTCCTTTTAAAGCTGTTTATTCCAAGTTTCAACCAATAAGAAAAATTCCTGAAGAGTCGAATATATCGAAGTACTGATACTAAATCAATACAAACAAGAGAAAACATGATCCGCAGCAGATGATGATTATATGCCAAATAAAAACAAATGGATTATTAATCTCTATAAGACCCATGACATGAACATGCGAGAATGGTTATGCATTATATATGGACTTGAGATACAACCAATCACATAAATGATACCACACACGTAATTCTAGATTTCCTGAGCCAACTGATCATTGAATGACTGAATGTAATCTAATTACCCCTATGAAGTATGGATACCAACTTGAAGTAGTATACTTGGTATTAGAAAGTGAAAATAGACATGGAGAGTATACAAATAAAAATTTTGGTCGACAAGCAGTTGACAACAATACTACAACTAAACATAATATGAAAATAGAAGAGCTAAGAGTAATTTAAAAGAGTGCAACGCTTTGCGCTTGTAAATGTGAAAGTAAATTTTATATGCTAACTGAAACCTATCAACTAACTCACCCAACCAAAACTCCTACCCTATCCAAATTAGTCGAAGTATAACCAAGCCATTGTCTGAAAACTAGCACTCATGTGTATCAACTTCCAGGCAGAGAACTATGATTGGAACGGATGATATAGAGCTGATATTATAAGTGTTCAGTTGAGGCAGCATAGCTAAGGTAATTCAACATAATTAGATGCTCAGGCCTTCAGAAAATAATTAGCCACCCTCCTGGATGTGGTTTTCAGCAAGGTAGTTTGATATGCATGTATGTGCAAGCATACCTAAAGGTATCACTATCAGCCAGTCTAACAAACAACAATATAATATACTCTAGAATCATTCTTGAAATAACACCCCAAAAAAATCTATAGCAAGCAAACTTTGAACGATTTCAAACATTTGAATATTTGAAGAAGCAAACTGATAGTAAGAATACTATACTACTTCATCCTCAAGCAATGTGTTATGCATTTCAAGGTAATATGCTGATAGAATTCATCTCCATAGTTAATTGACATATGATTGTAATTAAGTCAACGGTATATGTATCAGTCTCTCTCTCACAATGAAAATTTATTCTCCAGGTTTACCCTCTACTAATTACTATATCTACTGTATACACAATTATATATATAAGCTTGGACTCACGATTGGGCTTCTGATAGAAGGAGGACGTCCCTATGTTTCCCTGTACCAACCCACTGCATATAGGCTATTAGAAACTAGGAAAGATTAGAAGTACAAACTAACTAAGTGTACTTCTAATCTAGTATAATATTCTCTTCTTTTAGTCGCTATATATGTACTGATCCAAATTCCAATTTTTTGTCGAAACTCATACAGTATGATTCTAGTGTAAGTTCTGGCTATAAAAGATCCAAACCAACTAAGTGTCTTAAGCTGTCCTCGAAATAGACATACAACATCTTAAATGCCTTCAAAATGATGCACATAAACTACACTTGGTCAATAAAAGAGATAATTTGTACATGAAAGACACGCTCAAGACATAAACTAATAATATAATGACTTACTTCCAGCTGTGAACCAATCAAGATTAAAATGAAGCTTATGCAGAAACATAAAATATGCAGAAAGTTCCTTTCACTGTGTAAATGTATATATATAAGAAATTTCCCTTTTCTGATATAAAGTTGTGTGTGTGTGTGTGTGTGTGTGTGTGTGTGTATATATATAATGTATCCAAAATTTCCTTTTCACTGAGTTGAAGAGAACATGCACAAATATAGAATGTAACCCTTATGCAGATACAAAGAAACTCTTTATTGAATTGAAATATATGTATGTATATAAATGACTGATATATAGAAAATCCTTTATACTGATTATGAAGAGTAATATATGTAGAATGTAGTAAATTAACTATATGCAGGTTATTGAAATGAAAGCATATGCAGTTGTAAAAGGTAAAAACATATGCAGTTCATGTAGAAGTAAATCCTTTAGTGAATAGAAGTATGTATATGCATATATATATATAATGCATCTATGGAAATCCTTTTAACTGGTCTGAAGTGAATGAATATGCAGGTTATGAAAATAAGCTCATTGAATTGAGCATATGCAGCCTTCGAAGTAAATTATTTGAAAAGGATTAGGGATTCAATTTGACTGGCGTTGGTTTTTTAGATTGATTTATTTGGAAGAGGTTAGGTGAGGTTGTGATCACAGTGTTTGAAATAAAAAAGTCATTGCTAAGTATGAAATTTGATTTCGAAAATCATCATTAAGTGTGTGAATGATGTATATACATATAATGACGAATTAGTTGTTTTTTCCTCTTTACCTACTTGGTTTTAGCAGCATCTAACTAGTGGTGCAACAAGCTAAATATATATGTAGGTAACCATTGATGATACAAACTTAATTCTTTCTCACACAGTCCAAGAAAATAGGTGTACAATCACTAGGAATTCCATGAACCTTCAACCAGGGCTAAACTAGTCGGATTTCCTAAACAAGAACTAAAACTTAAGATTTACGTCTAAAATCCCACCAATCCTTACCAGTTACCAACAAGGTGAAAATGGGAGAACTAAACCAAACAATTCTAGTTAACATTTCTATCGAATGAAGAATCAAGAAATCAGAAACCAACCATTTATTCACAAACATTATAGCAAATGGGCTAACAAATTTCTACCAAATCAAGACAATCAATCCCATATCACAAACCAACCCATTATTCAATCACCAATGCCAACAAAAACCCACATCCCCAAAACCACAATGTCCCCCAACTACAAGTCGCATAATCACACTTCTCAGATGGCCACCATTTCAAATTAAGCAAAGTTAACAGAACCCTAATCCCGAAAAATTGAAAGTGAAATCAGAACTAATAGGATGTGAAATGTACCAATCAAATAGAGAATGAATCCACACGGAGCTTCTTCTTGAATGGAGAAGGGCGACTGCAACCGTGTGGGGAGACGAAGCCGAATGGGGAGAGGGGAAGATGCGCCGAATGTGGAGAGGTCGACTGGTCAGAGAGAGAGAGAGAGAGAGAGAGAGAGAGAGATTTTGGAGACGAAGAGTGGAGCGGCGCTGGAGTATTTTTGATTAGGGTTTTCGTTTTTGGGGGGAAACGAAGAGCGGAGCGGGAAGAAGAAGAGCGGCGCGAAGATTTTCGATTAGGGATTTTGGGGGAAAACGAAGAGCGGCGCTGGAAGAAGATTTTCGATTTTGGGGGGAAACGAAGAGCGGAGCGGGATCACTAGCGCTAAGTATGTTTTCGATTTTGGGGGGATTTTACTAAACGGAGAGGGAGATTATGTGTTTTCGATCACTAGCGCTAATAATGTTTTCACTAAACGGAGAGGGAGATTATGCGCTCGTACCTATAACGGCGGTTCTTATACAACCGCCGTTATATATATAATATATAACGGCGTAATATATCACCGCCGTTATAGAGGCTCGCTATTAAAAAAATTATTATAATGACGATCTATCGCGGCGTTTGGGCATAAACGCCGGGATAGATACGCCGTTATATCCATTCCGATTAGTAGTGATATATATATATATATATATATATATATATATATATATATATATAATCTCTAATATTAAAATGGGAAGTTGGAGTTGTCGTTTGTAAACATATGAACTTATGTACGTGTACCTCACTTACATAATTAATATGAAGGATGTCTCAAGTATGAGTCCTCACTACACTACGTCGGAGTTCTTAGTTTAAAAAAGTATTTATTAAGATGTACATTGCATGTGTAAATTACTAGTATATATATGTATTGTAACTTAATCCCATAGGTAAGTATTGAGACAAATTTAAGAGTTCGTTATATGCATACATATATACGAAGAAATACTAAATTTAAAATAAGTAATACGGGGTTGAATAGAAGTATATAGATATGGTATTTGATCGAATTAATTTAAAGTGCATAATATGATGGGAAAAAGGGGTATGAACAACTTGCTCATTTAGTAAATAAGCAATTGATGATGTGGCATACATGTGATTGAAAAAGTCTTAAAAGGATTAGTTGTCTAATGTATCACATGCATGCCACATAATCAATTGCTCATTTACTAAATGAGCAAGTTGCTCATATCTCTTTTACCCTAATATGATATACATATATACTACAAATGTATGAGGGACAAAAGGATAACAAACACAGAATGTGAGTCATGAATGAGTGATGAAAATGTCATTTGGCAAAAGATCGATCGATGGATCTTCCAACAGATGATGACTGCTGGTGCAAAAAATTAATAACAAATGCTATCCTTCCTTGAGTGAGAAGAGATTAGCAATCATCCACATACTATATTCTAACATTCATTTGCTGAAAAACTAGTTAGTACTAAGTTGGAGCTGGAGGCCAGGGCAGGCCATTTCAACTTGGGAGATGTTTGTTTGTTTGTTTGTTTGTTTGCTGCAGGCAGCCAACTGAACGGCCTTTGCCTATTATCTGCTACGAGACCAGTATATGACATGCATGACCAGTAAGTAGTAGTTGTAACAATCCACCAGACCAGACCAGACCAGACCTGACCTGACCAACAGAATAATGTAGTAATATAATTCACAAGGCCCAGCCCACTAATCCAACCTTGACATTCGAATTAATCAATCAATTTAAATTTTATTTAATTTGGTCTTTTTTTTTTGTCAAAAAAAAAAAAAAAAAAAAAAAAAAAAGGCAGCAGCAGCAGCAGTAGCTAGCTAGATAGATAGAGTAGATAAGAGAGAGTCATGGCCATGTCCGTGCCCGTGCCCATGCTGGTAGTGTTAACCCAAAATCCGAATGCTATTTCTTCTTCTTCTTCTTCTTCTTCTTCATCCTCATCGTCCATCGTCAATCTATCCTCCTCCTTCTACAAACCCACTCCTAAATTACCACTCATCATCCGCCTCCGATTCTCCTCAACAACAAAACCTAGAAAACCCACCCTTACCAACCTTACAACATTCGCCGCCGATGGCGAGGTGGGACCCCTCTCTCCTCCTCCTCCTCCTCCTAGCGACACAGTGTTCGTCGGTGACGACGGGGTCCCACTGGAAGGTGTCATCCAATTCGACAAGCCCAACAACGCCACTCCTTCCAAACTCCTCTCTTGGGCGTAAGTAGTAGTTCAATTTTATTTTCTTGGAAGAATCAAATTAGTTAGTTAGTTAGTTAGTTAATTACTCAAAAATCAATCAATCAAAATCACACAATTTTGTGTGTGTGTGTGTGCGCGTGCGGGCATTGCAGGCAGGTGGGTCTTTTAGCAGGAGGAGATGTCCTCTGCCTCCTACTCTTCTCTGCAATCGGGAGATTCACTCATGGTTTCCCTGTTTCTGATTTCGATACCCTTCGTACTGCCGACCCTTTCATTGCTGGTACTCCATATATATATATATCATGTTGTATTTAATTGTATTTCGTATACTATATGGATTTTGCAATTTGTGATATATGTTATGGTATTTCCATTAATATTTTCTCAACGGAGACTACAGGGTGGTTCTTCAGTGCCTACTTCCTTGGAGCTTATGGGGATGATGCCAAAGGTTTCAATGGTACTACTCAAGCTATCACTGCTGCTGCCAAATCTTGGGCCCTGGGAATACCGGTATTTCTTCCTTTTCTTTTTCTTTTTTTTTATTAAAAAAAAATGCTGAATACTTACATGACATTCTTGATAATTTATTTAAACAGTACATGACGTCATTATCTTGTAACAACAATCAATAAGCTTACACTTACAGACCAGTGACCCCCCACATTACATACAGATAATTTCATGCAGTAAACATACCAAGTATATGGAATTTCATGACAAACTATTTTCATCATAAATTTTCACTGTGAATGATGATGCAGAGCATCATAGTATGAAAACTTAACAAGTCATGCAATTGAAACAACGGTTCTAATTCAACAATTAATTAATGAGTTAAGTCAAGCAAGTACAAAACCTGATATATATGCTGACTCAATTTTGAATTCAATAATTGTGTGTTACCAAGCCCAAAGTTCACCAATGTCAGCCAATCGTGTACAATAAAATGTCATAAGTCTATTTAAAAGCAACATATACTCTTTTTATCAAAAACAAATACAAGAAAATGTTAGGATCGTGTCTTGAATACTCGTTGTTCAGATTAGAAGAAGATAAGATGAACCACGGAGGTCGAAGCGTCGAAGAGAGTAGAAGAAAACAGCAGCAGCAACAAGGTACAGGCTATGTTGCGGTCGACTGTCCTATGTTGCGGTCAACCGCACCCCCTGACCGCAGTTGCACTGGGTTTGGCCGAGAGGTGGATGGTCGACCGGTCTTGATGGACGGTCGACCGACCGCGGCGCTGTGTTCGTTTTGAGTTTCGATTTGTTAGGTCGTTTCAGCCCAATCTTCAACTCCAGGTTAGATCGCTATTCAGTTACTTCTTTTCCAGGTTATATCTGACGACTGAGAATCAAAATTAGACCTAGGCTTTCTCTCTATTCTTCTATATATATTATAAACTCCTCCAATATGAGAGGTAGTACTTCATAGATTATTTTCTCCATTACAAAAAGAGGCTCGAGAAAGAGATAGTTCTTGGTAAGTGAGTTTAATTCCTTATATTGAGTGAATCAATAACTCCTTGTAATCTCTTCTAGTTGAATATCAGATCTCCCTATATTTTTTTCCGAATTAAGCAAAAGCTAATCAGGATAAGTCATCGGTGTATTTGTGTTAGATTGGTGGATCTACTTGCTTGCTCAATTGATTTGTCTCATCTACTTCGACTTCCTAATTGCTCTATTTAGTTTGGCTGCGACAACGGGCGTTGGTTGACGCCCCAATTCCAACAGAAAATTCCAGTCGGTGTCAGTTTTGGCCAACATATTTGCTATTGGACAAGATTTGGAATACAGAGAGAAACCACCATTTAAGCTTAATTCACTCCTTCAGTCACAAAAGATAACTGTTTCGAGAACAAAGCCTTCTCATTTCTTTATTTTAGTCTGCTGACTATCCATACAGATCAAGAGCGAATAGATAGCTGGTCCGGACTAAAGATATATAGTCACTAACTCGCTATTTATTTCTCCCCTGTGCACTGTAAGATGAACCAAATAGCACAATCATCAGTTTATTTTTGTTTATTAGTAACAAAAAAACGTTCTTTGATTCTTACTGTCAAGGAAAGCTAAAATGAGGAGATTGGTGCCAGAAAAAAAGTTACTTATCGTAATAGAAGTGACCTGAGTTTTCCTATAGCCTCTTTATCCATTCCTTCATTTTGTTAACTTACAGGATTGTGTTTTCTATAGCAAAATTTAAAAAATAAAAAAAATTGTGGTCTTCACTTTCTTCCACTTTCTCTGTATTTGATTTCAATTATCTTTATTTCTTAGTTATATCAATTATGTTCTTGTTCATTTAATTTGAATAAGTTGCAGATTTCGGAAATCTTGGTTGTCGTAGCATAAGGTTGAACATGGTTACAAAGTGTGTTTTTGCTCTTGGATGCGGTTAATTTGTTTGCTTTTTGGACATTAATTGGTAGTATGTTATTGACTTTATAACATGATGCATCAAATGTATTGGGATTGCTATTTATTCTAAACATTCAATTTCAAACTGGTTTTTTTTCTTCAAAAGAACAGTTAGATAAACTATTTCTCGACTGTTTTAGTTTTCTTTTTTATTTTCAATTCTTCTGTTATGTTGGACAGTTATTTGTTATCCATGATGGTACGGTACTTATATCTGTTTCCTTTGGCAGTTAGGGATTGTTATTAGGTCTGCAACCTCAGGCCATATCCCATCCGCAACATTTATGCTTGTAACCATGGGAAGCACTGGGATCTTGTTGAATGGTTGGAGAGCACTGGCTTCTAATTTCCTTTCAAGTAAACAAAGCAAGAAAAATGATGTTTACAAACGGGGGAGTCCATTCGAACTATTCGAGGTAATTCAGACATACTTGCTAAGAGTCACATTTCTGAAAATAGTAAATCCGCACAATGTCTTTCTTTTTACCACTGATGTTACAGTTATTACCTTCATGCCTTCATTGCCTTACAATATTGCTGCAGTGAATTGCAGTTGCTTTTTCCTACATTTAGATGGCACATTGTTTCTTTGTCTATAGTCTCTCGACATGCATAAAAGAGTTCTGTGTGGTGAGGAATGAGATTTAAGGAAGTTCTACAGGACACAGTAGGCTAGGAATGCTGTGTCCTACGAAAATATAAATCATTACTACAGGGATAATGCAATTGAACTTAATGTATTGTTGAAAGTAGAAGGGTAAAAAGATTTTCTACTCAAGAGGAAGCTCACTCCTGCGGAGAATTAATTGGTGGCAGACCAACTGAGCAATTGATATCTGCGTCAGTTGCTTGTGGTTTTAGGAATAAGGAAAGATTTGTGCGCAAGGTTAGGAATGAGGAAGGATATAAGATTTGAGATTAGGAATGAGGAAAGATCTAAGATGTGAGGAAAATGGTTCAGCATGTAGACAATCTTTATCTGGATTATCATATTACAGTCCCGTACGAAAATCCAATTTCTCTTACTTGCATACTTCACAGTTATACAGGAAAAAGAATTAGGAATTGCATTTAGTTTATGGTTATTACCTTTGCTCTTGCATGAGATGATCAATGTGACAAGGTTAAGATAACTAGGTATAATGTTGCTCACACTTATGACTTGTATGTTTTGCTTTTCTAGTTAGTTACACTGCTATTTAGTTGTATTTCTACATATCTGTTTGAATGATCATAGATATTCTTACTTATATAGTTTTATGTGTTTGTTTGTATTTGTGAGTTTGAATTGTGATTATATTGATACATAATGCATGTACATATAATATGTTTTTGCGTTGTTCATTTTTCTGCAGTTTTCATGCTGGAGACTGCATATTTGATTTGTAATCATTACTGCTTGAATTGCATATAGAATAGTGTATTTGAACTTTTCTAAAGAAGTAAAAGAACTTATTAAAGACATGTTGCATATGTTGAGGATCTAAAGGCAATAAGGAGAAATTTGTTTCCCAGTGATATTTCTATGAGCATATTATCAACACAAGATTTAGATTTTTTCTAAAGAATATAAATAACTTATTAATGGCATGTTGCATATGTTCAGGATAAATGTAAATTTTATCTACAAACTCTGCAAATAAATGTTATATACACTTCTTGTAAGTTCACTTATTATTATTTTCTTCTTTTTTTTTTCTTTTTGTAGCTGCTCACATCTTTGGTACGAAGGTGGTGAATTGGATATCGTCCATCTACATATTGTCCTGTATGTATTTTTCATTGGCTAAACACCAGGAAATGCATAATATTGGTGGTTAATTATCTACAGAAATGTCAATGATTTGGTAACTTATGTTGAATATCATATATTTGTTAATCCATTCTTGGTCTTTTTTATATAAAAATTTGCATGACTTTCTAACCCTTCCCAGTAATCTTTCTATGAAGGCACTTTCTAGATTGGTAGGTGTTGTCAAGTCCTTTCTTTTTCCTCCAAATGCTTTAATGGGAAAATTTCAATGTGCACTCTTTCTATTATCAAATGAAATTGTGTTTTGAGTTATCTTGTTACTTCGCATTGCTCTGTTGTGGTAGTGTTTTTAAGGTGCAAAACTCTTGTTATTAACAGAGGATAAACACTAGTTGTTAGTTGATACAGTCTTCAAATTCAAATGTTTGTTTCTTAAGTTCAAATGTTTGTTTCCTAGTCATATGGAGTCTCCTAAGACTTAGGATTAGTTGCTAACAACTCTACTTTTCGCTGAAGTTAGTTGTACCATGTATTATAAATAGATATACTGATCAAACTAATAAATAAATCAAAATTTGATTCACTCCTATACCTTCTTATGGTATTAGAGCACCTTTAAAAGCTAGCTGTTTATCCCTTTCATTTTTCCAGCCAATGGCTCCATGCACAACCACCTCTACATCTCTTACTATCCACAACACCAATGAAACTCATAGTACCCTTATTAGCATCAATGTCGCTGCACGAACTCCCTTTAAACTCATGTCTAGCAACTACCTGTCATGGAAGCTACAATTTCATACCTTATTCATAGGCTATAACCTACTTGGTTTTATAGATGGATCAAAACCTTGCCCAACAACCACTGTTACCCAAGACGGTGTCACCTGACCAAGTCCGGACCACACCATCTGGATTCGACAAGATCATTTAATTCTCAATGTCATTATAGGCTCCATCAACCCAACCATAATACCATTTATTGCCCAAGCTAAAACCTGCCGTGAAGCATGGACAATCCTCGCGAACACCTATGCTAAGCCCTCCGGTGGACGAATCAAACAAGTCAAAAGCCAATTGAAGATTATCACCAAAGGCACGCAAGATGTTACTACGTTCATGTGAGTTGTTAAAGCTCGAGCGGGCGAACTTGCTCTCCTTGGAGCCCCAATTGATGAAGAAGACCTGACTTATAAAATTCTTCATGGACTTGGTGATGATTACAAAGAATTAGTGTGTGCGGTTCAAGCCAGAGACGATTCCATCACGTTCGAGGAACTCCATAAAAAGTTGTTTAACTTTGAAACATCTTTCCCAACAACCAAACCTGAACCATTACATTTTCCAGCTGTTGCTAATTCCACAAGTAAAACCACAACAAATTGGCGCCCGTCATACAACCAAAGAAACACCAACTCCACCCGGAACCCATCCTCAAACAATGGAAATCGCTACTTGGGACTATACAATAACGCCCCAAACCCAACTCGTGGAGATCGCCCTTCTCGTCCATATCTTGGATTTTGTCAATTCTGTAGGATTCTGTAGGATTCAAGGCCATACTGCAAAACGATGTCACTCTTTCCGCATTGTATCAGTTCAACTGCCTAGCAACAATTCATCTTCACCATGGCAACCAAGTGCTCATATTGCGACTAACTCTTTCAACAATTCATCGTGGCTTCTGGACAGTGGTGCTTCTGACAATGTTACCTCTGACTTGAACAATCTATCGTTACATGCACCATACACTTGCTCCGATGATATTATGATTGGAGATGGCACGGATCTTCCTAGTACTCACACCGGTTCCACTTCTCTCAAAACTCCCCAAATTAGTTTTACATTAAATAATGTTTGTGTTTCTACTATGAAAAAATATATAATTTCAATATCCCAATATTTTTACCTCTAATAATGTTTCTGAAAGATGGTTCATCCCTCTTACTTTCTACAATACACACTAATTACATATATATAGTACTTCTATTACAACATATACATTACTCGTATAACATCTCTAATACTCCTCAAGTTGGAGCATATATGTCATACACGTCCAACTTGTCATTGATGAACTGTATTCTGGCTCTCGCAAGAGGCTTTGTGAGAGCATCGGCTAGCTGGTGATCAGTATAAATATGTTTAGCCTCTATCTGAGGAGGCTCATACGGCATGCCACTGATCTTGTTGCGAACCACATGACAATCAACCTCAATATGTATGATTTGTTGAAATACAACATTAATGGCTATGTGGATGGAAGACTGGCTATCACAATACATACGCATCAGCTCAAGCTGAAGAATTCCCAACTCAGTAAGTAATCGTTTGACCCATGTCATCTCGCATGTAAGGTCAGCCATAGCACGATACTCGGATTCAGCACTCGATCGAGACACCATATTTTGTTTCTTACTCTTCTATGAAACTAAGTTTCTCCCAACAAATACACAATACTTAGTGGTGGATCTCTTAGTCGTTGGGCAGCCAGCCCAGTCAGCATCTGACCAACCAGCAATTCGACAGTGTCCGACATCAGTATATAACAATCCTCTACTAGGGGAGCTCTTCAAATACTGAAGAATTCTCATTACTGGATTCCAATGGCTTGTACGGGGAGACGTCATAAACTGACTTACTATACTAACTGAATATGCAATATCAGAACTAGTTATCGTGAGATAATTCAGTTTTCCTACAAGCCCCCTATATCTCTTTGAATCCTCCAACATGACACCCTGATCTGGAAACAACTTGGAATTTGAGTCCATAGGAGTGTGTGATGGCCTACATCCTAGCATACCGCTTTCAGTAAGTATGTTCAGTACATATTTTCTATGTGATAAACAAATTCCCGGCTTAGATTGAACAACTTCGATCCCCAAAAAATACTTTAGTCGCCCAAGATCCTTGGTTTGAAATTTCTGTTGAATATATGATTTTAGATCTTAAATACCATTATGATCATCTCCTGTAATTACAATGTCATCAAACATATACAACTAAAATAATTCTCTTTCCTTGATGATGTCGATAGAACACAGAATGATCATTATCACTTCTCCCCAATCCAAAACTCGTGACAACTTTAGTGGAACGGCCGAACCAAGCACGAGGAAACTGTTTGAGTCCATACAAAGATCATTTTAGGTAACACACTTTAGTAGACTCAGCTATGCTAACAAAAGCGGGGGGCTGCTCCGTATACACCTCCTTCTCAAGAATGTCATTGAGAAAGACATTTTTGACATCAAGTTGATGGAGCGGCCAATGAAACCGAGCAACCAAGGCAATAATGATCCAAATAAAAGGTATTTTGGCCACATGAGAGAATGTCTCATCATAATCAATGTCATAGGTCTGAGAATAACCTTTAGCAACCAATCGAGCTTTTAGGTGAGCTAGAGAACCATATGAGTTTACTTTAACTGTGTACACCCATTTACAACCAACACAACATTTTCCAGATGGAAGGTGAACAAGATCCCAAGTACCATTTTTCTCAAGAGCAAACATCTCTTCTCGCATAGCCTGGCTCCAACCAGAATGTGATGGTGCTTCTGATAATGACTTAGGAACCTGGTGACTGTTCAAAGTAGAGACAAAGGCAAATGGGCAGATGACAAGTGAGCATATGAAAGACGACTGTATAAAGGATGAGCAGTGGAGCAGTTCTCTTTGCGTATGGCAATAGGAAGATCAAGATCAGAATGCTTGCTAGAAGATGGTGTGGGCGCAGTAGAGAAAACTGGGATTGTAGTAGCAAGCTCAGATGGTTGTGTCTCATCGACTTGAGGCGATGGGACAATGGATACAGTGGCGTGATCTGAGGGAGTGGTGTCCGACCGTCGTTTATACACCTGAGTGATTCTAGGTCGTTCGGGTATCTTGCTGGGGAGCACTGTATTACAAAATCAATAGAGGTAGATACTACAAGTCTAGGGTATGTTAGAAATTCTGATTCAGTCGCATCGGAAGGAACCAGAGTTAAACCAGATGAAGTGTTAGATAAATAAGGTTGGGACTTATGAAATGTAACATCAGCAGAGATAAAATGACGACGCAACTCAAGACTATAACATCTATAACCATTCTGGGAGCGACCATACCCTAGGAAAATACATCAGATAGAACGAGGAGCTAACTTGGAGTGACCAAGACGATGGTCATGGACAAAACTAACACATCCAAAGATTTTGGGAGGAATGCGGAATTGGTCAACATTTGGAAATAAAATGGAAAAGGGTATTTGACCATCTAACACAGATGAGGGCATGCAGTTAATTAGGTGACATGCAGTAAGAACCGCATCCCCCCAGAAACACTGAGAAACTTGCCTATGAATAAGCATTGTCTTTGTAATCTTTAACAAGTGACGATTTTTACGCTCGGCAATCCCGTTTTGTTGAGGGGTATAAGAGCAAGAAAACTCATGAAGAATACCATAATAAGACATAACTAGTGAATTCAGAAGAATAATACTCTTTGGTATTATCACTTCGCAAAATATGAACAGAAACATCAAACTAGGTTCTCACCTCGATGCAAAATGATTTTAAATAGACAAAACTTTAGACCAAGATTTCATTAAATAAAACCATGTGAGACGAGAATAGTCATCAACAAAGGTAACAAAATATCTAAATTCATTGAACTGAGACTGGACAGGGCAAGGTCCCCACACATCAAAATGAACTAAACTAAAAGGTCGACTCGACCATTTATTGACGCTAAGAGGGTAAGACGTACGCAAGTGTTTACCTAATTGGCATGACTCACAAGATAATTCCTTAAGAAAAGATAATTCAGGTCTCAACTTCTTCAGATTCTGTAACGACGGATGACCCAACTGACAATGCAAATCCAAAGGCGCACTCAAGCATGCAAATGAGGTAGGAACACTGTCAAGTTGATAAAGACCATCTGAAATGCCCTGCGGCAATAGTTTTTCTCATCCCAAGTTCTTGAAATGCACAAGAATTAGGAAAAAAAAGGTAACAGAACAATTCAGTGTTTTGGTAATTTTACTAACATACATCAGGTTAAAGGAAAATTTTGGTATATGAAGAACATGACTAAGTGGTAAAGTGGAAGTAATGTTTACTTGTCCTACCCCCCAACAGGGGAAGTAGAACCATTAGTAAGTCTATTAGGTGGATGAAAGGATCTACTAACAGAGGACAATATATTAGAATTCTTAGTCATATGATCAGATGCACCTGAATCTATTATCCATGATGTTGGGGGTGAATTGGTTAAACATGTGATACTTGGCCTTGCTAATGTGACGGACGAAGAAGACCGCTGTCGGAAAGCGTGATATTGCTCATTTCTTTGATATTGCTGGAATCTCTACAGCTCATTCTCAGTCATCTGGACAATGATTGAATTAAAGGCTTCATGTGCAATGTGTCGTGGTTGATTGTCTTGAGAGTGCATGATATGGCAATTTCCTTTCTTAATTGCTGACAAGCCTCAAACGGGTGTGATGTGGGTTTAGATTTCTTTGCGGCAATTCATCAAACACCTTATATTCCACTCCAATATAGGTCAAATTCAAATCCAATCAAAACTTGGATGTTTTCATCCAAGGAGATGATGAGTGTTGTCGGGGGGTGGTGGTGGAGAGGGCCGACAGTAGAAGAACAAAAAGAATGGATGACCGGCAAATCAGGGCATCAGATTGATCACAAATCACAAAGTGGAGAAAAGGTTGGGGAGCTCACTACTACTGACCTTGAAAACATCATGACTATTATTGCCAAACCCCGTCAGTTCAAGATCCCTGATTGGTTTCTCAACAGAAAGAAGGACTACAAAGATGGTCGGTATTCTCAGGTTGTTTCCAATGCTTTAAGCATGAAGCTTAGGGATGACTTGGAACGCCAGAAGAAGATCAAGAACCACTATGGACTGTGCCACTACTAAGTTCACCAAGACCACTGGCAGGGGAAGGATGAAGGTTTGAATCAAGGGTTTTATTTTATTTGGGGAAGGCTCTGATACCATGAAAGATGGTTCATCCCTCTTACTTTCTACAATACACACTTAATACATATATATAGTACTCCTATTACAACACACATTACCCGTATAACATCTCTAGTAGTTTTTATTGAATTCTTACAAACTTCTTTTTTCTGTGAAGGAACTTCGCACGGAAACACCACTACTCAGGGGCCGAACTAAAGATGACATATATAAGTGGCCTGTGTCTTCACCCTTGCTAACATTCTCCAGCATAAAAACCTCATCGTCCGAGTGGCACCATAGATTAGGACATCTAGCATTTTCAATTCTTAAACCCATTGTTTCCAATAATTAGTTAGGTTTATTCTCATCTGTCATCAAAATTTTCATGTAATGCATGTCTTTGCAATAAAAGCCACATGTTATCATTTTCCACCTCTACACTTGTCTCTACAAAACCACTTGAAATAATATTTTCGGATGTATGGACATCACCAATCATTTCTCACGATGACTTTAAATACTATGTAATTTTCATTGATCATTTTACCAAATATATCTGGTTTTACCCATTGAAGCAAAAATCAGAAGTAAAAGATGTTTTCACTAGATTTAAAGCCATCATCGAAAAACATTTTGAAAAGAGCATTAAAACTCTTTACTCCGATATTGGTGGTGAATATATCGCTCTTGCCAATTTCTTAGCCACTCATGGAGTATCTCATCTCACTACACCAACCCATACAGCTGAACACAATGGTTTTTCATAAAAGCGTCATCTTCATATTGTAGAGACATGTCTGACATTACTCTCTCATGCATCCCTTCCGCTAATTTGTTGGTCTCATGCTTTTGCCACATCAGTCTACCTGATCGACCGCATGCCGACTCTTACACTAAACCTATCCTCGCCTTATGAAAACATTTTTTTTTGTTGCACCGAATTACTCAAAACTAAGAATCTTCGGTGGTCTATGTTATCCTTGGCTTAGACCATATACCTCTCAGAAACTCGACTCGCGTTCGAAACCTTGTTTTTTTCTCGGCTACTCTCTAACTCAAAGTTCTTATTATTGTCTTGATCCTTCAAATGCAAAGATTTATGTATCAAGGCATGTTAAGTTCATTGAATCCATGTTCTCGTTCACCACCTTATCTAGTCGGTCTACTCGTCCACAACCCAACACCATTACTACATGGATTCTGCCACCAATAGGAGTTTCCTCAAGTTCTTCGGCCTCACAACTCATTACTACGCCATCTGAAGTGGAAGTTTCTCAGCAGTCCCTATGTGAAGCTTTGACACCATCACCACTGCCAGAGTCCTTACCTACCACATCTTTACATGACTCCATTGAACACAAACTCCATGCAACCAGCACCTTGCCTTAACCAAACATCTACTCAACCACTACCAACTCACACAATGACCACAAGAGCAAAGAACAACATTCACAAGCCAATCAAGAAACTGATCCTCCATGCCCAACTTTCGAAATCCAATGACCTCGAACCAACCACAGTGACCCAAGTTCTCAAAGATCCTAAGTGGCGTTGGGCTATGTCTGACGAGTACGATGCTCTAGTTCGGAATGCAACACGGGAACTAGTACCACCAAATCGCAGTCATAACATTGTTGGGCGCAAATGGATTTTTTGCACCAAACGTAACTCTGATGGCTCTATTGACAGGTTTAAAGCTCGTCTAGTACCAAAGGGTTTTCATCAATGTCTGGGAGTAGATTATCATGACACTTTCAGTCCTGTTGTCAAACCAACCACTGTTCATATTGTTCTTAGTCTTGCCGTAAGTCGTGGATGGACACTACGACAGCTTGACGTAAACAATGTCTTTCTCCAAGGTCACCTTTCCGAAAGTGTTTATATGAATCAACTACCATGTTTTTTTGATCAAGACAAACCCTCACGTATGTAAACTCAGAAAAGCAATCTATGGCATCAAAAAGCACCTCGTGCTTGGTACCATGAACTTCGCTCCTTCCTTATCATGTCAGGTTTCAAAAACTCTCATGCCGATATGTAACACCCCATTTTTTTTTTTGACTCCAAAATCAATTCTTTCAATTTCTATATCACTTTAAACATAAACTAAGATAGTTATATATCAAATAAAATTTTGGCAGAATTTCTCCTGAAATTTCTGCCCCGAAACACAAAAAGTTTACGGAATTATGCTCAAAATTCTGTAGCTCACAACATATGCAATAATATCATGGGCTCCCCAGGCCAAAATGAGCAGAAATATACAGGCAATCAATATCTATGCTCTGGGGGCCAAACTCATAATAGAATATCAGATGTCAAATAAAAACCATAAATTTCTTTGAAAACGAGGTAAAATTTTTAGAAAAATCTTTGTAAAACATACTACAGAGCCCGGTACACCACAACGAGATGGGTACGGGACGAGAACATACCATACTACCCCACACTATACTCATCATCGTCATCCAAGTATTTATACATCCAAAATACAATTTAAACCATAACTTTCACTATTTAAATAACTAAAGTGATACACAAATTTTTTTTAAAGTAAAAACTCCATTCTACGAAATCTACACCTCACCTCTGCACTGCTGAGGACCTGTAACAGCAGGGGTCTAGGGTAGTCCAGGGACTCCCTAACCCCCAAACACTAAGGGGTTAGCCATTACTGGTGTGAGTATAAATTATTAGTCTAATAAATAAATAAATTGTATAAAGAAAATAAATTGAACTTACAAACATCAAGATAAGAAGATTTAATGGAAATATGAACATAAAAACATCACCAATGCGACTTTATATCAGCGTACTCTTCAAATCTACATCCAACTGTATACATATCCATAACTTCACACATTCCACTATGTGCTTCACACTAACCTCACATATAACCTTATTTTACATTAGCATAATACTATATCACATATGAACGCTTTCTTTATTTCTTATTCTCCTTTCCTTATCCCAATTTGGGTGAGTTAACCACATAAATTATTATACACACAATCCTTAATATTTAATCTCATAGACTTTGCATCGTACTACTATATGTATACCACTATTCCACTTTATACTCAAATACAAAACACTAACTTAATTCACGTATAACTCAGCTTACTTTTCATTTTTAATCGCATACCACATATATTCATCTTTCTCTAATTACCTTCACCGCACCAATTTCAATTCAGTTACAATATTCATATCTCATATTCTTTCATACTCATCTTCATTCATTTTCGTTTTCTTTCTCCTTCTCATGTCACATCACATCACACTCATCAATCTTACAACACACGGATACTTATGCCTATCATATTTATTCTCCTCACGTAACTTCACATTTATTCCATCATAAATTATTGTATTTTATCACACATAATTGTTCTACCGTAAATCTTTACAACCCTTCGCATGTAACACCCCGCAAAATTGGAATTACAATTTTGCCCTCGTGTGTTACGCACGTGTATTTTGTAACGTGTTTTCATCCCGTATTTTGATTATCGACTATTTATTTATTTTCAATATTGATTTTTCCCTATTTTGAGTCAACAAAAATATAATATTTTGATATTTGTATTCTACGTGCTTTTTACGTGTTTTCAATACACGTATTAATTACATATTCTCCACCGCTACGTACAATATTTTCTATGTGTTTAAATTATTTATTTTATATATTTAAATCTATTTTATAAAAACGGAAATTCATTTCCCCCTATTTTGATTAAAATACAATTTTTCAATTTTTTTGCACGTATGGTGCACGTGCAAATTTTTTATTCTCATTTTGCTACTCTCATTTTACTATTTTTAGCATGCATTAGTTTTATTTAGCCTTTCTTTTGATCCATGGACCTATAAACTAAAATGTAGCCCATTAGGAGAGGAGCCCACTATATAATTAAATAAATTAATTAGTAATGAGCCCATGTAGCAAGCCCACTAGATAATTAAATAAATTAATTAGTAATGAGCCCATGTAGCAAGCCCACTATTAAAATCACATTTTTAGTTAAACATGTACTAATACATAACAAGTTACACATATTAGTACACATTTTTGAGTTATAGAAATGTGTTCATATTTGTTTGTGCATGTATGCATGCACACACAAATGTATTTGGACCATTTTGTGGGCTAGGGGAGGGGATTAATGGAGTGGTTAAGTTCATGGAGAGTGGGGAGATGAGAGGTTGGGAGTTTTAGGAGTTAAAAATATGAAGAGGTGAGAATTAAAAAGAGAATTAAAATGAGAAGTTATTAGGTGGGAGATTTTGCAATATAGTCCCTAGCATTGTCCTATAAATAGCAACCCATCTCTCATTCTTTTTCACACCAAAAATAAAATAAACAAGAGAAAAAAAAAAAGAGAAAGAAAAGAGTGTAAGAAAAAAAAAAGAGTTATTGTGCTTGGAGGATCTCTTGCTTGGAGCTATTGCTAGGAGGAGAAGCCTTACTAGGAGCTAGGAATCATTGGATCTAGAAGTGGTGCTCTTCCCTTCATTAGTCAAGCTTCAATAAGGTGGGTGTCTCCTACTTTCTAAATTTTTTTTAGAATGTACATGCAAATAAAAAAAAAAATAAAAAAAAAATGAATGAGTAGTTTTGAGTTGATAAAATAGAATAACTATACTATGATTGTGGTGAGATTAATAGTGAATCATGCTATGTTGACAAATAGATTAACATTGTGTTAGTGGGTGTTCTCTACTTTCTAATTATAGAGAATGTGCATGCTATTAAGAAAATAAATGAATAGTATAGATAAAATTGATATGATAAATGTAGAACAAATCCATGCTATTGTGTGTGTCATGAATTGTGGAAATTTTTATACGATTAAGAAACTATTTGTCATCGTGTTAGTTGGAAATAAGAAAATGAAATAATAAGCTATCACCATGAACAGTATGCATGTTAATTTACAAATGTTAAAGATATATAATTGCTTGAAAATTATGAGATTTTTTCCTTGTAGTTAAAAATATTATATTTGTAATTCACACCATCTGTAATGTTGTAATAAGAATCATGGGTTTATGACCAACTCAAAAAGATGAGTTGTATATTGGAAATTATATGACTGAATTATATTGCCAAACTTTAGAATTAATAAGATGGGTTTATAAAGATTACTGTATATGACTGAATTATAATATTAGTTATGTTGGTCATGCCAATCTTTGAGGATAAATATTGCCAATGCTCTGATATAACCACTCTGTTGCACGGGTTGGGTTACTTTGGTAAATATTTTCGAAATTGGAGCTGTTTGGTAAATATTTTCGAAAGTGGATCAGTTTGAAAATTATTTTCTTTTTTACTTATGGACTAACCTGGGTAAATATTTTCGGAAGTGGACCTGTTTTGTAAATATTTTCGAAAGTGGATCGGTTTGGAAATTATTTTCTTCTTACCCTTTTCATTATCCTTCAATTTTTTCCACGTGCACGTGTATGATACTAGTTTTCATTTCTTTTGTAGGATTTAGTTCCTAAAGAAAAGTCTAAGTTTTGCAAAAGATGAGAAAAAGGAATTTCTTTAAATAAGTGAAAAATAGTATTTTTAAAATAATTGAAAATTTTATTAGTTACTATCTTTTTATCTAATATCATGGAAAGGATTATTTCTAAAATTGTGAAAGAATTGATCTTTTGAATAAACACATTTTATGAAAAAAGACACACTTTGTGGATAGTTGAACAAAAGAACATTTATGTTTTTTCTAAACAGAAAATACATATAG
Organism: Hemerocallis citrina; assembly: GCA_017893485.1. NCBI lineage: Eukaryota > Viridiplantae > Streptophyta > Magnoliopsida > Asparagales > Asphodelaceae > Hemerocallis > Hemerocallis citrina. Next base: position 266,418,471 of record CM030365.1, on the reverse strand, counting down.
ACTTACTGGTTAGCCACTGCAAAATAAAATACTATTGTGATAGGTCTTGGGTTCGAAACTTGATAGTCACATTTCTCTTGGGCAATAGCTCATCACATCTCAAGCCAATAGCTCAGTTATTAATTTACTTTACTTTTCTTTTCATCTTACAATTTACTTTACTCTTCATTTCCATTACACATTACTGATATTAAATTAACAACCCACCAGCTCATCCTGCGAATTATGCCAAGGCAGATAGTTCCCACCATTTCCATAGAAATAGCAGGCAGGTAGTTCCCCGACACAATTCCAAGGTGCATCAACTCACCACACAATTTCTTTATTTCATCCTTATTAATTCACTTTATTTACTACCTCAATCTCATTTTATTCTTTATTCTCATCTCATAATACACTTGCTTTCTCCACTTTCTCATATTCATTTCATATCATACGATATCTTTACTTTCTCATTTTTATTTCATAACACAAGGTATTCTACCTTTCATTTTCCATCTCATAATACAATTCACATTAACTCTGATTCTTTTTAGATAATACACCTCACCCCAAACATAGTTTGGGTAATATACTCCGCACCCCAAAGCCGATAGCTTGGGCAATAATTTACTTTATTTTCATGATCACCTCACAATTTTCTTTACTTTCGCTTTCACCTCACAATACGACATTTACCTCGATGACTTGCCAACTTGCCTTAGAAATTGTGCCAAGGCGGGTAGTTCCCACTATTCCCATAGAAATAGCAGGCAGGTAGTTCCTCGACACAATTCCAAGGTGCATCAACTCTATCATGTCATATTTCTCGTTTCGCAACCATTTTCACAGTACATTTTATTTTTACTTTAATTCCATTCATCTAATAGTATATCACACTTATCATTTTACTTTACTTCTCATATTTAATCACATACTTCTTTTACGAAACCTTTTTGCTTGGATACTCGTGAATCACATTCTTTCATGCTCATCATCACACTCATTTTCTTTCACTTTTACTTGTTCATTTTCACCCATACACTTACTTCACTATCTCATTCCATTTTTTTACCAAGTACTTTCTTCTCTTTCTCATTCACATTTCACATTTTATTAATTAGTCGACTAGTGAGCCACAGTGTCCCAAGTCTATCCTGGGATATCAACTCTCTCTCAGGTCTACCCTGAGGTATCAACTCTCTCTCTCCGATCTATTCGGAGGTATCTTCACTCCCAGGTCTACCCTGGGGTATCAACTCTCTCTCGGGTCTACCCTGAGGTATCTACCCTCTCTCCGGTATATCCGGAGGTATCTGCTCTCTCTCCGGTATATCCGGAGGTATCTGCTCTCCCAAGTCTACCCTAGGGTACCAACTCTCTCTTAGGTCTACCCTGAGGTATCTACCCTCTCTCCGGTCTATCCGGAGGTATCTTCTCTCTCTCCGGTCTATCCAGAGGTATCTGCTCTTCCAGGTCTACCCTAGGGTATCTACTCTCTCTCAGGTCTACCCTGAGGTATCTACTCTCTCTCCGGTCTATCCGGAGGTATCTGCTCTCCCAGGTCTACCCTGGGATATCAACTCTCTCTCAGGTCTACCCTGGGGTATCTACTCTTTCTTCGGTCTATCCGGAGGTATCTGCTCTCCCAGGTCTACTCTGGGATATCAACTCTTTCTCAGGTCTACTCTGAGGTATCTACTCTCTCTCTCCGGTCTATCCGGAGGTATCTGCACTCCCAGGTCTACCTTGGGGTATCAACCCTCTCTTAGGTCTACCTTGAGGTATTTACCCTCTCTTCGGTCTATCCGGAGGTATCTGCTCTCTCTCCGGTCTATCCGGAGGTATCTGCTCTCCCAGGTCTACCCTGGGGTATCAACTCTCTCTCAGGTCTACCCTGAGGTATCTACCCTCTCTCTGGTCTATCCGGAGGTATCTGCTCTCTCTCTAGTCTATCCGGAGGTATCTGCTCTCCCAGGTCTACCCTGGGGTATCAACTCTCTCCCAGGTCTACCCTGGGGTATCTACTCTCTCTCCGGTCTATCCGGAGGAATCTGCTCCCCCAGGTCTACCCTGGGGTATAAAATCTCTCTGAGGTCAACCCTGAGGTATCTACTTTCTCTCCGGTCTATTCGGAGGTATCTGCTCTCTCAGGTCTACCCTAGGGTATCAACTCTCTCTCAGGTATACCCTGAGGTATCAACTCTCTCTCCGGTCTATCCGGAGGTATCTGCTCTCCCAGGTCTATCCTGGGGTATCAACTCTGGTTGACCGAAATTATTGCTATTAACATTTTCTTTTCATAATTTCATCTCCTTTTATCATCATAGCAACTCATCTTTTATTTAAACTTACAGACACATAAACAATGATCACCATCTCACTTACCCTTTCAATGCATCACATATAAGAAATATCACTGTAGTTAACATCTAAAATCATCACATCATATTATTGCACATCACAACTGTACTGTATTATTTATTTTATCATTATCTCACACATCATGAGTATACCATACTATTTATTATCTCATTATCACATGTTTGTATACGCCCACTAGATCAACACATCACAACACCATATATATATATATATATATATATATATATATATATATAAACAATACATCACCATCACACTAAATATTTAAAATCACATCAATTCACCAGATACACTCCAATTTACCATATAACAACTTTTAACATATAAGAACTTTTTGTATTTAAATTAAAACTTCATTTGGCTGAATTAAACAAAGATCGCTTCAAACCGCCTAAGATTTTTGTCACAACAATATACATATATTTATTATAATCATACTCACCATATTTCGATATCATCGTATAAATATAACTCATCCCTATATTCATAACTAATCCATTGTCCATAAATTTATACCAATACAGTTTATCTCAGTACACATCATCCATAAATCATATCAACAATTCAGTTTATTAAAACTTCTTTTTAAAACTTCAAATACGTGAATAAGATCTTACTCACCCAATATTCTGTGTAGACTCGAAACATCATCCCGCCATCCCGCATCCAAAGTCATTAACATCTCCTATTATCAAAATTCAAAGCAATTAGGGCTCAAAACATCCAAACCAGCCACAAGAAATAATAACGCTACTCCTAATGTCACTCAGCCGTTTTATTGAACGTCTGTGATGCACACGTGCATTGCACGTAATATTCGATTTCCTACAATATTTTTATTTTCAAACAATTACTAAAATCATACCCCAAATTATTCTAATAGCTCAACAGGAATTTCTATTATTATAAAAGAGATAATTCTCACATATGTAATTCTCTTTTACAAACCCAAAATCCTAATTTATTAGCAAACTTGCAAAATCTCCAATAATTTGCTAATCTCTCGCCTCTACTATTCTCAATATCTCCTAATCTCCCTACCATAACAGTCTACTCAACAAAAATTAAAATCACTTAATTCTATACAAATAAAACAGAATAGGGTATACCTTCCCGTTGTTGTTTCTCCAATTTGACTCCACCACGAGCTAGAGCACCCTTCAATTAGCATATCCCTCAATTTAATTGGAAAATCACGAAGAAACCAAGTGGATTTGGGCGGGGAAGAGAGAGGCCGAAAGTGGGTTTCTTTTCGGTACTGGTTACGGTCGGGAAGAAAGAAAGAAGGGAAGAAGGAGGAAGAGGGGAAGGGGGTTTTAGAAATTTCTTTTTTTTTAATAATATATATATATATATATATATATATATATATATATATAAGAGTATTTACAAATAAGCCCCCAAATCTTCAAAATATTTTAAATAAACCCCAACTTTATATTTTAATAATACTAACAATACAAATTACATTAAATTATCTGATAACAATCCTCCAAAATTATAAAATAAAGTAAACAATATTTCTTCACATAAAATCTCCACTCATGGCTCCAATATATCAATAATACCAATCTACTACAGATATAGACACCAATATCAATAATTAAAATAAAAATACACCAAATAAAAGTCTCCTCACTCCAAGAACATAAAAATGGGTATTTTTGGTATTTTACAAATTCGAGGTGTTACACGATACGTCTCTATTTGTACTCATTATTGAAGGCCACATTCTTTATCTCCTAGTCTATGTTGATGACTTAATTGTCACATGCAACAATGCTAATATGGTCAATCGATTTGTGGATGTTCTAGCTCATCGATTTTTTATTAAGGATCTTTCGTCGTTGTCCTATTTTTTAGGCATTATAGTTGTTCCAAATCAGCAAGGCGTGTTACTATCTCAAAGGCGATATATTATGGACATATTATCTTGCTCAAATATGACGAAAGCCAAGTCAGTTCTCACCCCCATACCGACAAGTCCTCATCTTACATTCAATTCTGGCTCCAATTCTAAATCCCTGTTGTCTGATCCGACTCAATAGAGATGTGTCATTTGGAAGTCTCCAATATCCCTTAATCACACAGCCGGATATAGCCTTTGCAGTCAATAAGCTTTCCCAGTACATGCATCTTCCAACAAGCTAACATTGGGTCTTTCTTAAACACCTACTATGCTACTTGTGTGGAACAATTAATGAAGGCTTACAGATATATCGTAATTCTCCGTTACATTTGCATGCATTTTCGAATTCTGGTTGGGCAGGTGACAAAGATAATTTTTGCTCTACAAGTGCTTATGTGGGTTTACCACCTATGCGATTATGAAAAGGGAACTGACCTCTTTGCCTCTTCTCTTATCTGAAAGTCTCCACAGGCCCCATTCCCTCGGATGAATTCCTTGCTATAATCGTTATTGCGGCGAATATTGCCCTATTGAGTCAAGTTCTTGACCTCAGAAAGAGAGAAGCAAGACCAGTTCTGGTCGAAAGTCCATTTCTTGGAGTTCTAAAAAGCAGAAAATGGTTGTTGGATCATCCATGAAAGCTTAGTATCGCGCGGTTGCCAACACTCCTACTGAATTAAATCGAGTTTGCTATCTTTTAACTGATCTTAGAGTTAAGCTTTCTCATTGTCCAGTGATATATTTAATGTTGGCGCAAACTAACTTTGCTCTAATCCAGTCTTTAATTCGAGAATGAAGCATTTTGCGATCGACTTCCATTTTATAAGAGATCAAGTTCATAATGTCGCGCTTCGTGTAGCTCATGTATCTTCTGCGGATAAACTTGCAGATGCACTCACCAAGCCTCTTTCTCGAGCATGCTTTCTTGATCTTAAATTCAAGATTGGAGTTTTATCCCAACCTCGTGAGAATTGTAATATTCTTGTATCTTCTCTAGTTGAAATAATATCTCGGTTCTTCCTCCCCGGATTAAGGCGAAAGCCCCAACCGGGACAATCCTTGTGTGCTTTGTGTGATTGATGCGATCTAATTTTGCTTGGTGGTTTGTATTGATTGTGTCAAAGACTCAAAAAGATCCTCAAATTCTTAACAAGTGGTATCAGAGCTATCAAGTTCGTGGATTTGTTCGAGTTCCTTGGAGATGACAGATCAAAAGATGAAGATCAAGCAGTTTGACGGTAAGATCAACTTCAATCTATGGAAGGTGGACATGTACGATGTTTTGGTTCAGAAAGACTTGCACCTTGCCTTAGAAAAGAAGAAACCGACCAACGTAAAGCAGGAGAAGTGAGATGAGATTTGTTTAAAGGCCTTGAGTTTAATCCGGTTGCAATTGGCAGACGAAGTTAAGTGTAATATTCTTGAGGAGAAAAGTGTGGCGAGTTTATGGGAGAGACTCAAATTTGACTACTCAGGGTCGTCATTGCTAGATCGAATGTATTGGAAGAGAAAGTTGTTTAGGTTCTCAATAAAGTAAGGTACCCATCTTCAAGATCATATTGTGGAGTTCAATAAGGCAATATATGAACTGAAGGCGACACGCTAATGATCTTAGCGAAGAGGATAAAGCTTTCAACTTGATATATTCGCTGCCAACTTCTTATGATCACTTGATAACTACCATGCTACATGGAAATCAGGCCAGGAGAAATTAGAGACAAGATCCCTTAATGTGTGGATCCAATGATTGCCTTGATTATGTGATCCCTTAATGTGTGGATCCAATGATTGCCTTGATTATGTCAATCATTGAAATTAGTGTAATCACCAATCAATGGCTGTCAGCATTATTTGTTTCCTTATTAGCTTATAGTATCTTAATGCTAGCCTTAATTGTAGGATCATGTATTGCTAGCATTTGCTATAAATGTATACTGTAATCATCAGATCAAGACATCACATTCTTCACCTTTCATCACATTTTCTAACTTGGTATCAGAGCTCTTAAGCCCTAAAGGCTCTTGATCCAATACAAAATCATGGCATCCGCTGCAGATTCAAAGTCCAAAAATGATCTCCCATCCACTGTGTCTGTCAAGTTGGACAGAGACAACTACCCACTATGGAAATCCTTGGTGATCTCTATAGTCAAAGGTTGCAGGCTCGATGGGCATATGCTAGGGACAAAAGAGTGTCCTGAAGAATTCATAGCTTCTGCAGATTCAAGCAAGAAGCCAAATCCTGCCTTTGAAGATTGGCAGGCTCATGATTCACAACTCCTTGGATGGTTGATGAACTCAATGACTGTTGAAATGGCAACACAGTTGCTGCACTGTGAAACCTCAAAACAACTTTGGGATGAAGCTCAAAGCCTAGCCGGTGCACACATAAGGTCTCGAGTCACTTACCTTAAATCTGAGTTTCACAGCATCAGAAAAGGAGAGATGAAGATGGAGGAGTATCTGATCAAGATGAAGAATCTCGCTGATAGGCTTAAACTTGCAGGCAGCCCCATTTCCAACTCAGATCTGATCATTCAAACCCTGAATGGTTTAGATTCTGAATACAACCCTATGGTGGTCAAGCTATCTGATCAAACTAGCCTCACCTGGGTTGATCTGCAGGCCCAATTGCTGACCTTTGAGAGTATACTTGATCAACTGAATAGCCTCACCAACCTAACCCTTAATGCATCAGCAAATGTTGCCAACAAAACTGATTACAAAGGCAACAAATTCAACACAAACAACAACTGGAGAGGCTCCAGTAGCAACTGGAGAGGCTCTAACTTCAGAGGTTGGAGAGGAGGCAGAGGAAGAGGAAGAATGTCTAAGCCAACATGTCAAGTTTGCAACAAGGTTGGGCACACAGCAGTGAATTGCTACTACAGGTATGATAAATCTTATTCAAACTTAAATTATTCAGCAGGCAGTGACAGACAAGGAGCACACAATGCCTTCCTAGCCTCACAAGGCTCTCTCGAAGATGTTGATTGGTACTTTGACAGTGGTGCAAGCAATCATGTGACACACCAAACTGACAAATTCGAGGATTTGGCAAAACATCATGGTAAGAACTCTTTAATAGTTGGAAGTGGTGAAAAATTGAATATTGTTGCCACAGGTTCCTTGAAACTAAACTCACTCAAGTTAAGTGATGTCTTATATGTGCCCAACATTACCAAAAATCTATTAAGTGTGTCAAAATTAACTGCTGATAATAAAATTCTGGTTGAGTTTGATAAAAATTGTTGCTTTGTGAAGGACAAGTTGACAGGGAAGGCAATTCTAAGAGGGACACTTAAAGATGGCTTGTATCAGCTCTCAAGGACTGAAAGGGACCCGTATGCTTATGTATCTGTCAAGGAGAGTTGGCATAGAAGGCTTGGTCATCCAAATAATAAAGTCCTAGATAAAGTCTTGAAAAGTTGTAATGTCACACTATCACCTAGTGATCATTTTAACTTTTGTGAGGCTTGTCAATATGGCAAAATGCATTTTTTACCCTTTAAAACCTCTTCCTCTCATGCTAAGGAAATTCTTGAATTAGTTCATACTGATGTCTGGGGGCCTGCACCAGTAGCATCTTCTTCTGGTTTCAAATATTATGTTCACTTCCTTGATGACTTTAGCAGATTTACCTGGATTTATCCTCTGAAACAGAAATCAGATACTGCACAAGCCTTCATTCAGTTTAAAAACATGGCAGAAAATCTGTTTAATAAGAGAATTAAGATAATCCAATGTGATGGTGGTGGTGAATATAAGGCTGTGCAAAACCATGCAATAGAAGCAGGGATACAATTCAGAATGTCATGCCCTTATACATCACAACAAAATGGTAGGGCCGAGAGAAAACACAGACATATTGCTGAATTTGGCTTGACATTACTAGCACAGGCCAAAATGCCTTTACATTATTGGTGGGAAGCTTTCTCCACTGCAGTTTATCTCATAAACAGACTGCCCTCTCTAGTCACTCAAAATGAAAGCCCTTACTCACTGCTTTTTAGAAAGGAACCTGACTACAACTCCCTAAAACCCTTTGGGTGTGCTTGCTATCCCTGTCTCAAGCCCTATAATCAGCACAAACTGCAATTCCACACAACCAGATGTGTGTTCTTGGGCTATAGTAACTCCCACAAAGGATACAAATGCATAAATTCTCATGGAAGAATCTTCACTTCAAGACATGTTGTCTTCAAAATGAAGAGCATTTTCCATTCCATGATGGCTTTCTCAATACAAGAAGTCCCTTGAAAACACTAACTGAAAGTTCATCTTTCTCTTTTCCTTTGCCTACTGCAGGAAATTCACATACTGGAGAAGCACCACTTCCAGCTGACAACAATCTTGATGTTGAACAAGAACCAGCCAGTCCAACTGAGAGTGCTGCAGTTAATCCTAGCAGAAGTCAGACTGCAACTGATTCAACTGATTCAACAAGGAATAGTCCAATTCCTGATGACACTAATCCCACAGAAACAGTTGCTGAAGCTCACCAAGACTCTGCTGACTCAAGCACAGCCATCAACACTCATTGGACCAGAAGCAAGGCTGGAATTCACAAGCCAAAGCAGCCATATGTTGGGTTAGCTGAAACTTGCACAGATGAGAAGGAACCAGAAAATGTCACAGAAGCACTCACAAGACCACAGTGGAAAGAAGCTATGGATAATGAGTATCAGGCACTCATGTCAAATCAGACCTAGTTTTTGGTACCATATCAAGGTCAAGAGAACATCATTGATTCTAAATGGGTCTTCAAAACCAAGTACAAAGCAGATGGGACAATTGAAAGGAGAAAGGCAAGATTAGTTGCAAAAGGATTTCAACAAACAGCTGGATTGGATGATGAAGAGACCTTCAGCCCAGTTGTCAAGGCCAGTACAGTTCGAATCATACTTTCAATTGCAGTGCATCTCAATTGGGAGGTCAAACAGCTGGACATAAACAATGCATTTCTTAATGGCTACCTCAAAGAAACTGTGTTTATGCATCAACCAGAGGGATTTGTAGACTCAACTAAACCTGAACATGTCTGCAAGTTATCTAAGGCAATCTATGGATTGAAACAGGCCCCAAGAGCCTGGTTTGACAGCCTCAAAAATGCCTTACTCAGCTGGGGTTTCAAGAACACAAAAAGTGATTCCTCACTCTTCACTCTAAGAGGTACAGATCACATTACCTTTCTACTTATATATGTGGATGACATAATTGTCACAGGGAACAACACCAAATTTTTAGAGTCCTTCATCAAACAACTCAATGTTGTGTTTTCCCTTAAGGATCTTGGTCCACTGCACTACTTCTTAGGCATAGAAGTTCAAAGAGATGCATCTGGTATGTACTTGAAGCAATCAAAATACATAGGAGACATCCTGAGAAAATTCAAAATGGAAAATGCCTCATCTTGTCCAACACCTATGGTAACTGGCAAGCAATTTACAGTTGAAGGGGAGAAGTTACAGGACCCCACCGTGTTCAGACAAGCTATAGGAGCATTACAATACTTAACAAACACAAGGCCTGACATAGCATTCTCAGTTAACAAGCTCAGTCAATTCATGAGCTCTCCCACTATAGATCACTGGCAAGGCATCAAAAGAATACTGAGATATCTTCAAGGTACCATGCAACACTGCCTGCACATTAAACCATCCACAGACTTGGACTTAACAGGGTTCTCAGATGCAGATTGGGCCACAAGTGTGGACGATAGAAAATCCATGGCAGGTCAATGTGTTTTCCTTGGTGAAACACTAATTTCTTAGTCCTCAAGGAAGCAAAAGGTAGTCTCAAGATCCAGTACAGAGTCAGAATATAGAGCCCTGGCTGACTTAGCTGCTGAAATAGCATGGACCCGATCACTCCTTGATGAGCTGAAACTCCCTCTGCCAAGAAAACCAACACTGTGGTGTGATAACTTGAGTGCCAAGGCATTAGCTTCAAATCCAGTTATGCATGCTCGATCCAAACACATTGAAATTGATGTGCACTACATCAGAGACCAAGTGCTGCAAAATGAGATTGTTGTGGCCTATGTCCCATCAGCTGATCAAATCGCTGATTGCCTCACTAAAGCATTAACTCACACACGATTCAACCAACTCAGAGACAAACTTGGGGTGACTCTTTCACCCATCAGTTTGAAGGGGGGAATTAGAGACAAGATCCCTTAATGTGTGGATCCAATGATTGCCTTGATTATGTGATCCCTTAATGTGTGGATCCAATGATTGCCTTGATTATGTCAATCATTGAAATTAGTGTAATCACCAATCAATGGCTGTCAGCATTATTTGTTTCCTTATTAGCTTATAGTATCTTAATGCTAGCCTTAATTGTAGGATCATGTATTGCTAGCATTTGCTATAAATGTATATTGTAATCATCAGATCAAGACATCACATTCTTCACCTTTCATCACATTTTCTAACTGGAGACACTTACTATAGCCGGGGTGATTAAGGGTCTCAAGGAAGATGAACTAAAAAAGGAGACTCATAAAGAAGGGTCTATTTCTTTAGGGTGTTTTGCGGTGGATGGTGATACTTCAATTGGAAGGGATACGACACACAAGGGTAAGATTCGTTGCCATTACTATAAAGGAGTTGGGCATTACAAGAGAGACTGTCACAAGTGGTTGTGTCAGAAGAGTGCTACTAGAGAAGGGGAACAAGTCCATAGAGTCAGTGCAACTGAGTTAGGTAACAATGACGATTATTGTCTTTTTGTTTCAAGTTCTTCAGATGTGGATTCAAGTTGGTATCTTGATTCAGTAAGTTCTTCTCATATTTGCTCTGAGAGGGAGATGTTTTCTACTTACAAGTTGTCAACAGGTCATAGTGTGAGAATGAGGAGTGGTGAGATTTGTGAAGTAGTGGGTGGGGGAACAATTGAATTGGAGATGCCAGATGGCAAAGGGTTCACACTAGAAGAGGTCATGCATATTCCTTCGATACAGCAAAATCTGATATCCTTGGGGACTCTTGATGTTCGTGGCTGCAGGTATACAGCTTGAGGTGGAGTTTTGACAGTTTAGGATAATCGTCGTAAGGTAATGAAGGGTAAAAGGAAAATTGGGCAGGGTCAGCACAACCTCTACCAGCTTTATGGGAGCAGGAAAACTCGGCCGGGTGTATGGAAGTCCATTATTCCTAAAGCATCATCTAGTAAGCCGTTACTAGAATTACCGAATCGAGACTACAACGTTCGAATACCGTTGGAAGGTGGAGAGAGCCTTGATGTAGGTTGAGTTCGTGCGCAGGGTGGCACCTCCATGATTACATTTACAGGGGTGTGCCTTTGAGGGGGGTATACAGCTGGAGGAAAACTGGTGGAAGTTTGTTCAACTAGCAGAAAAAACCATAGAAACATGTTGTTTACAAAGCGGAGAAGAAAGGTCTAGAAGAGTTTTTTAAATCACACAGGTATGGATTAATGTGTATGCAATCCACTGTGGAGATTGTTGGGTTTATGTTTTGCATACGATGTTGGATAAGAAGACGATAAGACGATGGAGGGATCGAGACGATTGGAGACGGAGTGGAGGCAAGAAGAAGTAGTCAACACGGCAGCAGCAGAGGAGGTTGTGCGGTCGACCGACCCCTGTACGATGTCTTCCAGAGAGGAGGACAGTCGACTAACTTGTTCGTACAGTCGACCGTTCACGGCGCTGATGGGTTTCGGGCTTGAGTTTGGCTGATTCTTGAAAAGCCCAACTTGCTGTTCAAGTTAGATCGTGTGGCTTCTATCGTAGGGTTATCTCTTATGTAATATCCAATGGTTATTGTAACAAGATATGAACTTAGGGTTTGTCTCTAGATCTATATAAACAATTGTAACGGCTCATAGATCTATATGATTCTATTGAGTGCCGAATAGAAGAAGAGAGTACTTCATCTGAGAGGGTGAGAGAGTTTTTCCATTGTAAGCAGCATCAAGTTCCAGTTAGGCTTGAGAGAGGGTCATGGTGAGAATTGTAATATTCTTATATTTTCTCTAGTTGAAATAATATCTCGGTTCTTCCTCCCCCGGATTAAGGCGAAAATCCCAACCGGGACAATCCTTATGTGCTTTGTGTGATTGGTGCGATCTAGTTTTGCTTGGTGGTTTGTGTTGATTGTGTCAAAGACTCAACAAGATTCTCAAATTCCTAACAAGACCATTGCAGAAACATCATTTGTCTTTCTATTTAGCAAGTGCATTATCTTATCGTTGTATTAGTTTTATCCTTTATGCGAAATGTTGCCACTGAGCCTTTGCCAACTCTCCATCTTGTATGTGTTTATACTTTATACTTGCTGTGAGTTTGGAGTCACGTGGGACGTAAATCTAAAAATCTCTACCTGTTTGTCCAGAATGTGTTCTGCGAGTTTGGTGTTCAAATTCTTTTTTAGGCTTTCTAGGCGATATATTTATGTGGAAGAAATTTTTATGGATATCTTGATCTTTTTTACTCAGCTTCTAAACAATTAATTATAATTTTAACTCACAATCAGTGTTCGTTTTAGTGTGTTTCTGTATTTGATTTTGTATTTGGAAACTAATTACGTTGGAGCAAGGAAACTTTTAAATATTGTGTTTATTAGGAGTCTAGGATATACCATTTCTAGAAAACAATTTAAACTTTTACTCGATGTATGTTTTATTTTACAATTATTTATTCATTTAGTTGTTTCTGTGCAATACGTCTGTCTTTCAGCTAGTACGAAATGTAGGCCTGCTATATACAGCAGAATTGCATATTTCTTGAAGTTTCTTGCTTTGTGAATTTTCATACAGTACTACACCTAGTTGATTGCATGGACTGTGAACCAACACAAGATAAACCATATACTATGTATGTTTGCTTTCTGTATGTTTTATTTCATATCTGTAGGTTCTAATTTGGTCTAATTCGCTGAGTTTGTAACATTAATTTCTTATTAATGAAATACCTTGTCCTTTAAAAAAAAAGAAAACACACACACAAGATAAACCATATACTACGTTTGATGTCTGACCCCAGGAAGAGTTGTTTCTTTGGGATTTCCATTAAATCAATAATTCCATGACATTTCCCTTCATCTTCTTGTTCTTGTGCCAGTCACTAGCATGATACTGTAGCATGATACTGTGTATATTGTTCTACGTGAAATTTAGGGGCCCATGAAGCATTTGCTCAATAGGACTGACCCTTTTGTCACCTCAGCCTCGTTTGGTCTCCTCTCATTCCAACATCAAAGTATGTCTTGACTATTACTGCGTTATCTAAATCATATTTTGATTGGTTCCTCTTTATGATCACATAATATTCCCTTCCAAATTAAGGAAATGACAAGATATCAAACCATTGCCTATGTTTACTAGGTCCTTTATCATTTAACTAGTGTTATCCTGTGCAAATTGTACAGCCTACAACGGTTTTGAAGGACTCATAAAATTATATAGAAGTCCAAAAAAGTGTGAGAGAATTGGGAGAAACTTACGAATATCATCCCTACCGTAATTACTGAAATCTTCATGATCATTCTCATATAAATAAATGGTTTAGAGAATCACTGTCAAACCATAATGTTATTCATGAATATTAATAAAGCTAAAAAATGCATGCAATAAAAAGATATCGCAAATTCAATTAATTTATGTTAACGTGTATATATATTACAATAGAATTAACATTCAGTAAATAGGTTATACATTATAAAATATACATTATAGCATATGTTAGGGTAAAGATGATAGATTAAGAAAATCATTAAATAAAAAATTATAAATTGTATTTTGTGAGATTGAGAAAGTGGAAGGAGAAGAGACTGTGTTTGATGACTTGAGGTTTTTAGTTTGTTTTGATTTTTTTAAATAAAATCATGCACAGTGCACGTATTAGTTAAATAGGAATCCCTACTTTTTCTCTTTCTAAGGAAATAAGGAAAAAAACAAAGAGGGGATAGACTCTCTCCTATTAGTCTCCTCTGAGTATAAGATAAAAAAATAGATAATAGATAAATAGGCCGGTTGTCATAATGGGCTTACCATCCTATTCGTTTGCAAAGAGAATTTATATCATGTAGAACATTACAACCAAGGCCATTGCAATAATTAGTACTAGTTTGATCAAGAAGCTAGAGAGTGCTTCACAAACAATTTGATTTAGTAAGCGTAAATCCTTTGAGATGGAGAATAAGTTGAGGTTCCACTAGTATTTGATGTGGCACATCTCTAATAAGGAGCACTTTGACTGGGCTCTGCTCAGGAATTAAAGGAGCAGGATGCCCCAAACTTTAGTATGTAAAGATTTTTGTAGAGTTGAAGGCGGTTGAATTTTGAAACTAGCTAGACTGAAGAAGAGAAACCTGGTCCAAAGTATTGCGAGGAAATTTCTGCCAGTATTTAAGGAAGAATGTTGAATGAGCCACTTTTTATTCAAAATATGTGGAGTCAAAGACTGCACCCTCGGGATATGGTTTTGCTCAAGGGAACCTCTTATTATGTCCTTTGATTTATAATGATACATATACTTTAGGAAGCGAAAATCATACTAGATAAATATACCAACACAAGTTCAAAGCAAAAAAGAGGAAAGCAAGCTAATTCTTTCCTCAGCTTTGCAGCAGGAGCCTAAAGCCAACTTTAGCATTGAAGGGGCGTGTCTTCTTCCCAGGCTCCTTCTTTAATCACGGAAAGGGAAAAAAAATATATAAAAAACACATTTGAGGGAGGGTATGTGGGAATCAAAGCATGCCCACATCTTCATTTCAACTTTAAAAACAAACCCCACCAGGCTTCAATGAGGGCCTGAAATAATCACTACTATTATTAATCTCTGAGATATGGATGTGGACTAAGCCATCTGAAGAGATGATTGTGCTTGATTGTTGTTAATGTTGTTTCTGTTCCCAGGGCTTTGTTATCCTTTCACTCGTTTTCTTGTTGACATCATCACTTCTGTGGGTGGAGGGTGAGGGGGGAAAGCCTTGTGATTGTTCTTCTTGATGCCCCTCCTTTGCCGAACTTTATCCTGTCATTTATCAAGAGTATATACCATATTCTATAACTACACCGAAGGGATTTCTTATGTGCAAGTACCTACCCTTTTACTTAATAATCTTTATTAATTAATATTATAATGGGAGAAGGCCTTAGTGTCATTTGTAAATGTTTTGTCAATCTACCAACCTGTGTAATACACGTGTATAACTATTATAAAGGAGGTCCTAGGTTCAAATCAAGACTACGTCTAATTTTTATATATATAAAAACTACATTTATTAAAACGTGCATCGCACGTGTAAACTACTAGTATGTCTTAATGATTATGAGCTTTGGTTTTTTTTTTTTTTTGTGATAAACGAATAGAGTCTGAACAGGGGCGAAGCCAGAACAAAATTTTTAGGGGGGCCAAGAAAAAATTCTATAACTATATATAAATATATAGATATTTTTTCATAATTTTTAGGGAGGCCAAATAATAAAATTTAATAGATTTAAGGAGGGGTTTTAAAAAATTTCAAAAATTTTAAGGGGATTTTAAAAATTTTGGGGGGGCCCGGGCCACCCCGGGCCCCCACATAGCTCCGCCCATGAGTCTGAAGACCCAGCCAATAAATATATTAATTGTAAAAAATGAGTAGTACAAATAAACAATATACACAACACATTTTACAAGAACTAAAACTGAATAAGGTACAACTTAAGAAAGAAAGCAAAAGGTATCCCATCTGCCGAGCACATTGCAAAAAAACTCTAAAATGGCAACCGATTAGCAATCAGCTACAAGCATAAGAACACGCAGCAAATGGACACAACGTCACCACGGGAGCAGGCAAACTCAAGCTAACAAAACAACGGAAAAAGGAAATAGGCAGAACCAAGAAGAAGCCAACACTTAAAACTCTCAAAGAAACATCTAAAACAAAGCCAAGTTACCCAAGGTTAGGCAGCAGAGTAAGATATCAAGGAAACTCTCAATAAATAAGAAGGATCTGAACAACCAAACAGAGGGAAAGCACCCGAAAATCAAACGTGAAGGGAAAGAAAAATAGGTAAGGAGAATGATAGCTGGATGAAAAGAAGAGCCCCCTCGAAATAATTAGAGCTAGAAAAAATGTCATCAAAAGAATACACAAAACGCTTAGGAAAAACAAGCAAGAAGCAACCAACAAGACAAAAGAATTGGAGGCTGAAAATTAGGTTGAAAACAACGAACTTCAAAACACCTATAACAAAAGGGGGCATAATAAACACACATCCATAAATGCAAAAAGAAAGACATGCCCACAAAGCACTCGGACAGGAGCCAAAAATCAACTCTGCATAAGATGAGCAGATTTGAGAGCTAATTTCTTAGCTAAAATTCGCGCACTCACCCGAATTTGCAAAAATTTTTAGATCTTTTAATGGTATTTCCGCTTAGCGTGGGAGGGGTGGCCTCAACCAAAGGAACCGAAACATCAACAATGACTGGCAT
This sequence comes from Hemerocallis citrina, assembly GCA_017893485.1. Lineage (NCBI taxonomy): Eukaryota > Viridiplantae > Streptophyta > Magnoliopsida > Asparagales > Asphodelaceae > Hemerocallis > Hemerocallis citrina. Next base: position 266,401,745 of record CM030365.1, on the reverse strand, counting down.
TCTAGCATCATCTTCGTGAGGGCCAGTTTAGGCGGGTAGTATATTGGGAGAACAGAGGGGTGGCGCAACACTGGAGTTAGTATGAAAGAGGCTACCCCTCAAGGCAATCAGAGAGTGGGAGGTTGTAAAGACACCAATAGTTGATGAGGACTTAACAGGAGTAGAATGAAGAATGTTCATAGCCTCGATCAGCGTACGATCCAACCAGGATCTGACACCTAAAGACCGCTAAATTGAAAAAATGCAACTAGAAAAATGAATCGAGAAGGTAGAATGGTTGGGAGAAGTAATTAACATAGAACAAGAGAAATTGTAGGACATAGATATGCCTTAAGAATAACAAAGGGAGCATGGTTTTTAAACATGATATGATGATCATGCACCATCCCACCTCTTAAACAGAAAAGGGGGCATAATAAACACACATCCATAAATGCAAAAAGAAAAACAAGCCCACAAAGCACTCGGACAGGAGCCAAAAATCAACTCTGCATAAGATGAGCAGATTTGAGAGCTAATTTCTTAGCTAAAATTCGCGCACTCACCCGAATTTGCAAAAATTTTTAGATTTTTTAATGGTATTTCCGCTTAGCGTGGGAGGGGTGGCCTCAACCAAAGGAACCGAAACATCAACAATGACTGGCATTCTAGCATCATCTTCGTGAGGGCCAGTTTAGGCGGGTAGTATATTGGGAGAACAGAGGGGTGGCGCAACACTGGAGTTAGTATGAAAGAGGCTACCCCTCAAGGCAATCAGAGAGTGGGAGGTTGTAAAGACACTAATAGTCGATGAGGACTTAATGGGAGTAGAATGAAGAATGTTCATAGCCTCGATCAGTGTACGATCCAACCAGGATCTGACACCTAAAGACCGCTAAATCGAAAAAATGCAACTAGAAAAATGAATCGAGAAGGTAGAATGGTTGGGAGAAGTAATTAACATAGAACAAGAGAAACTGTAGGACATAGATATGCCTTAAGAATAACAAAGGGAGCATGGTTTTTAAACATGATATGATGATCATGCACCATCCCACCTCTTAACGAGGAAAGTGTTGGGGTTTGGGTCCAATACACGATAATGGGTTGAAGAAGATAGACGAGAAGGAGACTCGAAGTGGGAGCAAGTGGGAGCAAGAGGTCAAGAGTAGTTAAAGGCTACAGCAGAGTTGCGGTCGACCGCACCCAGGCAAGATTACCGGTCGACTGTCTTGCTCTCTGATTCAACATGTATCTTGAAATGATGACCGGTCGACCGCGCAGTCGAACGACCTGCTCTCTGTTGGAACTCGTGCAGTCGAAGGAGAAGACCGGTCGACCGTCATGATGTTGCGGTCGACCGTCCCGACGCTGATTGATGAGCGGCTGAGATGGAAAGTTTTGGAATCATATATATATTGTATTGTGTACAATTTTAGGGTTAACTGAAAAGAAAATAGAGATCTACCAGCTGTCATTAAGAGAGAGGGAGATAGAGAGAAACCCTACACCTTGGTGGTGAGTTCTTGAGAGATTTGTAAACCTAATCTTCATATGTCGAGTGGAAATCGCAGGAGTGACTCTGTGCAGGAAAGTAGCCATTATTTTGGGTAAACCTCAATAAAAATCTTGTGTGTTCTTATGTATTGCTTTTTGGTTGTTCTTTGTTCTCTTGTTTTGATTCTATAGTTTTTGCATCTCATCGTCATTGTTGAGTTTATTCCGCAGTTAGAATTCAACAAAGTAGTATCAGAGCTACAGGTTGGTAGTATTGATTGAGATGGGGGACAAGAGTAGAGTCAAGGAGTTCGATGGAACGGATTTCACAATGTGGAAGATCCAAATGATTGCGTATCTCTGACAGAAGGATCTAGATGATCCGTTGTTTGGTGTGAAGCCAGAAGGGGCGGAGGTCGATCCGGTTGCGTTGGCGGCCTGGAATAGATTGGATCAGAAAGCGCTTGGGAAAATTTAGTTGTCGCTAAACAGAAAGGTGCTATTTCACATTGAGAAGGCAAGAACCGCAAAGGAGGCAATAGAGATATTGACAGACATGTTTGAGAAGATTAATGCAGCGAACCAGATCTTACATCTAAAGAAGTTGGTTAACTTGAAGTTTTCAGAAAGGAGTTTGGTTGCTGAGGACATCAAGAATTTCTGTATGGTTTACAATAAGATGGAATCTTCGGGTTTAAAGTTTGAGGAAAGGGCACAATCGTTGTTGCTGCTATCCAGTCTTCCTGATAGTTACGGCACAGTAGAGCAGACTATTACAGCACCATGACTGATACGACTACCCTAAAGGATGTTATAAGCAGCATTATGAATGGGGATGCAAGGAGAAAAAGACATGGAGAGACTTCAGTGTCATATCCTAGCAATACCGCGCTGTTAGTTGATAACCGTGGTAGAAGTAATAACAGAGGGAAGTCACAAAATAGGAATCACAAGTCCAAGTCAAGAACAGGACATCGTAAAGGTGAGTGTTGGTACTGCAAGAAGCAAGGACCAATGTGAGGAGTATAAGAAAGCACAAGCAGGGTCACAGGTAGCCAATGTGGTAAGTATTGAACCCCGTCTAGATGAATTGTGTTTATCTGCTGGATTTAATATTTTGCAAGATGGTTGGTGTGTAGACTCAGGTGCTTCTTATCATTGTACCCCCATAAGATATGTTTTTGAGGATTACAGAACATGTGATTTTGGTGCAGTTTCAGTTAGTAATGAGCATATATGTCCATTTGTGGGTAGAAGCACTGTGAAAGTGAAGGTTCGCAATAGTGGGCAATTGGTCTTGTATGATACAAGACATATTCCGAACTTGAAGAAAAACTTGATCTCAATTAGCAAACTAGACAAAGAAGGGTTTACAACAAATTTTGGGCATGGAGAATGGAAGATGACTACAGGTACCAGGTTGGTGGCAAAAGGAAAGTGTGGTGACATGTTGTACTTACTCAGGGGAGGTGATTCAGGTGACATCATTGCTACAGCATCAGCAGGTAGTTTCCCTTCAATTCTATGGCATGTTAGGTTGGGGCACCTTAATGAAAAAGGTGTCAAGCAGCTTTGTTCTAGGGATTTTTTGCCGGGACTGAAGAAGGTTGAGATAGATTTGTGTGAGAATTGCGTGATGGGCAAACAGAAGACTGTTAGCTTTCAGTTGGGTGGGCGTGAGAAGAAGCTTGAGAAGCTAGAGTTGGTACATACAGATATGTGGGGTCCAGCTTAGGAATTCTCTTATGGTGGTGAGAGATACTTCGTCACATTCATCGATGATGCTACAAGAAAGGTTTGGGTTTATGCAATTCGCAAGAAATCAGAAGTTTTTGAGACATTCAGAGCTTGGAAGGCCAGGGTTGAGAATGAGACGGGTTACAAGGTGAAAGCAACAAAGTCAGACAACGGAGGTAAGTACACAAGAAAAGAGTTTTTTAACTATCTGGCAAGGGAAGGTATCAGAGGAATCAAGACAGTTCCTAAGACTCCTGTAAACCCTGTTTTCCTAAATCCGTATTTTCTATCTAATTTTGGTATTTTAAATTTTTGTAAATTATCTTCTCTTTCAAACTCTTTTGTCAAAATGTATTATTAGATTTTCTATTAAAATCTATTTCGATCGATAATTTTATTCGTAAATCTTATAATTGTTATTAACACTTTGATTTCTATTATTATTATTATTACTATTATTATTTTTATCATTTTCTTATTATTGTTGTTGTTATTAGTATTATTGTTGTTATTGTTATTTTGACTGGTTATTAAAAAAAATTCAACTTTTATTTACTAATGGTATTTGTAATTATTTCAAATAAACTCTGCAGTGTAATGCAAATTACATTTTGTATATAGATCATATCTTTATCTAATATTTTTTTAAATATTTTCTTTTCGATTTAATAATCCTAAAACCCTATTGGATTTTACTGATTAAATACCCAAAACCATTCTCCTATTGGTTTTTCTAACCAAATACCCAAACCCTATACTATATAAACCCTATAACCCCACACACCCAACCCTAAACCTAAAAATACTGTTCTAACCTATTCCCCAGCCGCCTCTCTCCCTCACCCATCCAAAACCCATCTCTCATCCCTTCATCTCAACCCCGCCCTACTCCTCGCCTGTCGCCCTATCTCTCTCCCGGTGCTCCTCCTTCAACCGTACACCGGTGCCCCTCTTCCCGTTCACCTTCTCCTCCCGACCTCTCCCTTGGGCTCCTCCGCCAGTGAGTCGCCAGTCGCAGCCCCTCTCCCCTTCTATCCGCCACCTGTGCCTCTGCTCTCCTCCCTGTCGGCGACCGCCCCTGCGTCGCGACCTCGATGCCAACGAATGCAGTGCCCTCCCCTGCGCCGCATCGCATCGGCCAGCCGCTCAACCTGACCAGACGCAGCTTCCATGCATTGGTCCCATCCGGCACAGCAGCATCAGCGACTTCGTCGGCCATGGCCACCACCCAGCGCCGCCGGGTTCCACCACAGTGTTGCTTCCGCCGTCGACTCTGTATCGATCGCCGTCCCTGTCCAGCATCGCTCGCCGTCTTATCCCCGCAGTGCGTTCCCCGTGTTGTGCCCCTCACCCCAATGCCACCCACTACAGTCACGCACAGCCAGCAGCGCAGCTTCCCTGTGTTGCCTCTCCTCCGTCGACAGAACCACAGTGCAGCCATTGCCCTAAGTTGCTGTTGCATGGGTTTTGATCAACTTTGATTGTGAGCCGTCTGATTGCCTTGGTGATCTTGATCTTGATGTTCAATCTCGACCGTTGAACACATCATCATCATCATCATCAAGATACTTAATCTTGACCGTCGGATCCACTTTGATCATCATGATCTTGATCGTCACCATCGGGGTGATCTTGGCTGTTCGATCGCAATCATCATTAACTTCATTATCACCTTGATCTGGTCCGTCTGATCTTGTTGATCTTGATCTCATCCGTGCCGATCTGCCCGATCGTTGTTTGATCATCTTGATCTTGATCGTCATCGTGATCAGTTCGTTGGTTTGTGTTCGTGATTAGTTCGTGTGTTCGTTCGATCCATTCGTTGTGTCTGTGTCGGGATCCGTTCCCGTTATTCCTCAGTCGGATTCATCGTCTACACCCTAAGACAAGTATTCTTCTTGTACAAATTATTTTTCTAGTACAAGCGTTTAATTGAAAATACTGCAAATAGATCGTAGTTGTGACTCCTCCTTGTCTCATCGTTTGTTGATCTTAAATTATTCCTCATCGATTCCATAATCTTAAGAGACAACCCTTCGTTGATATATTTACAAAACTAGTTGGACCCTTTTTATCTTCTAATTACTTGAACATGAACCCCCTTAACTTGTAGACGTGTGTTGTATGATGTATTGTGTTGATCTTACATTCTTTTGAGTTGAGAAATACATGTGACTTGTTAATTTGATCCCCAATGCATTTGTATTTGTATCACACACTAATCTAGACTCATAATAGTCATTTATCATGCAACTTGTATATAAAAGGAATTCACACTTGCTGCTATTCTTGTCTTTGCTTGCTGTTTCGATCCCGATAAAACCAAAATCTGAACTTGAGTCCTGAATATGAAATGTAGGCCTAAGTGTTTAGTTGCCGATAACTTCCAGAATTTTTGAATTCCGAGTTACGGTTTAGAAGATATCGCCGTTTTACTGCTGCTCTGTCTGTAGTCGTAGATTCACAAAAACTGCTGCACCTCTTTGGTTTAAAATTATTTTAACTCTGCTACCAGTAAGTAAATGACTTAAAATTTTGCATGCTGTTACTAGACATCCTATAGAGCATTTTGTAATTTTCTCAGAATTAATTAATGATGTTTCAACCCTGTTTCATATGTATAAACTTAGTTTACAAATTCTGGCTGAACACAAATGTTGTATAGTTTGTTGTTTTGATACATGTTACCACAACTTTTATGTACCTTAATTATATGCATTGGAACAGGGCAGGAGTCTAATTTCTAGACCTTCTGACGGATCCACATTTGCTATCTTGTAGCAACGGGAATCACAGTTTTGGTACAGCAACGTCATGCTGTCCAGATTTGGGATTCTCGTTGTTCTTGATACTTTGATTTGTTTTGACCCTTGAACATATATCCTACCTAGCCTAGAATTGTTACATGTTCTTGATTATGTTTACTTGACTTGTTTCGCACACTTTCATGCTTGCTTGATGATAATAGTAAATAATAAGTCGGGGTTTAAGGGAAAGACCATAGTAGTGGACAATATAGGTAAGTGTACTCGGAAGGGGGTCTGTGTTTTCCAGTACTCGGTTCATGAACTTGTTGCACCTTGATATATTCATGAAGCCATTACTTGGCTCATGAACTTGTTGTATTCATGAACCCACTGTGTGGTTCTTGAACTTGCTAGTGGATTCACGGACTTGATTCATGAACTTGTTACTTTATTTTCGTATTCATGAACCGTGCTTGCTTGATACTTGATGCCTGAATACAACGCCCTTTAAAATCCACCACTAAACCTAAATGAAATTGCATTGACTGTAGCAACCATGTGATAAAAGGATGGCACATGAAGTACTACCTAGATAGTAATAACTACAAGACGTGACACATGATAATTGAATATGATACATGCTCACTTGATACTTGATGACATAATACATGAGACTTGATACTTGAGCATAATACTTGACACTTGCTACTTGATACTTGTACTTGACAACTTGACACATTAGACCTGTTACTTGTTACCCGATACTTGTACGTGATACTTATTACTTGATGCTTGATACCATTGCATATTCACTAGCCACTTGTTTTACTACTAGTACTTGTTATCCAACCTTGTCATTTGAGTTGTCTTTTTTGCTAGCTAGTTTCTTGAATTCCCATTACTTGTTTCATCCCTATTACATTCTTGATTCCAAATCTCGTTCCATATTTCTTGTACTTATTTTACTATTTGCGGCCCTAACTTGCACTAAGGGCGTTTGTCTTGTTTTCTCTATTTTTTTCTTTCTATATTTATATATATACAGACTTTGGAGACGAGTTTCCTACTGGAATTGGTGAGCAGACATTCTAGGCTTCGCTTGGAGAAACAACTTACTTAAAATAATTGTTTTCTTTGAGTTATTTATTTCTTTTGCTACATGAACCTTGTAACGGGCTATAGTCCCGAGTTTTAACTTTTGATCCAGATTTGAAAACCATTGTGATACTATTATTTTGTTTCAATTGTTTTTTGTTGTTTAATAAATTATTCATGCATGCGTGGTTGTGTACATTTTGTTATATTCTTGTTATGATGCGGAGTCGATCTTACAGCTCATGAATGATGAAAATCATTCGCTGGGCTTTTTCACACACTCGTATTCCGTGTTTTTGGGAAGTGGGGCGTGACAACTCCACAGGAGAATGGTGTAACAGAAAGAATGAACCGCACAATACTCGAAAGGGCAAGATGCATGAGACTTCATGCGGGTCTTCTGGTCCATCTTTGGGCACTACAGTTGATACAGCAGTGTACTTGATTAACCATTTCCCGTCTAGTGCCCTTGATGGGGCCATTCCAGAAGAACTATGGTCAGGTAGAACTGTTAATTATTCGCATTTGAAAGTTTATGATTGTATGGCATATGCACTAATTGACAGGAAAGAAAGAAAGAAGTTGGACTCTAAGTCTAGGAGGTCTGTGTTCATTAGCTACAGTGGCAATGAGTATGGTTACAGACTTTGGGATTTTGTGGATAACAAAGTTATTTGCAACAGGAATGTAGTGTTCAATGAAGAGGTCCTATACAAGGACAGACACACAGGTCAAGACAGTACAACCAGTTCAGAGTCAGATTGGGGTTCAGACTCAGATTCAGATTCAGATTCTGAAGGCGACCCTAGTGGTGGGGGTCCTACAGTGCAGTAGCAGGTACAGGTACCACATGCAGCACAAGAGGCTCATGGTGAGCCTATTGGGAATGAGCTGGTTATCCAAGATGAATAGGTACAACCAGAACAGTTCGGGAAACCTGAACCGGTATCCACATTGAGGAGATGGACACGAGAGAGGATACCAACCAAGATATTTGATCCATCAGCTAGCGTTGTTCACGAGCATGTTCTGTATACAGATTTGGGCGAGCCAGAGACTCATGAGGAGGCTTTAAGGGATGAGGCTCGAATTCAGTGGGAGTTAGCCATGAAGAACGAGATGAGCTCTTTGGAACAGAACCAATCTTGGGAGTTAACCAAGTTACCTGCAGGGAAGCATGCTCTTATGAACAAATGGGTTTTCAGAGTCAAAGATAAGGCAGATGGAAGCTTGTTGTGAAAGGATTCTTTCAAAGAGAAGGTGTTGATTATAGTGAGATCTTTGCACCGGTTGTGAAGATAGCTTCAATTAGGGTTCTGCTCAGTATTATGGCAGTTGAAGACTTGCACTTAGAGCAGTTGGATGTGAAGAAAGCATTTCTCCATGGTGATGTCGAAGAACAGTTGTACATGAAATAACCTACAGGTTTTGAAGCTAAAGGAAAGGAAGACATGGTGTGTCGATTGAAGAAGAGTCTTTATGGGCTCAAACAAGCACCGCGGCAATGGTACTTGAAGTTTGATTGCTTCATGAGAGGAAAAGGTTTCGATAGGTACGAAACGGATCATTGTGTGTATGTTCATAGATATAAAGACAATAATATAGTTATCTTGGCATTGTATGTGGACGACATGCTGTTAGCAGGTTCATGTATGGAGAAGATCAAGGAAGTGAAAAAGGCGCTAGCTTCGGAGTTTTCAATGAAGGACTTGGGTGAAGCACAGAAAATCCTCGAAGATTAGTAGAGATAGGAGTAGCAAGAAGCTTTGGTTATCACAAGCGGACCATGTGAAGAAGGTGTTGAAGAGATTCAATATGGATGGCGCGAGGCCAGTCACTTGTCCCTTGGCTGCTAACTTCAAGTTATCAATGGACTTGTGTTCTAAGACAGAGGCAGAGATGGAGGAAATGGCTGCTATTCCTTATGCCTCAGTCGTTGGGAGTTTGATGTATGCAATGGTGTCTACAAGACCAGACATCGCACAAGCAGTGGGAGTTGTCAGCCGTTACATGAAGAATCCAGGTAAACAACATTGAGATGCAGTAAGGTGGATTCTTAGATATCTAGCAGGTACTTCAGATCACTCTCTTTGTTTCGGGGGAGATTCTTTGCATACACATGGTTATGTGGATGTGGATTTTTTGGACGATCGTGATGGTTGCAGAAGTACTACAAAGTATGTATTTACAGTTGGTGGCATAGATGTTAGTTGGACTTCGCAGTTACAAAAGGTTGTATCATAGTCAACCACGGAATCAGAGTATATGGTACTTACAGAAGCGACGAAAGACATGTTGTGGATTTCGGAGCTTATGAAATAGTTGGGCAGGAAGCAACCCATAGATGAACTATGGTGTGACAGTCAAAGTGCAATTTTTTTGGAAAAAAACTCGACATATAACTCTAAGACTCGGCATATTCAAATAAGGTATCATTTTATCAGAATGGCGGTTGAGAAGAAATGGTTGAAGCTAACTAAGATTCTTGGTACTAAGAATCCGGCGAATATGCTCACTAAGGTGGTGGATAGCAAGAAATATCAATTTTGCTATACCGCTATCGGATTATCTCCAGGTTAATTGTTGAGGAGACTCGCAGAGGCACAAGCCTAGACTAGGCCAATGGAAGGATGAAGAACAGGTTAGAGACTTCATGCATATGTCTCCAAGTGGGAGATTGTTGGGGTTTGTGGATCCAATACACGATAATGGGTTGAAGAAGATAGAAGAGAAGAAGAGTCGAAGTGGGAGCAAGAGGTCAAGAGTAGTTCGAGGCTACCACGCGGTCGACCGCGCCGTCGACCGCACCCCCCGACCGCACCCAGGCAAGATTACCGGTCGTCCGCGCATTCGAACGTCCCGCTCTCTGATTCAACTTGTATCTTGAAATGATGATCGGTCGACCGCGCAGACTGGCCTGCTCTCTATTGGAACTCGTGCAGTCGAAGGAGAAGACCAGTCAACCGTCATGATGTTGTGTTCAACCGTCCCGATGCTGATTGATGAGCGACTGAGATGGAAAGTTGTGGAATCCTCTATATATTGTATTCTGTACGATTTTAGGGTTAACTGAAAAGAAAATAGAGATCTACCAGCTGTCATTAAAAGAGAGGGAGATAGAGAGAAACCCTACACCTTGGTGTTGAGTTCTTGAGAGATTTGTAAACCTAATCTTCATATTTCTAGTGAAAATTGCAGGAGTACCTCTGCGCGGGGAAGTAGCCATTGTTTTGGGTGAATCTCGATAAAAATCTTATGTGTTCTTGTGTGTTGCTTTTTGGTTGTTCTTTGTTCTCTTATTTTGATTCTATAGTTCTTGCATCTTGTCATCGTTGTTGAGTTTATTTCGCAGTTAGAATTCAACAGAAAGAATAATATTGAAGTTTTAAAGAAAAGCATAAACCATAACCCAGGTCAATCTCTTCGGAAGCAACACAGTAGGACCACTAGGAATCGAATAATCATTCCATTCTCCACCCCTTTCAAAAAAGATGGAGACAAATAGGAAATGCTACCGAACGAGGAGAGAAAACTTGCTTAGACACATGCACTAACCTGAAACAGGTTAGAGATATTAGGAGGATGCAATGCAGCAAGGGTAGTGATATGGGGTGTGGAAGGAGAAAGAAGGGGAGGCAATGGATAAGGAACATCTGCATGTATACAGTATTCATTACGGTCCGGAATAGTAATATTTTTTCAGAAAACAAACATTGAGCTTGCATTTCAAGAAGGGAAAGTTAAGAAATGAGAGGAGTTTGGCAGGTAAGGACCTACCCCTGGGTCAGCCAAGAAGTTTTTGAATGGAAAACATCTATTGCAAGAGTGACCAAGCTTGTTACAGAAGAAACACTTAATTTTATTCACGCACACCCGTTGGAAATGCCCAAAGAGGAGACACCTGAAGCAAATCAAATGAGGGTCAAATATAGATGATGATGGTGGAATAAAGGAGATGGAAGAGGGGCAAGAAAGAAGCCTTAGAAGAGTGAGGAGATAGATAGGCTCTCCTTAAATCGGATAACATCATGGGCCTCAATGAAAGCAATTGAATAATCAGAAATAAAGAGCAACTAAAACTCCTCAAAATCAAGAGGAACTATAAGGAAATAGTGGAGGGATGCAAAAAGGAGACTGGTATAGAGAGGCTAACGAGATGCACAACTTCAATGAAGGGATGAAGGAGGAATGAAGCATGGGGGCGATGGATCTGGGCGGAGAAGGTTGGGAGAGAGGGGGGAATCTGTGGGATTCAAAATTGCCGGGCTTTTTTTGTTCCCAGTGAGCTTTGGATTGTTAATAAAAGCATTCACATTTTCAGGTATTTCAATAGTTCTTTCTGATTTGATATCCTGTAAGTCTACATAATAGGATGTTGTTACATAATAAAATGTTGTTAGTATTGTTGTCAAGCATTCAAGGATTAGGTAATGTTCTTGCACTATTGATAACTTCATATAATCCCTTTGCCTTAGTGTGTGCGTTTTGCCGATGATTTCGTCTTAGTGGACGAGACTAAAGTAGGAATCAATGCTAAATTAAAATTGTGGAGAGAAACTTTAGAAGCTAGAGGCTTTAGAATAAGCAGGACTAAAACAAAATATTTGGAGTGTAATTTTAGTGATACTCGGAACACAAATGATAAAGTAGTGAAATTTGATAGTCAAGAGATATCTAAGAGAGTCCGTTACCAATATTTAGGCTCGATTATACAAAGATGAGAGATTTATGAAGATGTTATACATAGAATCCAAGTAGAGTGGCTTAAATGGAGAAGCACTAATGGTGTTTTGTGTGACAAACGTATACCTTTAAGGTTGAAGGAAAAATTTTATAGGACGGTTGTTAGACCAACAATGATGTATGGAACAAAGTGTTGGGCAATAAAGAAATATGTCCAAAAAATGAGTGTAGCGGAGATAGAATGTTAAAATGGATGTATGGTAAAATGAGGAAGGATAGAATTAGAAACAAATATATAAGACGACTGTTAAACTAACACTAGTGGTGTTTTGTGTGAAAAACGTATAACTTTAAAGTTGAAGAAAAATTTTTATAGGACGGATGTTAGACCAGCAATGATGTATGGAGCAATATGTTGGGCAATAAAGAAACAATATGTCCAAAAAATAAGTGTAGCGGAGATAAGGATGCTAAAATGGATGTGTGGTAAAATCAGGAATGATAGAATTAGAAACAAATATATACGGGACATGGTAAATGTAGTTCCTATTCAAGATAAATTAAAAGAGAATCACCTTATGTGGTTTGGACATGTCACACGTAGACCTAGTAGTGCCCCCATTAGAAAGAGTGATTTGATAAATATTAAGAGTAGAGTTAGCGGGGGATCTAAACTTACTTAGGTAGAAACAGTGAGAAAATATATGATAGTTTGTGGCCTTACAGAAGATATTCCGCTAAACAGAGCAGAATGAAAAACCAGAATTCATGTACCCGGCCTCAACTAGTTGCCCCCCCCCCCCACCAGAAGGGAAGAGGGCTTTGTTGTTGTTGTTGTTGGTGTTTGTTGGAATGGTTCATTCATTATTTTTTGTTCAGTGATATTCCATAAATTTGTTGTATTTGGTTGGCTCTTGAAGTGTTTGGAACTTCATCTTCCTTGCTGCTATGTCATATACTCCTGTAATTAGAGGTTATAAGATGCTAGAAAAGGTCGAGTTGATGCATTAATATATTGGAGTATGTTGATGCCAGAAGAGTCCTTGATATCGTAAAAAGTATTTCAAGGCAATGGTTATCAATTGGAAGTGCATGACCTTATGGAGATTAGGGGATACTGAAAAACAACTTCTCTTGCTTGGATAGATGTTGACATATCATGGTCTAATGTCATGTGCATGTAAAGTAAAAGCACATGAAACATTTGGGATTGGCAATAAGGTTGTTGCAGAGGAGGGAGGTATATAAAGCTTTACTAATGCAAACACTTTAATGTGTAGAACTTGCAAGTATTGACTTTAGTTTATGCTCCTCTTCAAACTGCAGAAGCAGGTCCTCATTACACTGCTAGGTGAATCCCACCCTTCTTACTTTTCCTTTTACCCTCTGTCCTCTTTGTTTTGGGATCTTGGCTGAGATTTGGTTTTCGATCTTTTGTTTCCCACGTGAATGACAGGACCAAACCAGCCCGCCCATTCTCCTCTCTTACTACTTGCTACATTTGATTGCATTTAGTGTTGTTTGCTGTACATGATATGAGATAAGCCTCTTGGTCATATTTCCTGTCCTGTTTATGCTGAAATTTTTTGCAAGTTTGATTATCAATTTTGCAAATGCTAGAACAAATCAGAGTTCAATTTAAACTGATTCTCCCGATTATTATAGCCCTCGACATAATCAGCTTATATCTTATTCTGAACACAGCTTTTATGGAAGGGATTTGTTTGCTTTTGTCTGATAGTAATTGTGTGTCCTGGCATTATCTTCTTCACTGCAGGAATTGATTTTCACAGGTTAAATCATGTTTGTCATCTAGTCATGAGAAGCATACAAGAAGGTGCTTCTTGAAATGAATGTCTCTTCACACATAAGAGATTTAGAGAGGACTATGGCCCTTATTATGGGTTTGTCTTCGCTGTTGATGGCTTGCATCCTCTTTTTACTTCTTACCTCAGTAGCCTAGTTTTTAGTATGTCATTCATATCACTTGGCATTTTTGTATCATTAATTTCACTTGTCCTAGAAAAAATGTAATTATGTCAGTTTGCATGTTTATTCTGATTTGAAAACAAATGTTTATAGGATAATGAGAGGCCAAAATAACCAGTTAAATGTATTATGCAATTTGGCGAGATTAGTGAGATTAAGCTCATCCTTAAATAGGTTAAAAAACTTAACTAAACAATCATTCGAAACTGGACATGACAAGAAATTGACCATGTTTTCATGGAGAATATTAGGTAGAATCTAAGATAAAAGTATTAGATAAAATATTATCAATATTTTGATTGCTTAGTTAACATGCTTGTGGCAAATTTGAGAAGTGAAACTTTCCAAGGAGGACTGCAGAGATCTGGTACTAGCATGATTTACTATTTAATTGATTGTTTGCAATAGCATAGAATTTTTTATTTATTTGTCTATTTTTCTTTTTGGAGCAAAAAGAGCATTGTATGTTAGAGCTTAGTATGCAAAGAGTGTGAATTATACTTGCCAACAGTTTGGGATACATTACATAGTTTGAACCTTGATCTCCTTTACTCTCTACATTATAGCTAGGCAGCAAGAAGTTATCCTTCAAAACGAAAATTTAATTGCAAGAATACAATTTTTTTTTTCTTACGAGCTAGATGTGTTGAATCTTGTTTTTTTTGATAAAAAATGACTAAAGTCACCTATTTCATTAATGAGGATTTAACGAAACAAAGTAACCAAAATTACAAACACCAACACCCTACATAATATACTACAAAGCACTACTACAAGACCATGTGCTCGAAGCTACCGCTCCTCATCTGATCCCACACTACCATCACCCCCTAACCACTGCCTGCTATGTGGCCGTAGCAAGGCACATCCAATGTGTTGACTCTTGTTCAGGGCCGGCCCTACCCTAGAGGTGGGTAAGGCGGCCGCCTTGGGCCTCCGGAGATTTTGCAATTTTAGGGGTCCCCAAATTTGAACTTCCCTTGTAAATATAAGTACATATTTTGCGCGTAAAAATATATATATATATGTTATTAGGGGCCCCCATGTCGGAAGTTCGCCTAGGGCCCCCGGGAACTCAGGGCCGGCCCTGCTCTTGTTACTGTCTATATATAATATTATGTAAATATTGGTCTTCTGTAATGGTTTAGCCAATTGGTGGTCTCTGAACATACTGCATTTGGGACAAGATTCTGATTATGTTCAAGTACTTAGATTTGTAAGTAGTTCTTCATGGAAATTCCTGATTTAAGCATAGTTGATGTTCAAGTATTTATTTCAGCCTTTTCTATTTGAAGATGTTATGTGTATTTTACAAAGGACTGCAACAACCCTTATTGGCTTTGGCCTTGATTAGTTATTATCTCTTGTTGCACTTGTTAGTAGGACCCAGATATCTCTAATCTCTAATCTCTAATATCTAATCTCTAATATTATAATGGGAGAAGGTCTTAGTGTCATTTGTAAATCTGCCAACGCTTGTATTGCACGTGCATATATATAGCTAATACGAAGAAGGTCTTAGGTTCGAGTCCTCACTACGTCATTTTTTACTTTATTTTTTAAAAAATATATTAAATGTGCATCACACATGTAAATTACTATCTATCTATCTATCTATCTATCTATCTATAATATAATATATAATTGCTATTTTTTTAATGGAAGAGTTAAAGTTGTAAATCTACCTACTTACGTGCGTGCACGTGTAACTCCAACTCTCTCATTATAGTTTCACATTTACTTTTAAAAATATATAATTATTTGTTAAGACATGCATAGGATCGGACATGAAAATCAGAGTTTTTATTTTTAGAAAATAATACGTACATCGCACGTGTATATTACTAGTTCTCTCTTAATTGGTGTACGCTGATTGTAGATGATGGCTAGTGTTTTAGGTTTGGTTGTTTCTGTTGATGCTGCTGGATCAAAAGAAAATGAGTCAAATGACGTGAAAGATGATATAATGAAGATGCAAGTCTCAATTTAAAATGAAACTTCAATGTTGCATTCATTGCGGATATAGGTCGAACATTACATTGTGTAATCTTTTTCATTTGTCAGACTGCTTGATGTGATCAAGATTACATTGTGTTTTCTTTTTCGTTCTTTGAGTACTTGATATATGTGGTTGCATTCATCATCCCTACAATTTAAGGTGTCAGTTATGTAAATCGAAGGATTGGAGCAGTGTCTACCCTTTACCCTTGGATATGCAAGCTTGAGATGTGAGCACCTACCAGTTCTTTTCGAATTACCTGCTTAATCATTTTCTTTTTCATTTTTTTTATCGTAAAAGGTTGGAAATTGCCTCCCTCCCCACGTGTTTCATTAAAAAATTTAACAAAACAAACAACAAAAAATAAGACTTATGAAGTTCAGATTCCAACAGGCTGAGTTCTGAAATTCATACACCCCAACCAACAAACAAAAATACAAAGAAATCTAGTCCTACTGATCGGCCACCCCCGCCAGAACAACTTCTCGTGCCAATTTGGGCTCACTCTCTCATTCAGTCTCTCGCTTGTACGCCGTTTATCCTCTCCAACTATCGTACGCTCTCCTTCGTCGCCTCCAGCAGTGACCCATACGATAAGCATAAGCATCATATTAGAAACCCCTGCTTAATCATTTTAAGTTTGACGAAATCATGCAAAGTGGATGCAGTACCCACTATAAACCAATTTTGAGGACTCCGATTAACCATGGTCCATAACTAACTGCATAAGATAAGAATATCTTGATGATGATGATGATGATCTTCCCGAGTGTGTAAACTATAGTGATTAATCTAAAAATTTATTTTGATGAACGTAGAGAATTGTTAACAGAAGAAGAAAATGTGGGAAAAGGAATGGCACCAATAATTAGTTTTACTTTGTTTCGTTAATTTAGAATGTTTTTTTTTTAGGGAAAAGGTGAAATAAGGCCACCCTATTTCATTAATAAAAAGTTAACAAAACAACCCCAGCATACTGGGATAAGTTACAACCTACAGACAGAAAAAAATCATGAAGCGATAGACCAGTACATATAATCAGCTCTCACTCTAAACTACGAGGAGCAACTAATTGTATGTCCGTCAAGCAAGCTTCGAGCACCCACCTCCACGGCACGCGCACACCAACCTGAAGCGAATCAAGTGGGATTTTAAAATTTGCCGCTCCCATCCTTCTACCACACCAAAGCAACTTCACACATGGCCCAATCGGAGTCGCACCCAAAAGAAGAGCTGTGGAGAGGGTACTCACCTCTGTCATGCTATAGCTCTCATTAGCAATTTCTCACCAAACAAAACACTCGGTCACCCTAACCACGAACACCGACAATGAGAGAGCCGTGAAGAGGATACCTTCACCTCTCACACGCATCTACTCTCTCTAGCGATATCTCACAAACACTAACAGACACCAGCACAAAGTAGTGAGAAGCAACATCTTTACTCTCTCACTCACTCTCTCTCTCTCACGCAAAACCCGAAACAATCACAACTAACAGAAGCATCACCTTCCTCTCTCGCCCCTACGGACGGTGGACGTTGTAGATGCAGGTTTATTGATGAGGGCGTACTGGTGGCGCTGTTGCGAAACCTGTGGCCGTTGATTAACGGGTGTCGAATTCAGGGTGCGACTACCCCACTACCGATCAAAAATAGATACGTCTCCACCTCAACAATTTTTACAGGACACCTCATGGGGGGACCCCGTCTGCGAGCCCAAGCCCCACTTAGTGCTGTAAAGGTTCGCACCTATGGGGGGACCCCATCTTCGTGCCCTAGCCCCGTAACCGTGCAACACCGATCCCAGGCACCTCCTCCACTCCCCCCTACCACAAACTCAACCCGCTGTCGTCTCTAACTCCGGTACTACCATCACACTTACTCTCTCTTCTTCGCATACACAAGTGAGCGCACTGTTGTGCGGAATACGAATCAAACAACCAACAATCAAACGAGAGAAACAGCGAGAAAACAGAAAAACAAGCAAACACAAGGACACACAGATTTAATGTGGTTCGGCAAAACACATGCCTACATCCACGGGGCGGTTGGGGTTTCTTCTTCAAATAATCACCAATGGGTGAAACAAACCCTTACAAGAGATGACGGCTACAAATCCGAATAGAGGTTTCTAATTTTCGTCTCTCCTTACAAAACCCTAACGGGTTGTATTTATAGGGAAACTATTGGGCCTTTCGAAATGGGCCTATTCTGGATTAAAAAACCCGCCTACAGTCGACTGATCATCTTACCAGTCGACTGATAAATACTACGGGACAGTCGACTGAACCCACATGCAGTCGACTGACTACTGCTGTATCCTTAGCCTTTGAAAACTCCTCTCTGGACAGTCGCCTGATCCTCCAGCCCAGTCGACTGATGTACTGGAACTTTCGATCACTGTAGATACGAACCAGAATCGAGCCATTATCCTACAATCTCCACCTTGGCGAGATCTTCCAAGTATCCAACAATCTCCACCTTGGCGAGGTCTTCCATGTAGCCCGAGCAATCTCCAATAAATACTCCAAAACAAATGCTCATCACCCAATGTAACAAATTCCAAACTCCACCTTAGTATGATATCACATACTAGGCAAACAAATAGCGAAGCACCATCCCAACCGCCCATGCCAAATCATCAAGCATGCAAAATATTAGCCAGGTTCATGCAATGCTTGAACTTGGCTGCCCCAACAACTTTGGTCAACATATCAGCAGGATTATCAGCTGTTCCAATCTTCACCAAATGAATATCACCATCCTTTATCAAATCACGCACAAAATGATAACGGACATCAATATGTTTGGTCCTCGAATGATGAACTTGGTTCTTCGCTAAATGAATAGCACTCTGACTGTCACAGTGTACCTCCACCTTCTCCCGATGAATTCCCAAGCTCTTCAAAAGTCCATGAATCCAAATAGCTTCCTTCATGGCCTCAGCAACTGCCATGTATTCAGCCTCAGTAGTAGACAACGCTACAGTGGACTGCAAATTGGACCTCCAACTTATAGGTGCTCTAGCCATAGTAAACAAATAGCCTGTAGTAGACCACCTCTTATCTAGATCACCTGCATAGTCAGAATCAACATAACCCACCAATAACCTGCTAATATTGTCATCCCTTTCAAACTTCAAACCCACATCTGTGGTGCCACTTATGTACCTCAAAATCCATTTAGCTGCTTGCCAATGCTCTTTGCCTGGATCATGCATATATCGACTAACCATACTCACCGCCTGAGAGATGTCTGGTCGAGTACAAACCATGGCATACATCAAACTGCCAACCACACTAGTGTAAGGTACATTAGCCATATACTGTCTCTCTTCATCTGTACTTGGAGACTGAGAAGCACTAATTCTGAAATGAGTGGCTAAGGGTGTACTGACTGGTTTAGTTTTCTTATCTATACCAAACCGTTTCAGCACCTTCAAAAGATATTGCTTCTGTGTCAAACTCACTATGCCCTTTGCTCTGTCTCTAGCTATCTCCATCCCAAGTATCTTCTTGGCTTCACCAAGATCCTTCATCTCGAATTCAGAACTCAGCTGATTCTTCAAATTTTGAATCTCCTTAGCATTTCTAGAGGCAATCAACATGTCATCCACATATAATAACAGATATATGAAAGAACCATCCTGCAATTTTCTGAAATAGACACAATGATCATACTCACTTCTGGAATATCCCTGCACTTTCATAAACTGATCAAACCTCAAATACCACTGCCTTGGAGATTGCTTCAACCCATAGAGAGACTTCTTCAACCTGCAAACACAATTTTCCTTCCCAGCTGTCTTAAACCCATCTGGCTGCAACATATAAATTTCTTCATCTAGATCCCCATGTAAGAACGCAGTCTTCACATCCATCTGTGTCAACTCAAGATCAAACTGTGCTACCAATGCCAACAAAATCCTAATAGAAGGATGCTTCACAACTGGAGAGAACACTTCATTATAGTCAATTTCTTCCTTTTGAGCATACCCCTTTGCAACTAGTCTAGCCTTGAACCGAACACTGCCTTTTGGACCTTCTTTCTTCGTATACACCCACTTGCAACCGATAGCTTTCTTCCCTTTTGGCAATTGCACTAGATCCCAAGTCTTGTTCTTATGAAGAGAGTTCATCTCTTCATCCATAGCAACTTTCCAATCTGTATTTTCAGAACTTCTAGTAGCTTCTTTGATGTTGGAGGGAACTTCATCATCCACAATGGGAAGAGCAAATGCAACTGTATCTGTAAAACGAGATGGTCGTTTGATATCTCGTCTTTGCCTTCTTGCTGCAATTGATTCTTCGAGCTGGGGAGGGTTAGGAACTTCTTCCTCATCCTCAGTATCAACCACATCATCTTCATTTTGGGCAGGATTTTCAACTGAAAGCTTTTCTAACTCCACCTGTTGGAGAACTCTCCCATTCTTCTGCTGCTGTAGATCACCAGTCGACTGATCCTTTACACCAGTCGACTGTCCCGAGCTTCTACTGTTCACCTGTTGGAGAACTGTCCCACTCTTCTGCTGCTCACCAGTCGACTGTTCTCGTCCACCAGTCGACTGTCCCGAGCTGATCAGGCTGGTCTCATCAAAGGTAACATCCCTGCTGATTACTAACTTTTTCTGTTCTGGACACCACAACCTGTAACCTTTGACACCAGTACTAAAACCAACAAATATAGCCTTTTTGGCTCTTGCATCAAGTTTAGTTTCAGTTACATGAAAATAAGCAGGACAACCAAATATATGCAAAAAACTATAATCAGATGCAGGTTTACCACTCCATACCTCAATAGGCGTTTTGCCTTCAAGTTCTGCCGATGGTAAACGGTTGACAATGTGGCTTGCATATATAACAGCTTCTGCCCAAAATGTCTTCTTCAATCCAGACTGTGCTAGCATACATCTCACCTTCTCAAGTAAGGTTCTGTTCATCCTTTCTGCAACCCCATTTTGCTGTGGAGTCTTCCTAACTGTGAAGTGCCTCTGGACCCCTTCATCTTCACACAATTTCAGAAACGGATCGTTCTTGTATTCCCCTCCATTATCTGACCTCAGAACCTTAATCTTCCTTCCAGTCTGGTTTTCAACTTTCTTCTTCCAACTTGTGAACAATGTCAAAACTTCATCTTTGTGTTTCATGGTATATACCCAAACTCTTCTGGAGTAGTCATCAACAAATGTAACAAACCAGTATCTACCACTCATAGAAGGTGTCTGAGTAGGGCCCCAAACATCTGTGTGCACATAATCGAGGATACCCTTTGTCTGATGTACAGCTGTACCAAATTTCACCCTAGTTTGCTTACCCAAAACACAATGTTCACAAAATTCCAACTTGCACCCTTTAGCATCTTTAAGCAACCCTTGCTTCACAAGCCCCTGCAAGGCCTTTTCTCCTGCATGCCCGAGTCGCATATGCCACAACCTAGTAGAGTCGGGAACAACCTGTTTAGGCCTTTCAGTTACACTGGCAGCCTGACCCAAATATGTTTTTCCCTACAAAAAAAACAAGTTCCTTTTCCTTTGCCCTTTCATCACCACAAGTGCTCCGTTAGTCACCTTCAGAATGCCACCTTCACTAGCAAATTTCAATCCACTGGCCTCCAAAGCACCAAGTGAAATCAAATTCTTTTTCAAATCTGGAACATACCATACATCTGAAAGCTCCCTAATAAGACCATCGTGCATTAGCAATTCAATCTTCCCGATTCCTACCTTCTTACAAGGTGCATCATTTCCAATCAAAACTACCCCACCATCCATATACTCTAAAGAAGTAAACCACTCCTTTCTCCAAGACATATGATAGGATGCTGTTGTATCAAGAAACCATACTTCTTGATAAAGTGAGGGACTAGTTGCAAGTGCATAAGAAAAAACATCATCACTATCTACATTATCAACAATCACATTTGCAGTCGAATTTCCCTTATTTCGTAGCTTAGGACAATCCTTTTTCCAATGCCCCCTTTCATGACAGAAAGCACATTCATCTTTGGCTGGTATCTTTCTGTCCTTTGAAACTCCTCTCGATTTGGAACGAGATTTGTTTCCCTTTTTCCCAGATTTGGTCTCAGATCTGGTCTCAGTTCTGCCCCTTACAATCAATGCCTCAGAAGTTTCTCTATCAACCATTTTATCCCTTCTCCTAGTTTCATTATTCAACAGAGCATTTGCAACATCTTCATATTTCACAGTATCTTTTCCATATATTAACGTTGTTGCTAAATGATCATAACTTTCAGGTAATGAATTCAACAGAATTAGGGCTTTATCTTCATCTTTAATTTGCTCATCCAAATTTAACAAATCAGCCAATAATTTATTAAATGATTCAACATGAGCATTCATAGACATACCTTCAGTATAGGTGAAGCGAAAAAGCCTCTTCTTCAAATACAGCCGATTCTCCAAACTTTTCCTCATGTATTTGTCTTCGAGTTTCTTCCACAACACCGCAGCAACGGTATCCCTCATCAAATCATACTTCTGAGCCTTCGCAATAAAGAGCCGAATAGTCCCACACGCAACTCGATTCAACTTCTTCCAATCTACATCGGACATATTCTTTGGTTTTTCTACCTCCAAAGCAACATCTTGTTCTTGTTGAACAAGAACATCCAACACCTCACACTGCCACATCCCGAAATTGTTTGTTCCATCAAATTTTTCAACTTCAAATTTTGCGTTGTGAATCGTTGTTCTGGACGAACTTGATCCCACAACATCCTTGGTTGCATCTGCATCACTCGCCATCTCCCTCTAGGTCTAACCGAAAGCTCTGATACCACTTGTTGTGCGGAATACGAATCAAACAACCAACAATCAAACGAGAGAAACAACGAGAAAACAGAAAAACAAGCAAACACAAGGACACACAGATTTAATGTGGTTCGGCAAAACACATGCCTACATCCACGGGGCGGTTGGGGTTTCTTCTTCAAATAATCACCAATGGGTGAAACAAACCCTTACAAGAGATGACGGCTACAAATCCGAATAGAGGTTTCTAATTTTCGTCTCTCCTTACAAAACCCTAACGGGTTGTATTTATAGGAAAACTATTGGGCCTTTCGAAATGGGCCTATTCTGGAAAACCCGCCTACAGTCGATTGATCATCTTACCAGTCGACTGATAAATACTACGGGACAGTCGACTGAACCCACATGCAGTCGACTGACTACTGCTGTATCCTTAGCCTTTGAAAACTACTCTCTGGACAGTCGCCTGATCCTCCAACCCAGTCGACTGATGTACTGGAACTTTCGATCGCTGTAGATACGAACCAGAATCGAGCCATTATCCTACACGCACATCACGGAGGGACCCCATCTTTGGGCCTAAGCTCCACAATCGTGCAAGACAACTTAACTCCCGGTATCTGCACACGCACTACCAACCCTCGCAAAAATGTCGAGAGTGTGGATATGGTGGTAAGCGCACAGAACATCCGGGCAAAAAACTAGTAAATCCACACAATCCCAACCTAACTCCAACCTCAATCCCAAACAACACACCCCCAAAACCCTCACTCGATGGGGGACACACTAGTAGACGTTGTTAAGACTGTACCGGCGACATCGTTGGACACCCCACAAATTGAGACAAGTGAGCGCACATCAGGGAGGGACCCCATCTTCGGGCCTAAGCTCCACAATCGTGCAACACAACATACTCCACCCTCCACACCACCCACACAAATACAAACACAACGTATTTTCCACTGAGCTATCGGTGTTGAATACACCCGAAGTCAGCCATCGATCTCCAACTTATCTTAAACATTTCCCCACACAATCAACACACTCACACATAATCAACCCTAACACATCAACTTCTACATTGACCACTAAAATTGCTCAATGTCCAGGTCCATCGACTGGACGAAGCGCATCATCAACTGGAAGGAGCTATGCCAGAGCTGCACAGGAGCGTCAGCGTTGGAGCACGAACATCATCGAGCTGGACATGGGGCTTCGGCATTGTAGCACCCTCGAATGGTCGTTGCGTTGACTGCTGGCCCCTCCAACCTCTCTCCCGACGTTTGGAGGAGCACGCCGGAGGGCTTCGACGGGGCGGCACTTCTGGAGGAGCACGCCGGAAGTAGATCGACCTGGAGCACCTCGCCTGTTCGAGAGCGGCTTGTTCTGAGGTTGGGTTTTCGTCTGGACTGGAGCGGCGAGAGTAGGGCGGCGGGAGGGGAAGGGTGGAAGGCGTGGAGGGGCGACCGTCGTCGTCGCTATGCGAGTGGGAGACCCACCCCAATCTTTGTCGACTCGAGTGGGAGTCCCCATCTGGGACAAGAGCCCGACGTCGTCGTCGCACACCGCCTCGTCGTTGTCGCTATGATAGTCTGCATTTGGGACAAGAGCTCGACGTCGGAGGTGCTTAGCGGTGAGGTGGTAGGGGCTGAGATGGAAGAGGGTGACAGGAAGTAGATGAACGGCGGGCAACGAGGGGGGGTGACGGCGATGAACCCTAGCCACCGCCCCCAAACTTAGATCTAGGGTTTGAGGACCAGTAAATCACTAGTAAGTAGTACTGTTGTAAAAAAAGGAAGAATGTTGGTGAAAGCAAAAGACCGATCTTGTGTAGGAATTGCTCCAAGTCGAGGCATCATGTTCATTCCAAATGAAAGTAATGTAGTTGGTATGGAGATTTTTTTTTTCCGTGATCCACTTTTTGAAAATATTAGCCAAACTGACCCACTTTCGAAAATATTTACCCAACTGACCCACTTTTAGATACATCAACATAAAACGCTCTTTGCAATAACGACATACGTTATTTTGATGCCGTTGCCAAAAGCGATATTTGTAAATAAAAAAAAATTTCATGCTGCATTCTGAAGTAACGACATCAGTTCATTTTCTCTCAATTGTGAACTATCTAACTTAGGAAAGAATTGTAAGTATTGAAACATCTTATAACTGATGTCGCTATCACCAACAACGGCATTCGCATGCTAGGTGCTGTTGTTGGGTATAGCGGCATCAGTATAATAATTTTTCACATATAAAGTAGCATCCTCTTCTCCTTCTCCTTTCACTTTCTCTCTATCTCCCTCCACCCCTGAACCCAAAACCCTAAAATTCTATAGCACAAATCTGACTACATTTTACTCTCAAACTTCATCTCTCCTACCCCCCTCTCCTTTCACTCCGAAATCCAACTCCCCCAATCTAATAGATCTCCAACATTGTCTTCGGTATTCTCATACATCATCCACGATGTATTCACTGTGCTCCAACTAACGGTTTCATTTGAAGGTATTCTTATAACCATATGTTGTGTAGTTTGCGTATGTTATGCTTGTGAGTAGTTAATGAATCGAATATTCGTCCATTTATGTACAGGTATGGATTACTATATACATATTTGGTTATATTTCGATGGTGAAATAATTCGAGATCCCAATATAGGATATTGTTATAGCGATGTTGAACATGTCATTATTTGGATGTCCAGTAACTTTATATACTCACTTAGTAGATAAGATATTTGAAGTTACTAATTGGGATATAGGTGAATGGAGTCTCAAAATCAAAGCCCGTTATGCGGTCGGAAAAGGAGAAGGACAATATTTCATGGTGGTGCCCGTAAATAATGATAATGCACTAAGGTTCATGATTGCTGGGATACTTGATCCAAATTGTAGTTGGACTGTATTGGAGTTATATTGAGCAAATTAAGCTTCCCAATGCTTAACCACTTTTTATTCATAGTTTAAGTCCCGTTAGGAGTTTCAAACCAACTGCGGAGTCGCATGCAAGAATACCCCATTCACAAGAAGACATTAGCACACTCCAACAGAACCAATTACCACAAAAAATGAGCTTGTACATTCTCTCATGTTGACACGAGATATTGTCGACACCAAAAGTGTTGTGTACTAATTCAATTACGCTGTTGTTAATAATGAATTATTATAAGAGGAAGAAAATGAGGATCATGATCATGAATTTGAGGAGGAGGAGGTCGAAGAAGACAGGGTTAATGATGTTAACGTTAACGTACAAATTAATAATGTGGTTCCACCGAATTATTCCATGAGTGCACATGTACATGAGATTCTTTCGGGTGAGTGGATGTCCAAAGCGACCATACATGAACATCCACAGTCCTCCGTCGGCTTATCGAACACGAATAAACTCTATTTGGGTAAAAGATTTTCAACTAAAGATAGTATCCTACATCAAGTGAAAATGTACTCCGGGAAGAATCATCAAGAATTTGTGACGGTGAAATTGAACCCAAGTCTATACTATGTGAATGTATATACGCACCGATCAAACGTACACCCGAGGAGGTTGCAAAAAATCCAGAGCTCGTAAATGAGGTCGGTTGTCCATGGCGATTGCGTGCAATCGTTCCAAAAGGGCAAACATTTTTCATGGTGAAGAAAATTCAAGGCCCACATACATGTGTAAATCCGACGTTAAATCAAGATCCTAGTAAAGTTGATTCTAAAATTATGTCAATGATGATATTGAATGTTGTCAAGACACAACTAGGAGTAACACCAAAAGCCATAATTGAGATAGTCATGCTTCAATTCAATTACAATATTTCATACATGAAAGCTTGGAAGGCAAAGCATAAAGCTATTGAGTGGTTGTATGGTTCATTTCAAGAAGCTTACACTAAATTGCCATATCTTCTCACAGCAATTCAAGCATCAAATCTAGCAACCACCTTCCATTGGGCCAAGGTTGTGTCCAGTCCTGCCGAGGAAACATTCAAGGGAGTCTTTTAGGCATTCGAGCCCTCGATCGAGGGGTTAAGGCTTGCAGACATTTGTATAGAAAATATAAAGGTTGTTTTTTGATAGTTGTTTCGCCCGATGCAAATGGTAGGTTGTTTCCATTTGCTTTCGCAATAGTGGATGGAGATAGCATAGATACCTAGACATGGTTCATGAGATGTATTCGATGTTTTTTCACGAATCGTGCAGGGCTATGTGTTATTTCTGATCGTCATGCCGGCATTTTGTCAGTTGTGGATAATGAGTATGGAAAATGGAAAGGGCCACTTGCATATCATCAGTATTCTATGCATCATTTTACTACTAATTCTCAATAAAAATTTGGTAGCAAGTTTTTTATGGATAAGTTTGTCATGCCCCGCTTCCCAAAATACGGGAATACGAGCCCGTGACGAAGGCCCAGCGAATGATTTTAACATCATCCATAAGTTGTACTAGTCTTAACTCAACAACATGAAAAGAAATAACCACAACCACGCAAAAAATATAATCATATAAACGAGAATAAAATCCAATAACCAAATATGGAATACAAGAACTTACCAAATAGTTTGAGAATATGCAATGCAGTAACAGTTCGACGAGTTCCTTTCAGTTATCCATCACTGTACCTGTATAACATAACTCAAAAAAAAGAGGAAGAGAACCTGTTAGAACAAGCTTCGAGCGACAAGCAGTAGGAAGCAGACTATACAACAAGAACAGAAATTGGAATGATATCGGAGTCAATAAATGATAAACGGTAAAAAAATTAAAACGTGATAATCAATAATTCAGAATCAGGAATTAATGTTTAATAACCAATATTCAGTGTTAGTGTCAATGTTTAGTGTTCATTTATGCCTATAAGTCTTTTATCAATCATAACTAATGTAGCACTTCACATCCCATTTATTTACCACATTGTTACTATATTCAAGCAAGTTACGTTTAGACTTAGTGGTGGATTTTATAGGGCCGTGTACTCAAGCATCATTATATCATATCATGTAATCAGGTAATGGGTTCTAGAGGTGGCCCCCGTCAGTCCCTGACGTGGCACTCAGTTCTACGTGGCACTTAGTTCCATTTAACTGGTAAAAGGAAGGCCGATAAACACATTCATGAATCATGTAATCATTTAATGGGTTCTAGAGGTGGCCCCTGTAGGTTCTGGAGGTGGCCCCCGTCAATTCCTGACGTGGCACTTAGTTCCATGTAATGGGTTCTAGAGGTGGCCCTCGTAGGTTCTAGAGGTGGCCGCCGTCAATCCCTGATGTGGCACTTAGTTCTATGTGGCACTTAATTCCATTTAATTTTAAAACATAGGAAATACGGGCCCCCTTCCGAGTACACATATCTATATTGTCCACTACTATGGTCAACCCTTAACCCGGCTTGTTATCATTTTATTAACAATTGTTGCCGCTAAATTTGGTGTGGGGGCAAACAGATAGAACTTGTGGATTCTTGGGGAAACTGAATAGAAAGACCTGCGTACCTGTTCCCTGGGGCGTCGACTGTCGCTCCCGCCGTGCACCTGCAAAAAGTGCGAGACACCGGGGTTGTTCCCGGCGATGCACCCTCCGACGCTCAAGTCAGTAATCTAGGAAGACTATGAATGAGCACAAAAACTGGTGAAGAGTTGATTACCTCTCAATGGAGATGGATGGGGGGTATTTATAGGCGTCTTAGGGAACAGATTAGGAATGTAATCCCCGTGATCTGATAAGGAATATTCTCCTTGTAAACAGATTAGGAATGTAATCCCTAATTCCCAGTGGAGGGATAGGCATGAATCGGGGCCATTGATTAGGATCTAATCAGGAGCCTTAATTCTATCCCTCTGATCGGGCTTTACTGCTGGTTGAGACCCGCGCCCAATTGAAGCGGATCCGTTTGTGGGTTATTGGGTCTTTATCGGAGAGACCTAGTACCCATTTCAGACCCTATTTGTAGGTGAAATTTCCATTTTACCCCCTGGACTTCAAGATTCGTGCCCGATTTGGACGGTTCCGATTGATCCCCATTTTTAGCCATATCACGAGCCCCCCACTCCTAAAGGCTGAGCTTGATCGGCCTTTGAGGAGTAGTTTAGCTGTTTTAATGGCTGGCGGAGTTGTATCGGAGCCCAAATGGAAGGTTTTGAATCTTGAAGGAGGTAGTTTGGTGATTTTTCAAGCGGATTGAACTCTGAGTCGCTCCTGAGCTCTTATGGTCATGTGGTGTTCTTGCAGGGATATCCTATTAACTTCGCGAAGTGTTAATTCGTCGTTCGGGGTTCTTAGAAGGTTGCTCTCAGCAATAATTGCTTGTTTGGGGACAAGACGGTGCTCCCTATCTTCACAATTGCTTTGCAGGAGTTCTTCCTTGATTTCCCAAATTTTTAATTATTTTTTCGAGATCTCTTGGCAAATGGTTCGACCTTTTTCATTCGTTGAGGGGGACATGTGCTCGTATCATGCTTCCGACCCCTTCTACAGCTTGCTGACTAGGGGACCGAGGTCTGTATGCGGTTCGGCTCATCTTTCCGAAGAGGGGGGAGAGTTCGGCATGGTTATCGGTGCCGAGAGGGAGTTCGGCATGATCCGAGGTCCCATCTTTCCCCCGTAATAGGGTCGGTGCCAAGAACGCTCGGCAGCTGGTGCCGAACTCAATTTTTCCCTATAACAGGGTCGGTGTCACGAACGCTCGGCAGTGAGTGCCGAGCGTGACTTTTTCCCCTATAACAGGGTCGGTGTCACGAACACTCGGCAGCTGGTGCCGAACTCAATTTTTTCCTATAACAGGGTCGGTGTCACGAACGCTCGGCAGTGAGTGCCGAACGTGACTTTTTCCCTATAACAGGGTCGGTGTCACGAACGCTCGGCAGCTGGTGCCGAACTCAATTTTTCCCTATAACAGGGTTGGTGTCACGAACGCTCGGCAGTGAGTGCCGATCGTGACTTTTTCCCCTATAACAGGGTCGGTG
Source organism: Hemerocallis citrina (assembly GCA_017893485.1). Lineage (NCBI taxonomy): Eukaryota > Viridiplantae > Streptophyta > Magnoliopsida > Asparagales > Asphodelaceae > Hemerocallis > Hemerocallis citrina. The sequence goes on along the minus strand of CM030365.1, from coordinate 266,372,296 downwards.
TCACGAACGCTCGGCAGCTGATGCCGAACTCAATTTTTCCCTATAACAGGGTCGGTGTCACGAACGCTCGGCAGTGAGTGCCGAACGTGACTTTTTCCCTATAACAGGGTCGGTGTCACGAACGCACGGCAGTGAGTGCCGAACGTGACTTTTTCCCTATAACAGGATCGGTGTTACGAACGCACGGCAGTGAGTGCCGAACGTGACTTTTTCCCTATAACAGGGTCGGTGTCACGAACGCTCGGCAGTGAGTGCCGAACGTGACTTTTTCCCTATAACAGGGTCGGTGTCACGAACGCACGGCAGTGAGTGCCGAACGTGACTTTTTCCCTATAACAGGGTCGGTGTCACGAACGCTCGGCAGTGAGTGCCGAGCCTGACATTTTCCCCTATAACAGGGTCGGTGTCACGAACCCTTGGCAGTGAGTGCCGAACTCGACATTTTCCCTATAACGGGGTCCGTGTCACGAACGCTCGGCAGTGAGTGCCGAACGTGACTTTTTCCCTATAACAGGGTCGGTGTCACGAACGCTTGGCAGCTGGTGCCGAACTCAATTTTTCCCTATAACAGGGTCGGTGTCACGAACGCTCGGCAGTGAGTGCCGAACGTGACTTTTTTCCTATAATAGGGTCGGTGTCACGAACGCTCGGCAGCTGGTGCCGAACTCAATTTTTCCCTATAACAGGGTCGGTGTCACGAACGCTCGGCAGTGAGTGCCGATCGTGACTTTTTCCCCTATAACAGGGTCGGTGTCACGAACGCTCGGCAGCTGGTGCCGAACTCAATTTTTCCCTATAACAGGGTCGGTGTCACGAACGCTCGGCAGTGAGTGCCGAACGTGACTTTTTCCCTATAACAGGTTCGGTGTCACGAACGCACGGCAGTGAGTGCCGAACGTGACTTTTTCCCTATAACAGGGTCGGTGTCACGAACGTTCGGCAGTGAGTGCCGAACGTGACTTTTTCCCTATAACAGGGTCGGTGTCACGAACGCACGGCAGTGAGTGCCGAACGTGACTTTTTCCCTATAACAGGGTCGGTGTCATGAACGCTCGGCAGTGAGTGCCGAGCCTGACATTTTCCCCCATAACAGGGTCGGTGTCACGAACCCTTGGCAGTGAGTGCCGAACTCGACATTTTCCCTATAACGGGGTCGGTGTCACGAATGCTCGGCAGTGAGTGCCGAACGTGACTTTTTCCCTATAACAGGGTCGGTGTCACGAACGCTCGGCAGCTGGTGCCGAACTCAATTTTTCCCTATAACAGGGTCGGTGTCACGAACGCTCGGCAGTGAGTGCCGATCGTGACTTTTTCCCCTATAACAGGGTCGGTGTCACGAACGCTCGGCAGCTGGTGCCGAACTCAATTTTTCCCTATAACAGGGTCGGTGTCACGAACGCTCGGCAGTGAGTGCCGAATGTGACTTTTTCCCTATAACAGGGTCGGTGTCACGAACGCACGGCAGTGAGTGCTGAGTGCCGAGCTCCTAGACTTGTCGTTTATGGGAGTTTGTCTTTTCTGTGCGCCATTTGAACGTCTGACAACTCTGACAATTCTGACAACCCTGACAGATGGGACGTTCATTAATTGCAGTGACCCCTGGGGTTCCATCGGATGGAGTGCGCATTAAATGCAACTCATGATTCGTTGTAGTTATCGAGGTGACGATTGGGATCGCTCCGCCGCTTGGTTCAGATGGGCCGGTCGTACAGGCCCATTAGCCTCGTGGTGTGTGTCCCTCTTCTATAAATCCTCCCCCCCTTCTCATTTCTCATTTCTTCCCTTATTTGCTCAGGCGTTCTCTTGTGTTTCAGGCGAGTTTTCCGGTGACCGGCGTTTGACTCAGGCAAGGTTTTTCGGCAGCTCTTAAGGTAATTTATAAATTATGTCTGTAGCTTCTGTCTCAGATGAAGTCTCTTGGTCTGAGCCCTCCCTTGAAGGCGTCGAGGCCTCGAGTCCGAATCCACCCAAGGGGAAGGTGTTCGGCAAGGATTCCATCGTCGTGGATCCGAAGAGGATGGGGGAGTTCGGACAGCTACCAGGTCCGCTGACGGGGCTGCACAGGGTCAGGGAGCTCCCGAAGGACCAGGCCGAGCGGATCGTCCATGGGAGGGAGAGGTCCTTCGAGGAGAACGAAGCAAGGGAGACGACGGAGGCGGACGACGCGGCGTCGATCCTGCGCGAGGAGGAACTGGCTGCGATCCGGGACTCTTTTTTCATCCCGGAGGAGTAAGAAATCATGCTGCCGGGCCCCGGGGTTAGGGCTAATTCGCCGCTGCCAGTGACCATGTGTTGCTGGCCGGTCGATGCCTTTATCGCCGGTGCTCGGCTGCCTCTCCACGCGTTCGCCGTTACCGTGGTGAGCTGGTACGGGGTCTGCCCCATTCAGCTCATGCCGAACGCGTGGTGAGTGATTAATGGCTTCGTTCTCCACTGCCAGGCTGCAGGGATCGAGCCGCAGCTGAACGTGCTTCGGACGATATACCGGCTCCACCAGGGGAACAAGTCGGAGTACCGGTATTATCTGACTCCGAGACACGGCGGCAGGCTCGTCGTCTGCCCCGACCCTATCAAGCACTGGCGAGAGAAGTGGGTCGTCATGCGGAGTCGGGAAGCATGGCCGATCCCCACAAATTGGGCAGAAGGGGTGCCCAAGAGGGCGACGGCGTTGCCGAGGCTTACGGTGGAGGAAGAAGCGGCGGTCCGGACCCTCCTCGATCGGCCGAAGTACGATTGGAAGGATCTGACAGAGGACGTTCTCTACAGGGGAGGGCTCTGCCGCGTAGATCCTAGTACGCGGTTTTTGCCAAGTTCTTTTTTCCGTACTTGCTGCCTTGTTTTTCTTTGGTGCTAATCATTTTTTGCTTTTGATGCAGAATCCATGGACTACGAGGCGTTGTTGGCGCTCAGGGCGGGGCTCGCCAGTAAGGCACCGAGGAAGCGCAAGAGGGTTGCGTCGAAGCTGCCCTCGACCTCGAAGGTGCCGAGGATTGCGGCCCCCGACCAGGTGGTGGAGGTTGCTGACGACCCGGTCGTCACCGTGGCGGGGCCTTCGGCCCCTGCACCTGTGGGGGATTTCCCCATTGCCGCCGCCCTCGCCATGCCGACCCTGCCGCTGACCGTAGCAGGGGAGGAGCTCCTGACAGAGGAGCACAAGCGGATCCACATTCCGGACTGGCAGGTCCGGAGGCACGATGGGTTCCTCGGGAACTCGTTGGCGAGCATGCAGGCCGTCAAGCATCTCGCCACCCCGAAGGACCGCGCCGCCATGGACGCAGGGAGGGAAGGCGACGACGTGATCGAGATCGCTCGTTCGGCGGTATCGGTAAGTTCCGAGTTCCCTTCGTTCGTTTCATCTTGAATCACAAAATTTTTCTAACTCTCTGAGTTCTTCTTCTTTCCTTTGTAGATCGTCGTCCATTTTGGTCACCTCACTGAAAGGCTGACCGCCCTCGAGAAGGAGCTGAAGCAGGAGTCCGACCAGGCTCGGAACGAGAAGGCTCGGATGTCGAACCAGCTTGACAAGCTCCGAGTCGAGCACGAAGGTCGGTCTGCGAGGATCCAGCACCTCGAGGCCGAAGTGAAGAGGCTGGAGGACGAGCTGCTTCGGGAGAAGGAGGGGTCGGCCAACCAGTTGGTCGAGGCCGAGGCGAAGCAGGCGGCGGCCGTGAAAGAGGTGGAGGACGCCACCTTGAAGAAGGCCCAGGGGTACCTCGCGCAGAACATGGCGAAGGCCTTCGCCACTGCCCTCGACCGGGTGCGAGAGGCATACCCCGGGGTGGACGTCTCGGGATGGCGACTCTTCCCCGGACACGTCGAGGGCTTCGACCCCGAGTCCGAAGGGGAAGAGGAGGAGGAGGAGGAGGAGGAGGGCGACGCTGATGCCGATGCCGGGGTTACTGGCGAGGTCCCGAGCACCACGACCACTCCGTTGGCGGCGGCGTCTCCTTCGGCGAAGTCGATGCCTACTCTACCTCGTCGCCCGGGGAAAGAGGTCGGGCCCTGAATCCGCCTTTCGTTTTGTTGTTTTTGATTTTGTTTTTCCTTTCGAACTTTGTAATGCCTAATAGCGGACTGGCCACCGCTTTTTTGACGTTTAATGAAAGGAAAATTTCTGCAAGTGTCGATGTTCGGAAGCTTTTGTGTTACGCATTTTCTTTTGCCGAACTGTCTCCTTTTGTTTCTAGAGATGAAAATTTTTCCAAGTGTGGCGCTTCGGCCATGTTCGGCGTTTGTGCTGATTATTCTGATCTCTTTGCAGCTTATGGTGATTGCCCAAGACGACGAGCTTGCTCGCCCGGACGAGGAAGTTCCAGCCGAGGCCGGCCTAGGGGCGACAAGGCTGTGTCTGGCTAGGTGTAGAGAGAAACTTTACGAGGTCGAGCTCGGATTGCGCCGAGCTGAAAGCGAGAGGAGGCATCTCCAGCTCGTCCTTGGACGGCGATACATCGAGATTCGTCGTTTGGAAAGCAGAATCGCCGAGCTTATACCCGAAGGTGAACATTTGCCAACTGATTTCAGTAATGAGATTCGAGTTCAGTGCATTCGTCATAACTTGTCCAAAATAACAGCGGAGAAGGACGAGTTGCTTTCCAAGATACAGCATCTGCAGTCCGTAGAGGCGAAGCTCTGGAGTGAGGGCGAGGGGCTGACGGCCGAGGTGGCCAAGTTGACGACTGAACGAGTCGAGTTGACTGCCGAAGTCGAAGCGCTAAAGAGGGCGACGGTGGATAAAAGCATCGAGGTCACCCACCTTCGGCGCCTCGTCGCTAGTCGATCTGGAGTGCCGGACTCCGCGATACCCCCACGTTTCGAAGTCGACGTCAAAGACGACTCGTTGCGGGACAGGATCTCGGAGTTGGAGGCGGAAGTGGCCCGTCTGAAGCCACATTCAGGGCCGATCAACGTTCGAAGCACGTCATGCACTCGCGCTGAGAGTGAGCGGGGCATTACCTTCTATGAGATGGCGACCCATCAGCGGATCGGCCAACCAAGCCCGGGGGACGCGCAGAGCTCGGTGGCAATCTCCTCGAGCGGGGCATCCGTCGGCGTAGCTACCAGGAGCGGTGCCGAGGATACGTCCCAGTTTGCCGGCTTGGGGTCGCGCTCCGGGGACAAGCGTCGTCACTCTCGAGTGTCCTTGAAGCGGAACGCTCCAGCTCCGAAGAAGCGCTGAAGCGGTCGATTCTGCGAGTTCTTTGCTTATTTTCTGCTTTTCGCTAAGTGTAATAAGTCGGCATTGTAACTTTTCTCTGATGAGTTTTGTATCTACTGTGTTTGCCTTTGTACCACATCTGTTTCATTAATAAAAGCGTTATTGTCGAACTTGTGTGCCTTGTTCTCGCTATCGTTGTCTGCCGTGCCGTAACTTCTAAAGCTTCGGACTCCGAATGGCGAGCTACTTCTGGCTCGCTGAGGAGCGAATTCGTGAAGTTGAATTGAGCCAAGTGTTCGACTTCGGGGTCCTTGGTTTACTAGGTTAGGGACGTCGGAGCGTTGTAGAACGGCGAACTACCCCTGGCTTGCTTAGGATCGAGCTTGCGGAGTATAGTCGAGCCAAGTGTTGGACTCCGGGACCATTGTCAATTTAGAGGGTGTGGGAGCGATTTCGAATGGCGAACTACCCCTAGCTCGCTTAGGAGCGAGCTTGCGGAGTAGGGTCGAACCAAGTGCTGGACTCCGAACCATTCAACGGCTGTGGGAGCATTTTCGAATGGCGAGCTACTTCTAGCTCGCTTAGGAGCGAGCTCGCGAAGTAGAATCGAGCCAAGTGTTGGACTCCGGAACCATTGCCCGTTTAAGGGGTGTGGGAGCAATTTCGAATGGCGAACTACCCCTAGCTCGCTTAGGAGCGAGCTTGCGGAGTAGGGTCGAACCAAGTGCTGGACTCCGAACCATTCAACGGCTGTGGGAGCATTTTCGAATGGCGAGCTACTTCTAGCTCGCTTAGGAGCGAGCTCGCGAAGTAGAATCGAGCCAAGTGTTGGACTCCGGAACCATTGTCAGTTTAGAGGGTGTGGGAGCGATTTCGAATGGCGAACTACCCCTAGCTCGCTTAGGAGCGAGCTTGCGGAGTAGGGTCGAACCAAGTGCTGGACTCCGAACCATTCAACGGCTATGGGAGCATTTTCGAATGGCAAGCTACTTCTAGCTCGCTTAGGAGCGAGCTCGCGAAGTAGAATCGAGCCAAGTGTTGGACTCCGGAACCATTGTCAGTTTAAGGGGTGTGGGAGCAATTTCGAATGGCGAACTACCCCTAGCTCGCTTAGGAGCGAGCTTGCGGAGTAGGGTCGAACCAAGTGCTGGACTCCGAACCATTCAACGGCTGTGGGAGCATTTTCGAATGGCGAGCTACTTCTAGCTCGCTTAGGAGCGAGCTCGCGAAGTAGAATCGAGCCAAGTGTTGGACTCCGGAACCATTGTGATATTAAAGAGTTACAAGCAGAGGGATGTAATAGTAGTGAAAACATGAAGAAACTTTATTTATTAATATCTAATGATCGGCTGCTTCTAAAGTTGCTAGCCGTTATTACAATGATAAAAACAAAAGGACAAACCACTACTAGCAAAAGGAAGGGAACGGTTCGACATCTCGAGTTACTTAGAGAGACGTAGTTGCCTTCTCTTGGTATTTCAAAAGATGGTCGGCGTTCCATGTCCTGGGAATTTCTCTGCCTTCGAGATCTTCTAGCTTGTACGTACCAGGGCGGATTACTTTTGAGATCTTGTACGGTCCCTCCCAGTTCGGGGCCAGCTTGCTTTTCTGCCCGAGGAACGAGATGGCCAACTTCCGAAGGACTAAATCCCCTTCTTTGAGGTCTGTCGGGCGGACTCTTTTGTTGTATGCTAGCTCGATCCTTCTTCGGTAAGCTTGCTGGCGTACGGCAGCTCTCTCTCGGATTTCGTCTATCAGATCTAGGCTTGTTCTGAGTTCTCTAGCATTCTGCTCTTCTTCATAAGCGATCAGGCGAGGAGAGGGTATCCAGACTTCTAGGGGGATGATGGCTTCGGCCCCATAGGTGAGATTAAATGGGCTCTCGCCTGTTGGGGTCCGCTTGGTGGTGCGGTGATTCCAGAGTACGTTCGGCAGCTGATCGACCCATAGTCCCTTGGAACACTTGTCTAACCTCTTCTTGATTCCCGCAAGAATCTGTCGATTGGCATTCTCAGCCTGGCCATTCGACTGGGGATGGGAGACGGAGGAGAATCGGTGTTGTATGGAGAGGTCTTCACACAAGGCTCGGAAGGCGGCTCCAGTAAACTGTGTCCCGTTATCTGTGACTATGATTCGGGGAACGCCGAACCGGCAAATCACATTTTTCCAGAAGAATTGAACGACCCTATGTTCGGTAATCGTAGCCAGGGGCTCGGCTTCTATCTACTTAGAGAAATAGTCGACTGCCACGACTAGGAACTTTAGCTGCCCGGGGGCTGGAGGAAATGGTCCTAGTAAATCCATCCCCCACATAGCGAAGGGAACGGGACTTGATAGGGAGGTTAGCGGTGCCTGTGGAAGGCGTCGGATGTCTGCATACTTTTGGCAGGAGCTGCATTGCCGAACGTGTCGTTCGGCGTCCCGTAGGAGAGTAGGCCAGTAATATCCATAGTTCAACACCTTGCGCGCTAGAGCCCTGGATCCAGAATGAGCTCCGTCGATCCCCTCATGGAGCTCTTGCAGGGCATAGTCGGCTTGCTCGGGGGAGAGGCACCTTAGATACGGTCGACCATCCGCTTGGGTGAAAGAGCGTTTATATAAGACGCCTTCGATTAAAGTAAAACGCTCGGCTCGGGCCCTGATTCTTCGTGCTTCCCTCGGATCTTCAGGGAGGAGTCCGCTCCTCAGGAATTCGACAATGGGTTTAATCCAGTTGTCTTTGAGGAGGACGGGCAATGCTTCAACGGAGTCTGGCGCTTCGTCCTCTATGCTCGGCCTTAGGAGGACTTCTATCAAAACGGTCTGTTCCAGACCTTGAAGGGAGGAGGAGGCTAACTTGGATAAGGCGTCGGCCTGAGCATTTTCTTCTCGAGGGATCCTTTGGATGAGAGCCTCGTCGAACAGCGCCATGAGGCTTTTTACTTTGGACAAGTATTTAGCCATTCTATCGTCGCGTGCTTCATACTCGCCGAGGACCTGGTTAACAATCAACTGGGAGTCGCTGAAAATCTGTAGCCGTTGTGCCCCAGCATTTCGGGCCATTCGAAGCCCGACTATTAGTGCTTCATATTCGGCCTCGTTGTTCGAGGCTTTGAAATTTATCCGGAGGGAGTATTGGAGGATGAAGTCATCTGGTCCTGCCAGGATGACTCCTGCCCCGCTTCCCTCATTACAAGAGGACCCGTCAACGTAGACCGACCAGACGGGGGGTCCCTTTGCTGCTTGGCCAGACTCGAGGATTGTAGTCTCAACTATGAATTCGGCCAGCGCCTGTGCCTTGATTGCAGTCCGAGGCTGATAAGTTATATCATGCTGGCTCAGCTCGATCGACCACTTCATGAGGCGACCGGAAGTCTCGGGTTTGTGAAGAATCTGTTTCAGCGGCTGGTCGGTAAGGACGACCACCGAATGGGACTGAAAGTAGGGTCTAAGTTTTCTCGCGGCCATTACCAGGGCATACGCCATTTTCTCAATCTTCGGGTACCGGAGCTCGGCGTCCCGGAGCACCTTGCTGACGTAGTAAATGGGCTTCTGAGCCCTTTCTTCTTCTCTGACCAAAACCGCACTGAGCGTCTGTTCGGAAGCTACAAGGTAGAGGTAGAGCGGTTCGCCGGGTACTGGTTTGCTAAGGAGAGGGGGATTGACAAGGTAAGCTTTAAGCTGGTCAAAGGAGTCTTGTTGCTGCTGCCCCCACTCGAATCCTTTAGCCCCCCTGAGGGCTTTGAAGAACGGGAGGCACTTCTCCCCGAACTTCGACGGGAAGCGCCCTATGGCGGCTAGGCGACCAGTCAACCTCTGAACTTCTTTGACATTTCTAGGGGTGCCATGTCCAGTATGGCCTTGATCTTCTCCGGATTCGCCTCTATTCCTCGTTGGCTAACCATGAAGCCGAGGAACTTGCCTGATGAGACGCCGAACGCACACTTGTTCGGGTTGAGTCTCATATTGTGCCTTCTTAAAACATCAAATGCTTCTTGGAGGTCGGTCACATGATCAACACCTCGGACGCTTTTCACCAGCATGTCGTCGACGTACACTTCCATGTTTCTGCCGATCTGGGCCTGAAAGACTTTGTTGACGAGGCGCTGGTATGTTGCCCCTGCGTTCTTTAGGCCGAATGGCATGATCCTGTAGCAATAAAGGCCTTGGTCGGTCACAAAAGACGTCTTTGGGATATCCGGCGGGAACATCCTTATCTGATTGTAACCTGAGAAAGCGTCCATGAAGCTTAGAAGCTCATGTCCCGAGGTTGCGTCAATCAGAGTGTCGATGCTCGGTAGAGGGAAGGGATCTTTGGGACAGGCTTTGTTGAGGTCGGTGAAATCAATGCAAATTCTCCAAGTTCCGTTGGGCTTCTTTACCATTACTACGTTTGATAACCATTCAGGATAGTTTACTTCCTGTATGAATCGGGCCTTCAGCAATTTATCTACCTCCTCTTTGATAGCGAGCTGTCGCTCGGGGGCGAACTTGCGCCTCTTCTGCTGAACCGGTTTGGACCCCGGATCAACAGTCAGGCGGTGGACTAGGAGTTCTTCGGAGATACCAGGCATGTCAGCTGCGGATCATGCGAAGAGGTCTTGATTGGCTCGGATGCATTTCACAATATCTGAATATAGGGCGGACGGGAGGGTCTTGCTTACGAAGAACTTGCGGGTCGGCTCTTGTTCAGAGAAGAGCACCTCCTCCAGTTCGTCTGCTGGCTCGGAGGTCGGTCTTGTGGAATCTTGGGGAATCTCCAGGGTCTCTAAAGAGAGGACGGGCCCAAGGGTCGAGGTCATGTAGCATTTCCGGGCCTGCTCCTGATTTCCCCTTACTTCTCCGACCCCGGATCGGGTGGGAAACTTCATCTTCAGATGGTATGCCGAGGGGACTACTTCCAGAGCCGCGAGGCCGGGCCTGCCCAAAATGACGTTGTAGGCAGCGGGAACATCCACTACCATGAAGTCCATCGGCTCTGTCCTGGTGGTAGGGGTTTGGCCGGCAGTTACATCGAGGGTGATCACCCCTTCTATAGTTACCGGAACCCCCGTGAACCCATGGAGAGTGTAACCGGCGGGCTTGAGTCTGTCTCTGGAGAGCTTTAGGCCTTTGAAAGCGGAGAGGAATAGGATGTTGACGGAGCTGCCGTTGTCAACTAAGATCCTCTCCACTTTGAAATTTGCCATGTGGAGGCTGATGACGAGGGCGTCACAATGTGGGATACGAACTCCCTCGAGATCTTCGTCGGAGAAGGTAACTGGCACTCCGAGGCCTTTGGGAGGAGGCGTGGTTCGGACTGAATTGACCTCTCTGATAAACGCTTTCCGGGAGGAGTTCGAGGAGCCTCCCATCGGACCCCCATGGATGAGGTGGAGGACTCGCTCTTCCTCAAAGTCTGGCGTCTCTTCTCTTTCCGGACGCTTGTTAGCCCCCCGAGGCGGGGGAGGGAGCTCGGCTCGGTCCTTTTTTACAAACTTCGTTAGTTGTCCCCTCTGGATAAGGGCTTCGATCTCGTTCCTCAGAGCACGGCAGTCGTTGGTGTCATGCCCATGGTCCCGGTGATAGCGACACCATTTCTCTTTATCTCTTCTCTTGGCGGGAGTATTCATTTTGGGAGCCGGAGGCAAAACCCCGTCTTTTTCGACCTCCATGAAGATGGCTGAGAGGTTAGCGTTGAGGGGAGTGAACTTCTCAAATCTAGGGGGAGGTCGGCGCTGGCCGGCATTATCCTTCTGGAGCTTCTTGGCTCCTTCTTCCTCCGTCCCCTTCCTTTTAAGCCCGGAGGCGGGCACTTCCCAGTTGGGTTGTTGCTCGGCCTCTTCGGCCCGAATGTACTTTTCGGTGCGAAGGAGGAGGTCGGAAAAGTCATGTGGGGGTTTCTTAGCGAGGGAGGAGCGGAGGTTGGAATTGAGAATGTTGGATTGGAATGCTGCGGTAGCAACCGATTGGTCGAGGGAGGCAACGGTTCTAGCTTCAGCTGTGAACCTCTTCACGTAGTCCCTGAGGTTTTCCCCCTTTTGCTGACGGAGGTGCAATAGTGAGATGCTGGTTTTCTCGGTCCTTCGGCTGCTGACAAAGTGGGTGATGAAGAGGGTTTCGAACTGCTCGAAGGAGAATATCGACGCCGGGGTAAGACGAGAGTACCATTCTCGAGCCGGGCCTTTGAGTGTCGCGGGGAATGTTTTGCAGAGGAGGGCATCGGAAGCTTGGTGGAGGAGCATTAAAGTCTTAAAGCTTTCGATGTGATCAACTGGATCGGTCTCCCCGGTGTAATTCTCGAATTGGGGAGGTTTGAAGCCGAACGGCACAGGGGCATCCACTATGGTTCGGGAGAATGGGGGCCGGCTAGGACGTAGGGTCCTCCCCCTGAGTTCCTCTTCTCGGTTTATCTGACCCAGGAGCTTTTCCACCTCGTTAAGACGGCGGTCCATGATGTCATCCCTCCGACGGTAATCCGCCGGGCCACGGGACTCATCCTCGTATGAGGGGGAGCGAGGGCTGCGGCGGCGGTAACTTCGGGAACGACGAGGACTCGGGGTACGCCGGGAGTTGGTTGGTGCAGGACGAGGAGAGGGGGACCGTTGGCGAGGGCTTCGGACCGGAGGAGGGGATGGGGCCCTCGGCTCATTGGGATTTTGATGGAGGTTGAGGGCCTGTTGTACCATTGCCTGGAACTGCTGGAACTCGGCACGGGTAATGGGTGCCTCATTGTTCCTAGGCTGCTGCCGACCTACGGGAGAGTGCCTTCTTCGGTAATAATCGGGGGAGTCCTTTCTCCCTCTTCGGATGGGGGACCTCCTGTGCTCTCGGTGACGGGGGAATCGCTCTTGCTGGCGGGAGGCTTCCCCCCGAGCCCGCTTTTCATCCAGATGACGACGGAGGTCGTCATCTTCCGGGCGTTTGGGAGGGGCATTGTGGCGACCAGAGGCTCGGGGATGATGGGAGGCCATGGAGGCACTGGAGGCGTTGTGGATGGAGAGGTTCTCTTGGTGAAGAGGCTGTTTCTGGGGGTTAGGACCCTTTGGATCAGGAGGTGGAGGGTTCCGTTGGAGCGGCTCTTCCATGGTAGGAGGGAGTTGCCCTTGTTGCTAAGCGGGATCAGGAAGGACTTCTTGTTGGTCAGGGTTGGGCACTCGATTAGACCCTCTTGACCTGACTTTGCGAGGCGGCATGGCTGGAGGAGACCTATTCTCGGGGAAGAGGAGAGGTTTCTATTCGTTAGTTTCCCACAGACGGCGCCAATCTGTTGCCGCTAAATTTGGTGCGGGGGCAAACAGATAGAACTTGTGGATTCTTGGGGAAACTGAATAGAAAGACCTGCGTACCTGTTCCCTGGGGCGTCGACTGTCGCTCCCGCCGTGCACCTGCAAAAAGTGCGAGACACCGGGGTTGTTCCCGGCGACGCACCCTCCGACGCTCAAGTCAGTAATCTAGGAAGACTATGAATGAGCACAAAAACTGGTGAAGAGTTGATTACCTCTCAATGGAGATGGATGGGGGGTATTTATAGGCGTCTTAGGGAACAGATTAGGAATGTAATCCCCATGATCTGATAAGGAATATTCTCCTTGTAAACAGATTAGGAATGTAATCCCTAATTCCCAGTGGAGGGATAGGCATGAATCGGGGCCATTGATTAGGATCTAATCAGGAGCCTTAATTCTATCCCTCTGATCGGGCTTTACTGCTGGTTGAGACCCGCGCCCAATTGAAGCGGATCCGTTTGTGGGTTATTGGGTCTTTATCGGAGAGACCCATTTCAGACCCTATTTGTAGGTGAAATTTCCATTTTACCCCTGGACTTCAAGATTCGTGCCCGATTTGGACGGTTCCGATTGATCCCCATTTTTAGCCATATCAACAATCATTTATAAACATACATGTGATCAATGTGGACGACGATATCAATACTCATGCAACATGTACAATTGATGGGACCGGTAGCACTAGTATAATTTCAAGATGATATCATACTATATAATACATGAAATATACATGGTCCAAATCATTAAATATCGAAAACACGGTTTATATGCAAAACATGACAATGTATGGATTTAGTGTACTACAATTTCTATGTACAATGTTTTAAGTTTCTGTGTCAGGAACTGGGTCGAAACCTCAGTACATAACTCAAGTAAATGACAAGACAGTATATGTGAATGTTCAATAATACAATAAATTTACGGTTCAGGTTTGAAGTCAACAATAATAGCACGATGAGAAGACTATGAATCAATAACATGGTACAGTAAATAGACAATGGAGTTCAATTAGATATGATATTCAATTTGATTACTACTTGCCGGATTTCAAAGAGTGTTTTTTTGAACTAGAAACAATAAAAATAAGTTCAAGAGATGCTTTCCTGTTAGGAGACGATTCGAATAAATAGAATAACGGGATTAAAATCCCGGGCGATGATCCAAAACACAGCGAGCTACGCACAAAACACCAAACAGCAACTCAACAAAATACCAAGACAGCAACCCCACAGCGAATTAAAAGCCCCACACCGGATCCACCCGAACAGCAAATAGTGGGCTTGGATCTGCTACACCCAAACACCAAACAGCAAAATCGCCCAATCCCCTTCATCTCCTTCCTTACTTCGAGAGAGAGAGAGAGAGAGAGCGTGGGAGAATGAACGGTGACGACTGCGACTGCGGCGGGGGGGCTCGTGAAGACTGGCGGCGGCAAAGTCTAAAGGTGGTGGGGCTGTGGTCGGGAAGCCACGCAGCAGTGAAGGACGGTGGCACGTCGAGCGACTCTGTTTCTACGGGGTAAAATAGAGGATGATGAGAGTGGTTGTCGTGGTTTGGCGTGTGGCACTCAGGAGGAGGCACGACACAGATGGTCGACGGCAGCGTGAGGAGCGGGAGGGATGGCAAGGATGCAGGAGGTGACTCGGCTGTCGATGGGTTCGACGAGAACCAGAGGAAGAAGAAGACAACAAGGCTAGAGGAGGAGGAGAGTTGTGGGGAGAGGCAAGGTGCAGACAGAGGGCGAGGGAACGCAGGCGACGAGCTCGAGGGTTAGAGGTTGCAGGCAATGGGTTCAGGGCGAAAAGGAGCGGGGAAGCGGATGTGCGGCAATGGTGGACGGTGGTGGGTATTGGAGGTGGGGACGATGCAGATGGCAGGAAGCTTGATGGGGTAGAGGCCAGGGGTGACGGCGGTCGAAATGAGGTGGGGCGAAGGCTGCTGAGGTGGGGGTGAACGGGCTGAGGAAGAGATGAGCGGGAGAGATGAACAGGAGAGGGTAGGGTTGGCGGCGGTTGTACAGTAGGGGGTAGGGTTAGGGTTAGGGTGTGGGGTTAATTAGGGTAGGTTTATGTAGAATAGGTTATTGGGTTTGGGTTTTGGGGTTAATGTAGTTTAGAATCCAATAGGAGGTGGGTTATAGGGTTTTGGGTACAATATGAGTTAAATAGAAGGACAATCCTCAACCCAACAAGATAGAAGACAATTCCATGAAATTAAACTTGAATTAGGAAAAGAAGGAGTAAGATTCGAATAGGCAAACTGAGATCAAGGATAAATCATGAATAATATTAGAGTTGATATTATTCGATACAATAATGAAATAAAATGAAATGTTATAGGATTACAAAAGAGATTACAATGGGGATAAATGATAAAAAGGAGAAAAATGAAAATGGGAGTTACAATTCAAGGTGATTGCATATCAAAATCATCCGAAAAAGTTTGAGGCAAAGATTGTAGAGCTTGAAGCTGCTAATGTTAAGGGGGCTAATTGGTTAAAGGAGAAACCGAGCGAGAAGTGGACATTTTCCGCAGATGGAGTTCTTCAATATGGTATAATGACTAGAAATATATAAGAAGTGTTCAATCCAGTTTTAAAGGCTGTTCGTAGTTTGTCCGTCATGGAAATTGTGGTGATGATATTATTTTGTCTGAATTTATACTTTACTGATCGATGCAAAGTGGCACAAATGCTTATTAGCGTATGAAAGTTGCGGGATTCACATGTTCAAGAAATTATTGATATACCCTGTGAGAAAGCAAATTTTTCGAGCCTATAATGTTTCATAACCGTCTGGACGTGGTTGGAGTAAAAATCGACATTATAATGGTTAAATGACAACAAAATGATGGACATTGGCACACTGTTGACTTGGGTGCCTGTATGTGTACTTGTGGGAAACTCCAGTTCCACCATATTCTATGTTCTCATGTTTTGGCGGCTTGTGCCTCACGTGCAATTGATTGTTAACCTTATATTGATCCATTTTATTCTACGAGTTCTTTAGCACTAACATGGGCACGAACCTTCTTCCATATCTAGGACGAATCTTATTAGGTGGCTCCAAGTGGACCGAAAATCATAGCGGATGCTAGTCTTCGAAGGTGAAAGGTCACCCTAAGAGTACCTGTATTTGCAATGATGTGGATGCCCGAGAAGGTTCGAACATGGGTTCGAAGTAAAACTAAATATTTGTATTAAAATTTGATTAATATCTTTGTATTGATGCCGCTATTCAAGATAGCAACAACAATAGTTTATTACCGTTATCGGCGATAAAGAATGTGGAGACAGAAAGTTTCACAGAGGATGAGTTTGATTCCAAAATTTTCTAAACCTTATATCGTTATTTCCTATAATGGCATCATACTAACTGTTGCCGGTCTCTGCAAAAGCGGCATCAGTTCAAAGTAAAACAACAAGAATGGTTAAAATTTGATTAATATCTTTGTACTGATGCCGCTATTCAAGACAACAACAACAGTAGTTTACTTACTGTTATCGGCGATAATGACTGTGGAGACAAAAAGTTCCACAGAGGATGAGTTTGGTTCCAAATTTCTCTAAACCTTATACCGTTATTTCCCATAACGGCATTGTACTAACTGTTGCCGCTCTCTGCGAAAGCAAAATCAATTTAAAGTAAAACAAAAGGAATGGTTAAAATTTGATTATTATCTTTGTGTCGATGCCTCTATTCAAGACAACGAAAACCGTAGTTTACTTATCGTTATCGGCGATAACGACTGTGGAGACAGAAAGTTCCACAGATGATGAGTTTGGTGGAGGCAGAAAGTTGTGTGAATGTTTTTAACTGATGTCGTTGTTGGAAATAATGTTACAAGTAACTGATGTCGTTATTCCCAACAATGGCATCAGTTATTTGAACTTCTTAAAAACATGCACAACATGCACAAAACCTGTACAACTCCAGATTTCCAGAACTAAAGATATTACGTGTTGCAAATGTGTCAACAAGCATCCTCAAACACATACATATCAAAAATTCACAAAACATTAGTCGATACAAATCATGTTTAACCAACATTCACAACAAAATTCAAGAGTTTAACCAACAGTCAAAACAAAGTTCAAGAGTTTAGCAAAGACCCCCCAGAAGTTCCAAGTTCACAAGTTCAATAGTTCATCTCAATAATCCAACAATCCCCACAACAACCTGAGGATCGTACACATAAACTAACTAGGCGTGTAGTGTTGCGGTTTGCTCCTCTTCTGAATTGTGACGCTCCGTGCACAAGTTTGCACTTGTGTCAACTGTGACATGGGTACTTAGCTTGGACCCATGTCCTTTTCATCCATAGCTTCCTCTTCTACAATCTCTTGTGGCGGTGCACGTTCTTGCACTTAAGCTTAGGTAACGCTCTTTTGTCGCTTCCCATGTGACGACCGTGTTTGAGCTTGGCTTGGGGAAGGAGCTTGAGCTTGGGTTGGTGGTTGTGGCGGAGCTTGAGCTTGTGCTTGTGTAAGATCCAAAAGAGCAGCAAATTTTGGTCCATCTCCAACCTCTTCAAGCGACAACCGACACGGGTGGAGGATTTCTTGCGCTAATTCCTTACAAGCCTTCGAAACGTTACTTTTCAACACACGAGCGCATTTCCACGCAATATCCCATGAATTATCAATCTACAATAATATTTAAATATAATCATGTAGTCTCAAAATTATGTGATACAAGTATAAGTAAAATATGTATGGAAGTTACTAATTCATAATTATTAATAAACAAGTTACTAACCAAGATTTAATACGAAGATGCCTTAGGTTGATACATCGGTTGAGAAGTAGTATGTGCCAGTTGTGGTTTGACTTGGTGCTTCGGGATTGGTATTTGGATCTCCGCTAGTATAGTGGTTCGCGAAGATATATACAACGACGGTACCATGCCATGTAAACTTCTTGCTTTGATCCATCGTATGGTAGGAGACCTTCAAACACCAAATCATATTTTCTCTTGTTCCACATTGTCACATAAGAGCGATAATGATCGACCCAATCAATATTCGGCAATCGACCCTGACCGGTGATGTTGTGTAGTCGTCGATCGTACATCCCTGTTTTCTGGGATTCTTTGTTGTACGCCGAAATGTCGAATGAATCAATCGAGAGTAGTAGAACTCCACGATATTGAAGTTCACAAGTGGAGCTCGTGTCAACCACAATTGAGAATTTTTCGTGCACAATGGAGGTAGTCTTTCGGGGGTATACGGTGTCCAATTGATGTACTCTTTTCGTAGTTGATCGAGCTCATCTCTATAATACGTCAACACTCCCCTTGGGTTATCTCTCCACGTGTGGCCACCCATCCAATAAACCTATAGAGGAGTCCTCAACATGGGGTTCTCATCAACTACATTCCATGCCTTCGAAAGAACCGTTATCTGTGGATGACCGAGGTGTATACGTTCCCAACACCAAATTTGTAATAGCCCCATTGGCCATGTCATTTGTATCAAACATATTGCACAATTACATAATGCACGATATAGTAAAGCCAACGTCACACTTTCCCAACTATAACAGGAGGCTCTATGTAGATATGCTATCAAGGGTAGGTACATAATGTGGAAGACATTACCGGGTGAGTTCAAGAACATAACACCTCCGATCATACTCACTAGGTACGCCCGAGTGTAACATTGTAGTTCGAAGTCGGTTGGTTCCTCTCCCAAACTGTTGTTGAACTCTGCATAAAGCCACAAACGTCGGATTGATTTGCCGTTGAACATACTTTTTTCGTCTTCTTCAACCTCTCTCCCAAGATAATCTCTGACCAATGCAACTTTATTGAACATGAGGTAACCGATCATGACACTCGATTGGAAGTCCAGATATAATCGCTACATCCTGTAGCGTCACTGTCATTTCACCAACGGGAAGGTGGAACGTGTGTGTCTCCAGCCTCCATCGCTCCACAAGAGATGTAAGTAATTCATGGTCGCATTTTACTTTGGCCAACATCGACATTCCATGGAATCCAAAATTTACCAAATAGTTCTGTATACGTGGGTGCACCGACAATGTCGTGTGTAGCCAGAAACTCATATTCTTTGTCTCTTCCTTCCAGCGCTTGAGACTTGTGCTCCTGTTGTAGGTAGAGTAGGGGTGGGTCTAATTGACCCGGACCTCCTTGTGCGGCAGAAGAAGACGACGCACTTACTGCATGAGAAGAAGATGGTTGGCCGACATCCAACAAAAAAATATAAATTCTTGTTATTATAGAAAGCATAATAGACATGAAGATTTGATGCTAAAAATAATAATCACTTCTTACTTGTGATGGTGGTTGACCTCAACCACTACCCGACATGTGTGACGATCTACTTGGTCGCACCATTTCTCTGTCAACATTAATGAAGCATTTCTTATGAACAAAATTCGAGTAATGAGATTACACTACTCATTCAAATATACTACTCATATCAATATCGAAAACATCTAAACATTGTGTATATTCATTCATACATACTTTATTCTCCAACATTTTGAAAATTATACCAATTCTCATATATTAAAAATTCGATAATTAAGTACTCAAACCAATACACTACTCATGTGAATATCCTACTCATATCAATATCAAAAGCATATCTCAATACTCGTATCATACTACTACTCATGACAATCTCCATAACATCTCAATACACTACATATTTATATGCATACATACATATAAATCTGATATCAACATCAAAACATATACACACACATAAATCTTTTTAACTTTGAAAAATGTAGCAAATCTAGTTTATACAAAATTTCCACAACATCTCATATACTACATTGTCAATTCTAGTATATAAAAATATTCCACATCCATTCATACTACTACTCATCAATCTCCACAACATCTCATATTCTACATTGTCAATATAAATCTCAATACAAAAAGTGAATATTTTTTAAGAAATTGAGGGTTTTGGAATACCTAGCACAATTTCGGATTGAAGGTGAGAAGTTTTAAGAAATGGCTCCGAGATGCAAGTAAACGGTGTGAGGATAGGAGGTGATCAGGAGGGGATGAGAATTAGGGTTTATGGATGAGTATATTGTGAATTATTTGAAAGATGACAGATTGAAAGAGAAGAATTAGGATCTTGTGATTTAGGGTTTTAGGGTTTTGGTTTCAGGAATGGAGAAAGAGAGAGAGAGAGTGAGAGAGAGAGAGATAAAATGAAAGGGGAAGGAGGAATGTGGGCCACTATTTATATATAATAACTATTATAACTGATGCCGCTATTTCCAATAGCGGCATCAGCCTTGCGAATGCCATTGTTGGGGATAGCGGCATCAGTTATAAGATATTTTCACACTTACAATTTTTTTCCCAAGTAGAGAGTTCACGATTGATTGAAAATGAATTGATGTCGTTGCTCCAGAAAGTGGCATGAGAAATTTTCTTTTTACAAATACTGCTCTTGGCAACAAATTCATCAAAATAACATATGCCGTTGTTGCAAAGAGCGTTTTATGCTGATGTGTCCAAAAGTGGACCAGTTGGGTATTCAAAAGTGGGTCAGTACGAAAAAAAAATTTCGATGGAATCCTGCCCTTCAATACTCATCATCATTACAATAATCAAAGAAAGAAGGGAAGCTATTTGGAGGTCCTAATAGTTTATTTGTTCATGTGGTACGAAATCATTTCTACAAAGAAAATGTGTCTAGTTATGACTGTGCATACATTTCCCTAATACTACATATTTTTTTGATATCTGCATCATGCAGATGCAGTGCAAAAGCATTAATATAAACCATAACTTTCATGTTAAGATTAACAGAGAGATTGAAAAAAGATTATTGGATTGATTATAAATAAGTATAATGTCTCTTATATATAAGAAAGAAGCAAGAACAAAATTAATACATATTCTGATATGGGACTGAACTAAACTAAGTAATATAACATCTAATTTAATATCTAACACTCCCTGTGAAATTCATGGTGGGTCTAATAGTGTGAGTTTGCCCACTAAGTACGAAATCTCTGGAGAATGTAAGATTTGATGAAGAAGTCTGCTATCTGCTGTGAAGATGTCACAAAATGAAGAAATGGTCTCTACCTCAATACACTCACGAACATAGTGGTAATCAATCTCTATGTGCTTCGTCCGCTCATGAAAGATCGGGTTGCTTGCAATATGCAAGGCACTTCGGTTATCACAATAAAGATGAGTAGCTCCTGTAAGAGTGACACTCATAATGATAACAGCCACGAAACATGAACAATTTCTCTAGTGGTAGTTGTCATTGTTTTGTACTCAGCTTCTGTTTAAGAACATGCAATAACTGCATGTTTCTTGCTTCTCCATGAAATCAGTGAATCACCAAGAAATAGACAGAAACCTGTGGTAGACCGTCTGGTAGTAGGATCACCCATCCAGTCTGAATCAGAATATGCACTAAGCTCCAGTTTAGATATAGAATGCATGAATAATGAACTAGTGATATGCCCGGAAGATACCTAAGGATCCGAAGAAGAACAATGTGGTGGACTGATCGAGGAGCTGAAACAAACTGGCTGATAATACTGACAGCATGAGAAATATCGTGTCTGGTCATGCATAAGTAAACAAGCTGACCAACAATCTGCCTGTATCTAGTGGGATTAGGAAGTAGCTCACATCTGTGGAATGAAGCTTCACGTGAAGCTATAAGGGAGTATCAGCTAATGATTATCAGAGAGACATGCAGTGAAGATAATATCTGATATGTATCTCTGTTGAGAAATGAGTATCCCCCAAGATCCGTTGACAATCTCTAGACCCAGAAAATAGCATAGTCGACCAAGATCCTTCATATGAAATTTCTAGTGAAGGTATCTCTTAGTAGATGCAATGCCTGTGGAGTAATCCCCAGTAATAATCATATCATCAACATATAGTAGTAGAAGTATCCTCCCCTGCGGTGTTGACTAAAAAAACATAGAATGGTCATGTGAACTCTGACTGAAACTGGCATGTGTGATGACACATCGAAAGCACTCAAACCAGGCTCGATGAGCCTGTTTCGGACCATATATAAACAAACATGATGAAGAGGTGTGGTAAGGTCAAGAGGAGGCTGCATGTAAAAAACCTTAGATAGGGTTCCATGAAGAAATGCATTCTTCACGTCCATTTGGTATAACGGCCACTAACAGATGACAGCAATGGCAAGGAAAGTGCAAAATGTAATTATCTGTGCAACTAGAGCAAAATTCTCATTATAATCAATGACATGCTCCTGAGTAAATCCCTGAGGCAACTAGACGAATGTTATGTCGCTCAATGGAGCCATCGGGTCGATATTTAACCTTGCAGATCACTTGTAGCTAACATGTTTGACGCCCGTTGGTAGTGGAACAACATCCCAAGTGTTAGTCTGATCAAATGCACAAAACTCCTCTGCAATAGCTTCCCACCACTCAAGATATTGAATCGCTTCCTGATAAGTTTTGGGATCACATGTGGAGTGTATAGCGGTGAAATATGCATGGAACTGTGGTGAGTAAGAAGCAGGAGTTGGAAAATCAAATTGGTCAAAGGGATCAGTGGCATCAGGTGTATAACATGCCAGTGGGATGCCCGAAGTGGTATGTGTAGATTGACGAACCGGTGGTGGATATGCAGGGTGTGGAGGTGAGGTCAGTGGGGATGCAGGTGGTGTGGGTGCATGTGGTTGTGGGGATGCAAGTGGTGTGGGTGCATGTGGCTGCGGTGATGCAGGTGGTATGTGAAGGGCCTCTGTAGGAAGGGCAGGAGTCGGAATGTCTGTGTGAGATGGGAGATGAGCCAAAGGAGTGGGATCGAAAGGAGTGCGTGAAGATATGTCCGAGAAGGTAGTCGAGGGAATTAGGTAATCGAGGAAGCTAGTATTCTCAGGAGAGGAAAACTAGTAAGGAGAGTTTTCCACAAAGGAGATATGTCAGAAAATACGGACACGACGCGCTAAGGGATCAAAACAACGATATCCTTTGTATCCAGAACTGATACCCAGGTGAACACACTTAGCAGCATGGGCGATCAGCTTCGTGCGCTCAGTGAGAAGGAGAATGACGTAACAAGTGCACTCAAAAGTATGTATTATAATATAGTTCGGTGGTGAGTAATGAAGAGTCTCATAAGGTGTCGTACCAAATAGGGTAGACAAGGAGGTGATATTAATAAGGCTGACAGAAGTCATGACAACTTCAGCCCAGAAAGGACGAGGAACAGAAGAGGAGAGTAAAAGAGTGCGAGCCGTCTCAAGAATGTGACGATGCTTGCGTTCAGCTACACCATTCTGCTTATGTGTGTGAGAGCATGACTGTTGAAAAAGTATGCTATAAGACTAAAGGATCGATCGCATAGTAGTGGAAGTGTACTCACAAGCAACTTTTGAGCAAAAATTTTTGATGCGCACACTGAACTTAGTGTGAATCATGGTCGTAAAGAATTGGTAAACGTTAGGAATCTCAAATCAATTGCGCATAAGAAAAACCCATGTATATCGAGTGAAGTCATCTATGAAGGCAACAAAATAGAGATATCCTTTGCTAGAATGTACAGGAGAGGGTCAATATATGTCAGAATGAACGAGTGGAAAATGGTGAGTGATTTGACAAGTGTTTTTGTTATTAAAAGAGAGTGCTATATGTTTGGTCAACTGACAACCCTGACAAACAGACAAACGTGTGAAAGAGAGATGGCCAAGGGCACCACTACGGGCTAAAGTCTTGAGACGAAACTCACTAACATTACCCAAACTTCTGTGCCACATATTAGCATTAAATGAATCAACACCAACAAACCTAGAATGAGATCTATGTACATGCAGAAAATCTAGATGATATAGACGACCATGTCGACTGGCACGCCCAAATTTATGTCCAGTGTGTGGATCTGTAATAAAACAACCTAAAGAATCGAATATAACAACAAGATCACTGTCACACAGAGCACTAATGGAAATAAGGTTCATGGATAAATGGGAAGCATAAATAACTTAAGGCAATGTGAGAGTGGGAGAGCTAATAGATCCTGAGTGTGTAGTGAGAAGTTGTGAGTCATCGGCTGTATGAAGAAATGGAGAGTAAGAAAGAAGTGCATTGCTAGAGGTGAGTAGTGTATAATTACTAGTAAGAAGATATGATGCACCAGAATCTAAAATTGATGAAGAATTTATGCCGAGAGTAATAGAGAATGTAGGGGCAGAGGGGCCAGCATGGGCAGAGAGGCTAGCATTGGCAGACTGGTCCAAGAGCTTGAGTTCCAGTTGAGCGAGGCGATGTTGAAGATTGACTCAATCAACAGGAGATAACAAAGTTAGAGTAACGATAATGATAGAAGAAGTAAGGGAAAAAGTACGGCGAGGAGGAATGTGACTAGTGATGTTGTGGTAAGGATGACGAAGACGATGTTGTGGTTAAGGGTCAGGATGTTACTACTCTTGCTGGTGTCAGAAGAAGTGGTGGGGCAGAGATAGGGAAGATGTTGTTGTTTTCGATGTCAGGATCATGGATGAGTGAAGAATAAGATGCAATAAATGGAAAGTTTGTGGAGACGGAAAGATACTGGCAAAACTGGGGTTCCATTGGAGTAGTACTAGTACCTGTGAATGGCTTTTTTTTTTACTTTTTTTTTTTGATGACGACGAACAGTGGCGAAGGTGGTAGCAGCGGTAGAGGACGGAGAAGGAGTAGAGAGAAGGAGGGTTAGGGTTAGGGTTAGGATTTTCAGGTTCGGATTGGGTTTGGGTTTGATTTTCAGGTATGAGTTGGATTTTTATTTTTAGAAAATAGGTTAGGTATGGGTTGAGGGGATAAGGTAGTTGCAGTTGGGTAGGGTTATGAATCAAAGAGATAATGAAGAAGAGGTGGGCGGCTAGGATTGGGGAAGAGTGAAAAGTGTTTGGGTTCGGGTAAAGGCCGTGCCGGGCTAGGAAGACTATCGACGGAGACTGTGGTCGGGAGGTTGCCGGCGGAGATGAGGTGGAGGTCGGGGATGGTGGTGAAGTTTGGGGGAAGAGATGATGGTGATGGAGGGTGATGGAGGTTAGGGGTAATGGAAACCGGGTTTGGAGGTGGTGATGGGGTTGAAGATGGTCAACAATGGAGAAGAAGAAGATGGGGATTAGCCATGGGCCATTGGGATTCAGGAGGTGAGGGAGATTGTCGGAGTTGTCGGAGGTGATGTTGTAGCTGGTGATGTCGTTGTTAGAGTTGTGGCTTTTGCTGTTGTTAAAGGCAGCAAGAAAAAAAGAAAAAAAAAAGATGAATTTGTGTAATGAGGGTTAGAGGTTAGTGAAGAGAAAAGGAATTAGGGATTAGCGCACTGATATCATGTTAATGTTAACACAGATATTGAGAAAATGTTATTGGATTGATTATAAATGAGTACAATGTCTCCTATATAATAGAAAGAAGGAAAAAAATAATACATATTTTTGTATGAGACTAAACTAAACAAAGTAATATAACATCTAATATAATATCTAACAGTTCACAAATAAGGGTATACAAGTTCGAGCAGTTGAAGGGGCCACCAGTTCCTCAAGGAACAAACTAAGCACATTGTTGAATAAATTAGTTAGTTAATGGGAGGATTAATGGGGTCCTTACTCCATAATTATATCCCAAGCAATCAACTTAAGAATAATCTTTGTTAGCATCATAAAAGGCCCTGATTAATAGTTTCATTAGTAGATTTTTAAGTCTACTTGTGATAATACCATCCAACAAGACAGGGAGGGATCCACTACAGAGAGGAAAATAAGACGGTATCATTTTCCTTGCATGTACTTCATCCGTTCCACAATATAAGCCGCTTCAAATTTTCGAGATAGGTGTATTGTTTCTTCAAATTAATTAATTAATAGATATCTTGTCCATTAATTAATTTTTTTAGAGAATTCTAATTTATTTGTGTCTATTCTTATTACAATAAAAAATAGTAAGTAATAAGAGAGGGGAGTAAGTGTAGCGCCCCGAATTTCTAATGTAATATCTTAGAAAATACGTGGCACAATTCCCAGCATCAACTTCAATGTAATATTAAACACAACCAAACACCAATAAAATTTTTCAACTTTCATTACAATAATCAATTACATAGCACAGCGGAATACAAAAAACATCTCAAATCATAATTCCCTTTTCTTTACAACACTTTTCATTTTACATATGTCACTAAATCACTCGAACTCAAGCATCCAAAACCGAGCCTTAAGAAATCACCTGTAAAATATGAGGCTAGAGATGATCCCTAACCCCCAAAACTAAAGGGGTCAGCCATAAAGGTGTGAGTGACAGAAAACAAACAACATAAATAAACATTAAGCATGAATTCATAAACAACATGTGACAAATAATAATACATAAAATATGACATTGCAAGGAATCATGTAAACCTCAAGTGAAGCTAAACTAAGTGTCAAGTGTAGAAAACAGGAAAACACATGCGTAAAACCAAATCAAGAAAACACAAGTCTATATGCTGACTCTCTAATGCGTACTTATCGAAGTCTATGCATCCCACTCTACATAGGTCCGGTGCAAGTCCTTAACGTCTCCACATTATAGGGTTCAATCCCCGATATGCAACTAATCCTAATACGATGACTACTACGAGATAAAGATAAACTGTGAGTATTAGCCCATGCCCCGATAATTCCGGAGGTCAAACTCTATTCACAGATAATTCCGGAGACTATTTCACTCACACCTGGAAATCTTCGAGAATACCCCACACTGCAAGCAATGGCACCTCATCACACGAATACCACATGTGCCTTGACTCCGATAATTCCGGAGATCAATCCCACACCACAAGTAATTCCGGAGACTATTTCACTCACACCTGGATGATTCCGGGGATTATCTCACACCGCAAGCCATACTGAGGTCTATAACTCATGTTCCCGTTCATCATATCACCACTAGTGTCTGTTCTTATCATTTAGGTTATTTAATTACTTAACAAATCTCCTAGAGTTGGTGTACCCTACTGGACTTAACTCAACAACTGATCAACTAAATGCCTCAACAGATCTAAACATAAACAACTCAACTACCGGTATACGAGGGTCACACACACCCTCTAGAGACTCAAACTCAAATATCCAAACCAAACTTCCAACATAAATTGTTCAACTTAACATCTTGAAAACATATGTTCAATAGAACATATAGTATAATAATAACAAGTTATAGATCAAAACATCTAGAGAATAAATCATTTGAAAGAACATTCATAGATATAAGGATACATCAGTATCAGTCGACTATAGAAAGCATAAGTCAACTACCCAGAAAGGAAAATTCCATAGTTTTAAGAAAATAAGCTAAGTGTTATAAGTTGACTTACAAAAGCCTTAGGTCGACTTACCAGAGAAAAATTCCAGTAATCTTTAAGAAAATATTCTAAGTGTTATAAGTCGACTTATAAAAGTCATAGGTTGACTTATCAGAGAGAAATTCCAGTAATCTTTAAGAAAATACTCTAAGTGTTATAAGTAGACTTATAAAAGTCTTAGGTCGACTTACCAGAGAGAAATTCCAATACAACTAAAGAACATAGCAGCCGGGTCGTATCAGTCGACTGAAAGGTCGTGCCAGTCGACTGTCGGCCTACAAACTGTATAGTTTTGGTTGTGCACAATTCAACCGATACGTAGTTTTACTTCATGAAAACGATTTCTACGAAAAACATATTTCTTATTTGTTCAAATATAACTGGTAGGACATATAATAGTCCACAAAACTAGATCAACTACTTAAAATCATAAAATGGAGATTTTGTTGATTTCTTTCAATTAAAACATGAATTTGTGCATATAATCAAAATAGAGTTTTTTCTAAAATTTTATCGATCACTGAAATAGTTCGTATTCAGATCCCAAAACATCTAAATACCAATCTTAAAGAAAATCCCCAATTTGGATATATTTCCTCAATTCAATTAATTCCTCAAATTTCAATTCTCAAGACACAATCTCTTGATTCATAACTCTTCCATTCAATTTTCTCAAAAATCTGAATTTCTACCACAACTCATAACCATAATCAAATTTGTAATCACATACCACTAGGGTTTCACAAGATCCAATTTTTCATCCAATCCATAATATGCATAATCATGTTCAACCCTAACATGCTTTCTAGCAATAAAGTTCAATATCCAAGATCCATTAAACATTCATAGATCAAACAATCAAATTGTACCAAATCACATACATAAACAAATCAACAAAACAATTACATGCAAAATATACAAGGCAAAACAAACATGTCACTCACATACAACATCCATAAAACAACACAAAACAATTATGTCACTCACATACAACATCCATAAAACAACACAAAACAATTATGTCACTCACCTTGAAATGAAGAAATCCAACAAGAAAGCCTTCCCTTTTTGCGAAATCCAAGATCCTTCTCTCAATCCTCCAAAAATAATAAATCTTTGTGTTGTGCAGCGAATGACGGCTGTGTTCTCTTCTTTTAAATACCCGAAAATAGGATCTTAGGGTTTTAGACATATTTGCGAAATAACCCCTCGAAAACATATCTTTACATAAATAGATTCCTATACTTGGAACTTGATAAAATCAAATAAATTGATATTTAAAAGCAAAATAACCCTTACTTTCTAGCCGGCACTGATTAAAAGTCCAGAAAAGTGCACTTTCACCCCTCAAAATGATAAATTTGCAAAAAGGTCCTTCTTTTTCTCAATATTTGCAAATATATCCAATTAATTTCAGAAAAATCTGGAAAAATTATAAATAAATCCCAAATAGTAAATAATGATTTTCCATAAAATAATTTTGGCTTTTGAACTTTTCAAGAAAATATTTGCACGTATTTCGCACGTGTAAAAGATAAATTTCCAGAAAATATTTATTAAATCCCCAAAAATCATTTTAATCATTTATAAACCTTTAAAAATAATATTTAAAAATACGGGGTACTACAGTAAGTGATGTATTTTGTTTTTGGGGGTGTGGCTGCAACAGGTGTGAGTTCTTGTAATTTGTATAGTGGAAGTTGTGGTAGTGGCGTCGGTCCGACCCCGGGTGGCGAGAGCCGGCTCGGGAGTAGTAGGAGTGAGGTGGGAATCGGATGCCCGGCTAGGGTCCAGAAGCTCGGCTCGGATCTGTGGGCTCGGCTCGGTCTTGGGTACCTACACACTGCCTAGAAACACCAGGAGAAGTCCCGACGACAGGCCCTCTGACGATCTAGTTAGTTCCTGGAAAAGCAACAGTTGCTATGGTTCAGGAGGAGAAAGTTTGATTACCTTTTCAGTGAGGAGGGGGTCTGGTATTTATAGGCAGAGAAAACGGGTCTGAGACCTTGCTGGGCCGGGTCGGACCCGTTTGCTCGTGGGCCTGACGTGGAAGAGGCCCATCTGGCTCTGGGTTGATATGATGATCAGGGAGGAGCAGGTTTTGAGGAGATCTGACGGTCCAGGAGGGGCCACGTCATCTGACCCATATCAGTAAGTATGATATTTTACAATATTTTTAAAGGTTCATCAATCATAGTTTAGTACTACACAATTCAATATTGTTCATACATAGTCGTGTAGAAATCTAAAATGACTTATATTTTGGAACATATGGAGTACATATGATAAGCTAAGATGGTAGATAGAATTTTAATTTAGAATTTATGTAGGTCCTTTGGAATCTCATGCTAAGGATGAAGGATGATCCCCATCTAAACTATCTAAACTTGTCTTTAATAAGTGACTAGTAATTTACACATAGGATGCACGTCTTAATAAATATTTTTTTGAAAAAAATTAAAAACTCTCGACATAGTCTGGCCTCCAACCTGCAACCTCCTTTATATTATTTTTATACGTGCAATACACGTAAGTTAGTATGTTTACAAAAGACAACTCCAACTCTCCCATTATAATATTAGAGATTAGAGATTATAGTATTCAAAATTGAATTCTTGATGGATGGATACCCATTCAAACTATTAAAGAAAGGACAATAAAGAAAAAGTGAAATCCTTTAATTTGTAAGGTATTGATTTTATTCACATCCCAACTAATCTCATGCAGATTATTAGATTTAGGGATAGAAAAGAATAGTTTATTGGATTCATTGAGTTGATTGGAATTGGTTTATTATAATTGAGCACAATATCTCTATCAGATATTATAGTCCCATATTGGTTGTGGAGTTGTTTTGATATTTGTTCTCCTACTATATATAGGTAGTATTGTACTTGGTTGAACTCAATTCAATATTCAGTATTGTTTTCATCTTTCTGATTTATCTTAACATGGTATCAGAGCCAAGTTATACAAATTTCTTCCCAAAACCCTAGATCTCAAAAAAAATAAAAAATAAAATAAAATAAAATAAATAGAAAAAATTCTGAAGTCCAAGATATCCAAACCCTAGCCGCCCCCAGTTCGTGACTTTCTCTGTTTTTTTCAGGGCACTATCACTCGCTTATTATTCATGCCTGCTACATCCAAACTAGAGCTGAGTGCATATTCTGATTCAGATTGGGCAGGTGATCCTACTGCCAGACGGTCTACCACCGGTTTCTGTCTATTTCTTGGTGATTCGCTGATCTCATGGCGAAGTAAGAAACAAGCAATTGTTGCATGTTCTTCGACTGAAGCTGAGTACAGAGCAATGACAGCTACCACTAGAGAGATTGTTCATGTTCGTTGGCTTTTATCAGATATGAGTGTCACTCTTTCAGGAACTACTCCTCTTCATTGTGATAACCGGAGTGCACTACACATTGCATGCAACCCGGTCTTTCATGAGTGAACGAAGTATACAGAGATTGATTGTCATTATGTTCATGAGTGCTTTGAAGCAGGGACCATTTCTCTTCATTCCCTTACTTCATCACAGCAGACTGCAGACTTTTTCACCAAATCTCATACTATTCAGAGATTTCAATATTTAGTAGGCAAACTCACACTGTTTGACCCACCATGAGTTTGAGAGGAGGTGTTAGATATTATAGTCCCATATTGGTTGTAAAGTTGTTTTGATATTTGTTCTCCTATATATAGTTGCAGGGCCGGCCCAAGGGTAAAGCAACCAAAGCTAGGGCTTTAGGCCTCCAAAAAAAAATTCTAAAGAATAAAGGGCTCCTCACATACCAAAAAATCCAAAATTGATTACAATAATATAATAAATGATTTTACATCTCAAAAAGCCCGAAAGATAACATTTAAATAAAAACTAGTAATCTGCACGCGCAATGCACGTTCTAATTATTACAAAAATTATATATAGTAAATAATAAGACGTAATCTGGTCTCGAACCTGAGACGTCCCTTTACTCATCACATACTCCTTATAATGGCAAAAACTTTTATTTTATATGAGTGACACTTTTGTAAATAATTATGTCGTAAATATATTTGAACTTTGAGGGTATTATGGTAACTAACAATAGTTGAGTAAATGTATGGTTAATATAACTCTCACTTAAAAATGAATGGTTGAGATTAGATGGTTGAATGCATGTCTACAAATTACAGGTTGCCTACAAATAACAACCCCAACTCTCACATTATAATATTAGATTTAAATAAAAATATATTAAATTTATCTAAAGAATAAATGCCTCCTCACATACCAAAAAGCCCGACATAGGCCTCCTCATATACGAAAAAACCTGAAATTGATTACAATAATATAATAAATGATTTTGCATCTCAAAAAGCTCGAAAGATAACATTTAAATAAAAATATATTAATTTTAACAAAATATTATTATAAGCTTTTAAATGCCTCATTTCAGAGTTTGCTTTAGTCCTCAATAATTGTTAGGCCGGCCCTGTATAGGTAGTATTGTACTTGGTTGAACTCAATTTAATATTCAGTATTTTTTTCATCTTTCTCATTTATCTTAACAATCTCATATATATATATATACACAGAAGAGAAGTAAAGATTAAACTTATAAATTATTTAATATGGGACTAAACTAATATCTCACATCTAACGTAGATATATATGAGAGAGATGCTTTGTTTATCATTGTTTTCCTATTATGGAGTGCATTGGGCCCTTCATCATCTCTCCAAATTGTATCAAGCTTTTATCCTTATCATGGACACCCACAATCTCCACTTTTTTGGTCTCTGAGTAGTAGCTCTTTGACTGCTACTCTACTGACTTTGCAAAGAGCATATATGAGTATTAGTCTACATATGAACATGCAAGTTTTAGCTATAAACCAATTTCCTCCATTTCTGACTATATATATACAACTTTTACATTTTTGAAATGAACAAGGCTTTCAATTGTCACAAGTTGAAAAACCATTAATATGGTTTTCACCTCCCGGTTAGTTACAGACTCATGAGGTACTAAACACTACAGACTGGTACAGAGCTAGTACTGTTTCTGCTGTCCTTCCTGTAAATCTATCTATCACTCTCTCTCACAGTTCAAATTACGACCTGTGACCTCTAGGAAGTAGCCTCCTCAGTTCTTCTCATTGTGAAGTCTCAAAACCATTGCTTAAGAATACAGCTTTAGAGTTTTCTTAACAAAAAGGAAGAAATTAATTTGAGGAATAAGGGGGAATATCAGAAAAGGTTGAGGATTAAGGAGTAGTAAGAAAAAGAGAGGGAGGGAGAGAAAGCTAAAGCCATGTCTTTCTCACAACACAGATCCCTATGCAATGTGGGGAGGGAGGGTGGTAGCAATCAGTCACCCAGCTAGCTAGTATTTAACTAGGCTTGGTGGAGCTCATATTTGGAAAGAGAGTTGTTTTGCAAGTTGGGCATTTGTAAGAAGCAGAGCTGATCGAGAGTAAGAGTAGCTTAATTCAAATAATTGAGCTAGCTCTTGTTAGAGTTTCACTGTCTGCAAGTGAAAGGAAAGATGGAATCAATGAACAACAATAACAACTGGCTGGGTTTCTCCCTCTCCCCTCACCCTCGTATTAATGTGGAATTGTCTTCTTCAGAGCCTGATCATCATCATCATCATCATCGTCATCGTCAATCAGAGCCATCCCTTTCTTCTGTCCCAAATGCAGTTCAAAACAACTTCTTCCTCTCCCCCATTCATCTCAACACTCCAAGTTTGTGCTTTGAAGGAGATAATATTGACAATGGAGGAATCTATTCTCACTTGTCTACTATGCCACTCAAGTCTGATGTCATGGAAACCTTTAACAGATCACAAAATCAAAGTTTGTCTCACTTCCACCTAGCTATCTTTTATTTTACTTGCATATATGCAGTATTTAATTTAATTTAATTTAATTTAACCTTTTGTATTTAAACAAATGTGATGAAGGTATGGTGGCATCTCCATCTCCCAAACTAGAAGATTTCTTAGGTGGTGGTAGTGGTCAAAACATGGGGGATCATAATCAGTATGGGAACAATGACACAGATCAGTCAATAACAACTTCAATGTATTACCAACAAAACCAAGAGACTGATAATGCTGTATATTGCAATAGGAACCACCCTCTTGATCTTCTCCAACAATCATCATACTTCCAGCCACTACAACATGGGATGATGCAGGTCTCTGAGATGTATAATCATAATCATAATCATAATCCACCATTACTGGAGTTGGAGTCAATGGTAGATGATGGGTATCCCACGCTTAAGAACTGGGCTTCAGTTGGTGGTGGAATGTACTATGGCGGGGAATTGCAGTCATTGAGCTTGTCAATAAGCCCAGGGTCTCAAAGTAGCTGTGCTGCTTCACCTCAGCGCGTAATATCCAATACCACTAATAATAGCATTAATGGGGAAGTGGGTGATCAGTGCATGGGGTTTGAAGTATCCAAGAAGAGAGCTACTGAGAAAGCAACCCACAAGCAGGCCGTTCATAGGAAGTCCATTGATACTTTTGGACAAAGAACATCACAGTATAGAGGGGTTACCAGGTATATTAATTAATTTAATAGCTCTTGAGTTTCTTTTAGCTTTCATTAATTCCCCGCATTGATGTTAATTTTCTGGCATATTATTATATGTGTGTTACCTTTTTTTTTCCTTCTTTTTTTTATTTATCACATTGCTTATGTTATCTTTATCTTCCAATATACATTTCACAAACATGAGTTTTTTGTATTACTCTTTAGGCATAGGTGGACTGGTAGATATGAAGCCCATCTTTGGGACAACAGCTGCAAGAGGGAAGGCCAGACCAGGAAAGGAAGGCAAGGTTAGATACCTATAATAAACAGTTTCTCATTTTATTTAAAACTCCTAGCTATTTCAAACACATAATATTTTCTCATGGTTTGATTTTCTTCATGTTTTAAAGTATACACTTAGTTGATTGTTATCTGATTTCTTCTTCATTATTGCCTACGCCTGATCGGGTCAATACAACACTTCAGTTTATCTTGGTAGGCCTCTCTTTTCCTCAAACAATTAAACACCAGTCGTCATGTCCGTCTTCTTTGGTTACTAGCATTGCCTTTTTTCTAATTTTTGGGGATTAATGTAGGCGGTTATGACATGGAAGAGAAGGCGGCAAGAGCTTATGACTTGGCTGCACTGAAGTATTGGGGACCTTCAACTCATATTAACTTTCCAGTATGATCATATATATACCCTCCACTATCTATAGATTTTGTTATGATATATCTGTGAGTCCGGCCTGGACTAAAATATATATGTGTGTTATGTTGTAGCTGGAGAACTATCCCGACGAACTTGAACAAATGAAAAACATGAGCAGGCAAGAATATGTTGCTCACTTGCGAAGGTATGTAATTAATTGAGGCCGGCTCCTCTAAATTTTGTTCCATATTCTATATATATATAACTGGTATATATTATTTAGAAAAAAAAATTTGAAACCATTAATTGATCTTATATATTCTTGGTTACCGTTTCAGGAAGAGCAGTGGATTTTCTCGAGGCGCTTCAATATATCGAGGAGTAACAAGGTTAATTATTTCCTCTATGATATCAAGTATTGATAGATAATGATGTAATTTTGTCGACTGAATTAGATCTCATTTCCTTATCCTCGATCTTCAGGCACCACCAACATGGGAGATGGCAAGCTCGAATTGGGAGGGTTGCTGGAAACAAAGATCTTTACCTCGGAACCTTCAGTAATTTTCTGTTTGATTTATCTTTATCATCTTGAAAAGCATATATATATTTTTCGTTAAATAATTTGAGCAAACAGCGAGCATCTATTTGCTTTTAATCAATCATCAACTATGAAAACTTTAAGCAGTTTAGAATGATGAAAGCTATTTAGTATATGGCCGGCTTCCAGTCCCGACATAATGTTACTACTAGTTTAAAATTCTTCTTAAGTACACTTTTTGGTAGCAATGCCTTGTCTTTTGTGTCTTTATATAGTTTGACGAGCATACAACTTTTGTAAATTCTATTGTGCTTTTGATAGTAATCCCACTTTTTTTTTTTCCTTTTTTTTTCAAACCTGTAGTTTTTCTACTTTTCATAAGGCTGAATTTCAAGTTTCTGCAAAGATGTTGGTTGACTAAAAGTTTCTCTTCAAATCACAAAAGGAGCTGGCAAAAGAAACTGCTTGCTAGCTCTTGTTGTTGAATATGGGCTTTTATAATCTAAGATTTTGCAAACATTAATTGTCACTAAGTGAGAAATTGTTATCATGTGCTATGCATTTTTCTTCATATTCTCCAGATAGAAGTTAATTATATATCGTCATTTTTCAATATTGCTTAAAAGTACTGGTATGACAAATAAATATGTGGAAGGAAGGCCATAAATGGTCGACATATATATGTTGGCAGAACCATTCTTTATGGGTTATAATAGCTACAAGTGTTCAATCCCTAGACAATTTTTAGTATTGTTTAGTCATGTTTTGTTCACTGCTCACTAGAAGTTGTAAAAGAAAAATTTTGCATGCCGGCTCAGGTACTCAAGAGGAGGCAGCCGAAGCTTATGACATTGCCGCCATCAAGTTCCGAGGGGCTAGTGCTATCACTAATTTCGACATGACAAGATATGACGTTGGAAAAATAATGTCAAGTAGCACTCTTCTCTCTGGAGAAGTTGCTCGAAAGAAGAATGCAATTGAAGCCGCCGCCCAGGACAGTAACAGAGAGGTCAATCTACCTGCCGAAGAGAGCACTAATACAGCAGCTGGTTCGAACTGGAAGATGGTTGTATACAATGAATCTCATAATGAAACCCCAAAAAACACCGAAATACATGATCATCGTCACACTAAACCATTAATGTCTGTTTTAGTTGGAGGGATCGAGTCGGTAAACTATTGTCAAGGTGAAGCAGTAATGGATGAATCTAGGAAAGCATCATGGTCGATTGTGACCAGCTTGAATAGTTCGAGAGAAGGGAGTCCAGAATGGACGGGTTTGCCAACGTTTAACTCTAGGACTGAAGCTACGTTCGGTCGTATGAGTTGGAGTCCTGCAGGGGCTGCAGCTTGGATCCAGCAATGAGCTCCATGGCTCGGCAGATACCACCTGTTTTTGCTGCCAGGACTGATTAATCTTACTCCTTTATTTATTATTATTATTATTATTTGTGTTGTGTTGTGTTGTGTTGTGTTGTGTTACTAAATGGATGCCTTCCATGTAGGAAATGTAGAAAGATCATGGAGATGGAACAATTGAGAATTTGATTAGATCTTAGCGGGAGTTTAGCTAGGGAACAAGAGTCAAGAGAGGACTGACAGACTAGTTTGTATATTTTCTTTTTTAGGCTAAATTTGAAGGGAAAAAACCTTTGAACTATGGTCTTTATGCAGAAAATCTCCCTGACCTTTTTTTTATGCAGAAAAACCCGCTGAACTATTGTTGCAAAAAATTACCCCGCCAACGTGAGACTTTTTGCTAAAGTTAAGGGAGGTTTTTGACAATGATAAGAAAATTATATAAAGGTTTTTGAACCAACTTCCATAGATAAATGGTGTTATCTGAAACAAGTACAAAAGTTAGATGTAGTTTTTTGAAATACTTCAGAAGGTTTTCTGCATAAAAAGGATCGGGGGTTTTCTGCATAAAGACCATAGTTGAAGGTTTTTTTTTTGTGTGTCAAATTTAGCCTCCTTTTAAACTGAATGAAAATTTCTAACTTTTCTTAATTTAAATGGTTTAAGCTAACTTTTCAAAATTTCTGCCAAATTACTATGTCATTTGTTAGTAAGTTTATGCGTTACATTAACTTTTCAACAAACCCTAAGTAGGGTTTTTTCCAAATGGGTCACTAACAAATGACTCTATTTCATATACCTCACTAACAAATAACTAATTCCGTATAACTCACTTACAATATGAAACCAATTCCAAATAACTACTACTTTGTTACAAATATCTAATTCCATATAACTCACTCA
Organism: Hemerocallis citrina; assembly: GCA_017893485.1. NCBI lineage: Eukaryota > Viridiplantae > Streptophyta > Magnoliopsida > Asparagales > Asphodelaceae > Hemerocallis > Hemerocallis citrina. Next base: position 266,335,576 of record CM030365.1, on the reverse strand, counting down.
AAAGCTATTTTTTTTTAGTTACCTTCAAATTGTGAGTGAATTATATGAAATTAGCTATTTGTGAGAGCATCTCCTACTACGCTAGCTATTTTGGCTCTTTGGAGTAGCCAAAAAAATTTCACACTTCAACCATACTAGCTATTTTGGCTAGTCATAAATTTTTTAAAGCCCAAACTTAAATGAAATTAAAATACTAGCCCAAGCCCAAACTAGCAACCAAATTGAAATTCCTTCCTAGCAAATTAAAAAAACCAAACTAGCAACCAAAAAAGAATCTTCCTAGCGAAACCAGATCGCGAGACGTGCGTCATGATCGCGTTTGCGATTGTGATCGCGATTTCGCAAGCTCGCGATTTAGTTTACGCGCGAAGTTCTCGATCGCGTAGAGTGATTAGATTTCTTCTTATTTGATCTGGTTTCGATTTTTTTTTGGGGTTTTGATTTTATTTTTTTTGGAATTTGAGAGGCAGAAAGAACAAAAGAAAAGTTTGGCAAGCGATACAACATCGCCAGATCAGATCTGGTGAGTAAATCTGAGATTTTTATTTTGAAGAGTGATTTGGCGAGTCCCGTTGGAGCATATTTTTCTCCATAAATCTGCTATTTTTGCTAAAAAAAGAGAGATGACTAGCGTGGTTGGAGATGGTCTGAGTGAGGTATAAAAGCATCTCCAAGGGCACTAGCCAAAATGGCGAGCCAAATTGTTCAAATTGTATTTTTGCCTTGTGAATTTAGCTAGCCATTTTGCTTCATCTCCAACCATACTAGCCAAATTGATTAGATATCCAATATTTTATTATTTTTAAAATGAAACATATTATATAATTCTTGAAATCAAATTCATTTTAGGATTTCTTCATATTTTATCGATGTTCATATTTAGCGGCAAATTTTGACAAATCAAATTTATTAACTGATGTGAGTATAAATGACGTGGCCCAAACAGGGCCGTCAGATCTCCTCGATATTCGCTCATCTCAGATCATCAGGTCAAAAGATCCAACGGACCTTCTGCAACTTTAGGACCACAACTATTTTTCAACTATTGAAACTAGCGGCATCAGTATAATAATAAAAATTTGTTTTCTCTTTTTCTTCTGCTTCTTTCCTTTATTAATGTCGATATATATATATATATATACACACACACACACACACACACACACACACACACACACACACACACACACACACACACACACACACACACACACAGAGAGAGAGAGAGAGCGCGCGCTATACATTAATGAAGAAAAGAAGCAGAAGAAGAAGAGAAAAAAGATTATTATTATTATTATTATATTGATGCTGCTATGTTCAATAGCGACATCAGTTATAGTGATGCCGTTATTGAGAATAACGACATCAGTTATAAGGTATTTTTTCTTTTAATTTTTTCCTGAAGTCATAGAGCTGCTAATTGAATCCGATATTTACTGATGTCGTTACGCCCAATAGCGGCAATGAATTTTTTTTTACATGTGCTGCTATTGGCAACAACTGCATCAAAAGAATAGATATCGTTATTGTCAATAGCGTTTTATGCTGACGTGTCCAAAATTGAATCAGTTGGGTAAATATTTTCGAAAGTGGGTCCCGGTCAATATTTTCAAAAAGTGGGTCTGTACGAAAAAAATCATTTTTCCCCAAACTGACAGACTTTTTGAAAGTATAATCCAAACCAACATATTTGCCATCTGAGTGTAGTGAAAAGACCCTTGTTGTCCTGAAATAGCGAGTGTAAGCTTAGTTATTTCTCCACCACTTAGAGAAAAAACTCGAAGAGAAATTTGGCCAAGTCTCAAGACATTGACACTAAAGATAAACTCGTTGTTTGAAACAACAAGTTGGTTTGATCTGGACTCGCTTTCAAACCAACTCGCTATTTCAAAGAACGAGTTTATCTTTAGAAATTTTTCCAATACATGGAGAAATTTTGCCAAACCTCAAAATCATAAAGCTAAACTCGCTGTTTCAACTTTAGGAATTTTGGGGAAATTTTGCAAAATCTCAAAACACTAAAATTAAACTCGCTGTTTGAAAAGGCGAGTGGATTTGAACTAGACCCGCTATTTCAAACAACGAGTGTAGTTCAAATCTACTCGCTTTTTCAAATAATGAGTATAGCTTTATGAATTTCTCCACCACTTGGAGAAATTTCGCAAAGTCTCAAAACAATAAAGATAAACTCGTTGTTTAAAACAACAAGTGGATTTGAACTTAACTCGCTGTTTCAAACGGCGAGTGAGTCAGTTTGGAAAATACTTTTGAAAGTGGGTCAATTTGAAAATACTTTTAAAAAGTGGGTCATTTTGGGGGAAAATGGCTTATGCAGATTTTTTTCCATACTGCCCCACTTTTGAAAATATTGACCAAACTGACCCACTTTTGAAAATATTTACCCAACTTACCCAGTTTTGGACACATCAGCATAAAACATTATTGGCAATAACGACATATGTTATTTTGATGTCGTTTTTTCTAATAGCGGCACCTGTAAAATAAATTATGTTGTCGCTATTAGAAGTAATGACATCATTACATACCTCATTCACTTAAAAGCTCTCTAATTTAAGAAAAAAATTATAAAAGAAAAAATATTATAACTGATGTCCCTATTCCCAATAACGGCGTAAATTAGCCTGATGCTGCTATTGGCAATAGCAACATCAGTGTAATCTACAGTGTACTCCAAATTTCGTGCAGGTGCATCAACTTAAAGCTCATTTTTGACCTTGATGTAGTCAGTATCTGTAACATCCTGAATTTTCATATAATTAAATATAAAAAAATTTCATTTGATTCCACGTGTTTCGCACGTGCAAATTAATGTGTACATTTTGCCTTAAAATTATTTGTTATGTCATGAACAAACATTTTCATTTCTCTTTTTAAAAGCCTATTATTATTTACTATAAGATCCTAGGCCTAATAACTTAATCCTAACCCACCCAAATTAAATTAAATTAATTAATTAAAAGTCCATAGAATTAGCCCACCTAGCTAGCCCATTAATTAATTCTATTATTAATTAAAGCAACTTGTATGGTAAACTTGTCATGTAACCAATTAGTATAACAAATAAATGAACAAACTTAAGTATAGGTGTGCATGTGGAGGCTCGTGCATTGCACATGCACGTGCAATGGAGAAAGAGGGTAGACCGGCCATTCTTGGAGAGTGGGGGAGTGGAGAGTTGGTTGCATGCTAGTGGGTGGTTCTTCTAACTCCCAAATGCATCTTAACCCTTCATCCAAACACATCTCAACCCTTCATTTGTTCATGAGTTGTGTATAAATAGCCTCCTTTATCATTCTTCATCCCTTACACCTTATATTTTTAAGAGAAAGAGAAGACATCGTGAGAAAAAGATTGAGTGTGAAGAAATTGTGTGTGAAAAGAAAGAGAGTGTGTGTTCATCTTCATTGGAGGCCGGTATTGTACAAGGAGGAGGGAGCTCGGATTTTTGCATAGCTTGGATGTGAGACCTCGTATTTCTAGAGAGAGTATAGATATATATATATATATAGTATATATAGTGTATATATATACACTAATCAGTAGAAAGAATGGATGGATTTGGTTGGAATTGGATGGTGACGTGGATGAAGAATGGAAATAAAGAAAGAAAGGTGAGTGAGTGTGTTGACTAGTTTGACCATGGAAGAATAAATGAATGAATGAATGAAAGAAGGATGGTGTGTGAGTGTGCTGGGTGTATATGACCGGATTTGACCTAGGGAATTAATCCCACATCGGCCATGAAAGGAGAGGAGTGTAAGTATATATAGGAAAAGCCAATGAGAATGGGTACCCAACGTCCGGACACCCTTTTGAGGCAGCCTGTGGTAGGCGTGGCTAGAATTTAATTAATTGTGTGCGTACGAGTTGAGTGCGGGTGTATGAGATGCGTAAGACCCTGGGATTCTACATTCGATTAGAAAGGCGATCCTGTACTAGATTGCACGTCCCGTATTCAGCGAGGACGCTGAATTCTACATCGAATGTAGGACTTGTATATAGGAAGTGCGTGGGACGCAATATGTGTGTATGAGATGCGTAAGACCCTGGGATTCTACATTCGATTAGAAAGGCGATCCTGTACTAGATTGCACGTCCCGTATTCAGCGAGGACGCTGAATTTGTATGAGATGCGTAAGACCCTGGGATTCTACATTCGATTAGAAAGGCGATCCTGTACTAGATTGCACGTCCCGTATTCAGCGAGGACGCTGAATTCTTAAGAGGGGGTGAATGTGAGATCCCGTATTTCCGTATAATAGTATATGGAAGGAATAGTATATAGTATATATATATATATATATATATATATAAGAAAGTAGTAGAAAGATTTCTGTATAATAGTATATGTATAATAGTATATGGAAGGAATAGTATATAGTATATATATATATATATAAGAAAGTAGTAGAAAGAAAGAAATAATAGGATTGGAAGTGGGTGACGTGGAGAATGGAAAAGAAGGAAAGAAAAATTGCGTGTGCGAAGAGTATTAAATGAAAGAAGGAATGAATGGAGATGGAATTAGTGTATGGTGTGTGTGCTTGACCGGATTGACCCATGGAATAAAAGTCCCATATCGGTGGGAATAAGAGAATGAGATGAGTATATATTAGGAAAAAGCCCATGATAAAGGTACCCAACGTCCGGACACCTTTTTGAGGCAGTCTGTGGTGGGCGTGGCTAGAATTTAATTAATTGTGTGCGTACGAGTTGAGTGCGGGGCGTTACAGATGGTATCAGAGCCAACTTTCGACATCGAATGTAGGATTTGTATATAGGAAGTGAGTCATATGTGTATGAGATGCGTAAGACCCTGTGTGGGCAGCGATTAGGAGACAAATCTACATTCGACTAGAAAGGCGATCCTGTACTAGATTGCACGTCCCGTATTCAGCGAGGATGTGCTGGGTGTATATGACCGGATTTGACCTAGGGAATTAATCCCACATCGGCCATGAAAGGAGAGGAGTGTAAGTATATATAGGAAAAGCCAATGAGAGTGGGTACCCAACGTCCGGACACCCTTTTGAGGCAGCCTGTGGTGGGCGTGGCTAGAATTTAATTAATTGTGTGCGTACGAGTTGAGTGCGGGGCCTTACATTGGAGGAGAAGGCTCGCTGCTAGGATCAAGGAGAAGGGAAAGCAATCGTGCTTTCAAGGAGTTTTTCGCTGCTAGGATCAAGGAGAAGGGAAAGCAATCGTGCTTTCAAGGAGTTTTTCTTTAAGAATTCCCATTTGTTTTTCAAAGAGATGGGCGATTTCTCTACTTCTAATCTAAATACCATATTAGTAGGTTAAAATTATGAATATGCTAGAGAAAATAGTAAAAATTTATCATGTGATTGCTTAAAGATGCTAGTAGGGAAAAGAGAAAAAATCGTGATGGTTAATATACGAAAATTCTAGAGTGAATTTGAGATTAGTGAATTTATCATTGTGCTATATCAATATTTCATGCTATAATATCGATTTTAATAAACCATGCTAATTTGATAATTTTGCTTAGTGAATGGCTTAGTTGTTGATTGAGATGAATGAATATTGATATGTGTTAGTTGCTAAATGGCTCAATTGTTATTTCAATTATGTAGTGATGATGTGATAAGAGAAAGAAATAGCCTCACTAGTATATGTTTTATGAGTATAAGGAATTTTATGAAGAAACTTTGATGAGAGACAACTTTTATTTAAAAAATTGATAATTTAACTTCTTTAATACAAGTTGGAAGGAAGATTTCATTATATTGTGAAAAATAAGAATTTTGTGAATATAAATACATGTACTATATTGTAATTTTGAAAGAAAACAGTCTGGAAAAGAATTAGGTTTTGAATGGTATAAATTTAGTTGGAAATCGAAATTATTAAAGAAATATTTATAAACAGATTAGTAGAATAAAGGAATTTTAACTCAGGATTATAACAGAAAATGGATTTGAGCATACTGGCTTTCGATGTGAGGTTAGGGCGCTGTGCACAGTACCTGTCTTCATGGGTTCGAGTCTTGAAAGGCTTTGTTATTATTAAAATTTGATTTTTTACCAAACTACTGAAGACCAGTACTTAAGACTTTGAGTCTAGCTTTAATTGCTAGCCATTGTTGGGCTTTCTGGTCTTCGGGTGTGCTCTGAGTCAGTCATTGTAGCAGAGCGGGGGTCATGGGTTCGAACCTGGCCCTGCCCTTTTTAATTCTTTTTTGTTTTTTGGGCTAATTCTTGAGTTTTAAGAGAAATAACAATTGGGAAAAAAATCCTATTATTCCTCTAAAATTATTTAGACTTTATTAGAAAATATTTCCACAATATTTTGACATATTTTTGTGAGATTTGGAAGTAATTTTTTGGATGAAGAACTTGATAATTTTTCTTAAAATATGACTTTTGTATAATTAAAGAAAGAGAAAATTTTGAATGTGAAGAATTTTGTGTAAAGATCAAAAATTGAGATTTTCGACATGGAAGATTGGAGTAAGTCAAAAAATGAAATTTGGTGTTTTAATATATGCAAGTGTGCATGGGAAATGAAATAAAAAGATCATGATGGATTATAGAATTTGTGAGTATAAATACTCAATTTTGGTGAACATGAAAAGCGGTTAAAATCTAGAGTCTAGCTAACTCCTTACACCGGCGGAAACGAATTTTTGAAGATAAATGTTGTAGAAAAAGACCAAGAATTGGTCGTTGTTATTAATTGATGTTTAAGACTGGTGTAGAGGTAATACTAACTCTAGGGTGTTAATTTTACTCATAATTCAAATATCTAAGGACAACACTATAGTGAGATGTGATGAAAGTAAGAAAAAAACACAAGTATGAGGGCCTCATTCACGGTGTGAGAGTTTTCACAGGCTGTCTACATGATGCTTCATGTCATGACGTGAATCCATCTCCGAAATTATCAGGATCATGGCGACGTTTGTGGGGTGCTTGGTGACTACGTAGTGCCATTTTCCCATGACGGAGATGAATTGTCCATAGACTGTCTACATGATGCGTCATGTCATGACATGGGATTTTCCTCCAGGCTGTCTGGACATGGGCTCGTAACTCATAAAACATCTAGGAACTTACCGTAGTTACCGTAGTAGTTAAACTCATAACGAGGGATTCAACCCTACAAGATGAAGTACGGTTAAGAGCTTGTCCTCGGATCTATGTAGAATGGAATGCATAGGTTCGAACAAGTGTACGTTAGTGTCATGAAATATAAATAACTGCATTAAGGCTAAGTGCACTAGCACACACGACATCAATAAGATAGTCTCCCCCCCCTCTCCCCTTCCTCCTAGCTTTGTTTGTGATCAAGTGTGTGCTTTCCAAGTAAGAGAAATTGATGTATTATATCCTAGCATTAGTTGTATGCAACTGACGTGCCCACAGTTTCTATGCAGGATAAAATGAATGAAAAGACTAAAGAATGAATGTTGCTTAAAGAAATGTTTCAACTATTATTTTAATTATGTATTATGTTGTATTTTGCTTTTGCTACGTTGATGTAAACATTGTTGTATAAAAATTTTAAAATATTGTAAAATTGTACGAAGTGAAGTGTAAAGATCATGTGGAACTTCGAATTCAGACTTATTTAGAATTCGGGGTGTTACAGTATCTCTCAAAGCTCAAAATTATGAAAGTTGTAGATTTTTTTTTGATGTTTCATATCATTTTGAATCATCTCAATTAGATTTCGTATGATAAAGTTATTCACAGATTACATAGAGATGTCGAAACTGTCCAGAATCAATTATAGTTTTGACATCGCTTCATAATCTAGACATAACTCTATCATCCGAAATGCGATTGAGATGACTCAAAATGCTATGGAACACCAAGAAAAAGATCTACAACTTTCATGTTTTGAGTCTTGAAAGATACTGGTTGCATCAAGTTCGAAACAGGGCTTGAAGTTGATGCACCTGCATAAATTTTGGAGTACACTGTGGATTATACTGATGCCATTATTACCAATAGCGACATCAGGCTAATTGCCATTACTGGGAATTGCAGCATCAGTTATAAGCGATTTTCACCTACAGTTTTGTCTGGACAGTTTCGACATTGCTTCGTAATCTGGGCATAACTCTATCATCCGAACTCCAATGAGATGATTCAAAATGTTATGGAACACGAAGAAAAAGATCTACAAAGTTCATGTTTTGAGTTTTGAGAGATACTAGCTGCATCAAGCTCGAAATAGGGATTGAAGTTAATGCACCTTGGAGTACAGTGTGGATTACACTGATATCATTATTGGGGAATAGCGACATCAATTATAAACGATTTTCACTTACAATTTTTTCCTCCAGTCAGAGAACTTCTAAGTGAATGCGAGATATATTGATGTTGTTACTCCAAATAGCGGCAATGAAATATTTTTTTTTTTACAAGTGCCGCTGTAACACCCCGAATTTCAAATAAGGATAAATTCGAGATTTCACAGGATCTTTACTTCACTTCGTACAATTTTACAAGGAATTTTAAAACTTTGCATTCACAATACATCAGAGTTCCTTTACACTTAGTTTTTACACAGCGGAAGACTAAAAGATTACAACAATGAAATACAACTTGTATAACTTTAACATCATTTGCAACATCTTTAACGTCTAAACAGCAACAACATATCCACTTTATAACTCCATGAATAGTCCATTACCTGCATGTCAATCCGTGGGCACGTCAGTTACTTACAACTGACGAAATGTTATACACGGCTATCCTCTCTATGCCGGGAATAGTATAACGATCTCATACTTTAACAAATCACAAAAAGATTGAATGAACATATAAAGTGTCAAAAGTGATTCTTCTAAACATAAGTGTATGTCATGTCTTAATGCCTAATGCATACCATTCTACACTAGGATGACACTAATGCACACTTGTTCGGATTCTATGCATCCCATACTACATAGGTCCGAGGGCAAGCGCCTACGTTCTCCACAATAAAGGGCTCGATCCCTCGCCATGAAAACTACCCGGTAGCAAAACAAAGTTCAGACTATTCTACGGATTTGAATCCCAGCCTTGGAGTCCACCGCCGGCTGTTATAACAGATTCCACATCGTGCGAATCGTCCCGTATGTGACCCTCTAGCCCAGTATATATATATATATATATATATATATATATATATATATATATATATATATATATATATACACACACATTGGAGACGGTAAACACAAAACTCATCTGTCCGACTACTCAAGATCTTGGAGTCCACTGCCGACCCGTCCTCATAGTCCCGGATTAAAATATAATAATCCGTCTCCCACAGGGCAACCTCAGTCCACCAACTGGGTCTATAGTCTTGGAGTCCACCGCCGACTATATAGAGCACCCCACTTACGTTTCACTAAGTTTACTACATCTTCACTTATGTGCCTAAATTTTCTTAAGTTCAAGACATGAATAATTTCTACTCATAGAATCAGTTTTACCTCCTACCGGACTTAATCAACAAATACGAGATAGCTCCATGGTCATATCTCCAAATCATATCTCAAATCTTTTCTTTCAATAATGCCGGTATTGAGGTCTTACTAACTTTAAGTCATAAACTTTCATGTACAAGAAACATGGGTACATATACCCTTAAATAATCATGTCTTAAACCTAGATATTTTCATCTTTCAAATTATTCACAAATGTGATTCAATGTCTCATCTTAATTTGTATTCATGAAGTTTCATTTTAATATTACTCATGAGTCTTTTATTCACAATCTTTCAAAAGCCATATTCTTCTTCATGAACAATATTTCCATTCATTTTTAAGTCACTTTAGCAATACATTTCAACCACATCAATATTTCTACACAAAATAAGAGTGTAATCCTTTTAAAAGAATTTGATTCACAACACAATATTTTTCTCTTTTAAAAAAAATAAGTGTCATACTCTTTACTAAATAGATTCTAATCACAATCCAAATTTCTTTTTCAGTTTCCCTTCTATTTTCTTAATTGTACATGAAAATCTAAAAAAAAAAAACTATTTTAAATAATTTCTTCATTATATTTTATGAACCCTAGAATTTTCCCAAAATGAAACACTTTTGAAAGTTTTTACCAAACTGACCCACTTTCGAAACTATTTACCAAATTGACCTACTCACTATCAAAATTGCAGGTCTAGTTTCAACGGACCTCCATTCTCAAATAATGAATGTAGATCGATACATTTCAGGTGTAAATTGGTAGAAATTGCATGAATGCAGAGATAAATTTGATGCCAGCCAATCTCGATCACCATTTCTTTATTCACACATGGCAAAATAATCAATCTTTTCCTTTCTCATTTACCAATTAACAAGTTGTAATTTAATTTACATGATTCACTACTATTTTCACCTCACCCAATAGTATAAATTGTTCTACTTTATTACATCAAAATTTTCATACAAAACATACATTTAGCATACATAAAGTTTACAAGCATTCTAACATGATCATGGTATTAACTCTTTAGTCAAAAATTTCTATTATTTACTTAATCATAACAAGAATATTCTCCTTCATAGTATATTATATTAGCATGAAACTTTATCTATATATTTCATCTCAACATCCAATTTATTATACATAAAAAGAAACATGAATTTATCTTTTAATTAAGACATCAAAATTCTATTATTCATCAAGCATGCAAGTCTCTACAATTTAAGAAGACATAAAATCACTTACTAACATTAAGTGGATTTATTCCTTAACTTAGCAATTTCATGACAATCAATGCATAAATCTACTCTACTTCATCATATCAACATCATATACTCATTTATTTTTACTAGAACACATAGTTCTAAAATAAAAAGCATGAGAACACCCACCTTATAGAAGCTTGACAATGAAAGAAAGAACACCACTTCTAGCTTTAAGAACTCCTAGCTCTTCTCCTCCTAGTAATGGCCTCCAAGCACAAAACTCTCTTTTCTCTCTTTCTTTTCTTTCTTTCTTATTTGTTTTGCTTTTTGGTGTCCAAAGAGAAGAGAAATGGTGGCTATTTATAGGTCTAGGTTAGGGACTATATTGCAAAATCTCCCACCTAATAACTTCTCATTTTAATTCTCTTTTTAATTATCCATCTTTTCATTTCTCAACTCCTAAAAACTCCCAACCTTTCATCTCCCCATTACTCTAAAATCCCAACTCCCATCCTTTCATATACCTACTTCTCTAATTCTCTAACTCCCAAACTCTCTCGCTTCCCACTCCTATGCAATCCGGTCACTCACAGCACACTTATGTGCTGTGTATGTTCAAGTGGGCCTCCACTATAAATCAATTAATTCCCATTCACACCATGGGCCTCCATTCCATTTATACACTATTTCTTTCTTTCTTCCTTGACCGAAGTCAACTCAGAAGAAGAAAACCATTTCGTGGGCCTCCTACTCCACCATACCATATTTAATACATTCAAATCCATATACAATTCAAATCCATATACAGCCAACATACTCTTTTTAACATTTAACTCCTTTAAACCATAAAATGCCATTTCATTTGTTTAAAACAAAACCAACCATTCTACACATATATATATACATATTATACTTTGAAATTTACGGATGTTACACACATGCCGAATTTTATTTTGAAAACAAATATACTTAGATACGTTTATCGAAAATACGTGTGTCGCACGTAAAACATGAAAATGCGAAAATCGACTTTATCAATGAAAAATTATTAAATATGATCGAAAACAATATAAGAAAAATTATATTTACTAATTTCATGATGAAATCACTACACATAGAAAACACGTGCATTGTACGTGTAGAAAATCGAAAAAATGCTTTTTAATCAAATAGGGGGAAAGTTAGATTTCCGTTTTATAAAAAGATTTGTAAACATAAAATAAATAATAGGAACCCAAAAATTATCATCCGTAGCGGCGAAAAATATGTAATTAATACGTGTATTGAAAACACGTAGAAAGCTCGTAGAATACAAATATCGAAATATTATATTTTTGTTGACTCAAAATAGGAAAAAATCAATACTGAAAATATATAAATAGTCGGTAATCAAAATACGGGATGAAAACACGTTACAAAATACACGTGCGTAACACACGAGGGCAAAATTATAATTTCCAATTTTGCGGGGTGTTACAGCCGCTATTGGTAACAACAACATCAAAATAACAGATGCTCTTATTACCAATAGTTTTTTATGCTGACGTATTCAAAACTGGATTAGTTGAGTAAATATTTTTGAAAGCTGATCAGTTTGGTCAATATTTACAAAAATATGGGCCAGTACGGAAAACATTCGCTTCTGGCTTCATCTGCTTCACTTCACTTCACGTGGACTAGTAAACTGTTACTGTACTACTACTGATAACGAAAACTGCAGCAGGACAGCCCAATAGTAAAAGCCCAGCCCAGCCCATTAGATAGAAGAAGACGAAGAAGGAGGAGGTGGAGGAGGTAAGATAAGATAAGCTGGACCAGGCAGCAGCAGCAAGCAACCCCACCGCTCACTACTTTCTTCCTCATCATCAAATCAGATTTGATCAGATCAAATCAGATCGAGTCACGTCACAAATGATGCCAAACACAAAACCAGTTTCCTGTAACTTCTCAAGCATTCTAGTACTATATGGATCCCACTGTTTCTCTTTCTTCAAATCCCATTAGTATTATTATTTAGCCACTTCCACTCCAAATCAATGGCAACCTCTCCCCTTCCCTCCTCTCTCACGCAGTGTCTTCATGGCTTCTTCACTCTGCTTCTTCCTCCTCACTCCTCCTCCTTCCATCTCTCTCAAACCCAAACCCAACCCAACTCCCATTCCCTTGTTCATTCCCAAAATCCCACTATTTTCCTTCTCTTCTTCACCGGCCTCCACCAAACTCCCCTTCCTTAGAAACCCACCAAAATTCTCTGCACAAAATCCAGAAGACCAATCCAAACCAACCATTTCTTCAGCTACCCTAGTCACTGATGGCAAACCACCTAGTGAGGAGAAGGAAAAACAAGAGGAAACCCAGAAACAACAACAACAACAACAACAACAGGAAGTAGAAGTAGAAGTAGATTGGAAAACAGATGAGGAGTTTAAGAAATTCATGGGCAACCCTTCGATCGAGGCTGCGATAAAGCTGGAGAAGAAGAGGGCTGATAGGAAGCTTAAGGAGATTGACAGTGAAGTTGAGAGCAATCCTGTTGTTGGGCTGTTTAAGAAGATTCTCATTAGAGATAGGTTGCAGAGGGAGAAGGAGAGGTTGGAGAAAGCGGAGGAGACTTTCAAGGCTCTGGACCTTAACAAGGTTATCTTATCTTTAATCAATTACACTTTTTTTTTCTTTTTTTTTTTTAACTCTTATTACCTCATCACAATGCTTAGCTGTTTGTAAAGAATCTGCATTTTCTTCTGTTTGTTTTGTAGTTGAAGAGTTGTTTTGGGTATGATACTTTTTTTGCTGTGGATGTTCGGAGATTCGGGGATGGCGGCATTTTTATTGGGAATTTGAGGAAACCAATTGAACAAGTCAAACCTAAATTGGAGAATAAGCTCTCCGAGGCTGCCGGAAGAGAGGTGGTGCTTTGGTTCATGGAAGAGAAGAAAGATGACATCACAAAGCAGGTAATTCATAGTATATCAACTGTTGTTTGTAAATGCTTAATTCTTCGTTTTCACTATTAAATTTCTCGGTAATCTAGACACAATTTTTTTGTTGAATAATAATAAGTGATGTGATAAAAGGTTCAACTTATCAATTACTACTACCGAGTAGACCATATACAGCAAATAAACAAACTACTCTTATTAAGGAGAAATTGTTGGTTGCTTTAGCTAATGCCTTCTCTTGTAGTCTTTTACAATTATCAAGACTAGTATTTTACACGTGCGATGCACGTCTTAATAAATATAGTTTTTTTAAAAGTAAAAATTCAGACTACTATGTCTGAATTTGGTCTAAAACCTCATTTACAATAGTTATGCATGTGCGTTGCGGGTTGGTAGATGGACAAATTATACTAAGGCCTTCTCCCATTATAGTAGTAGAGATATATGAAAATTGAACGTTTTTCCTTTTCCCTAATAAGGGCCTGTTTGGATGTTTTTTTTTTCTCGTCCTTTTTCCCTTTTGGAATGAGATGGATTTTAGCCATCTCATCTCTAAAGAAGATCCTAATTAAACCACAAACCAGTCCGGTAATTTCCTAATTTTAGGTCCTAAGCTCACTTACTACAAGTAATATTTAACTGATCATTCATCCAACCCAGCACTTTTTTTTTTTAGTTGCGAAATAGCTTTAGAATTCACCAATAGTTTTTGTTTTTTGGAAAACAGAATTCACTAATAGTTGAGATGGGTAAACTAGTTAGAAAGATGCGAAACAACCATTCAACACAAGTTGCGCACGAGACTATTACGAGATCTCAGCTTGACTGTGCCTTTAGCCACTAGCAAAGCCAGGAAAGATCATTGAACTGCATGTTAGTACTAGATCATCTTTACACTGCTTTATTCCTTCAATTTTCTTTTAATCAAAAGGGGATTTCATTAAAAAATTGTTTATCCAATCTTTAGGTTTGCATGGTACAACCCAAATCAGAAATGGATCTTCAGTTTGAATCTACAAATTTGAGTACACCTTGGGGATATGTGAGTGCAACAGCTTTAGGTGTCGCTACTTTTGGAACAATAGCTTTGATGAGCGGCTTCTTTCTAAAACCTGGTGCTACATTTGATGACTATATATCTGATGTTCTCCCTCTTTTTGGTGGCTTCCTCACTATTTTAGGCGTTTCTGAGGTATTCAGCATCCCCGTCCTTTTCTTTGTAGCAATTATATGTAACTTATAGACAATGCTCCACTCTAAATCATTGTCTTGCTATCATTCCAACAATTTCCCTCTTCTGCATGCATCCAATTATTCTGATAATTTGCTCTCAACTTTTTAGATTGCAACAAGGTTGACAGCAGCGAGCTATGGCGTGAAACTAAGCCCTTCATTTCTGATTCCATCTAACTGGACTGGATGTCTAGGCGTTATCAACAACTATGAGTCATTGCTACCAAACAAAAAAGCACTCTTTGACATTCCTGTTGCTAGAACAGCCAGTGCATATTTGACTTCATTAGCCCTCGCAATAACTGCATTTGTATCTGATGGAAGCTTCAATGGAGGGGAAAATGCTCTGTGATTAAGCCCCTCAACTCCTTTCAGTTATCTTGCTTTTAACTCTGATACTTACACTTCTTATTCTTTTTTGCAGATTTATAAGGCCTCAATTTTTCTACAACAATCCTCTGCTCTCGTTCATCCAACTGGTGATTGGGCCTTATGCAGATGACCTTGGCAATGTTCTCCCCAATGCTATTGAAGGAGTTGGGGTTCCTGTAGACCCTCTTGCTTTTGCTGGTCTTCTAGGTATGCTTCTTGTGCAGTTACGTATCTTACTTAGCGCGCTCACACTTTTTCAAGAAAATGTATCTCAGGCCTTGGCTGTATTCTTGTAACGTCCCCAAACCAATAACAATCATTACAATAATATAACAATTATCAAATCTCATGGTGATATTATTTATCAATAGAAAGAAGCTTGAATGGCTAAAAACAAATATATAATTCATTATAAGAAATAATGAAACTCTTAAGCTAAGCTGTTAAAATCCTTGATTATGCCCAATTAATTTCCGATTAATTGCTAATCGGAGACTAAACAATTATTTTTTTAGCAATTTATAATATTTCAATAGTTAGTGATTTAATCGGGTATACTCTGCCGATTAGTGGTTAATCGGCTGATTTTAAGTTGCCGATTAACCGATTAAATCTGTTCTAATTTTCATGCTCATTTGCGTTCGATCCGGCCCAAACTCAAATCTAAATCCAAAATTCAAACTCCTTATAGTCCTCACGTTAATCCAAACCTGACATGTCACCGCTCTTTTTTTTTTCCTCGCACAAACCCAAGTCCAAATTGATTCTCTTCAAACCCAAATCCAAATTGATTCTCTTCTTCTACCCCGAGCAAATCCAAATCCGACCCGCCGTCGCTCACCCTGCGCCGTCGCATACTTAATCCATCCGCATCTGCTGCACCTCCTTTCGCTGCTCGCGCTGCACCTCCTTTTGCTATTCGCGTTGCTTCTCCCCGATTATTTTTGTTTGATGGAACTGACCAGCAAACCCGATCCGACCCACATCCAGAATTCAAACTCAGCTCAAAGCAAGTACTTTCTTCTTTTTTTACTATAACTATATGTCCATATTTGATAATCTCATAATAGTTTTATGTTATGATTTAGGGTTGCTACATAATGAGGATTTATCTTATTTTTAATTATATATATATATATAACGATTTTTCCGATTTAATTCCCGATTATTTTCCGATTAATCACTAATCGCTCCTAGACCGATTAGTTCCAAAAATCAATTTTAACTGCCTTGTTCTTAAGCATGAAACCAGTGTTCTAAAAGTCGCTAGACGGTAGTTGTACGGCATGGGGGCCTAGTGCCTAGATTTTGTAAATGGGGCTAGGCAGTAGGCAATTTTTTTAATATATTTATATGAAAAATATAATATTGCATAAAATACAAGATATCAATAATACTAAAAAACTCAAAAAAATCATAAAATGGGATTATGAGAATTAGCTCAATGGTGGAGCGCTTGTTTTGCGAATTGCCCATTATCAAGATTTCAATGTGAAAGGGGCAATTGATTTAAGATTTTGACATGAGCGATTTGGGGGATTTTTGATTTAGCGATTTGGGTTTTGAGGGGGGGGGAGGAGAGAAGCGTGGGGGTCGGGGGTTTTGAGAATGTGAGGATTTAAGTGAACCAGTTCACTTAACACAAAAAAAATTGCCTAGACTCGCCTAGACCCGTCCCAGACCTGTTTAGGCAGCCAAACCAATTTTTTGAAAGGCCCAGGTCCTAGGCAAGTCGGCTGGGGGACAACCTAACGCCTAGGTGGGGCCTAGGCGACCACCTAGGGGGATTTTTTTAGAACATTGCATGAAACTCTTTAAACAAGAATTCACCTTACAACGTCAATAAAATAATCGAAACAATTTCGACATCTGATTTATTAGCTTTAAAGCTATCCACTATAATTTATTCCCACAAAAACATAAGCTCCCAGATTCTATAGTCTTTTCAAGCGCCCGAACTGAAGGCACTAATTTGAAAAAGTTTATTAACAACAAAATGAACTGACGCTCAGAAATAATTGAAAACTATATCAAGTAACAAGCAATTTATAAAACATCGCTTTAATCATTAAACATGTTAATGTACAAACATATATCAATGCAAATATTAGAAGAGGAATATCTAGAATACAACGGTGATCATACTAGCAACCGATGTATGATGCCTAATGCGATACTTGTCTAATAATTTATGCATATCATACTATGTAAATAATTAGATACAAGTATGAGAAGAATATGTAGTATGCAAGGGGGTTTAGGTATGCCCATTTCTTAATGCGGTCAACGCTTCATATTCTGGTTGACAATGCATACCCCGCTATCATCCGTGGTTGGAATAGTTATATTGCGCTAGCAAATTTAAACACTCGTACAGTGGACACATTGAGAGTTCAAATGAGTTACTTAGATCCCCGACTCATATACCATCATATAAATGTTGATGCCTAACACATGAGTAATACAATTATAAGTATGATAATAACGCAAAACAATCTCGATATTCAAAAACGTCATAAGACCACTCCTGTACATGCATTCCTACTTAAACTGCATAAAATGATGCATAATGATATAAATTAAAGTGACCATCCATAATTATTACTAACGTCAATATAAGCCAAAACCGATAACAATTTCATATTCATGAAAATACACAAATAATATATTAATCCTAAATTAATAGTTGCACATCAACACAACACATCTCATAAAATAGTCATAGAAAATACACTCAACATAACAACAACACAGATCAATAAGTATTTTATAAGCTACATTCTATAAGGTATAAGTATCTGATTACTTGGTCGGCAAAATAACGAATTGACTATGAAACCTGCAAATGACTGAAACCTGCAAATGACTCCTCACATCCAATCCTCCTATTAGAAAATAATTATAATCTAATTAACAATGTAAATATACTCATAATCTTAACAGGTAAACCTGCTTTTTACACATAACCCCCTTCTATGCACTTTTATCAGATAAGCTCTCCATAATATATAAATTACATGAGAAACCTACTATATATAAATTTCCTATTTCTTAATCACTAAAGGCTATCAAATAAAAAAACAAGTTATGCAATATAATTAATATTAGTAATATCATTAATAAATATTCTGGGCTATTACAATTCTTTTGGCTCATATTAATTTGCTCCATATGGTTATTTGTCATTTTCACTTTTGTCATACTTGTAGACCTGTTTTTGATTTAGAACCAAAGGTTCAAAGGATGTTTATATTGGAAAGAAAATGTTTAAATAGCTGGAGGTAATTGAGCTATGTGTGAAGTAATATATGATCTCTCTCTCCATTAGGCCTACTTTTTGTAGTTGAGAACTTGAGATGAAACTCGTAATTACTTTAGTATGCCAAAGTTAACATAGAGCTGGGATGGATTTGGCAGTCTGCCAGCTTCTTATTTTTGAAATTGGTAATAGCCAATTTCATCTCCATTATGTTCTCAACAAGGAGGCCACCTACCGCCACATCAGAATTGGTTTCAGCTCCAGTCCCTCGGATGCATGGAAGTACTGAACTCTATGTATTATGATCTCTCCTCTCCAATTACATATGGAGACAATTTTACTTGTATAGCCAAACACAACCGGAATTGTTTTTCAAGTGAAGGCAGTTTGTAGCATACCAATATGTACCTCCTCTTATAACACTTAGCTATCCCAATTTTGTGATTGATGCAGGAATAGTTGTGACCTCTTTAAACTTGTTACCTTGTGGAAGACTTGAAGGTGGGCGAATCGCTCAAGCGCTCTTTGGGAGGACGACTGCTGCCTTGCTGTCTTTCACAATGTCCCTCCTCCTGGGAATTGGTGGCCTCAGTGGTAGTGTTCTCTGTTTGGCCTGGGGATTGTTTGCCACCTTCTTCCGAGGTGGAGAGGAAATACCTGCACAGGACGAGATCACCCCCCTCGGTGATGAACGCTATACCTGGGGTTTCGTACTCGCTGTCATTTGCTTTCTCACTCTACTTCCCAATGGTGGTGGCACGTTCTCAAGCTCGTTCTTGAATCCTCCATTCTTCAGGGGTGACATTTGATTGAAAGCGTTTCAATGTGGGCTCTAGGAGGGTGTCTAGATGTATGTAATATAGTTTGTTGATAAATGATAGTGATTATTTCTTTTGAGGGAACTGTAATAATGTATATATCTCTAATCTCTAATCTCTAATATTATAAGGGGAGAAGGCCTTAGTGTCGTTTGTAAATATTTTGCCATTCTACCAACCCATGTAACACACGTGCATAACTATTATAAAGGAGGTTCTAAGTTCAAATTAAGACTACATCTAAATTTTTATTTTAAAAAATTATATTTATTAAAACGTGTATCGCATGTGTAAACTGGAAAGTAAACGGAATTTAACTGAAATTTTAATAACAAGAAGAATATTGGTATTAGTTATAATATAGGTTAACAGTAATAATTGTAAAATAAAATTTTTAATGGCCTATTATGGGTATATTATTATTATTATTATTATTTTTTTTATTTTTGAGGGAAATTATTATTATTATTATTGAAGGAAATTATGGGTATATTGTTAAGTGATGGTTTATGTGCAAATTTTAAGTGTTGGAGGACTAGATGTGGCATGCCAATCTGTAATATTATAATAGGAGGATTAGAGTTGTCGGTTTGTGAACATACTAATTATGTGTATTGAGCATATATAACTAATATGACGAAAGTTTTAGGTTCAAGGGTAGATTACATGAGAGTTTTCCTTTTTAGAAAAATAAAAAATTATTAAGATGTGCATTATGTGTAAATTATGTGTAAATTATTAGTCATCAATAATGTCACCCCAACCATATGTAATATCATAATGAAAGAGTTGGTGTTGTCATTTGTAAACAATTTGTAATTTATAGATAATTAACCATTTATTTTTAAGTGGAAGTTATATTAAGTATTCATTTACTCAACTGTTGTTAGTTACCATAAAAACCTTCAAAGTTCAAATTTATTTATGACATAATTATTTATAAAAATGTCACTCATATAAAATATAAGTCTGTGCTACTAAGGGTAATTTGTAAAGAGTGTGTATGAGTAAAGGGAGGTCTTAGGTTTGAGATCAGATTACATCTTATTATCTACTCAAAAAAAAAAAAAAATAGAACGTGCATAGCACGTGCATATTACTATCTATACAGTATATTATGCTAAATCACTTTTGGTCCAAGAGTTTTTCTAATTTCTTTCTTTTTAAAACAAATAAAAGTGAGTAAATGTAGGGGACAATCCTTCACTATTTCTCCTTCCAAATTTAAAAATGTAATTATATTTCCTTAACCAAACCTTAAAAAAGCGTCCAATATTGTAAAGATATTGTTAGAGAATTCTTTCAAAAATAGTTTTGTTATTTTCTCATTTATAAAAAAAAAAATATGTACAATATATGTATATATGTAATATATGTGCAATATATTGTTCAGGTTATACTAGTTTTTATTTATTAAACAGAGAGCAAAATGGTTGACGGGTGTGCCCAAACGCATTGCCCCAAGCTCCAATCGTCCAAGCTAAAGTACTTGAAGCCCATTCCTTCGTTCATTCATTCAGAGGCCCACTACCATTCACCGTCACGCAAAATATTTGATGTGCTGCTGGACCTGGTGGCGGAGGATGATTCTTAACCTTCAAAACTAAAACCCCCAACAAAAAACTCAATTAAAAAAATTAAGGACTGAGGAGGGCTGAGGCTGAGGTTTGTGTCTTTCAAGAAGGAGAAGGAGAAGGAGATGGTGTCGCTCATCACTCTTCTTCAATGTCTCTTCTGAGGGGCCGTCGCTTCCTTTCTAGGGTTTATCCTTCTCTCCCAATTCAACCATAACAAGATGAAGAATATCCTTCTCTCCCAATTCAACCATAACAAGAACCACAACATTCCTACTGCAAGTGTCGATGATGATGATGATGATGCATTGGTTGCGACGTCTCAGAAAAATGGTGGTCAATTCGTGTCGGATTAGTCACATGGGCCTGATGTCATCGTTGTGGGTGCAGGTATAGGCGGATCTGCCCCGAAGTTTTTTAAAATAGGACAAAAATTCCTTCGGTTAATTTTTTTTTGCAGAAATAACGTGAAATTACAGAAATACCCCCACTCTCTTCTTCCTCTCTTTTCAGTTCATTTTTTCTCTCCTGTTTTTCTCAGTTTTTCTTGGTGGATGATGTCGATGGTGGTCGGCGTGGGAATGTATTTGGATTGTAAACCCGTTAAGAGGTGAGGGTAGTTTCGACATTTCATACTTTTCTTAACGGGTTTAAACCCGTTATGAGATCTATTTGGAGAATATTTCATTAACTTAACAGAAAACGTAACGGCAGGTGCTTTGTCGTCCATATTTAAAAACTTTGGGTGCTGTTTGAGAATTCGTATAAACTTTGGGTGTTATTTGGTCATTTTTCCATGACTAAATTTGAAAAAAACCCCTTGAACTATACCCTTTATGTAGAAAACCTCACTAAATTTTTTTATGTGCAGAAAACTACACTCAAGTATAGTTGCAAAAAACACACTCCGACGGTGTGAGCTTTCTGCTAAAGTTGAGTGAGGTTTTTTGACAACAATGAGAAAGATGCATGATATTTTCTGAACCAACTTGCAAAGATGAATGAGGTTATCTAATACAAGCAGAAAATTTAGAGGTGGTTTTTTGAAAATATACTTCGGGGGGGGGGGGGGGGGAGGGGAGGGGGGTTGCAACCATACTTGAGTATGGTTTTCTGCGTAAAAAAAAGTTTAGTGAAGTTTTCTGCATAAAGGGGATAGTTCAAGGTTGTTTTTTTTTCCTTTCAAATTTAGTCTTTTTCCATATATATATACTAGGTTTGCCCGTTGAAATGTGCCTACGACACGTTTTCGGAACAGTGCACCTGGTTTGATTATATAAAATAGTTTTAGAAGTCCAGCAAATTAATTGAAGTGAGAAACATATTATATGAGGAAGCATCATATCTACCTTTAAGCTCAACCATTGCCTTCTTGATCATTAGTTTGAACTTATCTGGAATGCATATAGTTTGTTAGAAATACTGCATATAGTTTTTTTTAACTTCAACATCACTTTTAGATACTTGTAATAGTTATGCAAGAACATGATCATATAGGTTTTATAGAGCTTACGTTGATCCCATAACCAATATGAGCATGTCTAAATACAATGGTAACCCAAGTGCAGGTGTGAAGGTATCTACAAATCCAAGAATCTAAACATTTGTTTGTCTGAGACTCATTTTGCAATTGAAATACCTGATATTATTATTTCAACCAAAATATAATACACGAAGTTGTCAAAACTCTAATCCAAGTTAATCATTTCTTTTTATCTCCACTTTGTCTCTCTATTGCACCTTTATAAAAATAAAAAAAAATCAAAATGGATCAATAACAAGTTTACTCTAGTTGTCTTTCTTGAGTGGAGAGTTTGCATCCTTCACTAGTAAACTCCAGTCATCCCAATCCTATATATCCAAATATACACTAAAAGTTCTTATATGTTATGTTATCCATGGATTCTAATAACCAGTGAAGGGAACAATAATATATTATTCTGGTAAACTTCACAATAATATATTATCTTGTAGTAAAGAAATTAATGTTGCATATTTGCCAAGTTATTTTAGGTTGCTGATCAGCTTACCTGTCCTGCTATGGTTTGGAAGTGTAAATTGAGGTCACCAAATAATCCATCTCTCACTTGCGTACACCTTAAATCAAAACCAATAAAAAACTCATCAAATAAATTACCAAATTAAATTTTTTTAAACCCAAGAATAAAACAATCATATCTCTCTGAACTTAGATCCCATGCATCCACAAAATTTGAGTCAGCAAAAAACTGAGTAATCCCCTGCACACAAAATTAAAAATTAGAATAGGAATTCAGTTAATGAGATGAAATTAGAGTCGCCGCATCACATGTAGAGGCTCTCGATTCGGTGGAGGGGAGTCGCTAATACGGAGTCGCTTGATATTTACGCTCGATTTGGTGGAGGGGAGTCGCCCGATACAGAATCAACAGCGTATCAGATATCGGCGACGTCCTATTGATTGGGGTTCGACACTGGATTTGAATTTGGATATGCTTTGAGATTCGCGCTTGAGAGGACGATGGAGGTTTAGCCAATGGAATGGAAGCGAAGGTTTAAGAAAATGGTTTTAGGGATTTGGAGTTAGCGGCTTAAAAACCTTAGGGGAGAGAGAGAAATTGGAGCTCTCTGATTTGGGAAATAGAGGGAGCAAACTGGTCTGAATAGGAGAGAGAGAGAGAGAGAGAGAGAGAATTAAATAAATAAAGGAGTTGTTTTGGGAGGGGGGGAATTTGAATTTGAGTTTTGGGGGAAAATTTTTCGGGGGAGCTTAGATCTGGACCATTGATTTTTTTACTATTGAAGGAGAGCCACTTGATAGCTATTCTTTGTGTTTTATTATATAGATATATGAAGTGATAGCAAAATGAAGTAACTTGATCTATTATCTGTAGGTGTAGAGGTAATTGAGAGTGATTTGAGAGAACCGGACAGAATTGTTGGTGAATTGTTGCAGCCTGTAGGCTATCTAAAACTAAAATTGATTGAGCTGGGTCTTGAGGGTGAGCTCTAAATTACCATCACTTGTGCTCGTTGCCGAATACTATCCCAACGTTTTCATGATTATTATTTCAGATTGCCTCTTATTCACCCCTTGTCTTAAAAAAAAAAATTATTCTACTTTTGAATGGTGCACAATGTTGTAGGGTCACATGAATCTCTTAACATGGTATACTAAGATACTATCTTTTCTTCAAATTGTGTGGAAAAGATTGATGCCCAACGGATCATTGACCATGCCCTTTTTTTAATTGTAAACGGTGGGTCAAAGCCACCTGCGCTTCATTAAAAAGGTTTTAACATAACAAACAACCAAGCAAAGTGACATGATGTTCATGAGTCCATAGGTGGGCCATTATACTCATTCCGTGTAAAAAAGAGAACCCATCCTATATAAGAACCCCCCACCCCAAAAAAGATGATACAAACGTTTCCACCGCGAAAACATCCCAAAAAAGTGACAATTCCGCTATTTCGCCTACCGATCACTCCTCCCCCTGCGTCCCCCCCTCCTCAGGCTTTTGCTAGTTCCGTACCTACCGTTTGAGACCAGAATTTGATGTTAGAAATTATCCTGAATTACAGTTGTTGATGCATGATGTGTCTGTGTGTTGGTCTAAAGATTCTATTATTCATTTCTAACCAAATTCCCCAACAGATTGCCGCACCCCAATTTCCCATATGTCCCTATAACCCTCACATATATTAACATCCCTCCAGCCCCCCCCAGACGTCCAAAACTGTGTCTGGTAAGGATCCGGGGAGTTCGAGTCTATGAGTCAAGTCTCCCCATAATGGTCTAGTGTATTGGCATTGAACAAGAAGGTGATCCACCATTTCACTATCCAGTTGACGCATAACACTGTTTCCCGGTCCTTGCCACATATGCTTTGCCAAGTTGTCCCTGGTTAGAATGACATTTCTAATAGCCAGTCAGTTGAACGCTCTAATCTTAAGGGGGACTCCAACCCTCCATATCGAGTAATGGGCCCGCACCCCCCATCATTTAGCCATTCATAGGTAGATTTTACCGAGAATACACTACCTTCCCCTGCCACCGAACTCATCTTGTCTTTATGCTCCTCGCCCGTTGATTTCCAATCTTGTAAAAATAGAATTAGCTCCTGCTTTTGTCTTCTGGCCTCCCTGCTTAGTCTACCCGATATCCTCGGTCTCCAACCTGCATTTCTCCATTGCCTCGCGACCCAGTTGTTTTTGTCAGTGGACAATTTGTAAATTTCCAGAAATCTTCTCGATAGGTTGATCGGGCCATACCATTTGTCTTTCCAGAATTTGTAAATTTCCAGAAATCTTCTCGATAGGTTGATCGGGCCATACCATTTGTCTTTCCAGAAGCAAATTGTTGCCCCATTCTCAATGGAGAAGGTTGTTCCTGCCAGAAAAATGTCCGGAGGGGGGGGGGGGCAAATCCCAACTGAACCCCACCCCAAATGCTAAAGCAAACACTGGACTCGGTTCGGTTTCATTTTCTTTACATTTGTACAATTTTCAATTGGTTCATTTTTGTTTTTCTTCTCCTTCTCTGGTTTTGTGCCTCTCAATCAAAGTTGTTTTTTTTTCTTCTACACATTTTAATCACAAAATCTTCTTAAGCCCTTGTGAGATCTTCATGATGCTTCTTCTCGATGCAAATATTCACCACCTAAGGTAATCTTTTGTCTCAAAAAGAATCCTTGATTTCTTTTTGTGCACAAGAGTACTTCGCTAGGAAGCACGGATACTTCCAAATGGCCAACGTACCCGTGTCGGGTGCGTATAGGGTGCCGATACTCCTTGGGTACTCCTGGATGCGTACCCAAGGAGCACCCAATTTTTAAAATGCATTTTTCACAACTTTTAGACAATTATATTTGAATAAATGTATGGGGTCCTAGACTAATTTCAAAAGTTTGTTGTTTACAATTATGCGCAAACACAAAACAAGACTACCCAAAGATTTGATAGTTAGATTATCATTTCTTTTCTCTAAAATGCTCATAATTATACTGTATTCTTATAATTCTATGTGATGGTTTAAATGTTTGCATTTTTAATAAGAAAAATATTTTATATCTATAAATATAATATAAATTATTTTATATTTAACGTACCCACCAACGCACCCGTATCCTACTTTTTTGTAAAATCATGTATCCCCGTACCTGTGTCATGTCGTACCCACACTCCGTACCGGTATCCGTGCTTCATAGGTACTTAGTCACCACCTGGCTCACTGTCCGTCCCACATGGTCTTGAGCATCCTTCTTGTTTGAAAGAATTGTGTTCCTAGTTTTCCATTTTCATGCTACTTTGAGAGTTGAAAGAATTGTGTTGCTGCTGCGGACCTGGAAAATCGTCCCCCTATTGTTGTTGTTGGCAACATTTTATTTAAGTTTTAATTAGTAGTGCAATATAATTTTAATTCTGAATTCTTCCCCAAATATAATTTATGAGTTGCAAATTCTCTCTTTTCTTTTCTTTTCTTTTCTTTTCTTTTCTTTTCTTGATAGATTGATTGAGTTGTGCTTTTGACAGGCCGGGCCAGGTGGATTAGATGCAGTTTTTGTTAATGCAATTCTTTCTGGGATTCAGTAGTGTATGCAATTTGAATTTGGAGGCAAGTCATATGAACACCTGATCTATAACCTGGTTTTCGGTGCGCGCGCGCACACACACATATGCTCGCTGCACAGACTTGTGGTAACTTATTACAATGTTTATTTGGCAGTTCAGATGGCTTGGGGAAAGGAAAGCCAGTTTTAGATTGTGTAGGCCTTATAATTGAGATATTCCATGCTCATGCATGCTGAGACCAAAGAAGCAAAACTACAGGTCTTACTGTTTTGAAAATTCTTTCGTATAATTGGTTTAGTATTATCTCTCTCCTTCATCAGACCCTATACTGTTTTTTCCCTTTTATTTCTATTAAGCATTTGTTCAGCAAAGGAGCCTGTTTTATGTAGAGTTTACTTATTAAAATTATGCACTTATTGGCAGTTGTTAATTTACTGTGGACAAGTGTATGAATATACTTGCATGTTTTCATGTAATCAGTCAGAATTAGCAGCTCTAATGTACAAGAAACAGTAGGCTAGTGTGTGTGCGCGGTCCTGGTGGCCGTCTTACCTTCGGAACAGGTGGAGAGGCTCAGGTTGTCAGTGCTCGCGGGTGAATTTAATGCAGTTACAATACCTCCCTTTTTCAACATACAACAGTTTTTTTACTCGACACATTTCTTTCATAGACAGTTTATTACATGTAACCAAGATCATACATAAATCAGAAACAGATATATATTCCTTTACACCTGAAAGCTTCTGTTCGACAAATCTTTACTGGTTAAGAAGAAACTTGTGCAGATAAAATACATATTATTTTATTTTTTAAAAATTTAAAATTTTTATTTGTGTGTGTATGTGTATCTTTGTGTGTCAGTATTTTGGTTGAAAATCTTATTTCCACTACATATTGGGAGTAACGAACCCAAGACCTCCCACCTGCCATGTGAGAGTTTATGCTGTTGGAGCTGATGCAATTGGCATGAAAGTACGGTGTTGATTTCGGTGTGTATGACTTTTGAAAATCTATAGCACTAAGTATGCAACCCTATAATCTCAAACAATTATTACGAGATATTGAAATATCATTATTTCTCAGAAAATACTTCTTACAAGAGTCGACCAATATGTTAATTTATATAAAGTTTGAGACATTGTTGACTTTTGAAAATATATAGCACTAAGTATGAAACAATATAAACTCAAACAAAAATTAAATTTCTTCTCTGAGAATACTTCTAGCAAGAGTCAATCTATGTGTTAAATTTATATAAACGTTTTAAGGCATTGTTGAAGATAGAAATTTTGTTGTTGTTTACTCTCTTATGCAAGATATTTAGCTGAAAAGAGTTAAGAGTATTTCTGCAGGAGGGGAAGTGGGGGACATGGTTTTATTGGTGGTGCTGGAGAAACTGAACTGCAGCTTCAACATATATGGTACATTCTCTGCAACTGATCTGATATATAATCTTTATATTCTATTTGTCTGCCAATTCTCTCAGAGTTTGATGTAAAATTTCAAAAACCTCATTCCAATAGTTTGCCAACACCTTTTTTTTTTTTTTAATAATTAGGATAGAGTCATGAAGACTCTAGCCAGATATATATATAACCATAAAGTATTACAAACAATAGAGAAGTAGCAGGCAACAAAGCCAAGATCAGGAGAAAAGGGAAACATGGACACATACATCCCAGCCTCTATAGAAGAGGACAAAAAGAAAACATACTACAAAATAAGCAGATGAAGCATAAACATTCACATATATAAAAGATCTAAACTAAGGATCTAAGATCACAATATCATCTCCATCATCATTAAACTGGTTATCCTCATAAGCAGCCTGCATGGATTGCACAAGAAGAAATCTAGAGATGTACTCTTGCCAATGATTAGTCATATTCGAAATAGAGGAAAGTGTAGTCGGGATAGGATCAAACCCAAAACTTCTTGATCAGTCAGACCAACATCCTCTGGGCAGGACTATTACCATGAAGAGCATCCTTCACATCCGCTTGAACATCATCCTCAATGATTGTCAGGGATTCGTTTCCCGAGAGCGTTTGAAGTTGCCATTAAAAGGGAAAGTTGGAAGAACTAGGGTTGAGAAGAGAAGATTTGGGGAAGAAATTGATTTTATTCATTGATATTTTCAGAACTTACAGCTCATCCTATATAGGGAAGGAAGGGGGGGGGGGGGGTTACGCTACAGGACAATACAGTAGACACGTGCGATACGCACTAAAACGTCTCCCGCCCTCTTCCCGCCATCAGCTATTTGAAAAAGGTGCGTTAAGCACGTAAAAACTCAAATACAGACTTGAATACAAAAACAGGAAAAAGAAAGGTAACCAGCTGATCAACTAAACCCATGGCGTTGTTGGCTTGGTCGATGACTTCTCTGGCAATACTCCGATGGTCAAGACGATGATCCTGACAACTCCACGCCCCTTAAAAATGAGCTTGTCCCAAGCTCAATACTAGAAAATCTCCGTCGTAAATCATTTCCAACTAGCGCTTCTCCAACAAAGTGAACCAGATCTGGGTTGTTTAGATTGATAAGCTTTGAGAGTGCTCGCATCAAGGGTTCATTATCCTGCATCCTTCCAGCAGTATCAACAAGTACAACATCTGAATTATTACGAGCAACCTCCTGAATAGCTTCCTTTGCCACAATTGCAGGATCTTTTTCATAGCCTTTCTCAAATATAGGTATCTGGAGCCTACGAGCATGTGTTCTTAGCTGCTCAACAGCACCAGACCTAAAGGTATCACATACCAGGTCCATTTCATGGTCTAGAACATTAAGGACACTTTCAGTTCCGTTCTCAAAGACCTTCTCGACAAATTGATGAAGAGTGAGGGAATGATCATCCACTTCGATGACCCCAGTGGGCCTTCGTTTGGTAAACAACTCCATCATAACTACTCCAAAGCTGAACACATCCACCTTCTTTGTCACCCTCCTCATGTACGCAATTTCTGGAGCAACATATCCGATGGTGCCTTGAAACCCCAAAGAACTTGCTTGGTTACTCCCATCAGGCAAATGGATTCGCAACATAAGTGAGGTCCCGAAATCACTCACATGAGCTTCCCAGTCTTGATTGAACAAAATATTTGATGGTTTCAGATCAGCGTGAACGGGAAATCATATCCTGAATCCACGTAGGTCAATGCGTGTGCTACGTCCACACAAACTCGAAGCCTTTCATATACTGTCCACCTTAAGCTTGATCTTTGTCCTTCGTTTTGGTGGTGAATCACTTTTTCTAAGCTCCCATTCTGCATGAATTCAAGAGCAAGCGCCTTGAGTGTCTCTCTCCCCCAAGCATTGCCAACGATTTTCACCAGGTTCTTGTGCCTTAGTTGGATCAGAATCTCCAGCTCTCTAAGGAAAGACTTGTTGGACTCAGATGGGAACTCAACTATGTTCAGCTTCTTCACTGCAACTACCTGTCCAGTACTTTCAATTCTTTCTTTATAGACGGTGCTCAGATTGCTCCCACCAATTACATTCTCTTCACAGTAAAGATCAGTCATGTTCTCTATTTGGCTTCGTGAGAACTCCTTCAGAGTCGAAACTATCGTAGGCGCTGCCATCAGATCATCAACCCCATAGATTTTCTGCGACAAATTTCCATCCGTAGCCATTATACTTTTACTGCCACCACATTTAATTCCAAAGGAATAATAGATCGGAGAACCATGATAGCATGACCTGTCCCTTTGAAGATAGTTTAATCCAGAAGGCAACACACTGCAATGCTCAACTGTTAGAAACTTCTCATATGAAAATTTCCTGGGTTTTAGATGAGCAACTTTGTGAAATCTCAAAATCATCTCCGCACAATCCTTGAGTTGTGATTCTTCATAGCGAGCATGTTTCCTCATAAGACCTGTCCAAGCTGGGGCTATTTGGGGGGTGCATCGTGCAACATAAATTGCCGATGCACACAGCAAGGATGGCCTATATTTTGAAGCTTCATATTCCATGAGACATAATTCGATAAGATAGAATACTAGTTCTTCAAGCTTTTTGTCAGATTGGAAAAGGTCCAGATCATCAGGTCCCTTTGATTCATTTACAGATGAACGTGAAGAGACCCCTAGTTCAGTATCCTCTCTAATCACCACTTCCTCATAGCTGCTGGCAGTTGTTTCATTCAGGCTGACATTCTCCAGACTATCGTGGGTAGAACTGCTCTGTGGCTCTTTGGTAATAGTATCGTTTTGAAAAGAAAACCAGTTGGACGTGAAAAGATTGCTCCCATTATCATCCCCAAGCCTCAGGAAAGAGATCACAACTTCTGCAGACTCATCATCAAAATATACATCCTCATCTGCATCATCATTATCACAAGTGTTGTATCTGAAGGCCTGACTAAGATTATTTGCTAAGGCTGTTACATCAGTCTCTATCATTGATCTCCTCATCATCACTATCCCTAATCTGGTCAACAATTGCGCTGCTATCATTATCTTTAATCCTAGTGTCAATTGCTTGCACTTCTTCACCGTCTCCAATCTCTTCAGGGTTCTCAGAACTAAGTTCCTCTGGTCTCAGGCCAATAGGAACTTCAACACCATCAGCTTCTTGAAGGTCAATAACCTGAGAAAAAATAGATAATACAAGTAGAGCATTACTGGAAATATCTAATGCTTTAGGATCCAAAGAGTGGACTGTGGTTTCAATTTTCTCTACAACAAGTTCAGAGTCATTTTCAGACACAGAGTTCATCACAATTTCATCTATTTTCTCTGCCATTCCCTCCACCCATCTCTGCATTGTTTCTAACACCAATTGCCAGACTTTTTCAGAAATTTCCAGCCAACAATACCCAACTAACACTGATGTTAACTTTGCAAGAATCAGCTGGGTGGGCAATGGAAAAACTAGGGAAGCATTGGATGAAGAAGCAGAGGACACCTCATGCGCAGTTAAAGAAGTAACATTAGTACTATGCTTCTGAAACAAACTCAGTAACAAATTCTTCTCTCTGTCAAGGGTTGCTAAAAATTTTGCTCTAGCAACATTTTCACATATTGGTGGGGGCCATCTATCGAGCACTATCTTATCACTGCCAACTACACCCTTGAGAGCGTCAAACTCCGCCCTCTTGACATTTCGTTGAAAACTCATTCAGAGAACAAATGCCTTTGAGACATTACTGCAAACACTTGGCAGATGATTCGGAATTGAAGCAAAGATTGTGGAAACTTCAATCATAAGTTTCTCCTCATTTTCTTGTTCATGCATTTCATCAAACACATTCAACAACTCTCCACTCCCTTTTTCATTGGCTTCAACAGTCAGCAATCCTTCACTATCTATTACAGCTCCCTTCTTAATTTGAGATCTAAACATATTTCCACCATCACAACAACCTTTAGAATTAAAAGAGTTTGTGTTAGGATTAGTTATCTCCCTCCTTTCAACCCGTTGAAGTGCTATCGAGAACAATGGGGTAGTGGGGATCAGTGGCGTGGTATGTGGTTCTGGGTTGGAAGGTTGAGGCTGAATCATCGGAATCTGAGGAATAGTGGAACGATCGGAACGAAAACAAGCTGGTTCATATCTTGGAGTAGTGGGAAGCTGTGGATTGGATTGCTGCAATATCGACATCATCGCATCCAATTTCTTTTCCAGTTTGGTCATCCTCACCTCAAACTCTCCATTGAGAGAACCGAGTTGCTTCTCTATCAATTTTGACTGCAAATTGATCGCTCGAATGCCCTCCTTCACTGATCGGATACCCTCCCTCACCGTCAACGTGCCTCCGGTGAAGGTCGGCTCTGATACCACTTTGTCAGGGATTCGTTTCCCGAGAGCGCTTGAAGTTGCCATTAAAAGGAAAAATTGGAAGAACTAGGGTTGAGAAGAGAAGATTTGGGGAAGAAATTGATTTTATTCATTGATATTTTCAGAACTTATAGCTCATCCTATATAGCGAAGGAAAGGGGGCGGTTACGCTACAGGACAATACAGTAGACACGTGCGATTCACACTAAAACGTCTCCCGACCTCTTCCCTCCATCAGCTATTTGAAAAAGGTGCGTTAAGCACGTAAAAACTCAAATACAGACTTGAATACAAAAACAGGAAAAAGAAAGGTAACCAGCTGATCAACTGAACCCATGGCGTTGCTGGCTTGGTCGATGACTTCTCTGGCAATACTCCGATGGTCAAGACGATGATCCTGACAATGATAATAGAATCAGATTATGAACAGCAGCAACATTAGAAACAGAAGAGCTATTGACATGACCACTGCTAGCATTGGGGATGAAAGACTTGCAAGTATCAATAACGGCAGACGAATCTGACCAAAAAGTGACATGAAAACAAATAGATTGAAGGATATTAATAATATCAGAATATTTTTTAAGGAAAAATCTATTCTTTCTTTATTTTCAAATTAGCCATATTAAAGCCATCATAATCATATCCCATTGAAGTCTAAGAGTCTTAGAAATTCTTTTCACTCTCCATAAACCCCACCAAGATTTAATAGAAGGAGGAAAACCTCTGAATTTAAAAGTCATTTTTAGAATAAGTCAGATTTGTTTAACAAAAGAGCATTTCAGAAAAAAATGTGTAAAGCAGATTCATCAGAGCAAGAGCAAAGAACACATTTTTGTCCAATGGCAAGATTTCTTTTGTTTAAATTGTCCATAGTAAGATGTTTGTTATCAATAGATAACCAAACTAAAATTCTAACTTTAAGAGATGCAATATTTTGCCAGATATAGTTATAAAAAAGGAAGATTTCGCCTCCTGCATTAAGGAAATTATAAAATGACTTAACAGAAAAACAACTCAAGGAGTTCCATCTCCATCTAAAACCATTTCGTGGTTTCCGATCAAATTATTTGATAGGTGAAGAAGAGAATTGAATTCATGAGTTTGTTATAAAGAAAGAACTCTTCTAAAATCAATATTCCAAGCTTTCCCATATATATTAGTAGTGTATAAGGAGAAAACAAAAGCATTAGGAGAACAAGCAATTTTAAAAAGATCTGGAAAAGTAGTAGATAAGCAACAATTACTAATCCATATATCCTTCCAAAATCTTACATTCTTACCATCACCACAAATCTTCTGTAACCCACACTTGAATGGAGCTGCAATTTTTCAAATGCCTTTCCAAAAAGAAGAACAAATAGCAGAAGAAAAATCAGAGAAGTCATCAAGAATTTTTCTACGAAAATATTTTCTCCTAATAATTCTAATCCACACCTTATCTTCAAAATTAACACAATTCCAAAACCATTACCCAAATAAAGCCATATCTTGATGTCTCAAATTAATAATCCTTAAACCCCCTTCTTGTTTGCTTTTACACACTCTAGACCAATTCATAAGACACTAGCCTTGATCAGAATTGCTAGAAGATCCCACCCAAAAAAATCACCTTCTAAGTTGATCAATCTTCTTGATAACCCAAACATGGAGATAGAAAAAAGACATCAGATAAAAGGGAATACTAGAAATAATAGAATTAGTTAGAAGCAATCTACCAGCTCTAGATAAAGATTTACCAGACCAACTGTTAAGTCTCCTTTCAATCTTATCAATAACTTGATACCAATCAGATTTGTGTAAGTTACCTATTCTAAGAGGAATGCCCAAATAATTCAGAGGGAAAGAGCCTTTAGGTCAATTGAAGAAGGCAGCCATTTCATCTTGTCTAAAAGAATCCTCTCCAATCTAGATAGTAGAAGATTTAAAGAGGTTAATCTTCATGCCAGAAACACTTTCAAAACAATAAAGAAGGAATTTAAGATTTCTAAGTTTCAAACCATCACAAGAAGAGAACAAAATAGTATCATCAGCATACTGTAAATTCAAAATGCCTTTAAAAGAGGGGAAGCCACCTAAACCTTCAATAAGACCATTATCCCAAGCCTTGGAAAGCATACAATGTAAAACATCAGCAACTAGAACAAAAAGAAGAGGAGATATTGGATCACCTTGTCTATGGCCTCTTTTGCACTTGAATTTTTTACCTTCAGAATTATTAATAATCTTAGAAGTCCAGAGTATAGGCTCTGAAAATCCAGTTAATTCATCTATGGACAAAACCCCTAGCAATCAAAATCTTTCTCAAAACCCCCCAATTAACTTTATCATAGGCTTTTTCAAAATTTAATTTTAAAAGAATACCCTCATATTTCTCAGTGTGAATGGAATGAATAACTTCTTGAGCTTGTTTGGAATGTTTAATATCATCACTGTATTTAAAACTGCATCAGTATCCTAATTTGGAATGTTTAATTTTATTATTTACTTGTTTATATGCTTTGGTTTGTTCTCAAAGTTTTTCCATTGTTTCCATACAGGCCTTTTTAAGGTTTCCTTTGGACTGGGCATTTCTTTCGGATGGTGATGTGGCAATTAATTTGTCATCTTTCTTTTAGTATCTTATTCCAAGGATATGAAATTTTTACAAAAATGATTTCATCCAAAATAGTTTTTGTTCTGAAGTACTTAAATGAAATATGAGACCTATGTATTTAGAAACAAATTCTTCTAACATACATGTCACATAATACCATTTTCATTAATTGATTTTCGCATTCATGTTCTTCTTGTAAAGTTTCTCTTGTGAGATCTGTGGCTAGTATATCAACTAATTCCGCTAGTGGCCCTTTTTTACTATTCATTTGTCTCATGTTTTGCAGAACTATTTTATTTGTATTTTCTAGACTGGTTAGCCATCTCAAGGCATAACCTTCCCAATAGCTTGTGGCAAAATGTAAATAATCTGATATCGTCATAGTCGGAAGAATATAAACAGTTTCGTTCATTTTTTGTAGCTGATTTGCTAGATATTTTAAAATATTTTTATATGGAACATGGTCTATATTTAACACCATGCCATGATTTCCCGAATTTTGAGAATTTATTGTTTTATATGTATTTCTAGAGGAATGATGTTGAATCCAATCACATCTATACATAGGTCTCATGTGACATATGTATGCTAGAAGAATTTGTTTCTAAATACATAGGTCTCTTTCGCTTGCCACGCCAGTTTTTCCTCAACCAGCTCCTCTCGTGACAGCTCTTCCCGAACCTTCTTCTCCTTCGCCATATCCGCTTTCATCTTCCTCATCTGTTGGAGATCGTCGTTATGACCCATGATCTTCTTCCGACCCACCTTGGCCAATAAAGCCCGCTGAAGGAGCGCCTCGCGCCTCCATCTCAATTCGGCTCCATTGATGGCCGCCTACAAGAAGCAAGGAGTGTAATTCAACGTAACGAAATAAAAGAGAAGGGGAAGAGATCACGAGGTGTCGACAATAAACAAACACCCTTACCAGAATAAAAGCCTACGCCCAGCGGACATAAACCTCCTCCGACTATTTCTTCAGAGCTGCATGGTCGCAGGGAGTAGCGAGGTGATCGACCATCTGCAGAGCGTTGAGACGCTCCACCAACAAGCCCGCCATGGTTACGGACCAAGAAGGTACCCACACCTTCGCCGACGAAGGTGGTTTCGAAGGCAATACAACATTTTTAGACGACGAGGAGGGAGGCTTTGAAGCCAGCTGCTTCACCACTGGCTCAGCTGCCTTGGCCTTCGGGGCTCAGCATTTTTAAATTTCTTCCTCTTCGAGGGCTCTTTAGGCTCTGATGGAGCAGGATGCTTTTGCGCCTTCGCCTTCAAGGCTGCACGCATCTCCTTCAGCGTTAGTCACCATACTTGTATGCAGAAAGAGGGCAAGACAAGGAGGATGGAGGTAAGGAGGAAACACAAAATTGAAAGTGAGGCGAGTAAACGGAAATGAGTAAAGGAAAGTATTTATAAGGGAAATGAGACATCGATTACTGCATCTGGTACGTGACACCACGCGTGAACACGCATGTGAGGCGCACGTGCAAAACCTCTTAGAACTTGGCTCACAGTTCGTCCCTCAACCCTCAGCAGGGTACTCTGAGTCACTCACGAATTTCTTCGCAGCTAGGCTCGCGCCTTGTGCCTCAACCCTCGGTGTGGTGCTCCGGGTCACTCGCCAATTTCTTCATAAACCCAGTCATAAGTTGGCCCCGCGAAATTCATCGCACATGGGCTCGTACCTTGTCCCTCGGTACATCGTGTCGTGCAGTTATCACATACTCGCTAAATGGCCAAAATACACGCAAATACTTTATTATCAAGATATAAAAGGTGCACTTCGTGATTACATTCGCAAGGTTACATGAGATAGGCAACATCTGGCCTTATGTTCGCGACATCAGTTTCCAGGGGATGGATGCCTACTTCTGACGAACCGAGACACCCTTGGACACTAGCGGCATTGGAAGACTCGACCACTCCACTTTGGGCGTCCTCGGGAGCCCTCAATCCGGAACATGTCCCCGGGTAAGGATCATGCCTCGAGAACGGACTCCAAAAGATAGACGTCGAGCACGCCTCTTAGAGCTTGACCATCACGTCCTTAAGCACCCTAGGGCCTATTCTCGGTCATGAGTACTGTGGATCTCACTTCACTTCCGACTTTGTCCTTGTTTGATGTAAACTTAACCCTAAATAGAGAATTTTCAAGAATTTTAAAGGATTAAATTTACCAACATGTAATGCAGATTAAGTTAGAAATTATAACTGTTAATTAGTTTGATGGATTTTTAGAAATTGAATTAAGTTTAACAAGCTCAATTAACGATTCAGTTCTAACAATTAATAATTATATACCTACACGTTCTTAGCAAGTAAAAGATGCAATAATGATTTGTACTCTAATAGGCAAGTAGAAACGCTCACTCTCAATATTTGTGGACGACAAATAAATGAAATAATATAACAGAGATGATAAGACAGTAATACAAATATTTGAGAAATGGAAAGAGTTTTCCGGGGTTGCAAATAGGGAGTACAGTGAAGAGGAGGGGTTGTGATGGCAGAACAGCGGGAAGGGGCGGCTACAGGGTTTCGGCGGTCAATGGTGGTGGTCGTCGGTTGTGGAAGACGAGGGGAGGCCGCAGTCGACGGAAGGGGCGACTAGGGGATGTAGGCGTGGGGTTGTCAACAGGTGGAGGCGAGGGAGTTGACGACGGCTGCGAGAAGGGGGCTCGGGGTGGTCGATTGGAGAGGGAGAGGCCGGTGGGGTGTTGCGGGATGGTGGTGGTGGTGGTCAGAGATGGTGGTCGACGAGGTTTCGATTGGTGGTGGTTGGAGTGGCGATAGGGATGAAGGAGGAGTAGAGGTGTTGGGTCTCGGGGATCGACGACGAGAAGTAGAGAAGGGTTTTGGGTTATAAGTGAATTGGGGATTAGGGTTTGGGTTTTTTAATTTGGAAATTTGGGTGTAGTTTTAGAGTTTATCACAAATCGTAATACTTTATTAGAACTTCTCACAAACTCTAACAATTCTCTCAGTTGTCTCACACAAAAAGAGGGATGAAGAGCAATAACTCAACACAATAATTTTGTCAATCAAGAATAGCATATTTTCTCATTATTCTCAAAGCCTATTTATAGGCTTAAAACAAATCTAAAAAAATCTCTCAAATAAACTACATATGGCTAAATCTCAAAATAAAAATAAAACAGATTTGATGTCCTCATCATTGTCACTTCACCTTCTAGTACCCGATTTTTAAGTGTGTATAACCAAACTTACCTAGTCCTAAGGGTCCCGTTCTGAACTTATCTTTATAAACATGGGTTGATCCGTCATCGCTAGACACCCTACTCCTACACTGGAGTTACAAAGCTTACCGGACCCGGACAACTTGTTTCGAAGCTCAACCTAATTGCCAATATGGTTAGTTTTGAGTAAATGAATGTACAAAGTTTATAAAATGAATGCTGTGTGTTACCCGGTTGGTGTTATTATCTTTTAGTTCCTAAAAAATAACATTATGGCATGAAGACTAAGTAACATTGTTGGATACTAGTAGATTACTAGATTAGATATACCTACCATTGTATCGAACACTAACTAATTTGGTAGTGTAATAATATTATACTAGGTTTGCCCATTGACACGTGCCTACGGCACGTCTTCGGAACAGTGCACCTGATTTGATTATATAAAACAACTTTGGAGGTCCAGCAAATTAATTGAAGTAGCAAACATATTATATGAAGAAACAGTATATTTACCTTTAAGCTCAACCATCGCCTTTTTGATCATTAGTTTGAACTTACCTGGACTGCATATAGTTTGTTAGAAATACTGCATAAAGTTTTTTTTAACTTCAGCATCACTTTTAGATGCTTGTAATAGTTATGCAAGGACATTATCATATGGGTTTTATAGAGCTTACTCTAATCTCATAACCACTATAAGCATGTTTAAATACAATGGTATCGCAAGTGCAGGTGTGAAGGTATCTACAATACTAATAATCTAAACATTTGTTTGTCTGAGACTTAGTTTGCAATTGAAATACCTCTTATTATTATTTCAACCAAAATGAAATACATGAAGTTCTCAAAATTCTAAACCAAAGTAATCATTTCTTTTATCTCCACTTTGTCTCTCCATCGCACCTTTATGGAAGAAAAAATCTAAATGGATAAATAACAAATTTACTTTAGCTGTCTTTCTTGAGTGGAGAGTTGGCACCCTTCACTGGTAAACTCCAGTCATCTCAATCCTATATATCTAAACATACACTAAAAGTTCTTATATGTTATGTTATTAGTTCTTATATGTTATGTTATCCATGTTTTCTAATAACTAGCGAAGGGAACACTTCACGATAGTATTTTCTTTTATAGTAAAGAAATTAATGTTGCATATTTGCCAAATTATTTTATGTTGCTGGTCAGCTTACCTGTCCTGCTATGGTTTGGAAGCCCAAATTGAGGCCACCAAATAATCCATCTCTCACTTGCGTACACCTTAAATCAAAACCAATAAAAAACTCGTTAAATAAATCACCAAATTAAAATTTTTTAAACTAAAAAATAAAACAATCATACCTTTCTGAATTTAGATCTCATGCATTCGAGTCAGCAAAAAACTGAGTAATCCTCTGCACATATAAAATTAAAAATTAGAATAAGAATTCGGTTAATGAGATGAAATTAGAGCGTCGCATCACACATAGAGGCTCTCGATTCGGTGGAAGGGAGTCGCTTGATATTCACGCTCAATTTGGTGAAGGGGAGTCACCGATACGAAATCAGCAGCAGATCAGATATCAGTGACGACCTCTTGATTGGGGTTCGACATTGGATTTGGATTTGCTTTGAAATTTTCAAAATTTTCAAAATTTTCAAAATTTTCAAATTTTTCAAATTTTAAAATTTTAAAATTTAAAATTTAAATTTTTTATAATCTAAAAATTTTTAAAATTTTTAATTTTAGAAGTTTTATAAGTTTTAAATTTTTTTAATTTTTCTAATTTTTTTAATTTTTAAAATTTTAAAAATTTTAAATTCCTTTTTAAATTTTTAAATTTTTTAAAATTTTTTAAATTTTTTTATAAGTTTTTGATTTTTTGAATTATTTTAAAAGTTTTTAAAGGTTTAATTTTTTATTATTTTTAATTTTTCAATTTTTTAATTTTTTAATTTTTTAAAATTTTAAAATTTTATTTATTAATTTTAAATTTAATTTTTAAATTTTTTAAATTTTTTAAACAATTTTTTAATAATCTTTTATAATTTTTTTTATAAGTTTTTGATTTTTTTTGAGTTGTTTTTAAAGTTTTTAATTTTTTAATTTTTTTAGTTTTAAAGTTTTAAAGTTTTTAATTATTTTTAATTTTTATTTTCTTAATTTTTTGAATAGGAGAGAGAGAGAGAGAAATAATTAAATAAATAAAAGAGTTTTTTTGGGTGGGGGGATTTGAATTTGAGTTTTGGGGGGAAACTTTTTTTTTGGGGGGGGGGGGGGGGGGATGTGTTTTGTGAGGTTAGATCTGGGTCTTTGATTTATGGGGGATTGAAGGAGAGCCACTTGATAGCTTTCTTTGTATTTTATTATATATAGATATAGATTACCCTTATTATTATTATTTTAATATTCTTCTTCTTCTTCATTTTGAATCTTGATCGAACAAAGGGGAAGGAAGATACGTACACAGCAGCACAGAGCCAACTTCGGATCTGCAACCTACATTGCTGCCCGCCTTTTCCTCTTTAAACAGAGAAGGTACTTTTCTTCTCCTCTTCAATTCCTATCTTTGATTTTGTTTCGGTTGTTCATAAGTGGATCTTCAATTTTGAGATATTATTATTATTATTATTATTA
Organism: Hemerocallis citrina; assembly: GCA_017893485.1. Classification (NCBI taxonomy): domain Eukaryota; kingdom Viridiplantae; phylum Streptophyta; class Magnoliopsida; order Asparagales; family Asphodelaceae; genus Hemerocallis; species Hemerocallis citrina. Next base: position 266,294,957 of record CM030365.1, on the reverse strand, counting down.
TTAGTGTTAGTTTTAGTATTATTTAGTTCAGATCAGACGATTTTGGTGGTGGTGATGTAGCTTTTCTGTCTGGTCGATTATTATCGATCGGTTTGGGTCGTCTCGTCTGCTAAATCCTAAATGACTTCATCTCCATGCTATTGATTCTTCAACTGCTAAACAGTATTATCTGATATTGATGCTTCCAACTGCATTGGCATTGCTCTTTTTTGTTTGTTTTCTTCAACTGCAAAACTGTATGTATGATTGTAGGTTATGTGGGGAGGGGTTCATAGCCACATCTCAACAAGGAATTAAGATTTAGAACTAATGCTGTGGCAGAAATAAGGATATTTCTTCTGTAGGTGTAACTGAAAACTAAAATAGCAATATTGCAACCATCAAACATAATCTAAATGATCTAAATGATTTTAACAGAGAAGGGGGGTGTGGTACCTTAATTCAGTTCAAATGGGATTGAATAAAAAAAAATTAAAATTATTTGCCCATGCGGTAGTGTACAGCTAAGTACTATCAGAACAACAACAACAACATCAATCTAGGATTGGGACCACAGAGTAACAAACCAATTGGTTTGACTGCTGCCCAGCGTAGTCCAAAAGAAAAATTAATTGTCATTGTAACACCCCCAAACCGATAACAACCATTTCAACAACATAATAAGTATACAATTTCATGCTGATAAAATCCATCGATAAAAATTAGCTCAAATTGCTAACAAAATATATAATTCATTTTTAAAAAAAACTAAAATTCTTTCAAGCAAGAAGTCTCCTTACAATTTCAATAAAATAATTTAAACAAACTTCCAAACCCGATTTAATGGCCTTAGCCTTAACAGCTCTCTACGACAAAATTTATTCCTAAAAGATATAAACTTCCAGATCCTTTATTCTCTTCAAGCACCCGATCTTGATGCACGAATATGAATTTTTTTTTATTAACAACAAAATGAGCTGATACCCAAAAGTTATTGAATAAATATAACAAGTAGCCAACAATATATAAATTACCACATTAATAATTAAACATTTTATTGCACTAACATATACCAATGCAAATAGTAGAAAAAGAATATTTAGAATGCAAGGAATTTAGGCATGCCCCCTCCCATGCGGTCAATACTTACTAGCCCGGTTGACAAAGGAATACCACTACAGTCCGTGGTAGGGACGGTCAACACTTACTAGCCGGTTGACAAGGGAACACCACTACGGTCCGTGGTAACGATAATTTATTACGCAATTCTCAACACTCAGAGAGTGGACACATGAGTCCATAAGGGGTTACTTAAAATTCTGACTCATATACCGGTATACCAACGTGGATGCATGACATGAGTAGTAAACTTTAAATATGGTAGTAACTGAAAATAACAATTTCAATATTTATAATGTCATAAAGCCACTCATGTACATTCAACCATACTTAAGCTATATAAGATCTTGCATCGTGATATGAACTAAATTGACTCACAAATATTATTAACGTCCATACAATAACACTCACATACAATAATTTAGTATTTATGCAAACACGTCAATAATATATTAATCTCAATATAATAATTGCACATCATCACATCACATCACATAAAATAACTACAGATAATACTCATAAAATCATAACACTACAAACAATAAGTATTTCATAAAATTACATTCTACAGGGTATAGATATTTACTTACAGTGCTTGGCACGAATATAAAATTAGTAGCGGGCTTCGAGAGACTCCTCAACTCCAATCAACTCCATATGATTTTGGCAGTCAAACCCTCTAATAAGAGTAGGGGATCAAAAGCAAGCAACTGCAAACGATCCTTTCTTTCCAATCCAAAACCCAAATCCTAAAGAAAACTATTACTCAATCAATGTACTCATACAACTCAGACATAAAACCCAACCTATCAATTAACAGAATAATACAAAAAGGAAGAAAGATTGGAGCTTTATACCTCATAATTGCAATGGCAATCGAACCACATAAATAATTGGGATCAAACAAAGGGATTAAGGGATTTATAATGATGATGGTGATGGATAATGATGATGGTGGATGGGTAGGATGATGACAAAGGAATGAAAGGAGTACAGCTGCTGTTTCTTTCTCTGTTTTGTTTTTTTTCTTTCTTTTTCTCTGGTGGTGGCCCGTACCAGTGAGATCGGGAAGAAGAAAAATGGGAAGGAGAGATATAAATGAATACCTAACTTTTTTACACATAAGCCCTTTTATACGCTTTAGTAAATAAGTCCTCAATAATATTTAAATTGCATGAAAATCCTATTTAATATAAAATTCCTTATTCTTAATTAAGAAAGGCCATCAAATCCAAAAACAAGTTATGCAATATAATTACTATCAACAATATTATTAATAATATTTTGGGTTATTACAGTCATTCACCTATATTTAATTAAGGTAGCTTAGCTGATGTGGGTGTCAAAAGGTTCGCGGTGCTCTTTCAGAAGATGAAGAGACAGCCTTGCTCAAGATGAAGATCAAGTTTTTTTGGCTTTACACAGAAATTTTACATAGCATGTGTGGCATATAATATATACACATGCATGGAATAAATATGTGACATATTTGTTAACAACAGCAGAATTAAATGTCTATTTCTAATGTATGACAAACAATTTAACAAAATTTCAACTTATAGATATGCCTCTATCTTTATATCTTTAATATATAAATTTTCTCATTTTTACATATTCCCTCCGGCTTCATAAATTTTAGACCACTGATATTTGTTGTCCTATATATCTCAAGGCTGAAGTCATGTCAAGGAGGCTGGTTGACCCCACTAGACGTTTGTCAGACAGCGAAAGCATTCTGGTGGGTGGATCACTGCAAAAGAAGTCACAAAATTCACCTTTACTCTCAGTTGGGTTGATTCTTGTGGTATGTTTCTATTTTTCAGCATGAATTCAGAAGTTTGTAAATTTTACCAATTTCATATGTTAAAATGAAGTCCTAGATAAAATACATAAAGACAATTAGAAAGGTTAGCAAATATTTTGATTAAGCCGTTTTATGAAATTTCAGGGTGCTTTTCTTCTAATCGGTTATTCTTACATAAACTCAGGTTAGTAGAGTCAAAAGGATTCAGTGTACGAGATCTTGTTCTCTGTAATAATAATTTAACTGAACATAATATTTGTTGGAAACTGAGTTTCTGCTTGCACATGTTCAGGTGAATATGCTATCAGGAAGGAAGTTTCCATTACTGGTGGAGGTATATACCTAAATCTTCATTAACATTTCTGAATCCTTGGCTTCAATTATCATTTCCCTTCAAGAAAGTTTTTGTCAGTCGAATTATTGTTTAGATATTGCATATTCATGATTACTGGATTTTTGTTGAAGATTTCTCTGTTCACTGTGAAACTTACTACCTTTAGATTATTAATAGTAACAGATCATGATTTAAATTACAAAATTTGATGGAGGCCGAACCCATTTTTATGGTCAAATTTGCACATTTCCAATTCAGTAATGCAATTATAATACACTGTGTACCTTTCGTGTAGTAAATGGGAGAAAGTGTGAGACCACAAGCAATTAATAAAATTAAATTCCACATTTTTGTGTCTTGCAGTATAAACTATAAAGTAGTACATCAAGTGTTGTACATTAAGCATTATTCTTCTCTATTAGCATTCCATATGATGGAGGTAGATCTATGAAGCGCACACACTTCTATTTAGTAGCCATGTCATGTTGCAAGTGTGCTAGACACTCATATCGGATTCACGGAACCAGCACGACACTTGTCGTTTTTTGAGTAGTATCCAAAATTTCCTTGTACTGTGTTGTGTTGGATTGTGTCCGTATCCATACTTCTTAGAGATAGATTTATGTGTTCGTCGGTATGACCATGACAAACATGATGATAGATCATGCAACTTGAAAATCCACTTGATGTACATAAAAATGAACAAAGAGTAAACTTGTAGTCTACTCTCTTTCTTTTTCAGCATGTGTTATTTAAGTGGTTGGTCCTTCCTAGTGGCATTGCTAGATATTGAATATTTTGACCTCAAAGATTTCCAAATTTGCCCGATCTTCGCAATGCACAAGAAAGAAAGAAAAAGAATTGTTTCCTTTTTTGAATTTTGTATTTCTATATATTTGCAGGTGATTCGTGTACATCAGAAGTTCGACAAGCAATACTTGTATTAAAGAAGGCATATGGTGCCAACATGAAAAAAGTTTCCCTGAGACTTGTTCAGTAGTATCCAAATTGTTGAAAGAAGATGTCTCTGAAGCATGGGGAGTGGAACCATACGAATTGGATGATCCTGATAGTAGCTGCATGAGCTTTGTGAATTGTGTGTGTGGCAGATATTAAGTTTCCTCTGCCCTACAAACCAGAGTCATTCTCCCTTGTGATTCTTTCAGATGTATTGGACTACTCATCTCCAAAATATATTAACAATACTCTTAGAACTGACTAGGGTATCCAGGGAAGGCCTACTTGTTTTCACTGGTAATTTTTTAAGCTTACATGTGATTTATAAATTCATACATATTGATTGCCTGCATGATACTTTTATTATCACTTATATTTTGCTAGGTTTATGTAGGGTTTTGATACATATCCTACCTCGATCAATTTATCCTTATCTATTAATCATTTCCCTTTAAACATATGCAATTTAAAGTATTTTAAACTGGTAACTCCAATAGCTGTTGAGACTATATTTATTCCATGCTCTTATCAATGTTCATTATTTTGCAGGGTTTCCAGGTCGGCAAAAAGTGAAGGTTTCTCAACAATCCAAATTTGGGAGGATGGTCAGTTTCCTCAACTAATTAAGTTTCCAGTTATATATTGTCCTGCTCAAGCCTTCTCTCTACATAGTCGGGGTGATACCCAAATGGACCAAATGGTTATTGGTTTGTTTATTTTGGGCTGTATTTTTTGCAGCCATCCATCTTGATAAAAGTCTCTCTTATTTAGCTAACAGTCATTATGGGGTTGCTAGTTTTTGAATCCTTTGGGCACCAGAATAGGCTTTCAGTTCTAGGTACTGAGAGTCTGAGAGAGCAAATAATTCCCACACAAGTGATTTGTGTTAGTTCTCTATATTAAGAACAATACCTCAGTAAAAAGAGGGAGAAATGAACTAAATCTTACTTCCTTTTTATCTTTGTTTAAGACTTTCTCCTACAGGTTATTCATTCCTTTTCATGTTTCTATCACTTTTGTTGTGTATATGAAAGCTCGGTGTGAACAAATTATTTGTGTTGGGGTAACTTTGATTCTCATGGGGCTCTTATTAGAAGTTTTAAGAAATGCCAACAATGTAACTGGTCCTCATTGAGACAAACAGAGCTAGGATTTTCCTTCACCCAGTCAAACTTATAAGCAGATAAAAACAACAAATAACAAGAAACAAAGGGGGAAAAAATGAGAGGGGAGAGAGAGAGAGGGAGTCCAGCAGCGACAACGAACGAAGACATCCACGCAGCCGATAGGGACCACCAGCGTGCGCGGGGGGGGGGGGGGGGGGGGGGGGGGGGGGGGTTACATGGCAGTTATCAGGAGAGGCCACCGGGCGAAGCGAGGGGAAGGTAGAAGGGAGGTTGGGTACTCTCCTCTCAAAAGTGCCACCGTAACATCCCCAATTCAGGGGAGAGAAGGTGGTGACAAGGGAAGGAGGGAGTACCGCAGCCATAGAAGTAGATCGCTGCCGAATTGCAGTGAGCAGTCACCACATCGGGGATCGAACAACTCTCCATGCCCCACCAAGGCCAGTACTCCCTTTAGATCTCCTAGGGATTTCTCAGAGGAAGAACTCCTTGATGCGCTGCGTGAGATCCAACACAAGGAATAGGACAGTGGGAGGGGTGACAGATAGAATCAACCATGGAACTGTACTGATATCACTTCACCAAGAAGCATGAAAAACTTAGGGCTAAGGTGAGGGTGGAGTCTTGTGTCTTTTGCGGTGACTACCACCGATTGCTCACATGGCCGCTATGTGCGCTTCGAGTGCACAAACCCCGGACATAAAGTCAAGCCTTTGTCTGATTAGAGGCGGGAGGTTAGGCAGAAAGTTATCGGAGGAGAATAGACCACCACTGAAGGGGAAGGAGTACGCCCACGCAATTGTTATGGTCATCGCCTCAATGAAAGCTAGCAAGGATAGGTTGAGAACAAAGCTGGGGGTTATTCAGGCAGTCACGGGGTGGCTGTCAACGACGGAGGTGATCACCGGTCTCAAAAACTTGGCGGACTCCTTCAATCGCCAGCGTTGTCAACTCCACAAAATTCACGACTATTAGGTCACGGAATTCCCGTCCACTGAGGGTATCACTGCCCTAGCTAGAAGAGACAAGATCAAGATCATCGGAGGGCGGCTTGGTATCAGCATCAGGCCATGGACGGGAGAAGAAGGGGTAGTCGAGCATGAGCAGTCGGCGACAGTGTAGGTCAGGATGGTGGGTCTCCCACAACACTGTTGGGAATTAGGGGAGGGGGTTTCAGGATATTGTAGGAGAAGTTTGGGCTGGTTTTGGAGGTTGACAAGATGACGACAAGGCATATAGAGGGTTCACAAGAATCAAGGTAGGCTTCCAGAACGTCGACAATATTGCGGCAGTGGTTAGAACGATAATGGTGAATAGATTTCATCATGTGAATTTCGCCGTGGAAGAAGTACAAGCTTCGACGAGGGAGGTGTGGGATAAATCGACAGCCAATAGGCATCTTTTTCAAGATGGCGATAAGACTAGGACTTCCTGGTCGGCGGTGGTAGTTTCTGGCAGCGAGAAAGAGATGGAGCTAAATTGGGTCAAATTGGTGGTGTTAATTTGACCTAGTTCACATGGATAATTTTGGCCGCTAATCGATCAAGGTGATCAGGGCGGGGAGGAGATCCTAAGGCTGTAAAGATAGTCAAATAGTCAATGAGTTTTCTTTTTGGAAAACAACAAGGCTGGTTTCACACGCCGTGAGGCCCATCGCCCAAACGAGTAAGGTGCAGGAATCCTATGATATGTTGGGAATCTCTTACGATAATCATCCACGCCTTAAACGTATCTTGATGCCCGAAAGTTGGATAGGCTGGCCCTTACGTAAGGACTATATTACTCCCAATTTCTATGAAATACAAGATGCTCATTGAATGATAAATATCACGAGATCAAATTAAGTTCTTCATTCATTCATTGAATTATAAATGACTACAAGCGAAGGAGATACGCGATTTAAAAAAGGAAGATCCAATATTTCACAATTGTATCTAGAATAAATGGAAATTGGTCCAGGACGTGGTGGGGCCCACATTCGTGCCGAGTTAGCACCACAACTGCTCACGCGTGGTACAACATGTGGTAGGGCCCACTTTTGAGTCAATGTTGATGCAGCCCCTCGAGCCAAGTTATTGTACGAGGCGGCGAAAACGATGCCGGGGAGAATCCATCGGCAAAAATTTTGAATTTTGAAAATATGCAGATGGAAGTGGGCTTCGTTGACCAACTACGCACAATGGGCCTCAAAGAATTCGCAGAAAAGGAGGGCTTTTTTTTCCAGTGGGCCTGGGGGGATCTAGGCCAAAGAAAAATAATTGAAATAGTCTGCTTCTATGGTGGGCTTAGGGAAGCTGGGCCAGAAGAAAAAAAAGGAAAAAATAGGTGTTTCTTCGCGAGGCTTGGGAGGTTTGGGTTCAAATAATAATATTATGACGCACATTAATTCAGATAACTTGGTTTTACCAACCATGGAGGTGGGGCAGGGCCAAGCCAACTATGAGGCCAACATGGATTAGGGAGGGGGGGGGGGGGGGATTGGGGCCATTATTAAAAAAGAAGTTGAAAAAAGAATACAACGGGAGGAGAAGACGAGATTGAAGACTATGTTGAGTAGTTGGGCTACTCACAACAAAGGGAACTCAGAGGAGTCTTCGAAATAGCGACTCCATCGGATCTGGGGGTCCACAATTTGGGGAGGACAGAGGGCTTGAGAGCATATCTAAAGATACCCCGATCGAGGAACCACCACCTAAGAAAATAAGGCCATAGCAAAGGAGGAACACTGATGCAGCGATAGACAATGCAAAAGGGAGAAAATCCGATGACAATTAAAGAAATCTACCAAATGGTGGGAAAGCAGAAAAACTATGAAAAACCTTGCAAATACTGATGCTAGGAAGAAGATCAAGGAGATCTGTGGAGATGTTACTACTTTCACAAACGAGTCTAAGTTTGTGGATAAGGAGGGAACACAGGATGGCGAGTGATCGACATGCGGAGACAGCTAACCGCATGCATGGGGAGGTGGTCTTTTGTTTTTTGTTTTTTTGTTCCTGGTCAAAGCACTATAGCACTGATGGGTTGGTATGTATGTATGTATAGGTAGATTGGTGATTGTATTTTGGGTGGGAAATTCTTCTTGTGTAAGGATATGTTCTCTTTTTTGGCGGAGTACGAGGTTCATGGTCCAGCCTGTTGGGATATATGATCATCATACTCTCCATATTTTGTATGTTTCATTTAATGACTTATTAATATAACGCGCGGGGGGGGGGGGGGGGGGGGGACTATTCCCACCGTTAACGAAATTATAAAAAACTTATAAGCAGTACATAAGAGAAATGCAGTCTTACTTCTACTCTGGAAATCGTTAAAATAAGTAATATATTTAAATTAGTACGCAAAGTTCCCCTATAGAATGTTGTTTTGCTAGCAGTGATGCCACATGGTGCTACCTGATGTTTTCATGCTCTTTAGTACTCATTGGGTGGAAACTATCAAAGTTGACAGAAAAAAAATTAGCCTGCATATATGTCAATTTCCAGTTACTCTTATCATGCTGTGTTAATAAAAAAGAAATTCCCATGATATAAAAATTAGTGAGATTATTTAAGAGATATTTACTGGCATTCACATTGAAGGCCAAACTACGGAGCCTATCCTGGTGGCAGAAATATTTTCATCAGTCTGGCTTAAACGAGGATGATGCTGCAACAACGAAGTTTAAGCAAGCCAGCAGCAAGAGCTCATATGAACCGAGCTGTCAGATCTTTCATCTAAGCTCTTAGTTACAGTTGGGACCTAAGGTTTCAGGTAAAAGTTTCACACAGAAACTCCTAGTAATTACTTTTTGGATCCAGGAATATTCACCCTTATTTGATGTCTGGCAATCTTACATACGTTAATCCTAATTAAATTGTGTATTTGTTTGTTGAATTTTTACACTTTATGTATTGGTTATTGAATTTTGTGAGAAACAATACCAAATTGTATACACCTTATGCAATATTATAATAATGCAATTGGTTAAGTTTATCAGTTATCGTTTCAGAGTCTTCAGCTCAATTCTAATGCAATTGTTCAATATATACTCTTTTTATCTTTTGAAACGTAATTTGGGGAATTGTTGCAAGTTTTCTTCAATTCCCTAGAGAAATTATGTTTCAAATATTTTATCATCCATAAACTACACGTGCTTTATCAAATTTACCTTTCTCCCTGATTTTTTTAAAACTGGTTATTTCTCTACCTTTAATTAATGCTAATAGTAAGGATTTGATTTTAATGGTTAGCATTGATTAGAGCAGATGATGCTGTCTTAGTGAACGAGACTAGAGCAGGAATTAATGCTACATTAGAATTGCGGAGGAAAACTTTGTAGGCTAAAACAGAGTACATGAAGTAAGTGTAATTTTAGTGATATTCGGAACACAAATGAGGAACTTGTGAAGCTTAATGGCCAAGAGATACCTAAGAGAGGCAGTTTCCGATATTTAGGTTCGATTATACAAAGAGATTGAGAGATTTGTGAAGATGTTATACATAGAATTCAAGCAAGATGACTTAAGTGGAAAAATGCTAGTGGTGTTTTGTGTGACAAATATATACCTTTGATGTTGAAGAAAAAAACTTATAGGACGGTTGTTAGACCAGCAATAGTGTATGGAGCAGAATGTTGGGCAACAAAGAAACAACATGTCCAAAAAATGAGTGTAGCGAAAATGATGATACTAAGATGGATGTGTGGTAAAATTAGGAAGGATAGAATTAGAAACAAATATACGAGACATGATAAATGTATCTCCTATCTAAGATAAATTAAGAGAGAATTGCCTCAGGTGGTTTGGGCATGTCAAACATAGACCTAGTAATGTCCCCGTTAGAAAGAGTGATTTGATAAGTATTGTAGGTAGAGTTAGGGGTAGACGAAAACCTAAACTTAGGTAAAAACGGTGAGAAAAGATATAATAGCTTATGGCCTTACCTAAGATATTACGCTAAACCAAGCAGAATGGAAAACTAGAATTCATGTAGCCGACCTCAACTAATTGATAAAAAAGGCTTTGTGTTATTGTTGTTGGTTAACATTGATTACAACAATAATATTTTAATAATATTTATTTTCTCATGACCGTTTATTCTTTTACGAACGAACATGTAGCTTTACCTTTACCATTAATTGTAATATACTTTGCCATATAGGTTACTTTATCGTCCTTAATTTGATTTGAGTAATGCTACACCAATTATCAATTTAACTACATTTTTCTTCACTATCTTTGCTGACATACTTCAGTAGGTAGGTGGGGAAACTTTCCAATCGAAGTGTGCCACCTAATTGTAGTACGAAGAATTATGTAAGTTCATCTGATTTGTCCAAAAGTATGAGAAATTTTTTTTAAAGAGAGAGAGGACATAGTAAAACACTCTATCCAGCTGCTATATTTAACTAGGCAACTTGAGATACCTGACTGTTCTATTCGGGTTATGAGTCTCAGTGAATCAGTGCAGTGTGCACGTACGTCTCCAGGATACTTCCATCATGCTTGCTGGCATTTCTGGTAAATTTGAAGAGACTCTCCAATTTTGTTCACTTAATTCAACCGGGGGTATATGTACACTTTTTATGGTCGTCGGATAGTTACAATTTGACTAAGAAGTCTGTACTTGCAGCCAGAGAAATGTTGGTAAAACCTTACCTTGGCATAAGCACAACATATATATTTGATATCCTAAATTTCACTGCATATTACTAATCTTCTATATCAATGATTTTGTGAACATTGGTTTCTAGGTCCAATTGCTGATCAACTCATCTTCTGTCGATTGAAAATTAATTGGCTACTTGATAAAGAAATCCATGTCCCCTCAGATATTTACGCCTTTCTTATTCCCCATATAATGACTTAATGAGGGGATAATACGTACGTACGTATGCAGTTTGATTTAGATATATATTCTAGCATATATATAGTGATACCAACCACACCAAATATCGATATATCCTTTGAATGGATAATAAACTTCGAAGAAAAAAAATGGAAAAACTGAGAAAAGCAAGTTACATCATCAATCTGCTCCTATGTCAACAGAATTGAAGCTTGTGGATCTGACCTCAAAACCACCATGAGTACAAGTCAAGGACCACATGCGTTTACCAGAGCTCAACATTTTGAATTCAGATATACCAAACTGATTATTACTCCATAAAATACTTCAACTTGCTAGTAGATCTCTGACTTTCAAAATCTAATGAGTCAAGATGTTGAATATTGGAGCTCCTGGCTGTATTACCTCATTTTGCAACTTGCTTACTAGAGTGTAGTCTGCTCTATTCTATAGTTTGTTGTGGGTAGTTTTCACTAGTTATTGACATATATTGATTGATTAAGATAGTAGTTGAGTATTGACATTGATTATTTACTGTTAGATCTAGGGACATTATCGTTGGTGAAAGCGCTTTTTATGCAAAAATCGCAGGTGACAACAAAAACTCGCATTGCTTCTGGTGCCGTAACTAAGATATAAGTATTGAGGAAATGCCATTTTCAGACAAAATCCCAAGGGATTGATAACTCGATTGCATTGATTGGGACCTTCCCTATGGGAAAGGCAGGCTCATACGAAAGAGAGATGCAATCTTCGGAATAGCTATCAGTGGCTCTTGTCAAAGTTTTCTCAGTAGCAGAAGAGAGAGTTACCTGACTTACCCACGGTACATTATAAACTAAAAGAATAGTTTATTACATAGATTGGATTGTTATTGATTACAATATGTCTCTTATATATAAGAGAGAATAAAAAACTAAATTGATACATTATTCGATATGGAACTAAACTAATATATCTCATCTAACATAATATCTAACACAGCCTCTCAAACTCAAGTTGGTTCAAGCGACATGAGTTTGGAATATTGAACGGTGTTCATTTGGCAGGGACGACACACGGTGATACACTTGGTGACGGAACATGGCGTAGGGAAGGCGCTCAAGTAGATGGCGCATGGACGATCTGGCTCTTAGATCTTGAAAGGTGTAGAAGTGGGAAGTTGTAGGAGTTTGTGTCGGCTCCTGACAGCTGATACTGAAGAAGTTGTATTAGTAGTTGGATCCTGAAAGGTGTAGAACTGGAAAGTTGTAGAAGGAGTTGTACACGGTAGATGACGAACTGAGTTGGGATCTCACTCATGAACTGAGAAGTAATAGAAGAAGTGGTGGCGCACGGTAAAGGCGCATGTTGGGATCTCACCCCCGAACTGAGAAGTAGTAGTAGTGGAGGAAGGAAGTAGTGTGTTGGTGGTGCATGGTTGCGGCGCATGTTGAGATCTAATCCCCGAACTGAGAAGTAGCAGTAGTAGAAGAAAGAAATACAAGATGGCCTCGGGATGGACGTCAGGATGTTGGTATGATGTTGGGATCTCTCCCTTTCAAACTTACGATAGATTAATCAATGTGAGTTTGTATTGAGATCTCGATGTGGAAGTTGGTAGGCGTCGACGGAAGGTGGGATGAGGGAGATGGGAACTGGGATAGTGTCGATATCTCCCCCTCTCAAACTCGTAATCGATCAACCAGAATGAGTTTGTTGACAAAGTATCAGAATCTCTCGAGATCGGGAAGACGGTTGTAGAACTTGTCACGCTCCACTTTCCAAAATACGGAAATACAAGTCCGTGACTGAGGCCCAGCGAATGATGCGAATACACCATTCATGAGCTGTACAGGTAACTCAACAACAAGATAACAACAAAATCACGCAGGCAAGTAAAATCACAATAGGATAACAAAAAGTACATGACTTAGTTCATAACATAACCAACTACTGGAAAATATAAAGTAGTTACGGGTCAAACACCCTCGGAATACAATAAAGAGTAGTATGAGTAAAACATGAATTAAAGATAACATGAAAATAAACAAAATTAAAACACTTGATCAGTAAAACCTTCGGGTAAGTCTCCATCCGGGCCTACAAGTACATTATTACAAAAAAAAGAAGAAAGAAGAAGATACTCGTTAATGCAAGTCACGGGCCGCAAGTGGTACAAGCTGACAGGACAAGTATAAAATAAAACAAGAAGCAGGAAAAAGATTATAGAGTCAAGAATCATGTAATAGGAGAATACAACATGTAAACAGGATCATGAACAGGCATGCATGAAATAGGTGGCATGTAAACAAGTAATCAAGTAAACAAGTCAACAGGAACATGTAATATGTAATTGGATCATGCAAGTGCACGTGTTAATATCATGTCTTTTGTTTAATTCTATCTAGGTAGCACTTCATGCATCCATACTTTTACTATATGGTTGCTATATACAATCAGTTACATTTAGGTCTAGTGGTGGATTTTATAGGGCGGTGTAATCAGGTATCAAGTATTAAGCAAGCAGGGTTCATGAATACGAAAATAAAGTAACAAGTTCGCGAACCAAGTACAAGTTCGTGAATACACTAACAAGTTCAAGAACCACACAGTGAGTTCATGAATACAACAAGTGAGTTCATGAATACAACAAGTTCATGAGCCAAGTAATGACTTCATGAATACATCAAGATACAACAAGTTCATGAACCATGTACTGGAAATACGGGCCCCCTTCCGAGTACACTTACCTATATTGTCCACTACTATGGTCCTTACCCTTATACCTCAGTTTGTTACTTTTATTAATTTTAATCAACAATAACAAGATATCATATTGAGACTACTATCACGGGTAAAACAATCATGCACATAATCATGTATATTCCTAAAAGTACATATGTGTGTATTAATCGTGTTCATGTAATGCATGGTAACAAGGTATTCACAATCATATGCGAATACAGGATCGACGGATTATGTATAGCAACAGTTTTCAATTCGACCGAAGAATATGAATTAGAGTCAAAGAATATACTTGCGGTATTTTTCAAAGAAAGCTTGTACGAGAACAAACGAGTTGTACAAGAGGATACTTGCCTGATAACAGACGACGATGATACTGAAAACAAGAATAACGGGATCAGAATCCTGGATAATGAAGCAAACCACGGGCAAGACGCCAAACAGCAAAAGTGACAAAATAGCAAATAGCAATCCTCCACACAAAATACCATACACCGGATCGGATCCCCCTTCACACAAACACCAAACACCAATCGGACCAATCAAAAGCCTTCTACACACTGGATCCAAGGCAGAACAGCAAACACCAAATATCGGATCCCAAGAGCCAAAACACCAATAGCAAAAATAGGCCAATCGTCTCTCTTCTTCTTCCTCTCGACAGAGAGAGAGAGAGAGAGAGAGCTATGGCGGGAGAACTAGCGGCGCTCGGGACTGGCGACGGCGAGGCGGCGCGACTGAAGGTTGCGACTGGGTGGCGACGGGAGGTCGCTGAGGTGGCTGCGACAGCGACTTTGTTTTTGATCGAAACAGGGGGACGACGCAGGGGGAACCACGGGACAGTCACCGGCAGGGGAAGGCGACACAGGGAAAGGGACCAGGGCTACGCGACTGGCGGCTGTTGCTGCGGTCGCGAGGAGAAGGCAGGACGACGCAGCCGAGGGAAAGGAGGCTGGTGCAGTCGGGGTGCAAGGTGAGAGGATGCAGCAGATGGGGGATCAAGGGGATCGGGAGGTGAGTGAGAGAAACGAGGGGAGGTGCAGTCGCGGAGGAGGTCGGCGACTGCAGCGGATGAGCGGGAGGAGGGAGGCAGGCTACGGCTGTATGGGGGTGAACAGGGGTGAGCTACAGAAGGGAGATGAGAGGGGGAAGACGAACAGGCGGCACGTCGAGGGGAGCTCGACGGGGAAGAGGCAGGAGGTTTGAGGAGGTCGGAGCAAGGCGGAGGTCGGCACAGGGGGGAGGAAGACGATGGGTTGTTTTGGGTCTGTTTGGTTTTTGGAACAGAGGAGGGGGGGAGAGGAAGACGGGGAGAGAGAGAGAGACGGGAGAGGGGGCCAGAACAGGGAAAGGGGGGAGTTTATATATAATAAATATAATAATGGGTAAAATAATGGGGGTAGTTATTATGAGATAGTGGGGGGTTATGGGGTTACGGGAGGTGAAGAGTGGGGGGAATGTGAGGGGATTTGTACGGGTGGTGTGTATGATTAATCTGTACAAATATATGGGTACTGGGTTAGTGGATTTGGATTAAACTCTAGGCTTCAAAACATTTAAATATATCAATTAGGGTATTGGGCTTATAATGACAATTGGGCTCAGATTAGATATATAAATAAATAATGCAGAATGAATAAAAATTGGGCTTTAAGAATAAATAGTTAAACAATTGGGCTTATAATACATAGTTAAACAATTGAATAATTGTATATTAGGCTTCATAAAATAGTTTGAATAATATAATCAATTAAGAAAGAATAGTTACAAAATACTAAGAATTTAAAATACGGAAAAATGCTTGAAAAATACATATTGATGGAAACAGGGGTTACAGAACCTGCAAGATTTATTAATTTAATTTTTTTTAGATAAACGGGTTGGATTTCAGGCTGATTTGGGGTAGGGTCAAGGTTTCGGGTTGGAGTGGGTTAGGGTTTGGATTGGGAACAGGTTTTTGGATATTGGGTTTGTGGGTTTTGGGTATAAGGAGTTGATAAGGTGGGTCAGGTCGGGTTTGGGTTTAGAAGGGTGATGTGATATTATTTGCAAGTGTAAAAAATTGCAACAAGTAGTATAGATAAGTGAAAAGAGTGTCGAACTCACAATGACTAATTATTTTATCGAGTATCGAAATTACTAGATTAACTACTTCAATAAATAAAACAACTAAATTAAATTAATCTAAAGAACTAACTAAATTAATTAAAAGGAGCGGAATGTGAAATTTTGTTGTTTGTTAATGGCAAAATTAATTCTAAGGCTTTTAACTTTACCTAGTTAATCCTCCATAATTTATAACTCCATGTGAATAAAAAGATTATTTTTTCAAGTTGTAGACCAAAATCTCCAAATTATTCAATATTTTTTCTCGAACAATACCCAAAATATCTCTAACTAATAGTTTGTCATATCTCTATGCAAATTTAATTAATTGAAAACTCATTAAGTTCTATGGATTTCTTTATAGCCACATCAATCGTGGTAAATCATCTCTAATTTCGCTCAATCAATGGTGTTTAATTTTATAGTTTTAAATCACAAATTACCTCTCGGTCTCTCCATGATCCAATAAATCATACAAAAGTTGGCCAAACAATTGTAAACATTAAACACAAAAATCAAACACACAACTATGGAAAAATAGAAAAATAATATGGAATTAAAATTGTGTTATCAAAACTAGGCTACATCAAAGCCTAGAAAAATAAATTTAGTTCATAATGGTTTTGCAATTAACAAACATAGTATTTGATTGCATAATGAAAAGGAGAAGAATAGAAAGAACTCGTTTTATTGTTGTTGTTGCTTGAAGGCGTCAAGATCCCTCTTCTTCAATCTCTTTCTCTTCAAGATCTTCTTTTAATCTCTCTCTAGCTTCCAAGATCCCTCTCTAGAGTTCACATTCGCATCTATATATAGCCCCCCTAAAGAAACCCTAAAAAGAGATATAAAAATACAGTCCATCGGACCCGAAACCCGCATTCAAAATATAACATCAGCGCCGACGTGGTCGACTGCAACTTTGAACGGTCGACGGTCACGGCCTTCATGTTTCCAGGGTCTGTACAGAGAGAGGGACGGTCGACTACGCGGTCGACCGCAACTTCGATCGAGTGTGCGGTCGACTATCCACTTGCTGTTTTCTGCGCGCAGTCTGTAGAAAAATTTATTTTTCCGGAGCTACAGAACACCGTTTGTAACGTATGAGTACTCGTTTCGAAGAAGACTTGACGACCGACAACTTTCATTTAGAGCTCAAATTCAGATTCGCCATCTTCAAGTTCAAAATAGCCGAACAAGATCTAGGTGTTGTTCTTGCTGCATTTTCGCCTTACTTTATTCTCCAACTCCTAGCTCTATAACTTCGTGTATTTGAGTCCATAATCATAACATCCATCTCATTCCTTCAAAAACAAACAAATAAATAAAATTGAGTAGAAATAAGATGAAATTCAAATAAATAAACACGAACTCACAATTTTTGACATCGAGTGTGGGAGAGCCGTGAGTTATGAACTCCAGAATGATCGGCGGAATGAGACAATCCTCAATATTTCGGGATGATGGACGTACGGGCCACGAATGATCTGCGGAGTGGGATTGGTCTCCAGTATTCCAAAGACGAGAGCGACGCTCACGGGACTGCTCTACATCAGCTAGAAAGTAGATCCTGCACTAGATTGTGCATGGCCCATGCTCAGCGAGGACGCTGATTTCTGAAGGGGGGGGGGTGCATGTAGCACCCCATAATTTCAAATATATATATATATATATATATATATATATATATATATATATATATATATATATATATATATATAGTAGATGGTATAATTATAAATAAAGTGAAAGAGGGGGATAGGGGGCACGAGTTGAAATTACAACAGATGGCTGTAACGTTGGAGCTGACGTCATGATGTATATATATAGAGTAGATGGTATAATTATAAATAAAGTGAAAGAGGGGGATGGGGGGCACGAGTTGAAATTACAATAGATGGCTGTAACATTGGAGCTGACGTCATGATGACGTCAGCAAGGGCCCCCCCACCCGATTTGAGGATGAGACAGCGGCTGTCTCTTGCAGCTGCTGACGTGGCTTAGGGGCCCACGATGGGGGCTTCGGCTGTACTTCATCATGGGGAGAGAAGAGGAGAGGTGATTTGGAATAGTCCTATATCGGAAATACAAATAGAATATATAATAATAAATAATATAGCCTATGATCATGAGTCACCAACCCACCTTTTGAGAGGCAGCCTGTGGTGGGCAGTTGTACTAATTAATAAATAATTTGTCAGATAAATTATATAAATTGTCTGAGTATGGGGTAGGGGCATTACAGTAGAGGGGAGTGGCGATTTGGGTTTTGGACCGAGAATAGGAGGAGCTGGGACTTCCAGTCATCGTCGTACAGCTTGTGGAGCATGCGAGAGGAGGTTCGACGAATCGATCGAGATTAGATCGATGCCACATATCGAGGAGACAGCGATGAGCGAGGGTTGGATGAAGCTGTTGCATTTCTTGGGAGCGAGCTTGTATCCTATCTTGAATCTCCGAGATTCTGCCATGGCAAAAAGATTCCTAGGGTTTGTAGTAGAGGTTGATTTTGGGGTAGGGAGTCGGAGCAATCGTGGTTAGAATTGACGTTGCTGATCGCCGGAGTGGGTTGCGAAGGAGTTTGTGTCTGATTCTGTAATACCCCAGATTTGGAGCGAACAGTCGACTGGTCGATTGTTCAGTTGGCTGGTTTGCGTACATGGGATTTGTGGAATTTGAGAGGAGATTGAGAAATTTAGTCCCACATGGGAGGTGCACAAAAAACTAATTTGAGTATAAATATAATTAGCCAATGATCAAGAGTCACCAATCCGGTTAACCACCTTTTGAGAGGCAGCCTGTGGTGGGCAATTGTACTACATAGTATCTAATTTGTCTTATAAATTGTATAAATTGTCTGAGTATTGGGGCGAGGCGTTACAATTGGTATCAGAGCCGACTTTCGACACCGGGTGTAGTAGAGGTCAGTATGATCTGCGGTGCTGAGAGTCATTGATCTCCGGGGTCGGGTATATTCTGCGGTATTGAGAGTCACAGGTAGTGATTGATAACCGGGTATCCGATCTGCGGTGTTGAGAGTGATTGATCTCCGGGATCGACTATACTACATCGGCTAGAAAGGGCGGATCCTACACTAGATGTGTGCCCTGTACTCAGCGAGGACGCTGATTTCTAAAGGTGGGGTGTATGTAATACCCCAGATTTGGAGTGAACAGTCGACTGGTCGATTGTTCAGTCGACTGGTTTGCGTACACGGGATTTGTGGAATTTGAGAGGAGATTGAGAAATTTAGTCCCACATGGGAGGTGCACAAAAAACTAATTTGAGTATAAATATAATTAGCCAATGATCAAGAGCCACCAATCCGGTTAACCACCTTTTGAGAGGAAGCCTGTGGTGGGCAGTTGTACTACATAGTATCTAATTTGTCTTATAAATTGTATAAATTGTCTGAGTATTGGGGCGGGGCGTTACAGATTCGATGCCACTCTTGCTGTTGCTTGTGAGGAGTTGGAGATGGATTTGATGGTGTTCTTACCGAAGTTGTTGCCACTTATTGTTGTTGTTGTGGGCACTGTTTTAAATTTCCTATGATACGGGCAAAATTTCAGCCAAAATTTTGTTTCGGTTAGCCTGCTGATACGAAATCACATATTTCATACTTTATATCGTTTTGGACCGAATTGTGTAGATTTTGACCGAAATTGCCCAAATATCGGCCGAAATATTGTCAAAATTAGCGAAATATTAGTCGAAATAGACACACAAATGTTATTTCGAATATATATATATATATATATATATATATATATAATTGTTTGACTTTTTGAATATATGTCTTTCAATATAGGACCTTAAGCTAAGATAATGTGAGGATTTCGTCTCGCTATTGTTTGTATATATGCAAAGTCAAGTAAATTTATTAACTATAATCAATGCAAATTCAATTTAGTTATATTAAGTTTATTACATTCTCTTTTATATTGTTATTAAATTCTATAAATATTTACCGTAATTTATTCACGTCATTAGTTACATTGTACAATATTTTATTGGATAAATGACATGTAGGACATATAATATCTTATTTAGTAACAAAAAAAATAATTATTGGGTATAGGAAATGAACATCCGATATGATCATATTTCCTCGAGATCTCCTCCGATATCTCCGATCCGAGACGAAACACCCCTTGCGAGACGAGTCCGAAATCTGAGATTTAAAACCATGGTTTGTGGATTAGGGTTAGGGTTTGGAGATTAGGAATTGATTAGGGATTAGGGTTGGCGGTTGATTTTGGTTAGTGGGGGAGATTAGGGTTTTGGGATTTGATCGAGAGAGGGATGTCGGAAGGTGAAGTGAATAATTTATTGAGTTCTTATTGATTGAGTACTACATGTCTCCTATATATAGGAGAGAAGGAAAAACTAAACTGATACATTATTTGATATGAGACTAAACTAATATCTCTAATCTAACATAATATCTAACCCCCCTCTCAAACTCATGTTGGTTCAAGCAACATGAGATTGGAATATTGACATTGTTCATATGGCAGGGATGACACACGGTGATGCACTTGGTGACGAATCATGGCGTAGGGAAGGCGCTCAAGTAGACGGCGCACTATGGAGCGTGGACAATCTGGCTCTTGGATCTTGAAATGTGTAGAAGTGGAAAGTTGTAAGAGTTTGTGTCGGCTCCTGACACTGAAGAAGTTGTAGTAGTAGTTGGATCTTGAAAGGTGTAGAACTGGAAAGTTGTAGAAGAAGTTGTGCACGGTAAATGGAGAACTGAGTTGGGATCTCACCCCTGAACTGAGAAGTAGTAGAAGAAGTGGTTGCACACGGAAGTGGCGCATGTTAGGATCTCACCTCCGAACTGTAAAGTAGAAGTAGTAGTGGTGGCTTAGAGAGGAAGGGGGGGGGGGGGGGGGGGTCAAATCACTGAGTGGAAAATTCGTCCTTATGATGGAGCCTTAGGGTGAATCACCATAGGTTTTAACTCTGAGGTGTTTGCTTGCTTAGACGAACTTTGTGGAGAATTCTCATTATCATCATGCTCCAACGCAAGACAGATAATTGGATTCAAACAATCACGATGGTGTACGGCCCAAACATTGCCTCCTCCAGGATGGCATTCTGGACAGAACTCCGTGCGATTCGTGTACACTGGAAGAATTCCTGGGTAGTGGGGGAGATTTTAACATCACAGGTTTGCTTCCGAGCACAAAGGCAGAGGCTCTAGTGACTCCAACAGGGAAGCGTTCAGCACGGTTATTGTGGATATCGGACTCGTTGACTATCACTGACAGACTTTTTACCTGGTCGAACATGCAGTTGTCTCCTATTATGGCTAAGCTTGATAGGGTTTTGGTTTCTATTCGCTGGAGGCCGAATTCCCGCTATCTTGGGCAAAATCACTTCCCAAACCTACCTCGGATCATGTCCATATTATCCTCTTTATTAGTGAAATGCAACACAGGAAAACTACCAAATTTAGGTTCAAAAAAACATGGTTGGAAATCTAGGGTTTCTATCACATGGTTAATGAGAATTGTGCCCGCCTAACTAGAGGGATAGATTTGGCTGCTATCTGGTGTGAAAAAGTAAGAAGACTGCGTTCCAAGATCAGAAAATGGAACCAGACTAGATATGCGGCGATTTGGAGATCGAAAGATTTCCTTCTGGAAGGTATTGAGGAACTAGAAAAGATTGAAGATATTTCTTATCTATACAAAATGGCAGAGCTCAAATGGCAACAACGTTCTAGAATTTTGTAGCTCAAGGAGGGAGATGCAAACACAGCCTTCTTCCATCGGTTAGCTAGTGTTGTCGCAGATCTAACCTCATTCATTCGATCCATACTGACTCTGAATTACTGCAAGAAGATAATAAAATCAAACTGTCATTCCAGTCCCATTTCAAGAACTTGTTTGGGCAGAAAGCGGACTTAAGAGTCCCGCTCAACCCAAACTTTTGGAAAACTAACTCTGATGACCTCGGCCAAGCTATACAATCCATTGAAGCTCCTTTCACAGAGGAGAAAATTAGGGAGGTGGTGTCGCAACTTGGAAGGGCGAAAGCACCAAATTCGGATGGTTTCCTAATCCTCTTCTACCATACCTTTTGGGAGGAAATAAAAGATGATCTTGTGAGCTTGTTCGCCGAGTTCATAGACCATAGACTTAGGCTAGGTAAAATCAACTACACTGAGGTTGTGTTGATCCCTAAGAAAGAAGATTCCCAATGGGTATAAGACTTCTGCCCTATTAGTCTCCTTAATTGCTCTGTTTAAGATTATCACCAAGACATTCGCCAACATATTGGAAAAAGTGATGGACAAACTTATTAGTTGCGAGCAAACTGGGTTCATTAAAGGACAATGTATCTTGGACTGTATAGCTACAGCAGAGGAAACTATCCATCAATGCCACATCTTGAATGCTAGGAGCTATCTTCTCAATCTGGATTTCGAGAAGGCATATTATTCAGTTGATTGGGACTGTCTTTTGGAAGCACTTGCTGAAAATGAGTTTGGGAACAAGGGGATCAGATGAATCCACAACTGCCTCACCACTAGTTGGACAGCTATCATGGTGAACGGTGGTATGGGACAACCATTTTGGTGCAAACGTGGCCTTCGACAAGGAGACCCTCTCTCCCCCTCCTTTTACCATTGTGGCAGACGTTCTGAAGTTGATGATGATTAACTACGGACATGCTTGTTGGATCACTCATGTGGTCAGTGAGTATAACTGTTAGGGTTGTTCAATCCTTCAATATACGGACGATACTCTTTTGTTTGGAAATGACGACCTCAGGGAAACCATCACTTTCAAAGGAATCTTATACAGTTTTGAAGCAAGGTCTGGCCTCAGGTTTAATTTCCGCAAAAGCGCCCTAATCCCCATTGCTTTATCCCCAGAGGAGGAAAAGGAACATGCGACCATTCTCAATTGCACCGTTGAGAATTTTCCCATTAAATACTTGGGGCTCCCGTTGAGACCAGACAAGCTCAAGAAGGCAGATTAATTACCTATCATTGTTCGGGTTGAGAACAAACTTGCGGGTGGGAAAGGTAAATCATTGTCCTTGGGCGGGAGAGTCACTTTAATCAATTTAGTCCTCTCAAACCTACCAACTTATTATTTATCCTTCTTTGAAATGTCACGATGGGTTATCCAGAGAATTGACCGCATCCGAAAGCGATTCCTTTGGAAGGGTACAAACTCTGATAGAGGCGGCTATCACCTCATTAGATGGGAAAAAGTGTGTATGAAGAAAACACACGGAGGACTAGGTATAATTGATCTTCGAGATATGAATCTTGCGCTATTGGGAAAGTGGTGGTGGAAAGTTTTTCATCCTAATAGAGAGGGATGGCAGGACTTCGTTCAGGCTTATTTGCATGGGAACGGGTCATGAAATGTAGGCTTCAGGGTGAGTCAACGTGTCTCTTGGTTCTTGAAGATGATTACTGAAGCCTATGATCCGTTCAATAGCTGTGTAATATTTTATATTGGCAATGGAAGACTTACTAGATTCTGGTGGAATAAATGGTGTGGTGATCACACACTTAGAAATCTTTTTCCATACTTCTATGCACAAGCAACACAACCACATTGCACGGTGGCCGCATCTTGGAGAAGAAGTTCATGGAAGCCTGCCTTTAATAAAAAACTTGACCAGGGCTCTCAGCTCAGGTTTACAGAGCTACATGCTCGTATCACCAATTCAGGAGTAAAATGTTAACAAGGGTCAAATAAGAAAGCATGGGGACTAGAGAAAAACGACACTTTCACGGTACGATCACTTTATAACCGCATCCATTTCAGGGGTTGTAAACCAAAATAGTCGGCAATTATTTAGAAAGTAAAAACCCCCGCCGAAAGTAAGTCTTCTTGTGGCTAGTTCTGAACGACGCAATTTTGACTAGAGAGAACTTGGTCAAACGTCAACCGAATATCGATACCTCCTATGGGTTCTGCAATACATTCACCGAAACAAGAGATCATTTATTTCTAGATTGTCACAGGAGCAAAGCGGTCCTCGCTGATGTCCTCAGTGCCCTAGGAACTAATGATTACCCTATAAAGTACGAGGACTTGTGGATCGGTCCGAAATTCGCTGCTGAGAGACGTTCTATGAGAGAAGTTTTGTACATCGCTATCGTTGCTATGACCTGGGTCCTTTGGCTAAATAGGAATAATTATTACTTTCGTGGGATTAGTAATAGTATTTCTGAAAATTTAACTCACATCATGCATCTTATTTCATTCCGGGCTACAACTGTAGCGACAGGTCCTAGAGGGATGTTTGCCAGCGCTTTTCAGGTGCAGGAGTACGATGACGATGAGATCGAGATCGGTCTGACGCTTGACTGAGGGACGAGTCTTTGCTGTACTCATGTACTTTCGATAGATCCCCACCCCCAGGGCCTGTTGGGGGGATATGGTTGCTTATTTGTACTTTTGATGCATGTATGTTTCTGTTTGTCCCACCCTCCCATGTTCGGGGGAGGCCTTATATTTTATTTATGTACTGTAAGACTCTTTATTTTGCTCAGTACTCTGAGTTTGTTTTATTAACCTCATATTAATGAAACATGGGGATCATACTCCACATTTTCCCTTTAAAAAAGAAGAAGACAATACACAGTAAACATATGTACTTGGTCCTGCATTAATAAATTTCTTATTGAGGGATAAACAATCAACAATTATTTCACCTGTTCTATTATTTTTGAACAAGATTATATCCAATTCGCACACTCTCACTCAGCCACCAAATTGTGCAAGCGGAGGTTCGAAAGTAGAAGGGAAGACTAGGCCAATAGGACACTTGCATTCACATTCATTTCGTTGATAAATGAAATGGAACAAAGTAAAGGAGGAAACAACTTAGGACAGAAACAAAACTACTTGGTAGACCTAATTAAACCAACTACTTAATTGGATTTATTTAAATTAACTGCTCTCTAAACTTATCAGTGTAGGCCCTAATAGATAATGAATACAAGACAGGTGATAGATGTATATGGATGAAAAGTAATAAGTCTAGGTCTCCCAAGTTGGTGTGGCCTATTAGGGTGCAACAACATGTTAGGTTTTCAAACTTAGAACAAAGATGTTCTGTAATTGTAGTAGTAGTGTGGACCCATGAGGATCCCCCTATGCAAGACCAGGTGGCCCCCCCATGGGAGCATGAAGAGGAATGGATATTCACATGGCCATGATCATGATCAAGTTCATGAATTCAAGATCAAATCAAGTGATTGATGAAATGCCCAATTTTAATTTGAAGTTGAAACTGGATTTGGAGAGGCAAAATGCATCAATTAATTGATCAGGATATATGTAGTACTAGTGTTAAAATTGTTTTCATGATGATAATATATATATATATATATATATATATATATATATATATATATATATATATATATATATATATATATATGTGTGTGTGGGATGGGTGTAGGGATTGATGCCATGCAATTTTGTTGTTTAGGGCTTTTTAGTATTCCTTTTTCCGAAGATAATACCGTGGTCGGTTAGGGGGACCTTTACTTAACTTAGCATTCGAACATGGACTATATTTGTTGGGGACATGCAATAGGAAACAGGTTTTGAAACGCATTTGTACTTGGCATGTGGTGTGGTTTGCCTCAACTTAATAAATATATATTAATTAATTTGCCTGGTTCTTTTTCACTCAATTTACAAAAAGTAGTTGCTTTGTGAGTCTTGGTGGAGTAAGGGTGGAGTAAGAAGTGGCCTATTCACAAGCTTATTTTGATTAGGGCATTCCATAATTCAAAGTTTGGGGTTGTGATTTACCAAGGTGTTGGCATAACCAAAAAGGATTGTTGGTTAATTCTTGATAGATTATATTTAGGTATTGCTACAGATTACATATAATTTTTGTGATGTTACCGATATATTGGTTTGAGATTTACTTTCTTGTATTATGATTTAATTCTTGGATTATATACTTTTATCTTGTACTCTGATTATATATTTTATTATTTTTTTATTAGTACAATACCTGGGGCATCTCACCCACGATATTTAAAAAAAAAAAGAAAAAAAAGTTAATTATAGTAGAACATATGTACTAGAATTAATTTTATTTAATAAGACACTTTTTTAAAATATTTGCAGAAAAATGACAGTTTTTTTTTTCTTTAGAGAAAAGGTGGAGTATGGTCATCATGTTTCATTAATAAAAAATTAATGATACAAAGCCAGAGAACTGGGTTAGATTAAAACCTACTGACAGTATATATGAAGCAACATGACCCGTACAAATAACGAATTCTTCCAACAACTCTGGAGGGTGGGCCGACAAACAAGCTCGGTCCAGCAAAATTGTATGTACGTCAGTTTAGCTTTGTACACTGCCTCCACGACACATGCACACCCACCCGAAACTAGTCTGGCAGGATTTTAACACCCACCGCTCCCTGCCTTCTCCTCGCTGGGGGGACCCCATCTTTGGGCCCAAGCCCCGCAGGCCGACTTATGTCACCACGGCACCTGCACAGCAACCGCACCCTCCCACCAACTCCACCACTCATCCAACAGAGACGCCAACAGCTCCCACAGCCACTACCATAGAGGTAGCCGTGAAGAGGATACCTTCACCTCTCTCACGATTGTGCTATCTCAGACGATTTCTTACCAAACAACTATCTCGCTCATCCAACCAAAAACCACGCTTCAGGAGAGGGCCGTGGAGAGGATACCTTCACCTCTCTCACGCACTTGCTCCTTAGGCGATTTCTCACCATACAGCACCTCGACCCTTACTCCCAACGAGGGAAGAGACGACGATGTTACAAGACAGTGGCCTAAGCTGGAAAAAGCTCAATAGCCTGATAGGCGGCATCGTTGGACACCCAAACAAGTGAGCGCACATCATGGAGGGACCCCAACATCGGGCCCAAGCCCCACAATCATGCAATACAACGTGCTATACAGTCTCCACCTCCCACGGTGGCCTGGCCCCACGGGCCCTATACCGAACCACCGACCTCACACACTTGAGCCTCAGATCCAAGGCATTCACGACAATAGGCGCGGGAGGATGCTCTGGCACGATATAGTTGCTCCGGGACATTTGAGACAAGCACCCCGAAAGTTGAGACAAGTGAGACGGGCGACGGCGTCGATAGAAGGCGTAGAGCACAGAGGTAGCGAGTGAGCACATCTCATGGGGGGACCCCATCTTCGAGCCCTAGCCCCACAACCGTACTACACTGCAAACTTCACACCTAGACACACCCAACTCAGACAGCTCCACCGACCCCCCAAACAAATAAAAGACCCTGCCGTTTTGCACTACGGCACAACCAAGCACACCCTGCTTCTTCACATGCACTACCAACCCTTGAAAAAACCAAAATATAGCCGCAGATCGTCGTGATTGGCCCCGAGAGTGTGGACATGGTGGCAAGTGCGAAGAACAACCGGGCAAACAGATCTCGACGGTGGAGGGAGGAGGCAACCACAAACTGGAGGAAGGAGGCAGATCAGATCTCGACGGTGTTCTTGGCCGGTCCAGATCTGCATTGAATCTGACGGCTCAAAATGGACGAGCACTCCTTCATTCGAGCCATCGAGGACGGCCTCAAGCTCTCGAAGCGCGTCTCTGCCGGCAAGGACCGCGCCGCCACGTCATCGGCTCCGCCTCAGAGGCCGCCGACGATGGAGAGGTCACTGAGAGGAGAGGGGAGGCCAGGCGTCCCCGATTTCGGTGAGGCGTTCGGCGCTCAGGCGTCAGGCATTCAGGCGTTCAGGCGTTCAGGCGTGATGAGAGAGGGGAGGGGAGGAGGTAGATCAGATCGTCGAGGCGTGAGGCGCTCAGGCGTGAGGCCACGCGTCCCCGATTTCGGCCCCAAGAGAGGAGAGGGGAGCAGATCGGGAGTGAAGGCGTCATCGTTGAGGAGAGGGGAGCAAATCAGAAGGGAGCAGATCTGAGGGGATCAAATCTGGAGATGGCGGTGGGTGAAGGGCTAAGGGGGCAGGACGTCGAACGGCGGTCGGGGAGGGGGTGGCGAGATCCCGGCCGCCCCCCCTCCGAGCTCTCTCTAGATCTAGGGTTTTTATTTTTGGGTTTTTTTGGGGAGCTTCTCTCTCTAGAAAATCTAGAGAGAGACTCACATAGCCATAGAAAAATGACAGTTGCCCAAGTATTTGCGCTCATGGACTCAACAACTAAACTCATCGTTCCCAACGGTGAGTTTAGTTATTTCATCCTCGCCATTGGGAAACAACGTGTTTAGTGTTAATTTTTAGTTCAAAATTTTCAAAGAAGACTCGCTATTCCCAACGGTGTGGACATTTATACTAAACTCGTTGTTGGGAACAACGAGTTTAGTTCATTTTTTTCAAAGAAGACTCGCTGTTCCCAACGGCGAGGATATTTACACTAGACTCAATGTTGGGAACGGTAAGTATGTAGGAAATTTTACAGAGAGTGAAATATTCTGTTGGATTTAGTGAATTTTTGAAAAAAAACTCCATAGAATTTTTTTTTGAACTAAACTCACTATTCCCAATAGTGAGTCTAGTATAAATGTCCTCGCTGTTGGGAACAGCGAGTCTTCTTTGAAAATTTTGAACTAAACTTGCTATTCCCAATAGTAATTTTAGTATAAATGTCCGCGTCGTTGGAAACAGCAAATCTTCTTTGAAAATTTCGAACTAAAAATTAGCACTAAATACGCTGTTTCCCAATGACGATGATGAAACAACTAAACTCGCCATTAGGAACGATGAATTTAATTGTTGAGTCAATGAGCACAAATACTTGGGCAACTGTCCTCTTTCTAAAAGTATTTTCGATAAGTGTCTTATATTAAAAAAATATTCTATTGTAATACAAAAAAAACTTTCATATAAATTACGTACAAGAATTATAAGCTTATTGAGAAAAGGATCTATGTATCGAAAAGTCTGAACTGATTGACTCTTAGCAGAGTACATACATATATATTAGTATTAATAAGATAGCGAGGTACGGAAATGGACGAGTTCACTAGAAAACAGATTAAGCCCATATTTACTTGAAAATTGTTCAGCCAACCATATATATAAAAATTAAATTAAGAGCTGTCTGCTACTCGCAGAAAGTCAAAAGAGATGGATATATAGGCCAATAATACTATCCATAGGATATGGAAAATGACTATTAATATTAATAAAGAGATGATATATATATATTAATTGAAAGATGAAAATGAAGCTTAATAGTAATTGAGCAAAGGGAGAGTCACTACCAATTTCACTACTATTTTGTTCACTAGGCATACTCCAATAGGTAGAGAATGATAGAATAAATAGGAGAACTCTCCAATAGGAGTATGTCACCTAAGATAGTGAACAAAATGTTAGTGAAATTGGTAGTGGCTCTAGCATTACTCATAATAATTAGGTAGCCTACAGCCAGTTAGCCATTAGCCGCTAGCACTAGCACTAGCTAGGAAGTTGCATGCATGAAGATCGAGTTCAGTATCAGTATCAGCCATCATAATCTGAATACGCGCGGTGGTGCCATACCCAGCCCTGTCGGTCTTGCGCGCATGCAAGTCATCGCCAGTCTGATTAAGGTAGGTAGCTGCTAGGTTTTGTCTGATTATTCATGTCGGTAATCCCTTAATTTAATATAATTTAATTAAGCATATATAGATATATAGAGTTGTAATTTGTGGAAGAAAAAAAAACTTCGTCCAACTCCAACTTTTTTAAAAAAATTTTTACTTAAAATATTTTTTAATTAACACGTACAATATATGTAAAGCATTTTTTTAACTTAAATTTCTTTTTAAATTAACATGTACACCACACGTTTACATCGAAGTTTTTATTTTAATTTTTTTTATTAACACGTGCTTTGCACGTCACGTCCAACTCTTAACATATGCTTCACACGTGCTATATTATATTATTTTTAAAAATATATTTATTAAAATGTGCAATGCACTTGCTAAATACTAGTATATATAGCTAGATAGCTTGGGTCATGGTAGCGACTACTAATTATGATTAGGATTAATGGGAAATAGTTAAATATAGAACTCATTGGTTACACAACACACGTAAATTAAGCTAGCGTAGCAGGGATCGAGTTACCTCCCCTTTCTGTTAAATATAAAACTTTTTTTTATGAAGTACGCACGAAGATTTTACCTAACATTGATTTACTAAAAAATTGTAGGGAAAACATAAGCTTCGATTCGATCGATAAAACTCAACTCATCTCAACAATTCAATTACTCTTAGCTTGGATCATAAATTTTCTAGGTCTAGGCAGTAGGCTCCCCAACCCCACACCCCCCACATCCATACTCTTGATCAAAATTAAGGTCCATCGCTAATAAATACTAGTATTGGATAAGGTATGAGTAATTAATCAGACCCATCTTTCACTAGTCATATTCTCATAATTCACCAATAGAGTAGATTGATTGATTATATAGTAGTATGATTCTGTGCATTCATTTTTATGTTGACCCATTCTCATATTTCACTAAAAATGTCTTGTTATTTATATATGTTGGAAATTGATCAAGGTTGTTATTACTTCTTGAATAACATTATTTACTGGTATTTTGTTAATTTTGCATCATGATATATGCTTAATTTGAAGTAGCTAGCTAGGATATATATGTGCTTGTTGGATGATGAAAAAAGTGATTGAAATTAAGGAGTAAGTTTTGCATCAAACATATTGACCTTGAGCCTTACTTGAGCGTGACACACTGAAAATGGTCACCCTTAATTTGGACATCATCGACTGACTATCTATCTATCGTTCTATCTATCTATTACCCAATTCTCAATCTGCAAAAAGAAAGAAAGAAAGTAAGAAAGAGGAATTGAGTATTCAATTTAATTAGAATGGGAACTAATTAAGAAACACAAGGTATCCCAAGTCAAGTCATACCCCTATTTCCTTAATTTCTAGTCCTTGAACGTGTTAGAATAATGTCTTGTATACTCATGATTTATATTAGAAGAAGATACGATGAAGTACGGAGGTCGAAGCATCGAAGAGCATAAAAAAGAAAACAACACCAGCAGCAGTCAGAGAGGGATGGTCGCTGGTCGGTCGACCGCACACTCGACTGCAATTGTACAGAGTTTTGGTCGAGAGGAGGTCGGCCGACCGGTCTTGTTGGACGGTGGACCGTGTGCGGCACTGTGTTCTTTTTGAACCTCAATTTGTTAGGTCGTTTCAACCCAATCTTCAACTCCAAGTCAAGTCGTACGTCTCCTATTCAGTTTCTTCTTCTATAGGTTATATCGGATGACTGGGAACTAAGATTAACCTAGAGTTCTCTCTATTCTTCTTCTATATATTGTGATCTTCACCAATATGAGAGAGGAATACTTCATTGATATTTTTGTTATATAAAATTGTCTCTAATCTTTTTAATCTGTTGGAACAAAATAAATAAAAATGGATTTACCGGCCTATGGGGAAGTCGCGCGATACACACTGCCCTAAGAGTTGATCCGCGGTCTTATGTGCAGACGCTTCGCAGATGCTCCTAGTGGTAAAATCCCCGTATCACCGGCGTCTCGCTGTCGCACACAACGTTGAGAGATTGACCCGAACTTAGCCTTGCCCAGAACGACGGTGAAAAAGAAAGGAGCGAAAGCAGCGAATGGAACTGGTTGCTGCGCTTGCGGATCGCGAAAGCAGCGAAGAAGAAAGAACGTATACTTTTGTGTGGATCTGATGCGTGATGCAGTATTTCTCAGTAGTTGGAGAAGAATAGGAGTTTAGGATTTATAGATACATGAACGTGTGAACGTTGGGAGAAAAAGAAGACATCTTTTTCGGATCTGAGAAACTGATCCAACGTTCAGGAAGAATTAGTCAAAGGAAAAGAAATAAACAGCAAAAATAAGTTTTGGATCTCAACCCGAACCCGAAGAGCAATTTCAGATCGGCATTCGTGTCCGCAGATGCGGGCTCGCACACCCGTGCCCACTACGCGCGCCGAACCGAACCGGGCCGGGCGGCGGCGGCGGCGCGCGCGTGTGGCCCACGGGTTCTCTCCACACCACACTAGACTACAATGGGATAAAGAGTGGTTTGTAATATATACACTCACATGGTGGTCATTCCCACCGATGTGGGACTAAAGGAAAAAGAGGGAATCTTGGGTTTTGAGTAAAACAGCCAACAATCCCCCCCCCCCCCCAAAACCAAGATTCAAAGGCAGTGATAACAAAAGAGTAATGATATAGAAGTTCTGGGTAAGAGTATACTATGCTTAGATGAGATGGACTACAGCCTTGAATCTCACGTAGTGACTATTGTCTTTGTCTGAAGAAGTGCTTGATGGACTATGCCTTGAATCAGACTTCTTGACTCAGATTCAGAAAATAGCACACATAGTACGCTAGAGGTTCTTGGGTCTATCGGGTGGAGCTTTTGAATGGCCATGCGCACTTTTCCATATTCATGAGAGTTGTCTGGGATCGCCCTGTCCCATAGTCGCGGCCTTCACGACCTCTCATATAGGTAAGTCCTCAAAGGGTTGGTGATCGGAGTCAACCCTACATAATAATGTTTGGACCTATTAAGAGTTTAGAACTCATCCTAACCAGATCACACAGGAACACTGTCACCATAGGGATGGGATATCATTGTACAACCTCGTACAGCCACCTGGGCATTAATTTATGAGAATTTAATCTCTGAGTCAGTGTTCCATAATAGTCACCGAAGTTCAGCTTGTTTCTACCCATTGAACCGGCTTCTTGGGATCTCCAGTCAGACTCGGTTGGGTTGCCACTGCTGGTGACTTACTTATGGGCTTAACCCCATCCCCCTCGATGATTCTAGGATCAACGTCCTAGACAGACCCTTTGTTAAGTGGTCTGCAAGGTTCTTTTCTGACTTTATATAGTCAAGAACCACATATTTGCCTAATAGGCTCTTGATTGACTTGAAGCGCAGCTGCAGGTGTCCGTTCATCTTAGCATTCACAGAATCATACTTTAGTAGTTCTATAACAGATTTATTATCACAGTTTATGGAAATAGGAGGAACAGGAACATTAGTAACAGTTATATGCATAATCAAATTTCTCGGCCATTCAGCTTCTGTACAAGTAGTATCCAAAGCTATCATTTCAGAATCCATAGTACTTCTAGCTATGATGGTTTGTTTACATAAACCCCAGGAGATTGCAGCACCTCCTAAGGTAAAGACATATCCAGTTGTGGATTTCACATCATGTGAGTCAGTTACCCAGTTTGCATCTGAGTAACCTTCTATGATATCAGGGTATCTAGAATAATGAAGTTTGTAATCTATAGTACCCTTAAGATATCTAAATACTCTTTCTAATGCTGACCAATGTGACCGGTTTGGGTTACTAGTATATCTACTAAGTCTCCCAACAGCAAATGCAATATTAGGTCTAGTTCTATTTGATATATACATAAGAGAACCTATCATTTGAAAGTATCTATGTTGTTCTACAGGTGAACCTTCATTCTTCTTGAGAATGGTACTACTATCAAAAGGAGTACGAGCAGGTATCTTATCAAAGTACTCAAATTTCCTTAGCATTTTCTCAATAGAATGTACTAAGGAGAGAGTATAACCCTCCTTGGATTTGGATACTTGCATTCCTAGAATCAGGTTAGCTACTCCTAGGTCTTTCATATCAAACATGCTCGATAAATAATCTTTAGTGTTATTTATTAACTCAAGTGTTGATCCTAAAATAAGGATGTCATCTACATATAAGCATATAATGACACAACTTCCATCAGTGTTTTTAGAGTATATACATTTATCATACTCATTTGGTAAGAAGCCATATTCTAAAATCACTTTATCAAATTTGTTGTGCCATTTCTTGGGAGCTTGCTTTAGGCCATAAAGAGATTTTACTAACCTGCAAACTTTCTTTTCTTGACCCTTAGCAATAAAACCTTCAGGTTGCTCCATGTAAATTTCTTCCTCTAGGTCTCCATTCAAAAAGGCTGTCTTTACATCCATTTGATGTATTATCAAGTCATGAATGGATGCTAAAGCTAGAAGAGTTCTAATAGAGGCAATCCTAGCTACAGGAGAGTAGGTGTCAAAATAATCTAATCCCTTTTTCTGGGTGAAACCTTTGGCTACTAATCTCGCTTTGTATTTCTCTATTGAACCGTCAGCTCTAAGTTTCTTTTTGAAGATCCACTTGCAACCTATGGGTTTACTACCTAAAGGTAGGTATGCTAAATGCCAAGTACTGTTTTCCATAATGGAGTTGTACTCATTGTTGATGGCTTCTTTCCAGAAAGGTGCATCAGGAGAAGATATTGCTTCTTCGTAAGTTGAGGGATCACCCTCTATCAAATAAGTGAAGAAATCTTCTCCTAAATTTCTTTCAATCCTACCTCTCTTGCTCCTTCTAGGTTCTGAGTCTTGATCAGGTTGAGAGCTAGAAGGTTGAGAATGGGAACTGGTAGAAGGAGGCAGGGAATAACTGGAGGGGTTGGAAGAAATTCTATCTTTAAAAGGAAAAATATTCTCAAAGTAAACTGCATCTCTAGCTTCTATGATGGTATTATTAGAGATTTCATTTACTTCAGAATGAGTCACTAAAAATCTATTGGCATTGCTATCTAAGGCATATCCTATGAACACAGCATCTACAGTCTTAGGTCCAATCTTTCTCTTTTTAGGTTCAGGGATTCCTACTTTTGCTAGACATCCCCAGACCTTAAGGTAATGGACTCTAGGCGTTCTGCCTTTCCATAATTCATAAGGAGTCTTATCCTTTGACTTACTAGGGATCCTGTTTAGGATGTAACAGGCTGTCAATAAGGCTTCTCCTCACAAGTTATCAGGAGCTCCTGAGCTGAGAAGCATGGCATTCACCATGTCTAACAGAGTTCGATTTTTTCTTTCAGCAACTCCGTTAAACTGTGGTGAGTAAGGAGCTGTCACCTCATGAATTATTCCGTGTTCTTCACAGAAGTTAGTCATTTCGTTTGAGGTATACTCTCCGCCACGATCAGATCTAAGGATCTTAATCTTTTTCTCTAATTGGTTCTCGGCTTCGGATTTGAAAACCTTAAATCTATCTAGAACTTCATCTTTGGTTTTGAGAAGGTAGGTATAGCAATACTTAGAAAAATCATCTATAAAAGTGACAAAGTATTTCCTACCGCCTCGGGTCAAAACCCTATTTGAGTCACAAACATCGCTATGAACAAGTTCTAGAGGATCAGAATTCCTCTCTATAGATTTGAAAGGCAGTCTAGAATGTTTGGCTTGAACACAAATTTCACATTTGTGTTTATTATCTACAGGAGACTTGGGAATAAGATCTAAGTTCATCATCCTTTTAAGAGAACCCAGATTCATATGACCTAGTCTACCATGCCAAACATTGGAAGATTCTATATTTGAAACAACAGGAGAAGGATCAGATATTTTATTTATAGTGCTGAGAATGAAAAGACCATCCTTTACATATCCTTTCCCAATAAAAGATTCATTCTTAGAAAACACAATTTTATTTGCTTCCATTACAATTTTGAAACCTGACGCTACAAGAAGGGAACCACTAACTAAGTTTCTCCTAACTGACGGCACATGAAGTACATCATGAAGAGCTAGACTTTTCCCTGATGTCATCTTCAGGTCTATTCTTCCTCTTCCTATAATCTGTGCCGTTGATCCATCTCCTAGGGTTATGCCTCCTTCACATGATTCCTGATAGTTTGAAAAACAGGAGCGATCAAATGAAACATAAACATTAGCTCCAGAATCCAACCACCAGTCATCAGAATGGTAAGAAATATTAACAGATGGTTGGAAAGACACTGACCTGAAGGAACTAGAAGATCCATTTAGAATCATGTTGGCTTCTGGTTTAGTAGAGCCTTTTCCCTTATAAGGAGTCTTCATTGGTTCCTTCTTCCTATGAAAGCAATTGAAGGATAGATGATTTGTCCTTCCACACACCAAACAAAACTTCTGTTGGTCCTGAGTCTGACCGAAGTTTCTAGTCCTGTGGTTTTGCTGGTGTTGGCGGTTTTGGTGGTTTTGGTGGTTCTGGTGATGAGGCTGAAAGTTCTTTTTCTTGAAGGAGGTTTTCTTAGGTTTGTGAGGAATATTAGGTTTGGATTTGCCTTGGGTAGACACTACAAGGTTTACCTTTGCTTTAGACTCATTTTTAGGGTTTGACCTAAGCCTAAGTTGTTCTTCTGTTCTAATCTTCTTTAGGACTTGGGCAAAGGTAAGCTCACCTTGAGTATGAGTGAGTTCCTTCTTGACATCAGACCAAGAAGGAGGGAGTTTGTCTATTAGGCAAGCTATCTTATATTCAGTAGAAAAGGTTGTACCTTTTGCTTGAATATGCCTCACATATTCTTGGAATTCATGGATTTGGTCGTTCATCGGTTTGTTATCTACCATGAAATACCTATTGAAAGCTGAAGAATTGAATCTTTCAATTCCAGCATCATCACAACCATATTCATCGTCTAAAGCATCCCATAGTTCTTTAGCATTTTTATATTCAAAGAATATGTCATAAAGGGAGTCAGATAAGGTGCTTAGGATTCGATGAAAACAGTGGAAGTCTATATCCTTAGGGGTTTTTGGTTTTTGGGAACTAGC
Source organism: Hemerocallis citrina (assembly GCA_017893485.1). Lineage (NCBI taxonomy): Eukaryota > Viridiplantae > Streptophyta > Magnoliopsida > Asparagales > Asphodelaceae > Hemerocallis > Hemerocallis citrina. The sequence continues at coordinate 266,258,365 of CM030365.1, read as the reverse complement.
GGATTCCTTAGGAGTTTGAGATGAAAAAGTGGATTCAGAAACTTCTTTGGTGGACTCAAATTTGTCAGACTCAGTCGTGTTGGGTGTGGATCCATCAATTGCAGAAAGGAGTCCTAAGGTGGTGAGCTAGAATTTTATCTGACTCTGCCACCTTTTAAAGTGGGTGCCATCAAACTTGGCCGGCTTTGCTGAAGCAGTCTCTTCTTTCCCAGTCATGATTTAATAGTATAACAGTCTAGATGCTGCAGAAATAATACTGTAGCTACTCAATAAAGGTGTCGCGGGTTCTAGACAATAGTTTAATGATATTGCTAATCAACCTAAACAAATCTTTAGTCTATCAAGTTCTGATTAACTTGGGTTAGCTGTAGGAGTCGGTTCCCAGCTAACGGTGGTCCGAAGACGCTTAAATACCGTGTCGCTTAGGGCTGTTTACACCCGGTTGACAGAAGGACCCTTTAGGCTTGTTCCCAAATTTATCTTTCCTTTTAAGACCTTTAGATTTCTTTTAAGGAATTTGCAAAATCAATAACTATTCCTTTATCTAAATGTTTAAGGATACTAAGAAATATCTAGCACCACAGCTAATAATGGTCTTGATATTGTTATGCGGGTGGTAATGCTATTCACAATATAACAAGACACTTAATTATACTAGCAAATTGCAAGTTAATAAAACAAATGTACAGCAGGAAATATTCTAAGACTTTGAGAATATTAAAGTGAATCTAACAACACAAATTCGTGCCAACAAATTTTGTGATTTAACAATAAATTAATAATGTAAGGATTTAAAGCTATAGATATTCTACAGTGTGGGAATCTATAGTGATGCAACAAAATTTAATTATCTGTCTCGAAATTGTGATTAACGAAGACAATATTAAAGCTTCGGATTTCACTAATAATTTACTTATTTATTTAGCCCTTACAATATTTAATAATGAAGTGAATTAACAGAATGAAGTGTATCTTAATCAAAACTGTGTATGATGTATCAGGTGATCTTAATCAAACAGAATGTACTAAATTAACAGATTAACAATAAGCAATTATGATTATATGTGCTAATTAATCAGTTAATTACAACAACTTCTTTTCCAGTTCGTAATGCAATTCAACTTAATGATTCAGTAGTGCTCTTCGCTTCACAGAAAATGGGTAGAATCTGACTACTATCAATTAAAAAGGATATTTGTTCCAAAAATAAAAATTACCAATATGGCTGTATTTTTGTTTTCAATGTGCTTTATTTCTTTGTTTCTGCCAGGTTATATGTGCTTACTCGATTCACTGATTACTCTATTGACAGATTAACAAACGACAATTTTGTTTAAATGTGGTAATTAACCAGATCGATAGTAAGTATGTGCTAATTACCAATAAATACTAATTTAATCTGATTAGCAATCAGGATGTTCGTAATTAACAGGATATGATAAATTAATAAGGTTAACAATACGGTTGTTCTTAATTAATCAGACTAACAATACGATCAACTCTTAGATTGTAATATAAAATTGTCTCTAATCTTTTTAATCTGTTGGAACAAAATAAATAAAAACGGATTTACCGGCCTATGGGGAAGTCGCGCGATACGCACTGCCCTAAGAGTTGATCCGCGGTCTTATGTGCAGACGCTTCGCAGATGCTCCTAGTGGTAAAACCCCCGTATCATCGGCGTCTCGCTGTCGCACACAACGTTGAGAGATTGACCCGAACTTAGTCTTGCCCAGAACGACGGTGAAAAAGAAAGGAGCGGAAGCAGCGAATGGAACTGGTTGCTGCGCTTGCGGATCGCGAAAGCAGCGAAGAAGAAAGAACGTATACTTTTGTGTGGATCTGATGCGTGATGCGGTATTTCTCAGTAGTTGGAGAAGAATAGGAGTTTAGGATTTATAGATACATGAACGTGTGAACGTTGGGAGAAAAAGAAGACATTTTCGGATCTGAGAAACTGATCCAACGTTCAGGAAGAATTAGTCAAAGGAAAAGAAATAAACAGCAAAAATAAGTTTTGGATCTCAACCCGAACCCGAAGAGCAATTTCGGATCGGCATTCGTGTCCGCATATGCGGGCGCACACCCGTGCCCACTACGCGCGCCGAACCGCACCGGACGGCGGCGGCGGCGCGCGCGTGTGGCCCACGGGTTCTCTCCACACCACACTAGACTACAATGAGATAAAGAGTGGTTTGTAATATATACACTCACATGGTGGTCATTCCCACCGATGTGGGACTAAAGGAAAAAGAGGGAATCTTGGGTTTTGAGTAAAACAGCCAATAATTTTCTCCATTGCGAAGAGAGGCTTGAGAGAGATAGAGATAGTTCTTGGTGAGTGAACTTAATTTCTTGTATTGAGTGAATCATTAACTCATTGTAATCTATTATAGTTGAATATTATATCTCCCTATATTTTTCTTCCGGATTAAGCGAAAGCTAATCGGGACAAATTCTCGTTGTGTTTATCTTGGATTGGTGGACCTATTTGCTTGGGTGTTCGATCATTGACTCGTCTCATCTACTTCGACTTTTCCTTTGCTCTATTTAGTTCCGCTGTGCACCACCAACGTCTATTCAGTTCCGCTGTGTACCACCAGCGTGTTGCAGACACCCCATCCCAAAACGGATTTACTTCTTACACCATTTAGATTGGTTATCCTTAATTTGTACATATAACTTTATACTAATTTCAAGAATTTGAAGCGGCTCGAGCGTGAGTTCATACTGAGTGTCGTAGCTATTTAGAGTAACATGAAATCATGCATGCTATGCTATTTAGAATATATCATTAGTGGAGTGATAGAGAAACAGAGATAGCACGCAAGTATAATCTCTTGGAGCCAAAACAAACGGGCAGGTGCAAGTCTGAATTTGGTATGCAATTAACTATCAATGAGAATGAAGACTAATCATGATTTCTCATCAAATATAGTCTTATGTGCGTGTATAAATATATATATATAGTCGATGGTGCTTATTGGTCGGCAAATCAAGTTGTGATCCTTGGACTAGCTATATCATCGCATTTCAAACCGTGTTTAGGTGTATCCAGATTTGGATATTAACTATTTAATTTCCAACCGTGTTTATATATATATATATATATATATATATATATATATATATATAATGCATTAAACTTGGATTGATCAACAGGTACTGTCTTGATAGCTAATTGAAGCCTTAATGGTAATGGAGGCCAATATTTTATTATTGGTCACAAATTAATTAATGGCATATATCTAAGATCCGAAAACAAAACGATCGCAATGCTAATATAACTGCCTGCAAATCCTGAAATATACAAGTAATACTTAGTGTTGGGCTACTGACAAAATACACCTCCAAATACAATCAGAGTCAGAAACAAAATACTTACAGTAAAAGAGAGTAGTGGATGTATTTCAGTGCGACCTACTCCCACAGTTGTGTAGCTGTGGCCTAATCTCTAATTAACAATAATTACACTTGTCTAATCTCTTGTTTAGTGATGTTTTGTGGGCAAAGGGGATTAGCAGCATGCAGTTGCTAGTTTTTTCGATTTTCAACTCCTTTAATTACTACTACTACTACTACTCTCTTTTCCATGGAACAATATCTCACTTCTAATACTTAAATAATTATTTCATATATATTTTATGGCTCTGCTTAATTTAATTTAGTCAGAGATTGATAACAATCAGTACATGTCATGTCTTTAACTATACGAGCTCTATATATACCCGCGGCTACTCTTCATTCTAAAGCAAACACAACGTCTTCTCCTCCTCCTCCTAAATCCTTCTCTTCATCTATCTCTATCCAAACAAATATACCATTCAATTCAATCTCACTTTCTCTCTCCCTCTCTTCAACCATATATATATATATATACATTATTCTTTCTTCACTATCTACATTCGACATTAATCCAAATCATCATCATCATCATCATCATCATCATGTTGTCAAAGAAAGCTACATGCAACTCTCATGGACAGGACTCTTCCTACTTCCTTGGTTGGCAAGAGTATGAGAGGAACCCATTTCACCCCACCGTCAACCCCTCTGGTATCATACAAATGGGTCTTGCCGAGAATCAGCTCTCCTTCGACCTTCTTGAATCGTGGATCCAACTTCACCCTGAAGCTGCCACATTCAAGAGCAACGACGGCCACTCAGTCTTCCGAGAGCTCGCTCTGTTCCAGGATTACCATGGTCTCCCTGCTTTCAAAAATGTATGTCCATCGATCTATTCAACCTACCTAGCTACACATACATACTTTTAGTTAAAGATACGTACCATGTATATTAAATTAATCTACGGTAAAATTTATGGGCGCGCGCAGTAATTAAATAAAATTAGGCATGCAGCTGACAAAATTGCGACACTTGATGGATGCAGGTATTGGCAGAGTTCATGGGTGAGCTGAGAGGGAACAAGGTGGAGTTTGACGCTAACAAACTCGTACTCACTGCTGGTGCGACTTCTGCTAACGAGACCCTCATGTTCTGCCTTGCTGATCCAGGCGACGCTTTTCTCATCCCTACTCCATACTATCCAGGATTCGATAGAGATCTCAAATGGCGAACTGGAGCAGAAATTGTTCCGATACACTGCTCCAGCTCGCATGACTTCCGCATCACCAAAGCCGCCCTTGAAGAAGCTCACCAACAAGCCCAGAAGCGCAACTTACGGGTTAAAGGTGTCCTGATCACCAACCCATCCAACCCGTTGGGTACGACTGTGACTCGCCCTGAACTTGATATCCTTGTCGACTTCATTGCATCCAATAAAGACATCCATCTCGTGAGTGATGAAATCTATGCTGGCACCAACTTCGACTCCCCTGGTTTTATCAGTGTAGCTGAGGTGGTGGTGACTCGAGGTTCCAAACCCGAGTTATTGGACCGGGTTCACATTGTGTACAGCCTTTCAAAGGATCTTGGGCTACCTGGTTTTCGAGTTGGTGCAATTTATTCCAACAACGAATTAGTTGTATCAGCCGCGACTAAGATGTCCAGTTTTGGACTAATATCTTCTCAAACTCAGTACCTTTTATCTGCAATGCTAGGAGATAAGAAGTTTACTAGCAACTACATATTTGAAAATAAGAGAAGGCTGAAGGAAAGACATAACAAACTCGTCGTTGGACTTGGTCAAGCAGGAATTGATTGCTTACAGAGCAATGCGGGGTTGTACTGTTGGGTTGATATGAGACATCTCCTCAGAAGCAAAACATTCCAAGGGGAGATGGACCTATGGAAGAAGATTTTGTTCAATGTGGGATTGAATATCTCACCCGGTGCCTCGTGCCACTGCAAGGAGCCAGGGTGGTTCCGCATGTGTTTCGCCAACATGAGCGAAGAGGTCCTTGATCTCGCTATGAAAAGGCTCGGTTCATTTGTCGAAGCAGAAGGATACACCCGAGGCCGTTTAAGGTCAGGACGGAGGTTGAGATCGGCACCTTCCTCATTGGCAAAGTGGGTGATGAAGTTGTCCTTGTCGGAAAAGGCAGAGCAGGCACGTTAATATCCATGGCTAGCTAGCTAGGATGCATCCCTACAGTCGTTGTTGATGTATGGTTAATTAGTTTGGATATGCATGCGTGGCTAGGATATATATTGTCATCGATCCTCCTCGTAAATTACTGCATGTGAATTTGGATCCTTTTTTTTTTCCTTTTTTTTTTTTTGTGAAGGGCCTGCTGGGTGTATTTGTTTAGTGTCCCCTTTTTTTTAACATGGACAAAGGTGCACTCGATCCGATACGGATACTGAAGTGGCCAGCATTTCATCATGTGTAAGGAATTTAATTAAGTTGCTGCATGTTGTCTGAATCCATCGATATTGAAATGCATGTTCGGTTTAGTAGTTGTTGTTCAAATTCAATGGTCATGTATATATCATATATCATGTAAGAGAGAATGAATGATTCCTAAAGTCTTGATGATCAATTTGCACAAATTTAGTTAAAAATTGATGACCTTGTATATATATATAGGAAAAAATGGTTAGTTATCCAATATATCACATGCATGTCACATAGTCAATTGCTTATATACTAAATGTGCAAGTGCTCATTGTTGGAAATCGATTCCATCGTATTGTACTCATCAAGACGTACAAAATGATGTACTCACATGTCCAAAACCGATTTCAAATGAATGAAATATTCGCCTCCAAAGTTAGCTTGTTGAAATGAAGAATTGAACTTTTGCTTGATATGTGACATCTAAACTTAGTCCCATATCGGTAAGGAGCAAAAAAGCAAATGGAGTTATAAGTTAAAAACTGAGCCAAAGGGTTGTGCCCTTAGGGGTACGAATATTTTCTCCGGAGGGAGAACACACCCAACTTGGGCGTCGGTGTGGAACACACGCGCGCGCCCGCCGGGCCGGACCGGACCCGGACACGGGCTCGGGCCTTGGCTCTGGCTTAAACTTATTTTTTTTGCAGAAATTCAGCTCTGTTTTGAGCTGGATACGGGCAGTTGCAACAGTTTTGTCTGAAGAACAGTTGCAACAACTGTTGCAGCAACTGCCGTCAGTTCTGATCTGATACGGGCAGTTGCAGCTGTCGGGACAGTTGTGTCTGAACAGTTGCAGCAACTGCCACAGGATTAGGCCTATAAATAGGATAGGATTCTGATCAAATCGATATCCCATTTTCATAGTTCCCTATCTCCTGTATCGCTGTATCAACATAGCATATCACATATACTGCCATCATATCTGATCTCGCCCGAGCCTCCATTATTCTAGTGTAAGTTAATGGAGTTCTGACTGTTGTATCTTGGGAGACGACTGCCGTAATAACCTGTGTACACCGTTGCAGAGGCAGAAATTAACGTCTTAAGGACATTGCTTCGACAAGCCTCAGTCTGTATTTATTTTTCCTTCACCATACTCAAGGTCGGAATTGAAGATAAAATATCTTCTTTCTGTGCTTTGTGTACAGTGATATACACTGTTTGCGAAACAGTTCCTTTAATTCACAATTATCAAGGTTCGAATTGAAGATTCAGTATCTTCCTTTTGTTCTTTGCTGGTAGTGAATTATACTGTTTTCAAAACAGTATAAGTACAATTAAATTTGAGTAGAAATTTAATTTGTAGTTTTTAATTTTACATTAAAAATTAATTCTGTCTACATAAGTTGTAACAACTTAAGACGTTAAGTTTATTCTTTTTCTTTTTCTTCTGTAGACAAGAATATGACTACCAAACCAGAACCCCCGAAAATGGTTAATAGTTTGCATAACAAGCCCGAGAATTTCAAAGGGGCTGACTTCAAGACTTGGCAGAGCAAAATGTTCTTCTATCTTACAACCCTCGGGTTGGATAGGTTCCTCGAGGAGGAAGAACCTAAGCCCGCTGAGGGGCAGACTCCTGAAACTCACAAGGAGACATTTGTAGCAGTGGATGCGTGGAGGCATTCGGACTTTCTTTGCCGGAACTACATCCTTAACTGTTTGGATGAAGTTTTGTACAAGATATATTGTCCAATCACTACTGCAAAAACTTTGTGGACTGCTCTGGCCTACAAATACAAGACTGAGAATGCCAGCTTGAAGAAATTTATCGTGGATAAATTTATGGACTACAAAATGGTGGACTCTAAGTCCGTCACTGTCCAGATGCAGGAGCTTCAAATCATCATTCACGAGATGGAAGCCGAAGGCCATAAGGTTGGCGAATCCTTTCTAGTGGAAGCAATCATTGGAAAGTTGCCACCATCATGGAAAGACTTCAGGTATTACCTCAAGCACAAAAAGAAGGAAATATCCTTAGAAGATCTTGTTGTCAGGTTGAAGATTGAAGCAGACAACCGAGGTACAATAAGGTTCAAAAGCGAGGAGGCTAAAGTACATGTTGTGGAAAGTTCCAACAAGCGGAAGGGCAACTCCAACAACAAGAAACATTCCCAGAAGAGGAAAGCTTCAGATCAAGGATTCAAAGACAAGAAGCCCAACAAGAAGTTCAATGGAAATTATTGGATTTGTGGGAAGCCTGGTCACTCTGCCAGAGACTGCCGCTTCAAGAAATCTGGCGGTACTTCAGAAGCAAATGTCACTGAGAACATCACTTCAAGCATCGATTACCTGAACTTGTCTGCTGTTGTTTCTGAATGTAACCTTGTCCAACATCCCGGGCAATGGTGGGTGGACACAGGTGCTACTCGGCACATATGTTTTGATAAGTCACTGTTCTCGACTTATCAGAAACTGGACCACGAAGAAAAACTCTATATGGGCAACTCTGCTGTGTCGATGGTCGAAGGCTGTGGACAAGTCATCCTGAAGTTCACGTCTGGAAAGAACGTCACGCTGAACGACGTGCTTCATGTGCCAGACATCCGCAAGAACCTTATCTCTGGATCCGTGCTCTCCAAGAAAGGCTTCAAGATTGTAATTGAGTCAGACAAGTTGGTGCTGACCAAGGCTGGGGTTTATGTTGGGAGGGGATATCTGTGTGATGGATTGTTCAAAGCAAATGTAGCCGTAATTGGCAATAACCCAATGTACTCTAAATCTATGATGAATAAAAATTCAGTTTCTTATTTGCTTGAGTCTGAAACAATTTTATGGCACGATAGATTAGGGCACATAAATTTTCGAAAGATGAAAAAACTTGCAAATTTAGGTTTGATTCCAAACTTTAAATTTGACAAAACTCACAAGTGTGAGATTTGTGTGGAAGGAAAAATGGTCAAGAAACCATTTAACACAGTAAACAGAAGTACTGAGCCGTTATGCTTAATCCATACTGATCTATGTGATTTTAAATCCTTACCCACGAGAGGTGGGAAAAAGTATTTTATCACATTTATCGATGATTGCACCCGATATTACTATGTCTATTTACTAAATAGTAAAGACGAAGCAATTGCAGCATTCACAAAATACAAGGCTGAAGTAGAGAATCAGCTTAACAAAAAGATCAAAATATTGAGGTCTGATCGAGGTGGAGAATATGAGTCTCCATTTGCACAACTGTGTGAAGAGTATGGAATTATCCACCAAACAACTGCCCCATACTCGCCTCAGCAAAATGGAATTGCTGAAAGAAAGAACAGAACGTTAAAAGATATGATTAATGTCTTGCTTATAACTTCTGGACTACCTACCAACTTGTGGGGAGAAGCTTTATATATGTCAAATCACATATTAAATAGAGTTCCACATAAGAAAGCTGATTCCATTCCATATGAATTATGGAAAGGACATATGCCTAATTACAAATACCTCAAAGTGTGGGGGTGTTTGGCTAAGGTCTCGGTTCCTCTTCCTAAGAGAACCAAACTTGGACCAAAAACGGTAGATTGCTATTTTCTAGGCCATGCCGAAAATAGTAGTGCATACAGATTCTTAGTGTTCAAGTCTGAAGTACGTGACATCAGTGTAAACACTATCATTGAGTCAAGAGATGCCATATTTTTTGAAGATGTGTTTCCACACAAAAGAAATAATGGAAACCCTGATCTCAAAAGAACAAGTGAAGTGTTAACTGAGAAACAGGATGAAACTCATTGTGACAATGGTGAATCTGAACCAAGAAGAAGTGTAAGACCTAAAACCTCTAAGTCTTTCGGTCCAGATTATCTAACATACATGTTAGAGGCTGAACCTCAGACTTATAAAGAGGCAGTCTCATCCTCAGAGTCTCCCTATTGGAAAGAAGCTATCAATAGTGAGATTGAATCAATTCTAAGTAATCACACCTGGAAATTGGTTGACCTTCCACCAGGTCATAAACCAATTGGATGTAAATGGATCTTCAAATGGAAGATGAAACCAGATGGTTCCATTGACAAATACAAAGCTAGATTAGTAGCTAAAGGGTATCGCCAGAAGGAGGGCTTAGACTTCTTTGATACTTATTCACCGGTTACACGGATAACCTCTATAAGAATGCTGATAGCAATAGCTTCTATCTATAATCTTGAAATTCATCAAATGGATGTCAAAACGGCATTTTTAAATGGGGATCTCGAAGAAGAGATCTACATGGAGCAACCGGAAGGGTTTATCTCAAAGGGAGCTGAAAATAAAGTATGTAGACTTGTTAAATCCCTATATGGACTTAAACAAGCTCCGAAACAATGGCATGAAAAGTTCGACAATGTCATGATGAAAAATGGTTTTCGAATTAATGAATGTGATAAATGTGTTTATTACAAACAAATGGGACAATCTTGCGTGATTGTTTGCCTATATGTGGATGATATGCTAATCTTTGGTCCTAACCTGGAAGTCATCAAGACTGTAAAGAAAATGCTAATCAACCACTTTGACATGAAAGACTTAGGTGTGGCAGATGTTATTTTAGGTATCAAAATAATAAGAACACCTAGTGGCATTGAATTATCTCAATCACACTATGTGGAAAAAGTGCTTGACAGATTCAAGGAACATGGGATTAAAGGAGTTTCAAACCCTTATTCACCATCTATAGTTTTGCACAAAAATACTGGTGAAAGTATAATGCAACTGGAGTATTCTCGTGTAATAGGCAGTTTAATGTATATCATGAACTGCACGAGACCAGACATTGCTTATGCAGTGAGTAAACTAAGCAGATACACCAGTAACCCAGGAAAAGGTCACTGGACATCATTACTAAGAGTACTTGGGTATTTAAAGAATACTACAAACTTTTCACTGCATTATGGTAGATATCCTGCCGTTCTTGAAGGATACAGTGATGCAAATTGGATATCTGATTCGGAAGAATCAAAATCCACAAGTGGTTATATCTTTACCCTAGCAGGAGCTGCTGTGTCATGGAAATCTTCCAAACAAACGTGTATTGCACGATCCACAATGGAATCCGAGTTCATTGCTTTAGATAAAGCAGGTGAAGAAGCAGAATGGCTTCGGCATTTTTTAGAAGATATTCTTTTTTGGCCTAAACCAATGACGGCCATTTGTATCCATTGCGATAATCAAGCAGCGCTAAGTAGAGCGCACAATTCTGTATACAATGGCAAATCACGACATATTCGTAGACGCCATAATACTGTTCGACAGTTACTCTCCAATGGAATTATTTCCATTGACTTTGTGAGGTCACAGGATAACTTAGCGGATTCATTTACTAAGGGATTATCCAGAGAGAAAATTAACTGTGCATCGAGGGGAATGGGGTTAAAAGCCTAAAACAATACGAGTTACCTTATACGGAAACCTAACCTGGCGACTGGAGATCCCACGGACCAGGTTCAATAGGACAACCAGTTATGAGTAACTCAAACAGTAATGCATTTGGACTCAGGTCCATCTCATTCCTAGGGTGCGAAATAAATGCATGCCTACAGAAGTATTAAAAGGATAGGCTATGCTTTTAATGACGTCCATATCTTGAAAATCACAAGTGGAGTATTGTAGGGTACTCTTTATGGATGCGGTCACCTATTTAAGTGTGAGCTGGGTCGGCTCTATGAGAATTTTGAAAGGCTGGAGTTCTCTAAAAATACTTGCAGAACTGAGATTTGTTCAGGACCAAAATGAACACAACCGAGAGATTGGATGTGAAGAACACAATGTTGCGTAGAGTTTATTGTTTGGGTATACACTAACGGCTGACGGTTCAAGATGAAATATTTCACCGATTAGCCAAGTATGTCCGATAAACTTTAACTAGGGAAGGTTCAAAGTGAAATATCTACCTATCCACGATGCGACACTGTTTCAAATTGCACACTGTGATATGCACCTGTTGTAAGGTGAGAGACGAAAATTTTCATTCATGTGGGGGATTGTTGGAAATCGATTCCATCGTATTGTACTCATCAAGACGTACAAAATGATGTACTCACATGTCCAAAACCGATTTCAAATGAATGAAATATTCGCCTCCAAAGTTAGCTTGTTGAAATGAAGAATTGAACTTTTGCTTGATATGTGACATCTAAACTTAGTCCCATATCGGTAAGGAGCAAAAAAGCAAATGGAGTTATAAGTTAAAAACTGAGCCAAAGGGTTGTGCCCTTAGGGGTACGAATATTTTCTCCGGAGGGAGAACACACCCAACTTGGGCGTCGGTGTGGAACACACGCGCGCGCCCGCCCGGACCCGGACACGGGCACGGGCTCGGGCTCGGGCTCGGGCCTTGGCCTTGGCTTTGGCTCTGGCTCTGGCTTTGGCTTTCAGTAAACTTATTTTTTTTGCAGAAATTCAGCTCTGTTTTGAGCTGGATACGGGCAGTTGCAACAGTTTTGTCTGAAGAACAGTTGCAACAACTGTTGCAGCAACTGCCGTCAGTTCTGATCTGATACGGGCAGTTGCAACTGTCCGTATCAGTTGTGTCTGAATAGTTGCAGCAACTGCCACAGGATTAGGCCTATAAATAGGATAGGATTCTGATCAAATCGATATCCCATTTTCATAGTTCCCTATCTCCTGTATCGCTGTATCAACATAGCATATCACATATACTGCCATCATATCTGATCTCGCCCGAGCCTCCATTATTCTAGTGTAAGTTAATGGAGTTCTGACTGTTGTATCTTGGGAGACGACTGCCGTAATAACCTGTGTACACCGTTGCAGAGGCAGAAATTAACGTCTTAAGGACATTGCTTCAACAAGCCTCAGTCTGTATTTATTTTTCCTTCACCATACTCAAGGTCGGAATTGAAGATAAAATATCTTCTTTCTGTGCTTTGTGTACAGTGATATACACTGTTTGCGAAACAGTTCCTTTAATTCACAATTATCAAGGTTCGAATTGAAGATTCAGTATCTTCCTTTTGTTCTTTGCTGGTAGTGAATTATACTGTTTTCAAAACAGTATAAGTACAATTAAATTTGAGTAGAAATTTAATTTGTAGTTTTTAATTTTACATTAAAAATTAATTCTGTCTACATAAGTTGTAACACTCATATCCCTTTTACCCATATATATATATATATATATATATATATATATATATATATATATATTACTAATTATTAATAGTATAATTGCACTTTAATTTACATGTGGTTGGATTAATAATAATAATAATAATAATAATAATAATAATAATAATAATAATAATAATAATAATAAATTAATTATAATTGTATAAAGGGTCAAATTAAATAGAAGAGTGAAAATCTAAACATATATAGCTGATACGTAATTAAGTTGGCAACTATATATGTATCAGTATTGGAAGATGATCGATATATATTAGGCCCCATTGCTTAATCATCAAGCTTAATTATTCATAAAGGAGATGTAATTATTTTATTAAGATATAATGGAAAAGATATACTATGAATTTGAATTACGCGCGTACGAGAAGATTGAGAAAGTTACACAATGTGAATGTGATCCCAATCCCAATTCCCCAATCCCAATCCCAATCCCAATCCCACTCCCACACTAGCGCTCCCTTTTACTTGATGCATTAATTTCCAAGAATACTATGTGCACTAACTACTACACAAGTGTAAGCGAGAAGCAGCTTTAATTTTAGAGTAAATTTTAGGCAATAGAAAAAAGTAAGGGTAATTAATAAAATTTAATTAGTTTAGCCTATGGAGTGACTAAGAATTAATTTTGTCTGAGATGAAAATTAACAAGGGCAGGATCTGCGGGCGATGGGACGGTGGCATGTCGATCTGCCGGTTGCTCCTTAATTATTATTTTTATAAATTAATAATAATAATAATAATAATAATAATAATAATAATAATAATAATAATAATAATATTCTAAAATAAATTTATAGTTTTATCAAATATTTGTTCAAACTTATACTATTTAATATTTGTGACCGACCATCACCTTACCTTCATGATGTTGCTGCTGGGCCCTATACATAATTCTGATCAGTTGAATTAAGAGCGTAACATGTTCTTCATATATATCTTCAAGTTGATTTTGAGCTTTGAGCTTTGAAGTCGGTGAACAATGAATAGACGACGGAGTAGTTACTTGCTCACAACGCATGCAGCTATATCAAACAAGCTAGCTATAGCTACCTACCTTCTTAATTAATTAATTGAGTAAACGCTTCCCATAATTCCATTGGCTATATAGATGTTGTATGCGATAATTATTTTTTTTTGATGTGAGTATAAATAACGCGTTTTGTGCATGTGAACTTGTCATATAATTTTTCCAACAATTGACATATAATTTTTTCCTTTATTCAAAAAGGCTACCCATACGTTTTTTTCCCAACAAAACTGAAAGTCCGATCAAATCTGTGCTGGGATGTTAATTGTTCCTTGTACAAAACAATCAAGATAAACTACACCCAGGGCCGCCCCCACCTTGAGGTCGGTGAGGCAGCAGCCGCCTCAAGTCCCCAATTTTTTTGCAATTTTAGAGGCTCTCAAAAATAATTATTTGGGTCTTTCGCCTTTTCATCAATGTATCATGCAATCTCATCAACATTACGCCACATTAACTTCCACATGTATATATTCATTTCTTGCTGCATTATTGTGATCCTCTATTCTAATTTTGTTCACCCTCTTTGTAATTAAAAATACTAGTAATTTACACGTGGGATGCACGTTTTAATAATTTCAAAAAATAAAAATAAAAATTCTGATGTAGGGAGGATTTGAACTGAAACCTCCTTTATATTAGTTATGTACGTGTATTGCACATGTTGGTAGAATGACTAAACGACAAATGACACTAAGGCCTTCTCCCATTATAATATTAGAGATATGTAGTCCAAGTAACTTGTAGGGCCAACAGTAGTTCATCTTCACTTAATTTCTCCTGCGAAAACATCTCTCATATCTTAGCAACAGATCATATAAATAAATCAACTAGCTAATTTGGCAGTTCTTTTTATATTCTTATCTTACCTCTTTTCATAGAATTAGACATAAATCAACGAAAGAATAATTACGCAGCAAAATTAAGGGATAACCTTAAGTCAACTATATATATATATCGTTGACACTGATAATGTCTAGGATAAACCATATATGCACAGCCCAAACAGCTAAGGTGGACCCTTATGTCGTGATTAGACAAAAGTTAATATCTTGAAAAGTCTCAATTTTGGCTGATTGTATATATATAGACACATGGGCAATCTCAGTCCCATCTTGTTCTGCTATTAAGTGATCCCAAATTAATACCTGGCCTACAATACATGAATATTCAAAGTCATAATAAGGAGACAAAATCAGGCTCTATCACAAACAGAGAGCAAATACGCATGCACATTGCGCTTGTCTCTCTAATTTCTCACAAGAGCTAGCACTATATCTATGGTCATTTTTAGAGCTGTCCATTTAATTTGGATCCTATCCTAACTAGATTGAACCAAACCTGACTCGAATTTCACTGGCTAAACCAACTACATTCAAGACATGACGAGTCATTTTCAGACCACTTGGTTTAGCCGGGCTAGCTGTGCCCAGATGCAAAGATATGGATATTATGCTTATCTTTTTGGCAGGATTAGTCATGTTGACTACAAAAAGGATAGATAGATAGATGGATCATATATATTCATAATTTTCAGCTTTGCTGGAAATTACTATTGTCAAGTTTTTTTTTTTTTTTTTGATAAAAGATGACTCAATACTATTGTCAAGTTGTTAACATGGTATTTTAGCTAAGATTTTAGAAAAGGAGATGAAAAAAAAGAGAACATACATGCATACATATTATATTATATTATATTATATGTATGACACCAAACTTCATTCAATATACGTCTGAAATTAATCTCAGAATATATCTATATATTTATATTTAGAAGTGCAATTTTTTTTTGAATGAAAACATCTACTCTTAATTACTGACATATATACTAGTATATACTAATACACTCCATACACAACAGTACTGACACTTGCCATGTGGACGTAGTTTTCTTCATCCCTCTGCTCACCGAATACCAACTACCAATGCTAATACTAAGTGGAAATCCCAACTGCATAAACTAACTCCTTACCTGTAGCATGTGACTACTGACATAACCTGTCCTGCTCCTGCATATGATGGCAGCCACTCCGGGGAAGCATTGTGGGCCGGGTGCAGGCCTACTAACAACATGGCCGGTTTTACCTCGGGCGGACCCGGAACGCAACCACCGACCATCCAAATCTCGGTCTTTTTACTCATTTAATTTCCTGCCTATCCTTTTCCCACACTTTTCTAATGAAGGGAATTTAATTAATTAATTAGGAACATGGCTTCAATTTGGGGAGTGAGGTGAGGTGAGGTGAGGTGAGGTTAGTCTGAGTCTGAGATAAGGGTGGCTGGACCTTTTGGACCCATGTGATCGAGTGAGTCCAAGCCGACCTTTTCGGACTGCTAGTTGGGTCGTTCGGGCCATACTTGTTGGTAGGGTTGTAGTACACCTTCAATCGTTAGTCAATGGGCTTGTCCTTTTTGGGGTCCATCAAGAGATCGTCTCTCTTTGTCTGCCCCGCCCGAATCTTTGATGACCAAAAGGAAACTGTGACCGACCGACTGACTGACTGACTGCTCATCAGGATCCAGGAAGCAACCCCTAAACACCTTTTAATTGTTAAATTAGTAATCATTACTATCATTATATTTGTAGGGTTATGGGGCCGGCCAGGTTACCAAAACTATTCTATAATACTCCATATGATATTCCTATAATAATTATTAGCCCAATTCAGGAATATGGAGATTCGAATTACATGAAACGCAGCCCAAATTTAAATTACTTGGGCCTATATTAAAAAGCCCTCTGTTAAATAAAAGCATTTTAGGCCCAATTAGGAACAGAAGAAAGTGTTTGTTGGTACAAGTTGAAAAACATTTTGTAAGGGAACCATCCCCCCGACACACACACACACACACACAAAATTGCCCTAATAGGTCACTTTTGAAAATATTTACGATTATGGATCAATTTCGAAACTATTAGCGATCATGGACTACTTTGTACCACGTCAGCAGCGGTCATTATTCTCATTAGCGAACTCTTCATTTTAAAAGCCATTAATGGGAATAGCAGCCTATGGTTTAAAATATTTAGAACTTTTTGTTTGCCATTACTATTCCTATTAGCGACCAAAGTATAAATAAAGTTGCTAATGAAATTAGCGATATTTAATGAACTGTATTCTAACACTTAGTAAAAACTAGAGAGTTTTTGCTCTCTGAAAAAATAACAATCAATTTATTTTTGAAACTAATGTCACTATTCGGAATAAATGTCTTTACTGTACTAAGGTCGGTATTCTGAATAGAGGCCTTAGTTGTGTGACAATTTTGTAAATTTTACAAAAAACAATGAGATTGAGTTTCCTACTCAGCTCGCTATTGTGAATAACGACCAAATTATACCCAATAGCGACCTTCAGTTTTTTTTAAAAAAAATTTACAAGAAAACAAAAGCTCTCTAGAAATTGGTAATTGTCTCGATACATTCATTTGAAATCGCTAATGGAATTAGTGACTTCACATATACTAAGGTCGTTACTGGGAATAGCAATAACAAACCAAAAAATTCCATATATTTTAAAACATGGGCCATTATTTCCATTAACGACTTACCAAATGAAGATGTCACTAATGAGAATAATGGCCCGCTGCTGACGTGGCATAAAGTAGTTCACGAGCGCTAGTAGTGTCGAGAGTGGCCCATAGTCGCAAATATTTTCAAAAAGTGGCATATTAAAGGCCCTCTCCTCCATCCTTTCCCTCTCAGATCCGCCAATTCGGCGACCGATCCCCCCCCCGGCTCTTTCACTAAAGTTGATGCTCTTCGTATGCTCATCAAACCCTATTAATCTCCTCCCTGTTGGTTCTCCCAGCCCCTTTCGCCCCCTTTCTACCTTCCTTGGTCTTCTCCCTCCGCTCCCCGGCTTGCCTTGGCTCCTTCTCAGTCTCCTGTCCGCGCTTCGACTCTCCGGCAAGGCTGTTCTCCCCGTAGTACTTGTCCCTTCTTTCGCCGGCTCTCTCTTTTTGTCGGTGCTCCCTGCTTTGTGCTCTCTCTCTCTTTGGCGGTCCCTCGCTCTCCCCGAAGCTCTCCGGTGTTCAGCTGTCCTAGTTCTCCTCGTCCATTGCCGGTTGCTGCTTCCCCACAGGTGGTTTTTCTCTGTCAGGTGCCCCTTCGTTATTACTTTTACCGACCACTGTAAGTCTCCTTCATCCTGATTGCATTAATTTAGGTCTGTAAGCTGCTACTCAGTAAGTCTATAGTGTCTGTTTTATGTTCTATGTGATTACAGTAAGCTGTTCTGTGTGTAGTATTCCCTTCGCTGCGATTTCGTGGACTCTTGATTGAGTTTTTTTCCTGTCGATTCTCCTTGCTCCTTCTCCCCCCCCTTCTAATTCTCTCTTCTCCTCCTTCTCGTTTTAGCCCCTCTATCTATTTTCTTCTTCTCCCCGGCTATTGTTTACAGCTTCTCCTTCACGGAGCTTGCCCAATTTGTGTTTGTCTTTTTGATAATTCCCTATTGTGGGCTTTAGTTTTAGGCCCATGGATAGGTCATGGGTCGAAGTTGTTAAAAAAAATAAGTTTAAGAAAGTATTGTCCCCCAATTCTTTTTCAGGGATTGTTTACTCTGGCCTTAAGCCCAATAAAGGGCACCGTACTGCCCTTCCAGACTCTTCTCTCCATCATCACTCCCGCCTTCTTCTTCTCTCCACCATTTCATCTCCCTCTCCCTCTCCCTCTCAAAATTTCTCAGCTCGCTCCTCATTTTACTGCTATCGGTGTCTCCTTCCTGGTCATCTGAAAGCTTATTGCTCTGCTAAAATGAAATGTTTATTTTGCCTCAAAGATGGCTACTCCCGACATCGATGTTTCTCTCTACAAAAGCTCTTAGGTCTTTCGGTGGGTGTTCCGATTGCTGAATCGGTGTTGGAGGCTCTAGACTTTACAGCTTTGCAAAAGAAATTAGCTGAGCTTCCCCCGTCAAAACCTAAGAAACAGAAAGCCCCCTCTCGCTCGCCTCTTCTTCCTACTCCTGCCTCTGGCTCCCATCTTCCTCCCCCTGAGGCGAAGGCTCCCCTGAAGCTGAAGGCCCCCCCATCCGTTCTTGTCAAACCACTGGTTACTCAAGTTTTTTTACCCAACACGGAACTTTCCGATCGTCTTAAGATTTACAGTAATTATGATGCTATCTCATTTCTCGGAGGTTCCATCCCTTTTTACACTCTCAATGCTTTCCTGTGCAATTTCTGTAATGTGAAAGAATGGGATTGGGTTCTCTACTCTTGCACCAATGGTGATGCGGTTATTCAGTGCCCATCCTCGAAAGTTCTTGATGATCTCTGCGCTAACCAGTCTCTTTCCATAGGCTCGATCTCAATGTCAATCCGCAAATGGGTTTCCAACACTTCCTCCACTAAAGTGCTCGACCACTATCCTACCAAGGTCTCTTTGGTTGGTCTTCCACCCTTCTGCGACTCTTTGAGGCTGGTAGCGGCTTTTACTAAATGCATTGGTGTAATACCTCGATTTTCCTTAATACATAAAGATTATTTTTTTTTTTTTCATATGGTATGCTTGCGTAGCATGTGACTATTATTTTCTCCACATGATGAATAAAGTATATTGTTTAGTATAAAGTATTTTTCTTAAAGCCCAATGTTGATTCAGTTATTTTTCTTTTAAATATTTTTGGCCCAAATGGATTTAAGCCCATAAATTTAATTCCTACAACTTGTATGTGTAGCATCTTTTTCTTTGTATATTTTCCGGGTATTGATGTACAATCTATGTAGTGGGGTTTGTGTGTACACATGCACTCCATGTACACGTGCACAAGGCACAAAACTTGGCCGGATTGTGGGGTAATGGACTTAGATCATGGGTGGTTACTCTTGGGGTGTGGGTAGTTTCTCAACTCCCGAATGGATCTCAGCCCTTGATTTTCCAACCTCCTAATGCATCTCAACCCTCCATCTCACTCTAGTTTATGTATAAATACCCCTCCCATTTTCCTATCTCTTTTACACTAAAATTTTCAAAGATTATTATTGTAAGAGAGTTATTTGTGAGTTTGTGTGTGGGAGCTTTTCTGTGGAGACAAGCAGCATTTCTGAGGAGCTCGGTGTGGAGCAAAGGAGCAAGAAGGCGTTCTCTACTTTGAGGAACTTTTGCGGGATTTCGATTATTTCTTCATATAAGGTGGGTGTTTCTCAGGACTTCTAATTTAGGAATGATACTATAATTATTATGATTGATGCCATGTTATAAAAAGTGAATTGAATGTAGTAGAAATTGCTTGAACATGCTATTAATATTGAGAACGGAACTGTCGGTACAGTCGACTGCCATGTGAGCCAGCCGACTGGTACGAGACACTATTTTCATAATGTGCTGATAAACATGTGTGCAAATAGACATGATGGTGTGACTACTAAATTGATATTTTTTTCCCTATGACACATATGACGGAGGGAAGGTAAATGAATGAAGAAAAGAACTAGTGATGATTAATAACTTAGAATTGTCGGAGCAGTCGACTGATGTTGTGTTAAGTCGACTGGTACTTCAATCTGATTGTGACTATTTGGAAGTTCCATAAATTAAGATATTCCAGTATGTAGACCCAGCATGATGACGTGAAATTTATATCTTTATCTTCGTAAGGAAGTTATGAATATGTGTGAATGCATGTTTAAGAGATTTCCCTTGAGGAAGAGACAACATTCGTAACGTGAAGTTTCGTGATTGTAACATTACTGAACAAGAGAACTCTGTTTATGAAACATGAATTTATGTATTCTGTAAATTGATATCATGATACAAGTACATGTAAGAACTGTAAGATAATTCGTTAATTTGAAAAGTGGATCTGTCCAGTCGACCGAATGCGTGTAGCAAGTCGACTGATTTGGACTTGAAATTGTGCTGTTGAAATCCCAGGACAGACGACTGGTGGATGAACAGTCGACTGTCTGGTGGACAACTTGTGAACCTGAAAAGTTACGGGACAGGCGACTGGTTGTGTACAACAGTCGACTATCCCGAGCATTTACGATGATACTGTATGTGACTGTATGAGTCGACTGGTGTTCTTCCAAGTCGACTGTACAGAGTGGACTTTGATATATTTGAATTCATGTTATTTACTGTTGGTAATTGTGAACTTTATGATTTAAGTCGATGGACTCTGTTTATGGCTGTATGAATTATGTGAAATGAATCATAGATGAGAATTGAGAATTAAATGAAAATATGAAATGTTAAATCATGATGAGAAAGTCTGTGAGACTCTAAAATGAATTATGAGCTGATGATGCTCAATTGGATATTATGAATTTGAAATTGAACGAAAGAGTAGCTAAGTCTCCCCGGCAGTGAATTGAAATGATGTTGAGAAATAGATCAGGTTGGTCAAGTGAAATGAAATGATAAGTCCGGTTTTGATGGAGAGGCTAACTCTAGAGCTTGATTTTTATTCATGATTCTAATGTAACTTTAATACATAGTGTGGAGGTGATGAAGGTGAGAGAAAAACATGAGTATGAGAGCTAGGGTACGGTGCGGGTGTGTGAGCCGCAGAATGCATGCTTGATGAGTCAAGACATGGCATGGGCACAACTCAGTAATGATCGGACTTTAGTCACGCTTATGAGATGTTTTGGTGACTGCAAGAGGATTGTGTTCAGGGAGGAGGCTGAATTGTCGTAGAATGCATGCTTGACGAGTCAAGACATGGCGCAAAATTCTACTCCAGGGGCCAGGATACATGCTTGTACTCATAGAATCATCTAGGATACTCACTGAAATTACAGAAGTAGAGTAAGTCATGGCGGGGGATTGAACCCTACAAAAATGAAGAACGATTAAGAGGCTTGCCCTCGAACCTATGTAGTATGGGATGCATAGAATTCGAACAAGTGCGCATTAGTGTCATGTTAATTAAGTAAATTGCATTAAGGATTAAGTGCACAATCACGACACGACATCTTTAAAAGTTCCCTTTTGTTTTTACATGCTTATTATGAACAAATTGTGATTTTGTTAAGAAATGAGATTCATTATACTGTTTCTGGCATAGAGAGGATGGCCATGTATAATTATCGTCGGTTGAATAAACTGACGTACCCACAGTTTTGTATGCAGGATAAATTACATGTAAAGAGGAATGGATGCATAAAGATCTCATTATATTGTTGTTCATTTATATAGATGTTGTATATTTTGCTTCCGCTGTGTAAATTTAAATGTAAGATGTTGTAACTCTGATGTAAAAAGAAAAGTTTGAATTTCCTTGTAAAATTGTACTCAAAGAAAGTGAAAAGATCCTGAAGAACATCTCGAATTCAGTGATTTGGGATTCGGGACGTTACAGAGTGGTATCAGAGCCACGCTTTCTACGCTTTCACACTTGTACAAGTTTATAAGGAACGACACCCTAGATGTGGACATTAGAGTGTGGGTTTGAGTTTAGAGATTTAAATGTAGGTGACTTACATTTGTGTTGCTCTATGATTTATGCTTCTTCCTCTCTATTTCTAAGATGGTTGATCGCTTCGACCCTGCTGGAGGCGACGACTGGCATATTATTGAGGAAGAGTACCATCCTGGACAGGCTGATTCTGAGGACGAGTATCATCCTGGGCAAGCAGATTCTGATGATGAGGAGTACCCTGAATCTCGAGAGATCACCCCACCGCCGGATTCATCTGACGATTCTTCTTCCGATGAAGAAGAGGGACCAGCTCTGAGTGGCACTGTGACTTCTCTTCAGAGGCAAGTGGATACCCTGAAGTATAGAGTTGGAGCTTTGGAAGCTCAGCTGGCGCAGCGGAAGGCCGATTTCTCTGTTCTCAGTCACCGAGTATGGGAACTTGAGAAGAGAAAGAACCTGACGGATGTGTTGAAGGACCAAGTGGATGAACTGCGGGATGAACTTCGAGCAGCGAAGAGGACCCATAGAGATTAGATTGTCCCAGCTTCTATTTTCTTCTATTCTGATGTCAAAAATGTTTTAATTCGAATGTATAAACTTTGGAATTCAATGAAATGCAAGTTAGTTTAATTTCTTGTCTTATACTTCGAATTTAATGGATCTTTTGCATCAGAATATGTCGAGAAGGGGAGCCAGGAATGGTGAAGGTTTGGATCTGGAGACTGAACTTGCTAGGGTTTACCAGATGCTGAATGCAGTGGCTGCGAACCAAGGAAGGGGACCGGTGAATCCAGTACCCGAGGCAATTAAGCCAGTGGAATCGTTCAAGAGAATGAAACCACCAGTGTTCGAGGGAAAGTCAGACCCAGATGCGGCTGACAACTGGATTCGGCAAGTGGAGACAATCTTCGAGGTGTTGGAGACACCGGAGGGCAGCAAGGTCAAGTTGGCGACTTTGCAGTTGGAGAAGGACGCGGCTGTTTGGTGGCAGTCGATGAAGAGGACCATGGGTGGCTTGTTGCTTGGCTGGGAGGAATTTCTGGAAGAATTCTGCAGCCATTATTTTCCCTCTGACGTCCAGGAGAAGAAGGCCATGGAGTTTCTGTCACTCCAGCAAGGCAGCATGTCAGTAAGGAAGTATGAGACTAAGTTTACTCAGCTCTCCATGTATGCTCTAGAACTGGTGATGAATGAGGCGAAGAAGGCTCGCAAGTTCGAGCATGGTCTGAGGCCAAGCTTGAGGTCTCGTATGATATCTCTTGGTATCAGGCGATTCGATAAACTGGTCAAGAGGGCGGCAGCGACGGAGGCGGATATGGAGCAGTTCCATGTTGCTCAGCACCAGAGGAACAACTGGCAGTCCGGGAAGAGGCCTGCACGATCGGGGAGTTTCAAGGGGCAACCATCTGCACAGAGGTTCAAACCGATAGGGGCAAACGCTGTCAGTGTAGCTGGAAGACCTGAAAACAATGTAGGGAGACCTTCTGCAGTCACTTGCTTTATCTGTGGTGAAGTGGGACATCACCAATCTCGATGTCTCAAACCGCGGACTGGCTGCCAATACAGCAGACTGGGAAGAGGCCGTACCAGTCAGGGCGAGTATTTGCTTTGACGGAAGCTGATGCTGAGGAAGCGGATCAGGTCATCTCTGGTACGAGGGCTGATATTTAGTGTGGTTTTGTCATTTCTCCTTTCCGTTTATATTGTGAAACTGTTATGTAATGGTATGTATTATGTAACAGGAGAACTCTATCTTAATGGAAAGAAAGCTGTTGTATTGTTCGATACTGGATCCTCTCATACTTTTGTGTCTCCTAGATTTGCTAAAGTGTTGGGAGCTGAACCGAAGATTTTTCCAGGCAAGATCTTAGCAGTAGCACTCCATCAGGGGAAACTTTGACCACTGATCGGTATTATGCTGATTGCGAGATAGTGATTGGGGATCGAATCTTTGGCATTGATCTGATCGAGCTGACTATCTTGGGAGTCGATGTTATCATTGGCATTGATTGGATGTCGGTGTACAGTGCAAGCATCGAGTGTAAGACCAAGACCGTAACAGTGAAGGCTCCAGGTGGACCTGAAGTCATGTTCCAAGGGAAGTTGAAGTGTTCTAAGATGGTGGCAACTATCCGCAAGGAAGAGACTCCTGTGGAATTGCAAGGAATTCCTGTGGTTCGGGACTATCCGACAGTGTTCTTGGAAGATTTTCCTGGGTTACCTCCGCATCGTGATGTAGAGTTCATCATCACTATTCAATCGGGAAGTGTACCCATTTCTAAGGCACCTTATAAGATGGCTCCAGTGGAACAGGATGAAGTGAAACGGCAGATTGAGGAACTGTTGGGAAAAGGCTTTATTCAACCTAGTGCGTTACCTTGGGGAGCACCAGTGCTTTTGGTAAAGAAGAAGGATGGATCGATGAGGATGTGTATCGATTACCGGGAGCTGAATAAGGTCACTGTTCAGAATAAGTATCTGATTCCTCGAATTGATAACTTGTTCGATCGTCTACAAGGAGCAGCTGTATTCTCCAAAATAGATCTTCGATCAGGATATCACCAAGTTCGAGTGAAAGCTGAAGATGTGCACAAAACTGCGTTTAGAACTCGGCATGGGCATTACAAATTCTTAGTTATGCCATTCGGAGTGACGAATGCACCCGCAATCTTCATGGACTTGATGAACAGAGTTCTGAGGCCGTTTATTGATTCTTTCGTCGTGGTGTTTATCGACGATATTCTCGTGTACTCCAAGTCTGAGGAGGAGCACACTGAGCATCTGGCAGCAGTTTTGCAGAAGCTGGAAGAGCAGCAGTTGTATGCCAAGCTATCCAAGTGTGATTTCTAGAAATCTGAAGTGGCATTCCTAGGTCACATCCTTTCTAAGGAGGGAGTGGCAACTGACCCTCAGAAGATAGAGGCAGTGAGAGATTGGGCTAGGCCTACTACAGTGAAGGAAGTCAGAAGTTTCCTTGGGATGACTGGATACTACAGGAGATTCATTCAAGGTTATGCTCAGATAGCTGTGCCGCTTACTGAGTTGACCAAGAAGAATGTGAGCTTCAAGTGGACTGAGCAATGTGAGGCGAGCTTTCAGGAGTTGAAAGATAGACTGACTACTGCACCTATTTTGGCTTTGCCTAGAGTAGGGGTTGAGTATGATGTTTATAGCGATGCTTCACATCGGGGGCTTGGTTGTGTCTTAATGCAAGAAGGTAAAGTAATCGCTTATGGGTCTAGGCAACTACGACCGCATGAGAAGAATTACCCGACTCATGATCTGGAGTTGGCTGCGATTATCTTTGCTTTGAAGTAATGGAGGCACTATGTGTACGGTGAGAAGTTGAATATGTACACAGATCACAAGAGCTTGAAGTATATATACCAGCAGAGGGATCTCAATCTGAGGCAACGGAGATGGTTGGAAGTGCTCGAGGATATGCGACCTGAGATCAAGTATCATCCTGGAAAGGCTAATGTTGTGGCTGATGCACTTAGTCGCAAGAGCAGTTTGGCCAGTTTGATTACAACTCAGAGGCATCTGATTGAGGAGTTAGATCGAGCAGGTATTGAGGTTGTCTTGCAAGGATTGGGAGCGTCTTTATCTCAGTTGAAGCTTCAGCCTACTTTGAATGCAAGGATCATTGCAAGTCAGGAAGTTGATGCTGATATCTTGGAGATGAAGGAGCAGGTTGGTGCTGGCAGGCTGCCCGGTTTTCAAACCAGGGATGGAGTGCTGTGGTTCGGAGATAGGCTGTGTGTTCCAGATCAGGCAGACCTGAAAGAGAGTATTCTTCAGGAGGCGCATGCTACTCTTTTGTTGGTACATCCTGGGAGTACTAAGATGTACAAGGACATCAAACAGCATTTCTGGTGGTCAGGTTTGAAGCGGGATATGGCCGAATTTGTCGCGAGGTGTGAGGTTTGTCAACAAGTCAAGGCCGAAAATCAGAGACCCGGAGGTCTATTACAGTCGTTACCTATTCCGGAATAGAAGTGGGATAACATCAGTAAGGATTTCATCACGGGATTGCCTAAGAGTTCTAAAGGCAATGATGCGATTTGGGTTATAGTCGATCGACTAACCAAGTCCGCTCACTTTTTGGCAATGAAACTCACTGCTTCGATGGACAAGTTGGCTGAGATGTATGTTGGTGAGATTTTCCGACTTCATGGTGTTCCCTCAACTATTGTGTCTGATCGAGATGCGCGGTTTACTTTGCATTTCTGGAGGAGTCTTCAGGCAGCTTTGGGTACCAAGACAGATTTCAGCACTGCTTTTCATCCACAGATCGATGGGCAGACCGAGAGAGTCAATCGTATTCTTGAGGATATGCTTCGGTGTTGTATACTAGACTTCGGAGGCAGTTGGGAAAGGCATTTACCTTTGGTAGAGTTTGCCTACAACAACAGTTTTCAGGCTAGCATCGGGATGGCGCCGTATGAAGCTTTGTATGGCAGGAAGTGCAGGACTCTTGTTTGCTGGTATAAGGTTGGGGAGCATTAGTTGTTTGGTCCTGAGCTTGTGCAGCTGACTTCTGAGAAGATTGATCTGATCAGGAAAAGGTTGGTGGAAGCTCAGAGCAGGCAGAAAAGCTATGCAGACAACCGGAGAAGGGATCTTGAGTTCGAGGTTGGTGACTTCGTCTTTCTAAAGGTATCACCCAGTAAAGGTGTGGTTCGATTTGGCAAAGGCGGGAAGTTAGCCCCGAGGTTTATAGGCCCGTATAAGATATTGAAAAGGATCGGGAAAACTGCTTACCGGCTTGAATTACCGGAAGAGTTGTCTCAGGTGCACAATGTCTTTCATGTGTCTATGCTGAGAGGTTACATTCCAGATCCGAGTCATCATTTGCCTGAAGTGCCGGAAGGTTTGCAGTTAGACCTGAATTACATCGAGACTCCTGTCGAGATTGTTGACCGTAGGGAGAAAGTCTTGAGGAATAAGACGATACCGATGGTCAAGGTAGTCTGGAGAAACCACTTGGTTGAAGAGGCTACTTGGGAATCTGAGGAGAAGATGTTGAAGGACTATCCTGAGCTTTTTGTTTGATTGTATTTTGTTTGATTGTATCTTTGTATCTTTTGTTGTTGTGGTATTTTTCTGTTTTTCTCGCTCTTGGCTGTAGTTCCGGGGACGGAACTATTCTAAGGAGGGAGTGATGTAATACCCCAATTTTCCTTAATACATAAAGATTATTTATTTATTTTTCATATGGTATGCTTGCGTAGCATGTGACTATTATTTTCTCCACATAATGAATAAAGTATATTGTTTCCTATAAAGTATTTTTCTTAAAGCCCAATGTTGATTCAGTTATTTTTCTTTTAAATATTTTTGGCCCAAATGGATTTAAGCCCATAAATTTAATTCCTACAACTTGTATGTGTAGCATCTTTTTCTTTTTATATTTTCCGGGTATTGATGTACAATTTATGTAGTGGGGTTTGTGTGTACACGTGCACTCCATGTACACGTGCACAAGGCACAAAACTTGGCCGGATTGTGGGGTAATGGACTTAGGTCATGGGTGGTTACTCTTGGGGTGTAGGTAGTTTCTCAACTCCCGAATGGATCTCAGCCCTTGATTTTCCAACCTCCTAATGCATCTCAACCCTCCATCTCACTCTAGTTTATGTATAAATACCCCTCCCATTTTCCTATCTCTTTTACACTAAAATTTTCAAAGATTATTATTGTAAGAGAGTTATTTGTGAGTTTGTGTGTGGGAGCTTTTCTGTGGAGACAAGCAGCATTTCTGAGGAGCTCGGTGTGGAGCAAAGGAGCAAGAAGGCGTTCTCTACTTTGAGGAACTTTTGCGGGATTTCGATTATTTCTTCATATAAGGTGGGTGTTTCTCAGGACTTCTAATTTAGGAATGATACTATAATTATTATGATTGATGCCATGTTATAAAAAGTGAATTGAATGTAGTAGAAATTGCTTGAACATGCTATTAATATTGAGAACGGAACTGTCGGTACAGTCGACTGCCATGTGAGCCAGCCGACTGGTACGAGACACTATTTTCATAATGTGCTGATAAACATGTGTGCAAATAGACATGATGGTGTGACTACTAAATTGATATTTTTTTCCCTATGACACATATGACGGAGGGAAGGTAAATGAATGAAGAAAAGAACTAGTGATGATTAATAACTTAGAATTGTCGGAGCAGTCGACTGATGTTGTGTTAAGTCGACTGGTACTTCAATCTGATTGTGACTATTTGGAAGTTCCATAAATTAAGATATTCCAGTATGTAGACCCAGCATGATGACGTGAAATTTATATCTTTATCTTCGTAAGGAAGTTATGAATATGTGTGAATGCATGTTTAAGAGATTTCCCTTGAGGGAGAGACAACATTCGTAACGTGAAGTTTCGTGATTGTAACATTACTGAACAAGAGAACTCTGTTTATGAAACATGAATTTATGTATTCTGTAAATTGATATCATGATACAAGTACATGTAAGAACTGTAAGATAATTCGTTAATTTGAAAAGTGGATCTGTCCAGTCGATCGAATGCGTGTAGCAAGTCGACTGATCTGGACTTGAAATTGTGCTGTTGAAATCCCAGGACAGACGACTGGTGGATGAACAGTCGACTGTCTGGTGGACAACTTGTGAACCTGAAAAGTTACGGGACAGGCGACTGGTTGTGTACAACAGTCGACTATCCCGAGCATTTACGATGATACTGTATGTGACTGTATGAGTCGACTGGTGTTCTTCCAAGTCGACTGTACAGAGTGGACTTTGATATATTTGAATTCATGTTATTTACTGTTGGTAATTGTGAACTTTATGATTTAAGTCGATGGACTCTGTTTATGGCTGTATGAATTATGTGAAATGAATCATAGATGAGAATTGAGAATTAAATGAAAATATGAAATGTTAAATCATGATGAGAAAGTCTGTGAGACTCTAAAATGAATTATGAGCTGATGATGCTCAATTGGATATTATGAATTTGAAATTGAACGAAAGAGTAGCTAAGTCTCCCCGGCAGTGAATTGAAATGATGTTGAGAAATAGACCAGGTTGGTCAAGTGAAATGAAATGATAAGTCCGGTTTTGATGGAGAGGCTAACTCTAGAGCTTGATTTTTATTCATGATTCTAATGTAACTTTAATACATAGTATGGAGGTGATGAAGGTGAGAGAAAAACATGAGTATGAGAGCTAGGGTACAGTGCGGGTGTGTGAGCCGCAGAATGCATGCTTAATGAGTCAAGACATGGCGCGGGCACAACTCAGTAATGATCGGACTTTAGTCACGCTTATGGGATGTTTTGGTGACTGCAAGAGGATTGTGTTCAGGGAGGAGGCTGAATTGTCGCAGAATGCATGCTTGACGAGTCAAGACATGGCGCGAAATTCTACTCCAAGGGCCAGGATACATGCTTGTACTCATAGAATCATCTAGGATACTCACTGAAATTACAGAAGTAGAGTAAGTCATGGCGGGGGATTGAACCCTACAAAAATGAAGAACGATTAAGAGACTTGCCCTCGAACCTATGTAGTATGGGATGCATAGAATTCGAACAAGTGCGCATTAGTATCATTTTAATTAAGTAAATTGCATTAAGGATTAAGTGCACAATCACGACACGACATCTTTAAAATTTCCCTTTTGTTTTTACATGCTTATTATGAACAAATTGTGATTTTGTTAAGAAATGAGATTCATTATACTGTTTCTGGCATAGAGAGGATGGCCATGTATAATTATCGTCGGTTGAATAAACTGACGTACCCACAGTTTTGTATGCAGGATAAATTACATGTAAAGAGGAATGGATGCATAAAGATCTCATTATATTGTTGTTCATTTATATAGATGTTGTATATTTTGCTTCCGATGTGTAAATTTAAATGTAAGATGTTGTAACTCTGATGTAAAAAGAAAAGTTTGAATTTCCTTGTAAAATTGTACTCAAAGAAAGTGAAAAGATCCTGAAGAACATCTCGAATTCAGTGATTTGGGATTCGGGGCCTTACAATTGGGGAAATTATTAGCTTAGTTTCTTGCGCTCGATTAGCTTCGGGTAGTATTCAAGTTGAAGCTCTTTTTCGCTGCCCTGCCCCTAAAGAGCGAATTGAAGCTTTCTGTCTATTCGATGGTATTTCCTCTTTCAATGTTTCTGTCCAGTACCACGAGCAATCCCCTCCCCTGGGTTCCAAGAAGCCAGGTTTCGTGATTTCTCCCCCTCCTGAATTTCATCCGGGCTCCTCCTCTGGGCCCAAGTCATTGCCTTCTTCAGGGAAATCTATCCCACCCTCCATAGCTCAGAGAGCTCCTGTTCTCCCTCGCAATTCCTTCTGCTCTACTGTTCCCCCCAAGGTCTCTCCAGTAAAATCTCCCAACTTGGTGTGGATCAACCCCGATCGCCCTTCCTTACCCCTCTCGAAGGCCCCTCTCCCTTCCTCCTCTCTTCTAACTGCTCCAGTGCCTATTCCGGAGTCAGGTGCTCAGATTTCTTCCCCTCCTCCTTCTAAATCTGATAACTGGCCAGCTTGGGATGTCAATCCTTCATTCGCTTCTGACTGGGAACAATTCCAGCGCACTGCGCATTTCCCTACCACCAGCGCCTCACGCTCTGCCATCGCATCTCCGTCCATTAAGGCCCCCTCCAGCTCTAAAGGTCTAGACTGGACTGATAAGGATGATCTCCTTGGCGACGAAGTTGCTATTCTGGAACTTGCGCAGTCCTCCAAACAGGTTCATTCCTACTCTTCTTCTCCTTTTAATTCCTTTTTTTTCTATCATTTTACTGTGGTTGTTGGCAGTTATTCTTATGTTTTGGAAATTTTGTTTCCAACCTTTAAATCCATTCCTATTGGTCTGGCTAAAAACTTAATTTCTATTTCCGCTCTCCCTCTTTCTCTCATCAAGTGTCATTCGTTAATCTTGTTACCCCGCATTGACGTTCGTAAGGCTCGGCCTCACGAAGTTCTCTCTGATGCGAGCAACCAAAATTCTATGACTAGGTGTTATTCAACTCCCATCTGTTCTATTAAAGCCTCTAGTGTTGGTTCGGTGTTGGCATCGGAAGGCTCAATGCTTTCTCCCATTACTGAGCCTCTTCGGCCTAGCAACACTCAACCTCCCATCTCTGCAGGTGTTTCCTTTCGATTGATTCGATCGAGTGCCCGTATTAAGGCTAAACGCTCGAAGTCCCCGATAACTTTTTCCCTCTCCACCCCCTGCTCAACCCCTCCCCCTTTAGGCTCTATTTATCATCCTCAATTCGATGCTCTATCGGATTCCGAGATGCTCTCTATCTCCCAATCCCTTGGCTTTTCCCTTATAGTTGACTCGTCCATCCCTATCTCCTGCATTAGAATGCTTGAACGATCCCGAGTCCAGGAGCATTCTCGTCATCATGATTAGTATCTCTTGGAATATCCGGGGCCTCAATTGCCCCGCTAAACAAAGGTCTATTTTTGACCTTATCGCCTCCTCTCACTGTGATATTATCTCGATCCAAGAATCGAAGATTGAATCCCCTTCCCCTCGTCTTTACCGCTCTTTAGGAGGTTCTTCTATCTCACAATGGATCTCGCTAGACGCCTCAGGCTCTAGAGCTGCACTGGCAGGTGCTCAATTG
This sequence comes from Hemerocallis citrina, assembly GCA_017893485.1. Classification (NCBI taxonomy): domain Eukaryota; kingdom Viridiplantae; phylum Streptophyta; class Magnoliopsida; order Asparagales; family Asphodelaceae; genus Hemerocallis; species Hemerocallis citrina. The sequence goes on along the minus strand of CM030365.1, from coordinate 266,226,431 downwards.
TGATCTAACGGTTATTTCTGTTTACGGGCCTTCGACGTCTAACCGGCGGCCCCTTTTCTGGCAAGAATTCCGCTCCCTGCACCAATTTGTGCAGGGTCTTAGATTCTTCTGTGGCGACTTCAATGTCACTCGCTTTACTTCAGAAAGATCTTCCTCTGTTTCCACTGTTTCCTCTGATGCCCAATCTTGCATTTTCAACGATTGCATCAGGGAACTCCAGTTATCCGACATCCTTATCAATGGTAGGCCTTTTACCTGGTCGAATCAACGTCTCTTGCCTTCTTTTGCCAAGTTAGACCGTTTTCTGGTGTCTCTCTCTTGGTTCTCGCAGTTTCACAACTCCTATGCGAAAGCCCTCCCCAATCCTTCATCGGATCACGCGCCCATCGCTCTTTTCTCTGATTTCCATTTTCCCTATCGCCTCCAATTCCGTTTTGAAAAGTTTTGGATTCAGGATCAGTTATTTATTAAACTGGTTGAGGAATGCCTCGCTTCCATTACTGGTTCTCATGGACTTGGCAACCTGCTCCTTAAACTTCATGCCATCAAATATGGCTGTAAGATTTGGCGCCGCGAACGGCAATCCAACACCAATTTCCTCAAAGAGGTTTTGCTCGGCTCCATCCAGGCTTTAGACCTGATGGAAGAGCAAGCCCCCCTTTCATCTCTTGCTCTTCAGGAGCGCCTTGCCTGTAAGCGCGAATATGCCGATATCCTCCTCCAAGATCATTCTAAATGGGCTCAAAGAGCTAGAATTCAATGGCTGAAAGAGGGTGATGGTAACACCGCTTTCTTCCACCATTTTGCTTCGCATCGTAGGCGTTGCAACCATATCTCTGTTATTCAAGATCAAGGTGCAGATTTAATCTCTGACCCGGATATCCACCGAGCCTTCCACTCGTTCTACAAAAACCTCATTGGATCCACTAAACCACGTTTGATATCTCTTGATTGGCAGCAACTATATGGTCCCCCCACCACTGATTTATCCTCCCTCGAGAACCCTTTCTCTATGGAGGAGATTAAGTCAGCTGTCTTCGCTTTAAAAAGCAATTCAGCTCCTGGACCTGACGGCTTCCTGGCTTTCTTCTACCAAAAATTCTGGCCTTGGCTTCGGAATGACCTATTCGACCTTTTCCAAGATTTGCATCGTGGATCCCTTTCTTTTGATCGCATCAATTATGCCCACATTGTTCTGATCCCTAAGCGGCAGGGTGCCAATTCCGTGACGGATTTTAGACCTATCAGTCTTATAAATACTTCGTTCAAAATTATTATGAAAGTTCTTGCTACTAGACTCAGTGCTATTATCCCACCCCTTATTGACCCTGCCCAATCGGGTTTTATCAAGGATCGATTCATCCTTGACAGCGTGGCTGCTGCGCAGGAGATCATCACGCTTAGTCACCACCGCAGATTAGAGGGAATCCTTCTTAAGCTTCCAAAAAGCGTATGACAACGTTCACTGGGATTTTCTCCTTGATATCTTGCTCCACCGTGGATTCAGTCCGAAATGGATCGGATGGATTAAATCCAGCCTCTTCGCTGGTACTTCTTCTATTCTCATCAACGGTTCGGAAGGCCACAAATTTAAAATCAAACGTGGTTTACGTCAAGGAGACCCACTTTCATCCCTACTATTCTCGCTGGTTGCGGACGTCTTCAGTAGACTGCTCCGCAATGCTCGCGAAGAGCATGTCATAGAAGGCTTAGGTCGTTCCTGTCATTTTGACGGCATCCTCAACTTGCAATATGCAGATGATACCATTATTTTTGCCAAACCTGATCAAGCTTCTTTACGCAACCTTAAACTGTTACTTTACTGTTTTGAACAGGCTTCTGGCCTTGCCATCAACTTCAACAAATCCTCCGTGTTTTGGCTCGGCGGTGACGATTCTCGTCACGTCGAAATATCCCAATTTTTTAATTGCCCTATCGCCACCTTCCCCATCTCTTACCTTGGCATCCCCCTGAGATGGGGCCAGCTCCTCAGATCTGACTGGTTCCCTATCATCGATAAAATTGAATCCAGACTTAATGTCTGGACTGGTAAGATTCTCTCCCGAGGTGGAAGATTAATTCTTCTTAACTCGGTTCTCTCTGCGATGCCTCTCTATATGATGTCCTTCTATTACCTCCCATCCTGGGTTATCAAGAGGATCGATCAAATTCGGTGCAACTTCTTTTGGACTGGTAAAGCTCATTATAAGCAGGGTTCGCACCTGTGCAATTGGAACATCATCTGTTCTTCCAAAGCGAACGGTGGACTGGGTGTTTTGAACCTTCGTGATCATAATCTTGCCCTTTTAGGTAAATGGCTGTGGAGATTCCACAAATCTCCGCATTTATCTTGGGTTCAATGTATCAAAGAGTATTACTTCGATTCCACTCCTTGGTGGCGATTCAATTCACCTACCCATCGTTTGGCCTCTCCTTTTTGGAAGGGTGTCTGGAAAGCTTCCCTGGCCTTCCAGTCTAGTATCTATAGGCTTTGTGCTGATGGATCGAGGGCCAAATTCTGGACCGATCTTTGGTTTGGCAACATCGCCATTGCCTCTGCCTATCCCTCTCTATTCAGTCTCGCTGCCTTTCCAGAGGCCTCTGTAGGTGAATCTATCATTTGGATCAATTCTAATAGGTCTTGGAGTATCCCTTTCATTATACAGTTACCCCCTCCCCTTATCTCGGATCTTCATCGGCTTATAGCTTCTCTCGACCTGTTTGAGTGGCAGCACTCGGAAGACATAACTTGGCGATGGAATGCCTCTGGTTCTTTCACGGTTAAATCCTTCTATAACTTCCTCAATTTCCGAGGCATCATTTTCCCCGCTGCTAAGTTCATCTGGAAATCCTGCGCTCCACTCAAAGTTAAAATCAACTCGTGGTTGGCTATACACAACAAGCTTCTCACCGTTCAGGTGCTGAACAAAAGAAACTTAGCGTGGGGACAACTTTGCCCCTTCTGTTTAGAAGCCTCTGAAGATATTAATCACCTTGTCGTTGGTTGCCCTATCATTCAACCCCTTTGGAAAATTGCGGTTCTTGCTTGGGGAAACCCAGCTATTCCAGCTGATCTTCTTGCTTGCTGGTACTCCCACTCCGCACTCCCTAAATATAAAAAGGGATGGAATCTATCGGTTCATATTATTATATGGATTGTCTGGAGGGAGAGGAACCGCAGAGTTTTCATACTCAAAACTGCCACTATTTCCTCCCTTATTGAAGACCTATTATATCTTTACAAATTTTGGACATCGCATATTAAAGAGGATAAACGACAGTACTATTTTTATTACCGTTTAGAGAAATCTCGGACGGTCCTTACCCTACTTAACGCCATTTGATTAAGGCGGGATAATGTTTCTACTCAATTATAAGTCTTAGGCTTACAGTTTTTCTCTCACTCTGCTAATCTTTTGTTGTTTATGCATTTTATTTCTCTGCTATGCCATATAATATTATTGCTCTCCGCTCTACTCTCTCGACTTCACTGATTTTCGGTGTTGCATTACAGGATTGAAGCTTTGGCCCCTGTGCCTTTTGGTGGTTACTGTAGGTTATCGTCCCTAGTGTTTTGAAGTTGAGTCGCGGCTCATTTGTTTTGGCTATTTGTTCTGGTTTTGGCAGGGGATCCTCTATGCAGTTTTGTTCTCTGATTGCCGGGGGTGCACTTTCTTTGGCTCCTTCACTCACTCTGGAACTTTCTTGTTCTATATTTTTGTGCTTTATCGGTAATATCAAGTTAGGTGGGTGAGCGCATGTTAAGTTTATTGTAGCGTTCCAACTCTGGAGCCTCTATGGTCTGTAATATTTTGGACTGTTTCTATGGAGTAGGGCTTTGCCCCTCCTTTAGTCTGCTATTATGCGTGTTTGATTATTAAGGGGGTGTTTTTAATATCTGTGAGTTCTGATTTTGCCCTTATTCTGGCCTTTTTTAGTCTGCTTTTGCCACTACTGGCAGCTATGATTCTAGTACTATCTGCATGTTTTTATTCTTTCCTTCCTGATCTCTGTATAGCCTGGACTATGGTTTTGCTTCTCCATGCTCGTGTTGGGGTTTATGGTGGGTCATCTGTTTTTAGCGTTTCCCTGAGTGTATAGCGGTTTCTGAGTTTGGTGCTGTCTCGCCTTTCATCTTCGATGCATCTCAGGGGGTTTGATCACAGTTTGGTGGCGTTAGATCCTCCATAGCTCACGCTCCGAATTGGAGTCTGGGGTGTTGATCGCAGCCTGAGCGCGAGATGTCTCTCCCTCCTCCAGTTCTGCAGGCTCCAGCGCGTCGCTTGATGACTCGGATGCTCCAGCTTCGGCCATTTCATCGTCTTATCTGTCTTTACTGTAATTAGTTCTTGAGCATTGTTTTACCTTTAGCATATTCAGCTTGTAATTATTCGCTCGCTTCTACCGCTTTCTGTCTGTAACCCTAGTTTTACTTCTTGTAAAACCCATCTCGTCCGTCTTGTACAGTTATTATTGTTTATCAATATATTTTTTGATCTGGCTGGAGTTTTTTGACTCTATCCGCTTACATAAAAAAAATTGGCATATTACGGCAAAAAAATTCAAAAAAATACACCTCATCCATTCCACTGTTACCGCTCTCCTCCCTTTCTTGATCGATCGTCATCCTTCTTGTTTCTCGTCTCTATTCATCTCTGGTTCGCTCGCTCACTCGCTCGTTCGTTCGTCGCCGTCGTCTCAACCGCCTCTTCCGCCTCCGACGGCTTCCTCTCCTCCTTTCCGCCCTATCTCCTTCTCCTCCTCATTTTGTCGCCGCCACCGCCGCCACCACCACCACCACCACCACCTTTTCTCTCTTCTTAATTGATCTGACTCTCCATCAATTCTGTCAATGTCTGTTTCTGTAACCCTAGATTTTTCATTACAAAACCAGCAACCCTGGATCGATAAGCATAGAGATTTCTTTCTATGTACCAGCCACCAAATCGTAGATCCGATTGGAAACCCTAGATCAGAAGTGGCTCCCTCGATGAGCAGCAATCTATCTGCCTGATATCAACGAGGTATTTCGTCTTCTCTTCTTTCTTGATTTCTGTTTATAATTAAGTGGTATGCGTTCCCTGTTCAATTTTGATTACTGTCAATTGAAAATATCTTTCTTATGAACAAACACTTTATTTGAAGAAACCATCCAAAAACAAATCAATCCTTCCACAATTGGAAGCAAATGCAAATGCCCTGCTTTTTAACTGATGAGGATATTTTTGTTGCTCTTCTTTTATGTTGTGATAATGATTAGTCTTTTTACGAGTATTTTTGTTTCTCATAAGTTTTGTAGGCCTGTTAATTAACTTTTGCATGCGCCTTTCTTTCTTAAAACTTTTCATATTTGGTTCATTTTTTAGGAGGGGAGGGGAGGCGAGGGAAATGGGGCCTGAGCCAATTTTGGCACTCCTCCAGTATTGGGGGATTTGAAGAGGAGAGAAATTATGTCTAATTTTTTTAATGTGAATGGACTAAATTGCCCTTTTAGTTAGTTCTCTCTGATATTTTCTCTCTTCAATCTCCACATCATCTTAAGGCTAATAAGAAGTGCTTGTAGACGATAAAGATTTGATGGTTAATAACCCACTGCTGGTATTGTCCTCTGACTATATTTTAATTGCTCATTATCACTGAGCTTAGCGTTTGTTTCACAGCTTAGTTCACCTGTACTGTTTAATTGGCAATGAGAATATATCAAGTACTGATATTTTCCTTACAACTGCAACAGCAATAAAATACCCCTACCATTAAAGCCTTTCTTGTGGTTTTATGGTGTGCGAAAATTTACTTCATTGTTGTCGGCGAAAGTAGCGTTAAAAGGATATTTGTTGTATTTGTTTTTATTGACTGTGTTCTTCTCCCTTAAAATTCATCTTTAACTATTAATTGGCCATAACCATCTAGATGTTATTCAGCATATTTTTACATGAATATAATACTGTTTGCTTAATTTTGTATGGTGCAAATGACATGTACCTCTGCGTTATATGATTGACTAAGATACTGATAGTTGTAAGAATTTCATGGTCTGTGGTCGACAGGCTATTCACTAGGTGTCGTAAACATGCCAACTAGGTGTCCTGAACATGCCAACTTCCAACTGATTATATATGCTATGTGTAAGTCTATGTTGTTGCAGGTTGTTTAGTCATGTCTGTTTGTATGACTATAATGTTGCTTGCTTGAATTTGAATGTTCCAATTAGCATATTCATTCAACTTTATGGTGCTTAATTATAATTAACTTCTTATATGAATTCATGATGACCACGGATGTGCTGTAGCGAAGCTTATATGACATGTTGAGTAGTTGACTACTTATGTCTCTGTGAATGCATTCTATTATATATCTATAGTTCAATCTGGAACATCTTGCCTTCTACTTCATTTCTGATACGAGAAGTTTCTTCTGAAAGGTTAAGGGAGGATGCAACACTATAGTAACTTGTCCCAAAGATTAGTTCGATTGGACATATCGATCACCTTGTGAAGGGTATAACAGTAATTTTATTATAAAATCCATTCCCTCCCCTTGTGAACCAAACAAGAAGATAATTATTTTCCCTCCCATCCCCTCCTCTGAACCAAACAGAGTCTTCATTAAATCCCTCCCTTCCCTTTCCCTCCCCTCCCCTCCCCTTCCCTCCATTAAAATCCCTCCCCTCCCCTCCTTTGAACCAAACAGAGCCTCCACCTTGAGGCCAGTGAGGCGGCCATCTCAGGCCTCCAATTTTTTTTTACATTTTTAGGAGCTCCTAAATTTGTATTCTTCTTATAAATATAAACACGTATTTTGCGCGTAAAAAAGTTGTAATTAGGCGCCCCCAATGAAATGTTTCGTTCCATATAAATAGAAGTCCTAAATCAATTCGAATCTAACTTTACTACAATCAAGAATAAAGCCCCCCCTCCCCCCCCCACCCCAAAAAAAAAAAAAAAGGAAGCACTGCATGTGATAATAAAACCTTGCGAATCATTGTATGTGATAATAATATTATCAACATAGACTAACAGAATAATAATGCATTTGCTTCATTTTTTTTGTGAAGAAAGAATTGTCTCTTACTTTTTTAGAACCCATAAGAGCTCACAGCTTTGCTGAATTTTTCAAAACAAGCCATAGGAGACTGTTTAAGTCCATAAAGAAACTTTTTGAGTGAACATACAAGATTCTTCCCATGTTGCTTAAAACCAGGAGGCTGCTGCATATATACCACCTCTTTCAAGTCTCCATTGAGAAATGCATTATTGACATCAAGCTGATAAAGGGGTCAAGAACAATTTGATCCAAGAGATATAAGAATACGAACAAATGTGAGTTTCGCAACTGGAGAAAAAGTTTATGCATAGTCGAATCCAAATTCATGTGTATATCCTGTGGTGACAAGGCGAGTTTTGAGCCAATCAACTGTGCCATCAGGATTATGTTTAACAGTGAATACCCATTTATACCCAACTGTCTTACCACCCAGAGAGAGGCGAACCAATCTGCCAAGTACCATTCTGTTGAAGAGCTTGCATTTTCTCGTTCATGGCTGCTGTCCAATTAAGGTGCTTGAGTGCGTCCTAAACATTGTTAGGAATATAAATGGAATCCAAAGAAGAGGTAAAAGCTCGAAAAGATCTGGTCAGTTTAGAAGAAGAAACAAACTTGGCAATAGGATAGTGAGCACAAGAACGTTTATTCTTAGGTTAACTAATAGGTAAATTATCTGTGTTAAGGATATTACCGACAGAAGTGTTGACTTGGTTGAACAATAGAGGGTATCGCTTGGATGGTCGAGTTGGAACGAGTCTTTCGTCTTCTGACATAAACCTGAAGTGGTGGTGATGGTAGTGGTGGCGGTGATGGTGGTGGTGGTGGTGGTTGTGGTGGGAAATCAAGACTCTCTACAACAACCCTTGGTTATTTAGGATTGTGTGAAAGAATATGTTCAAAAAAGGATTTGTGTTCAAAAAATGAAACATCTGTTGAGGTTAACTTTTTTTCTCCGTGAAGGGCAATAGCAAAGATAACATTTTGGAAAATGCGAATACCGTAAAAATACACATTTAGTGGCACGCGGGTTAAGTTTATCAGTGTTTGGGTGGAGATTCTGAACAAAATAAGTGCAACCAAAAATACGATGTGATATTGAAAATAGATTTTTAGATGGAAATACCAGTTTGAATGGGGAATGATTTTAAAGAATAGGTGTAGGCATTCAGTTAATACGAAAACATGCAGTGAGAACCGTAAAACTCCAGTAAGATTTGGAGACCTTCATTTCAAACATCAGAGAGCAAGCATTGCTAAATAAATATTTATGTTTGCATTCTGTCACTCCATTTTGTTGAGGAGTGTAGGCGCAAGAAGTTTGGTGAATTATTCCATGTTGAGAAAAAAAAATTGTTGTAAATGAGAACTCATGTATTCCTTAACATTATTCGAACGAAAATATTTAAGGGTTATGCCAAATTGTGTTTGTATCTCGAAGAAAATACTTGAAAAACTTTAAATACTTCAAAACGATCTGTCAAAAGAAGCAACCACGTCATTCGGAAGAAATCATCAATAAACGTAACAAAATAACAATAGTTATTAAATGTGGGAAAACCAATATGACCCCAAACACCAAAATGCACTAAATCAAACAAATGTTCACTACGTTTATTGATGCGTCCTGAGTAGGAATCTTTATAATGTTTACCTTACTCTCATGAGTCACAAGATACTTTAAAGGAAGGCTCATAACCTGAAACTATGTGCTTGAGGGTCGTAGAGGAAGGATGTCTCAGTCGTCGGTGTAACAATTCAGGATCGGCAGAAGAATGAATAGCCAAGACTGGAGAATCCAAGATATATAACCCTTGTTGTTCACGACCGGTGTCAATCACCTTTCTCGTCGTAGTATCCTGAAACACACAACGAGAAGAAAAATAATTCATTGAATAGTTTAAATATTTGCAAAGTTTAGGAACTGATAATAAACTATTAGGAAAGTTAAGGATATACAAAACCGATTTAAGATAAAGGTCCGGAGAAAGAGAGATATCTCACACTCCTTCAACAGGTGATACACACATGATAATTTTGAAGCAAAGAATATGAAGAAAGCGATAAAGGGGTCATATGTTCAGAAGCGCATGAATCGATTTTCCATTGATGGGAGGAAACATGACAAGCATTACCCGAGTGAACAGAGTTACTAGAAGGAGGGGGCAGGTCTTGATACTCTTCAGCAGAAATGATATATTGGAAGTAGGTTGAGTCATCCATAGGGGTAGCAGTGAAAGGAGAAGGTTGCACAGTTGGTAGAGAGGAGGTCGTCATTGGAGCAGATCTAGATTAGATATGAAGAAGAAGAAGAGTATGATGAGAGATGGTAATTGGAGAGGAAATCAAACATTGTTATGCATTACGGAACAATGCGCATCACGCGAATTTTTTTTACAGTAACACGGCTGAAGCTTCTCGGGACATAGCTTTTCAGGATATGGGAAGCAAGGAGTACGGATTGAGTTGAAGGAGATGGGCCGATGGGTGTTGGAGAGGATTCAACATATAGGGAGGTAGCAAGGGGCAGCAAGAGTTAGGGATGAAGATGATGAGGCTGCAATGAGATTGATGGGTTTTGGAGTTGAAGATGATGGGTTGCAGTGGAGTTGGTGGTGGGGTATACGGAGGAGGTGAGGCAGTTGTTGAAGAAGGAGAAGGGGATTAGGTTAATAGATGATTAGGTTTTGGAGGAGGAAGAGGAAGATAGGAGAAAGTGGGTTAGAGTTAGGGTTTTCCGTTGAGGAAGATGAACAATGGCTCTTTTTTTTCCCCCTGAAAACCCTAATTTGTTTTTGTAAAAAATTTTGTGTATACTTTCCTTGCTCTGATACCATGTGAAAGACTAGCATAGAGATAGAAAAAAATACTTTATTCAATGATTATAACTGAATATAGTTCTTCCTATATATAGAAGAGTACAAAGACTAATCTGAGTTTATTTCAGATGTGGGACTAAACTTAAGACCACTTTAACAGATTTTAAAAATTTTGTGGGCAATATAGTCCACTTTTTCAATATATTTTGGGATATTGGGATTTTTCTAGATTTTGGAGGTTGTAGATGTAACACCCCGCAAAACTGAAAATAACAATTTTGCCCTCATGTGTTACACACGTGTATTTTGTACCGTTACTAGTATTTTTATAACGTATTTCACTACGTATTTTGGATTTCGACTATTTATGTAATTCCCGTCTTCTATTTTTATCTTATTTGAGTCAACTCAAATATAATATTCCGATATCTGTATTTTTATGTGATTTTTACGTATTATCGATGCACGTATCGATTACGTATTTTTCACCACTACGTGTAATATTTTTTATGTGTTGCAATTATTTATTTTATGTATTCGAATTTGTTTTATAAATGGAAATTCATTTTTCTGCTATTTTGATTTAAATATTTTTATACGTGTAGTGCACGTGTTTTCAATGTACGTATTGAGTACATTATTGAATGTGTATATTAAATATATTTTTCCTATATTGTATTTTGATTATCTTTAATATTTTTCCGTTGATAAAGTTGATTTTGCAATTTGATATTTTACGTGCGACGCACGTGTTTGCGGTACATGTATTTAAGTGTATTCTTTTCAAAATGAAATTTTGAAGTGTGCGTGTGTTTATTTATTTGTGCATGAAAAATTATAATTTTTAATTATACTAATTTTTACATATATATATATATATATAACATGTTTTAATTTAAAAAATAAAAATAATTGATTTTTGTGAAGTGTACACAAAGCACATGCACATGCACACGTGCGATGTGCACACCTCAAACCAACCGGCTATTCATTTTAGGATGGAGGGAAGTTCAAATTTTTGAATTGAGTGAGTGGATTAGTGGGTGCACTAGTAGAGAGTAGTTATTCTAACTACTCCACTATTTCTTTATAAAATACCCCTAAATCCTTCTCATTCTCCTCATCTTCCCCTTCTTTCCTCTCTGTCGAAATCGAATTCTGTCTAGCATGGCCTCCCCCACTGTGCTTCTCCATCACTCACCCATGGACACGTGCCTACGACACGTTTTCAGAACGATACAGCATATGAAATGCTTTGTAAACAGTAAATCAACAATTATGTAGCTCAAGTTTGAATAGTATGACAATAATTAGTTGTAATTAAAAGCCCATGTTTATATACACACACACTTATGAAAACATGGACTTTATATCCCAATTTATAATTATTTTTCAACATATACTAATGGAAACATGGACTTTTAATTACAACTAATTATTGTCATACTATTCAAACTTGAGCTACATAATTGTTGATTTACTGTTTACAAAGCTTTTCATATGCTGAATCGTTCTGAAAATGTGTCGTAGGCACGTGTCCATGGGCAAATCTAGTGTATATATATATATATTTGAATGGTGAGTGATGGAGAAACACAGTAGGGGAGGCCATGCTAGACTGAATTCGATTTCGGCAGATAGGAAAGAAGGGGAGAATGAGAAGGATTTAGGGGTATTTTATAAAGAAATAGTGGAGTAGTTAGAATAACTACTCTCCACTAGTGCACCCACTAATCCACTCACTCAATTCAAAAATTTGAACTTCCCTCCATCCTAAAATGATATATATATATATATATATATATATATATATATATATAGAGAGAGAGAGAGAGAGAGAGAGAGAGAGAGAGAGAGAGAGAGATAATTAAATAAATAAAAGAGTTGTTTTGGGGGATTTGAATTTGAGTTTTGGGGGGAAACTTTTGGGGGGAAAATGGTTTTGTGAGGTTAGATCTGGGCCTTTAATTTTGGGGGGATTGAAGGAGAGCCACTTGATAGCTTTCTTTGTGTTTTATTATATAGATGTATATATACATATGCTTACAACCCTTTCACATTTCAATACTCCCCCTCCTTCTTTCCTTACTCTGCCGAGACCATCCATCCAGCAACATCCTCCAGGCAATTCTTGTGCTTTCTCCATTCATTCACCATACCAATATGTGTGTGTGTGTGTGTGTGTGTGTGTGTGTGTGTGTGTGTGTACATACATACTTATACATCCTAAATGCACACCGTCATTTCCTTCTACTTTACTTCTCCTCTGTCAACATCCGAAGCCCATCCCTCTGTTGTTTCTCCACTCTTTTTGCTTCTTCACCTATCTCACTGTATGTGTGTATATATATATATATATATATATATATATATATATATATATATATATATAAAATAAAATACAATGAAAGCTATCAAGTGGCTCTCCTTCAATCCCCTAAAAAATTTAAGGCTTAGATCTAACCTCACAAAACATATTTTCCCCCCAAAAGTTTCTCCCCAAAACTCAAATTCAAATCTCCCACCCAAAACAACTCCTATATTTTTTTTCTCTTTTTTTCTCTTTTCTCCCTCCTTCCCTCTTCTATTCAAAAATTAAGAAAATAAAAATTTACAAAATTTTTTTAAAAAAATTTAAAAAAACTAAAAAAAATAAAAACTTTAAAACTTTAAAAATAATTCAAAAAATCAAAAAAATTATATAATATGTTTTTTGCTGGACCCCTAAAAGTTTCTCATATAATATGTTTGCTACTTCAATTAATTTGCTGGACCTCCAAAACTATTTTATATGATCAAATAAGGCTCACCGTTCCGGAGACGTGCCGTAGGCACGTGTCAACGGGCAAATCTAGTATATAATAAAACACAAAGAAAGCTATCAAGCAGCTCTTCTTCAATCACCCCAAAATCAAAACCTCAGATCTAACATCACAAAACACATTTCTCCCTCCCCCCAAAACTCAAATTTAAATTCCCCAAAACAACTCATTTATTTATTTAATTATCTCTCTCTCTCTCTCTCTCTCTCTCTCTCTCTCTCTCTATATATATATATATATATATATATATATATATATGGGAAAAAGGGGGGGAAAGGGGTATGAGCAACTTGCTCATTTAGTAAATAAGCAATTGATGATGTGGCATACATGTGATTGGAAAATCCTTAAAAGGGGTAGTTGTTCAATGTATCACATGCATGCCACGTGCCGTAGGCACGTGTCAACGGGCAAATCTAGTATATAATAAAACACAAAGAAAGCTATCAAGCAGCTCTTCTTCAATCACCCCAAAATCAAAACCTCAGATCTAACATCACAAAACACATTTCTCCCTCCCCCCAAAACTCAAATTTAAATTATCCAAAACAACTCATTTATTTTTTTAATTATCTCTCTCTCTCTCTCTCTCTCTCTCTCTCTCTCTCTCTCTCTATATATATATATATATATATATATATATATATATATATATATATATATATGGGAAAAAGGGGGGAAAAGGGGTATGAGCAACTTGCTCATTTAGTAAATAAGCAATTGATGATGTGGCATACATGTGATTGGAAAATCCTTAAAAGGGGTAGTATTGGAAAATCCTTAAAAGGGGTAGTTGTTCAATGTATCACATGCATGCCACATAATCAATTGCTCATTTACTAAATGAGCAAGTTCCCCATATCCCTTTTACCCTATATATATATATATATATATATATATATATATATATATATATATATATATATATATATAAACATGGACTTTTATACCCTAATTTATAATTATTTTTCAACATATACTAATGAAAATATGGACATTTATTTACAACTAATTATTGTCATATTATTCAAACTTGAGTTATATAATTGTTGATTTACTGTTTATAAGGTTTTTCATATGATGTATCGTTCTGATGATGTGCCGTAGGCACATGCCCACGGGCAAATCTACTACATATATATATCTTATTCATTATATATATATATATATATATATATATATATATATATATATATATATATATATATATATATATGAGTCTTCTTCCATTGCAAACGGGTCTGTGTGCACAGACCCGTGCGAACTTTGATCTGGACCGTTGGATCTTTCAGATTTTTTTTATTAAAATTTTCCTTAACCCGTCATTGGGAAGGACGGGTTAAGGCTAAATTTTATTTTAAAAAATAGCCTTAACCCGTCCTTCCCAAGAACGGGTTAAGGCAATCTATATTCATTTGTATTTGCATTCAGATCGTCTTCTTCGACGATTTCTCTCTCGCTCTTTCTTCTTTCTTCGACGAACCCAAAACGAAAAAAAACCCTAATCCTTGATCTAAACCCAAATTAGCCCTCCGCCGTTCGCTCTCCCTCCTCTCTCCCAATATATACTCCAAACTTTGAAACCCTACTCTCTTATCCCCTCTTCGAAACGAAATCGAAACCCTAATTCTCCCCCAAACCGAATCTTTGGCTTCATTTGGACCTATTTTGTAAGGTATAGACTATTTCTTGACCTCAGTAATCTATATTTGTGTTTATTTATCAAAGAGAAATATTGTTATTAATGAGACAATAAAACTCATATTCGTATTTAAAACCGATAATAATAATCAATCTTATCTCCATCATAGGTGCGCCACTAGCGCTACCAGAAGGGCTTCTCGGTCGCCTTATTCTAGCCATTTATCTGTGAATCAAAAATTTAAGATTAGTTGATACGGGTTATATCCATTTATCTATCAACAATAAACAAAGCGAAAATGTGGCAAAAAACACACAAAACACAACGAAAAATAGCAACACTATGCAACTTGGTCGAATTGAAGTAACACAAGCCATTCGAACTTGTAGAAGCGAGTTTCGAGTTACGGTTTGTGAGATACGGCCGTGTACCGCTTTACTTGGTTTTTTTCAACCAAAAGTGATACGCGGGCGTATCTCTCGAACCGTGACTCGAAACTCACTTCTACAAGTTGGGTTGGCTTCTCATAGGGGACACCAATCAACTCACAAAGTTTCAAATTTTTTGGATATCATTTGAAGGGTTTTCAACTCTAACCGCACTTACACAATTCTAAGTCAAAAACTTCTCATGCGAGGAACTTCAGAAAACCGCACAAACGATATCCGAAAATTATAAAACTTTTCGACTTGGTCGAATTCACATAGCTTAAGCCACCCGAACTTGTAGAAGCGAGTTTCGAGTCACGGTTTGCGAGATACTGCCGTGTACCGCTTTACTTGGTTTTTTTCAACCGAAAGCGATACGCAGCCGTATCTCTCGAATCGTGAGTCGAAACTCACTTCTACAAGTTGGGTTGACTTCTTATAGGGGACACCAACCAACTAGCAAAGTTTCAAATTTTTTGGATATCGTTTGAAGGGTTTTCAACTCAAATCGCACTTACAAAATTCTAAGTCAAAAACTTTTCATGCGAGGAACTTGAGAAAACCACACAAACGACATCCGAAAATTATAAAACGTTCTGACTTGGTCGAATTCACGTAGCGTAAGCCACCCGAACGTGTAGAAGTGAGTTTCGAGTCACGGTTTGCGAGATACGGCCGTGTACCGCTTTACTTGGTTTTTTGGAACCGAAAATGATACGCGGTCGTATCTCTCGAACCGTGAGTCGAAACTCACTTCTACAAGTTGGGTTGGCTTCTCATAGGGGACACCAACCAACTCGCAAAGTTTCAAATTTTTTGGATATCGTTTGAAGGGTTTTCAACTCTAACCGCACTTACAAAATTTTAAGTCAAAAACTTCTCATGCGAGGAACTTCAGAAAACCGCACAAACGGCATCCGAAAATTATAAAACTTTCCGACTTGGTCGAATTCACGTAGGGCAAGCCACCCGAACTTGTAGAAGCGAGTTTCGAGTCACGGTTTGCGAGATACGGCCGTGCACCGCTTTACTTAGTTTTTTCCAACCGAAAGCGATACATGGCCGTATCTCTCGAACCGTGAGTCGAAACTCACTTCTACAACTTGGGGTGGCTTGTACTATGTGAGACCAACCTACTTGCAAAGTTTCGTATTTTTTTACGGTCGTTTGCAGAGTTTTCAACCATAACCGCACTGAAAATTTTCTAACTAATTTCGTATATACGATTCTAGTTCTACAAATTACTAATACAAGCAAAAAAAATTCGGCAATTGAATATAGTTGAAGTCAACCCAATTCTACATCTAAAATCTACTAAGCCAAATTGATTTTTCCCCACTTTCTAAATTATTTACTATACACAAATTGAAAAATAAATACAAATATAGATTACTGTGGTCAAGGAATTGTCTATACCTTACAAAATAGGTCCAAATGAAGCTCAATTTGGAGGAGAACTAGGGTTTCGATTTCGTTTCGAAGAGGGGATGAGAGAATAGGGTTTCAAACTTTGGAGTAGATATTGGAAGAGAGGAGGGGGAGCGGACGGAGGAGGGCTAATTTGGGTTTAGACGAAGGATTGGGATTTTTTCCGTTTTGGGTTCGTCGAAGAAAGAAGAAAGAGCGAGAGAGAAATTGTCGAAGAAGACGATCTGAATGCAAATACAAATGAATATAGATTGTCTTAACCCGTTCTTGGGAAGGACGGGTTAAGGCTATTTTTTAAAATAAAATTTAGCCTTAACCCGACCTTCCCAACGACGGGTTAAGGCAAATTTTAATAAAAATTATATGGACCGTTGGATCAAATATCCAACGGTCCAGATCAAAGTTCGCACGGGTCTGTGCACACAGACCCGTTTGCAACAGAAGAAGACTATATATATATATATATATATATATATATATATATATATATATATATAATAAAACACAAAGAAAGCTATCAAGTGGCTCTCCTTCAATCCCCCAAAATCAAAGGTCCAGATCTGACCCTACAAAACACATTTCCCCCCCAAAACTCAAATTCAAATTCCCCCAAAACAACTCATTTATTTATTTAATTCTCTCTCTCTCTCTCTCTCTCTCTCTCTCTCTCTCTCTATATATATATATATATATAATAAAACACAAAGAAAGCTATCAAGTGGCTCTCCTTCAATCCCCCCAAAATCAAAGGCCCAGATATGACCTTACAAAACACATTTTCCTCCTAAAAGTTTTTCCCCAAAACTCAAATTCAAATTCCCCCCTAAACAACTCATTTATTTATTTAATTATTTCTCTCTCTCTCTCTCTCTCTCTGGTATCAGTTAGTCACTTTGGCCAGTTGGTCTTCGGGTGCGATTTGGGTCCGTTACTGTAGCTCGGCGGAGCTATTGGTTCGGGTTCAAGTCTTGTTAAAGACTCTGTTTTTTCTGGAAAAAAATTGATTTTAATTCAAATCCGAGAGCCAGAACATAAATATAAATTAAGTTACCCCTTTAGACAGTAATCACTCTTGGACTTACTGGTCTCTGGGTGCGTTTTAAAACTGTCATTGTAGCAGAGCGGAAGGGGGTTGCTTGGTCTGGGTTCGAAT
Source organism: Hemerocallis citrina (assembly GCA_017893485.1). NCBI lineage: Eukaryota > Viridiplantae > Streptophyta > Magnoliopsida > Asparagales > Asphodelaceae > Hemerocallis > Hemerocallis citrina. Next base: position 266,209,098 of record CM030365.1, on the reverse strand, counting down.
CCGACCTTACCCCTTTTTGTTTTGTTTTGTTTTTTTTTTTTTTTTGTGTTTTGGAGTTTTTAAATGAAATAAAAATCGAGAAAAATTCTATTTAATTCTCTAAAATTGTTTAGACTTTATAAAAAACATTTCTACAATATTTGATATAGTTTCTGAGTATTAAAAGATGATTTTACATTAAAGAACTCGAGTTTATCGATTAAAAGAATTAGAAGTGATTTTTATATTGAAAATTGTGACTCTTGTATAATTAAAGAGAGATGAAAATTTGGATTGCAATTAGATTCTTCTTAATGAGATTTTATGATTATTAATACTTGATTAAGATTATTTGAATTGCACACAATGTTATGAGTTATTAAATTGACAACAGAGGTTGAATTGAATCATTTCATGTTATGAGATTATAAAAGAAATGTTGTTTTTCTTTGAGAAAAAGTTTTTGAATAAAGAAATTGAAATGTTATTTTGAGATTGACTATGAAATATTGTTGATTTCTAGAAAGAGATAGTTGTTGGAATCTAAAGGCTAGACAAAATCTTAGTAACCGACAGTTTTATTTATGAATTTGAGAGCTAACCAGTGTGGGTTGAGAATCTCTTGAGAAGTAGCCAGTTAGGCTGACTGTCTCTTTTGTATTGGTTTAAGTTCGATAAGATAAGCTAGCTCTAGGTTGTGATGATTTTCTTCTAAAACAAATTAAACGCTTAAGGACTACACATAGTGGAGATGTGATGAAAGTGAGAGAAAAACATAAGTATGAGGGCCATCGGATCTACGGTGTGAGAGTGTTCACAGGATGTCCACATGATGCGTCATGCTAGGGCATGGTTACTACTCTAGGATATCGTACCGTCGGCGACACTTGTGGGGTGTTTGGTGACTACGTAGTGCCATCGTTCCATGGCGGAGGCGAATTGTCCATAGGATGCCTGCATGATGCGTCATGTCAGTGCGTGGGATTCTTTCCGGGATGTCTGGACATGGGCTCGTTACTCATAGAACACCTAGGATACTTACCGTAGTTACCGTAGTAGTTTAACTCATGGCGAGGGAATCAACCCTACAAGATGAAGTACGATTAAGGGCTTGCACTCGGACCTATGTAGTATGAGATGTATAGAATCCGAACAAGTGTGCATTAGTGTCATTTAATATAAATAAATGCATTAAGGATTAAGTGCACAGCACCCACGACATCAATAGGATAGTCCCTCTTTAGCTTTGTTTTGTGATCAAGTTTGTGTTTGTTAAAGTATTTAAGAATCGTTATACTTTTCGGCATAGCGAGGATGGCCGTGTATAATATTTCGTCGGTTGTAAGAAACTGACGTGCCCACAGTTTTATATGCAGGACTTGAAATTTACAAGAAGATATAGAGATAAATTTGTTGCTGATGATTACTTAAATGCTAAAGTTGTTACAGTTTTACATTTATTATTGTTGTATTGTATTTATTTCGCTGCGTGTTGATGTGAAAGACTCTATTGTAAATAAAGTTTTAAATTCCTTGTAAAATTGTACGAAATGAAGTGTAAAGATCCTGTGGAACTTCGAATTCAGTCTTATTTGGAATTCGGGGTGTTACAGCAGAACAATGTTTTCAGCTGATTTCAACAAACTATGAATTCACTGATTTAGCTAAATTTCGTAGGCTAACTCACCATTTTCAGTTGAGTTTGTGAAATTCTAAATATCATTACTTTTTTTTTTCAAGATTTCATGTGTTATATAGTTCACTATTTTCCTCCGATTTTGAGAAAATTTGAATTTCACTGTTATTCAAGATTTTGTGATGTATATATCACCATTTTTGACATATTTGTGAAATTCTGAATTTCAGCATTTTAGCTAAATTTTGTGGACTATTATTTAACATTTTCTACCTATATAGAGGACTTTTAAATTTCACAGTTTTGGCTTGATTTTCATGATCTATCCTCCGCTTCTGGCTGATTTGGTCAAACTATATATTTCACTATTTTGTGAGAGTTCAAGGGCTATAATCCTTGTAAATTTTTGAATTTTGCCTTTTTTCTGATTTTGTAGGCAATCCACTATTTTCGACATTTTTGTGAAATTCTGATATACATCGGTTTGGCTAGATTTTGTGGGCATTAATTAGTCCAACGTTTTCAACTGATTTCGTTAAAATTCTAAATTCTATTGATTTGCTCAGATTTCATGGACTACAATCCACCATTTTTCGGGCTGATAATTAAAATTCTAAATTTCACTTTCTTTTTCTTGTTTTTGTGAGCTATGCTCCACAGTTTTTCTGTCGATTTTCAGAAGTCCCGAATTCCACTATTTTAATCTAAATTTTGTTAGCTCGGTCCCACCATTTTTGACATATTCTGCAATATTCTAAATTTAGCTTTTTGGCCAAATAACATGGGCTATACCGTTTTTAGTCACTTTTGTGAAAGTATGTATTTCAATATTTTGGCCAAATTTATGGGCGAAATCCATGGTTTTCAGCTGATTTTGTGAAATTAAGATTTTTGCTATTTTCCCCCTTTTTTTGTCTATAGTTCACTATTTTTGTCTTTTCCAGATATTCCAGATATTGCGGGCTATACTCTACCATTTTTTACATTTTTTACTGAAGTTGTAAATTTAAGCATTTTGACTTGATCTCGTGAGGTAATGTATAATATTTTTTGGCCAATTTTGAGAAATTTTGATTTTTACTAATTTGGTCAAATTTAATGGGCTATATATAATCCATCATTTTTGGCCGATTTTTTTAGGTTTGTGTTTTACTATTTTTGCCATATATCATGGGTTGAATTTTAGTTCACCGTTATCTACATTTGAGATAATTCACCATTTTCTACAAATTCTCATTTACATCATTTTGGCCATAGTTTGTGATTATAGTCACACGTTTTCATCTGATTTTGATAAATTTTAATTTTCACTTATTTCGCTAGGTTTCATGGGCTATCCACTGTTTTTCATCGTGAAATTATGTATTTCACTATTTTAGACAGGTTTCTTGTCTCGACACACAACAAGAAATGCATACTAGTGACATACAAACAGAAGAAACCAAAGTCATAATATTTGTGACAATCACCAGTGGCCCTCTATGTTTTCTACTAGAAGTAGGTTATCCGGATTCAGTTTCATGTGTTTGTGTATGCATTTCTTGTTGTGTGTCGGGATTATAATCGTGTGGAGGATCATCTTCATAACCTATGTTAAGGTTAGGGTTATATTCGATCTCTAATTGTGGAATTGTTGGAGGCCGATGAGAAGAACTAGTGGAATCTTGTCCACTTTCGCTATGGCCTCTACCTCGTGATCGTGATAAGATAAATGGTTTGTAGTAGTAGTGTATTTGAAAAATGATTTCTAGTGTTTTAGTAGTGTATGTGAAAAAATAAAAAAAACAATATAGGAGGTATATATGGGGGAAAAAAATTCAAAAAACGATAGGATGGTTGAGAGAGGGAAAGAGTAGTAAAAAACCAACAAACAAACATGACCAAAAAAAAGTTAAAGCTACAACAATAATAAAGAGTTTAGAGAGTTGAGAAATTTTGATACCGTTCTTCACGAATAATAGAGTTAAGAGAGCAAAATAATAGTAGAGAGGCTCTAGAAGTAGACGTAGTCGAGGAAGTTTGTAGTAGATGTAGTCGTACAGGGAGAGTGAGTTTCTTTGTTGAGATAGATTGTAGCAGACATAGTAGAGTCAACATGAATTCGACATGATCAAACTTGTTCACTTCTTTGTTGCATCTTTGTTGAAGTAGATTGAGAATAATAGTAGTAGAGAGAGTAAGAGAGTAAGAAAGTTGATATGTAGAACAAGTTTGATCAATATATATATATATATATATATATATATATATATATCTACTACTATAATGGGAGAAGGCCTTAGTGTAAATTGTCCTTAACCCAACCCGTGCAACGCACGTGCTGGTAGATTTTTTTTTTGGCCCTTTTCATTCCCCCAATTTTCCCCATGTGCATAGCTATATATATATATATATATATATATATATATATATACACACACACACACACAACACACACACACACACAAAGAAAAGAAAAAAGCAAGCAAAGCAGCCAACGGGCTGTTTGCCAACGGTCGACCCGTCCGGGTTGAACGGGTTGCAACGATGGCAACCCGCTGGGTTGGCGGGTTGGGTTCGGGTAGGGATGGCAACTGGAACGCGTTGACATGTGACCCGCCCACTGGAACCAGGCCCGCAAATAGGTGGTTCGGGTCCAGGTCGAACTCGCAGGTCGATCCGGGTCGACCCAGGTCGAAAAATTAGGAAATCCAATCTGCTCGACCCGACCCGCGAACCTGTTGGCCAAGTCAAACCCGCCCACAAACCGCAACTTGACCCGCGGGTTTGGACCTGTTTGACTCGCGTGGGTCAAACGTTCGACCCGCGGGTTGAACGGGCCAAAATCGAAAAAAACTGAGCCAACGGCTCTGTTTTTCGCCGTTGGGTTGTTTTCTTTTTTCTTTTTTTTTAAAATTTATTTTTTCCCCTATAAATACCCCTTTAATTCAATTTAAAAATTTCCACACCTTACTCTCTTACACTCTCTATTACTACTACTCAATTCAATCTCAATTCAATCAATTTTTTTCAACAAAGAAGCAAGCAACAAAGAAGTGAAAATTTTCGATCGTATCAAATTGTGTTGATTCAATTCTCAACAACGTCTACTTCAACTACTCATACAAAAAAGTTCTTTCCCTCTCTTTTAACGACTACCGGAGTACGTGACGTCGTGACTACATCTACTACATTTCTCTACTTTTATTTTCTCTCTCATTTCTATATTCGATTATCCGCGAAATACGGTATCAAAATTTCACAACCCTTATATTGTCTTGATTTTTGTTGTAGTTCTAATTTTTTGTATCATATTTGTTTGTTGGTTTTTCGCTTTTCTCTCTCTCAACCCTCATATTGTTTTTTAGATTTTATTCTTTAACATATACCTTATATATTTTTGTTTTGTATTATTGTACATACACTAGTAAAACACCAGAAATCGTTTTTTTCACATACACTATTACCATGTCTAGATCACGAGGTAGCGGCCATAGCCAAAGTGGACAAGATTCCACCTGCACTTCACGTCGGCCTCCAATAGTCCCACATGTAGAGCCCGAATTTATACCGAATCCTATGGTAGGATCTCACGATATCCTTCCATACGACATAGAAGAAAAAATGCATAATGTTGACACACAAACACAAAAATCGAACCCACTACCACTAGTAGTAGAAAAACTAGGGGGAAACAATTGATTGGCACATATTTTATGACTATATCCCCGATGAGAATAATCCGGGTGTAGGACATAAGATTTGTAAACGTTGTGACAAGATTTACAAATGGAAGAATGATGAGGGAACCGGTACAATTAAATGACACATTTTAATTGTACACAAAGAATTAGTACAAGACCAACAAGGTCAACACAAAATCGACCCTAGGACCGGACAAATAGATAGCCAACCCAATGATCCCGAACTTGTTCGTCAGGAAATGACCCGATTAGTTATTCAAGATGGGCTACATTTTTCCTATTCCGAGACTAGGAATGTAAAGTCTTTCAACCAAAATGCATTAAATCCACATTTTAGAAGAATTCCTAGAAACACACTAAAGTCCGATTGTTTTAAACTTTACAACGAATGAGAGATGCTTGAATAGCACTCCTGTATTCTTTAATTTGTAGAGTATCGTTAACTTCCGGTTATTGGAAAGGTTGTAACAATATTCCGATGATGGGGTCATTGGATAGATAGTGATTGGATGATTCAAAAGAGAATCATCTCACTTGCGGCTTTGTCGTATCCCCATAGTGGACTAGTTATAACAACGCTTATTTTAGAAGTTTGTGATTTATATCATATTCATGATAAAAATTAGACTATTAGTTTTGGTAATGCATCTAACAACAATGCTTCGATTAATACATTGGAAACACAATTAGCTCCTCCATGTAATGAAATTTTTCATATTAGATGTGCGTGTCATATTTTAAATTTATGTGTATAAGATGCATTGAAATTAGTCGATTCATATATAATTGCAATTAAAAGTTGAGTACATTTTATTGCTTTGAGTGGTCCTATGTTTCAAGAATTTAAAGGATTGTGTAAAGCTAGGAGAGTACATTTTAGAAAATTTCCTAAAGATGTTAAACACCGATGGAACTCTACTTTCCATTTACTAAATGTTGTTACTCAATACAAAGATATTATAAAAGATTTTTGTCTTGCAAAAAATATGAAATTTTTTCAAATAACTCCCCAAGCATGGTTATTTGCCGAATCTTTATTACGATTTTTGGAACCTTTTAAAACCGCAACTGTGAAGTTTTCTACATCTTATGATTCAACTTCTAGTAGTATTTTTATTTCAATCATTACTATGATGCAAACTTTTCAAGAAATAATTTCGGACAAATACCTTTGTCGTATTGTTGATCCCACTTATAATTTAAAAAAAAAAGTAATTTAACCATCCTCCAATGTTGTATTGTATTGCTATTGTTATGGATCCTCGTATCAAATTAGCGGGTACGAAAAGTTTAATTGAAATGTTTTTACTTTACTTGGAGATGATTCGGAATATAATTGTAATGAATTTTTAACTAGCTTTGAGTTGACATTGAATAACTTGCATGATTATATGATATAACTTTTACATCTAGTTGTACAACTAGTATAGTTACTTCTTCTTCTACTTCTAGAGTTAATGGTAAGATTGCATTAGAAGATGGCATTGCTAATTTACTTGCTCGTATTCAATCAAAAAAATCTAGGACTAATGCACCTAATAAATTAAATTTGTATATTCAACAAGATAGTGAGAGTTCTAGTACTAAGATTGAAGTGCTACAATGGTTGAAAGAGCATGAAAATATTTTTCCTATTATTTTACATATGGCTAGAGATCTACTAACTCCTCTGTCTCCACAATTGCTTCAGAAAGTGCTTTTTCAACAAGTGGGAGCGTTTTAACAGATTACAGGAATCGCTTGAAGCCGGATTCGCTGGAGATGCTCGTGTACACTGAAGATTGGATGAAGGCTGAAGACATGACTCAAGGAAAATCGGCATCTACATCAACAAGTGGAAGCAACTCGCTTGAAGTCTTAACAACAAGATTAGGGAATTTAGGGCGATGCGATCCTAGGTTTAGGTTAAGTATAGGTGCACGATAGTAGTCCAATGCTCTCTCTTCAATCTAAATCTAGTGGAAGCAACTCGCTTGAAGTCTTGACAACAAGATTAGGAAATTTAGGGCGATGAGATCCTAGGTTTAGGTTAAATAGAGGTGCACGATAGTAGTCCAATGCTCTCTCTTCAATCTAAATCTAGGCTATCTCAAACTCTAGATTTTGATTATCCGCTCAAACATGTAAATGTAAAATTGTAAATCAAGAAATATTGTATGTTCTTTTTGAGCTTCTATTACTTGTATTTGTATGTAAAAAACATGTAAAAATTTCATAGTAGTTAAAATGAATAATATATGCATTTTTCACTCTTATACAGTTATAATTGTTGTAAATTTTTTTCTTTTGGTAACTGAAGTTGTATAAAAAAAATATTAAAAAAATAAAAAATTTAACCGGGCAAACACGCGACCCAGCCCGACCTGAAACAGGTTCGACCCGAATGGGTTTGCAAGTCGTCCGGGTCAAAATTTTGGATTTCGAACTCGGCCCGGCCTGACCCAGTTAAGCTCGCGATCCGCTCGAACCTGCCCTAACTTGGCTGCAACTCGCGCTGGTCCGACCCGACCCGACCCGGTCGACCCGAATGCCGCCCCTAGGTTCGGGCGAGTTTGGATCTGGTTACGGGTTATTCGGGCCAGGTCGAGCGGGTTGTCTTCACTCAAATGCAGACCTGGTTTGACCTGCTAACATTAATGGGTCTGACCCGAACCCAGACCAGTTGATGATAGTTCGGGTCGAAGCGGGTGGGTCACGGGTTGACCCGACCCGGATGCCCATCCCTAGATAAAGTTCACTATTGTTTGCCGATATGGAAAATTTCACATTTTTTCAGATTTAATGGGCAATAGTCCAACGTTGTCAGCCGATTTTGAGAAATTCTAAATTTCACTGATTTGGCCAGATTTCATAGGCTAATCCACCGTTTTCTGCTGATTTTGTGAAATTGAGTATTTTATTGTTTTGGCCAGATCTCATGGATTATGATCCACCATTTTCAGCCAATTTTGTGAAATTCTACATTATACTGTTTTCCCCAAATTTTGTGGGCCCACTGTTTAATATCGATTTTAGGATATTTTGAATTTCATTTTTTTCTTCTTCCAGATATTGTGTTTTTTTTTTCAACGCATTTCCTGAAATGATCAATTTTAACATTTTTGCCAAATTTTATGGCTAATCTATGTTTTCAGGCAATTTTGAAAATTTTAATTTACACCGATTTCTACTTTGATTTTATGGGATTTACCGTTTTTGGCCGATTGTGTGAAATTCTCTGGTACACAATTTTGGCCAATTTGCATAGGCTCTAATCCACCATGTTCAGCCAATCTTGTGAAATTTGGAATTTCATTATTTTTTCCAAGTTTTGTAGGCAATATAGTCCAAAGTTTAGAGCTGATTTTGAGAAATTTTAAATTTCACTGTTTTGGCCAGATTTCATAGCCTATAATCCACCATTTTTCGTCCGACTGTGTAAAACTCTGTATTTCACTATTTCGGCAAAATTTTGTAGGCTGCAGCAGTTCAACGTTGTAAACATATTTTGAGAAATTTTAATTTCGGTATTTCGAGATAAATACGGTAACCTTGGCCCTGCAGTCGAGTACAAATTTTAATTGTCATCGATAGGGTCCACTGTCGGGAGATAATAAGTTCTCCTTGTTTGATTAATTAATAATGTTTAAAAGAAACACATACGCCCAAAGGGAGCACTAAAAGTTATTCATTAAGTCCTACATCAAAAATTACTAGTAATTTACACGTACGATGCACGCCTTTATAAATATATATTTTTATAAAAAAATTCACGTTGTTTGACATCGAACTTAAGACCTTCTTTATATTAGTTATGCATGTATATTACACGTGTGTTGGATTACAATGCACATGTTTGTTTGGTGACAAACTCTCCCATTAAAATAGTAGAGATATATTTTTCTTTAAAAAATTCCGATTTTGTCCGGCATCGAACCTAAGACCTCATTCATATTAGTTATGTATGTGCATTGCGAGTGTTTGTTGGTTACAATGCACATATTTGTTTGGTTTGGTTATAAATGATGTTCGTTTGGTGACAAATTCTCTCGTTAAAATAGTAAATAGTATAGATAAATAAAAAAAACGACCCTAAATATATTACAAAATAGGGTGTCTAATAATAATACAATAAAATAAGAGATTGCAGGGGATTTACTGCCACATAGTGATTATGGCGACCAACTGAATTAGTCCCTCCTTCGAAGCATTCATAGTGGAGAAATGAGTCTATTACATTATCAGAAGTCTCGAATTAATCATAAAATCCCCTCGGTCATTATCCTGCAAGTTTTAGCCAAAGAAGAAGTTAGAGATGATCACACGAATTTCCTTATTCGTAGACATTATAAACAACAAGTAGTATGCACATATTCAGTGTGATCTACTTCCCTTACAAAACATAAAAATAAAATAATCGAAAATCACTGAAATTTGTTATTTAGACTACACACATGCATTGAGTTGAGAACTCAACAAATCTCAGTTATCCATCCCTTCGTATCTTCGACATGGCCCATCTGGATGGCTGTAAGACGACTGTATAACCTTTGAGCTACAGTTTCACCTCCAGTTTTGTACTCAGATCTGCATAGAATATGAATGAGACAATTTAGTGTTAATTAACAATTAGATTATATGTTAAAAGTATATGGATTTAGGCTAATTACCTTTGGTACTGATAAGTTATGCTACCAACAGGAGAAACAACTACAGCAGTTCCTGTACAAAACACTTCATCTGCAGCCATCAGCTCCTCTACAGAAACTAGCCGTTCCTCGACCTGATTTTATAGTTAAAAAGTTTTAGAAATCTCTTGGAAAATCAACAAGTTAGAAGTTAGAAGTTAGAAAATTTCAAATCTAAAGGAACAATGCTTGGAAGTTAACCTGATAGCCGAAATCTTGAGAAAGTTCAATGATGCTTCTGCGTGTGATCCCAGAAAGAATGGTTCCTCCTGTGATTGGAGTCGAGATAACATTATCCTGTGCAGATTAAGAACATGGATATTAAAAGTTTTGCTTCTTAACCAGAATAATTGGCCTCTGCAATTGCCTTGGATTAACTTAATCTTATATGATATTAGCTAGACCAATGTCATGCCTATCTGATGTAAAACTAACCCTAAATAGAGAATTTCCAAGATTCTTAATGGATTAATTTTACCAACATGTAGCGCGGATCAAAGTTAGAAATTTTAACAGTTAACCGGTTTGATGGATTTTCAAGAACTGAATCACGTTTAACAATCTCAATTAATAATTCAACTCTACAATCAATAATGAAATTCCTAAGCGTTCTTAGCAAGTAAAATATTCAATACGGATTCGTACTCTAATCAAACAGGTGGAACGCTCAATCTCAATATTTGTGGTCGACAGTTCAATGGAATAATATAATAGAGATGATAAAGTAGTATAACATAAATATTTGAGAATTGAAAAGAGTATACCGATGGTTCGAATAACTCAGTGTAGATCTCGGGTTGGCAGCAAGAGCGAGGAGCAGCACGAGGGTTTTGCCGCTGCTGTCGGAGCTGTCGCCGGCTGACTGGCAACACAGGAGGGCGTCGCGGTGGCGCGTCGAGAGGAGCTTCGACGGAGGGAAACAGGGCGGACGGATAGTTGTGGAGGTGTTAGGCGACTAGGGGTGTTCGATGGCGAGGTGGTTGTGGTGAGTGGCTACAGCCAGCGACGGGGTTCGCGGTCGGAAAAATAGGACGGTGAGGAGACGAGACGGAGGGGCGAGGAGGGGTGGAAGGCGACGAAGGAGGCTAGCGGTAGAGGAGTAGTCGACGGGGGGAAGGTTGGGTTTCGGTGAGATGAGAGGAGGGATCGAGATGATGAAAAGGAGACGGGTTTTAGGGGTTTCAGGATGAAGAAGAAGAAGGGGGTAAGGGGTTGACTTTTAGTGGATTTGGGGATTAGGGTTTGCGTATTTTATTTGGGATTTTTTTTGTTTTTAATTTGAAGTAGATTTTAGAGTTTATCACAAACCCTAAAATTGTATTAGGATTTATCACAAATCCTAATAATTTGCATCTCACTTGTATCACACAGAGAGAGGAAGAGCAAAAACTCAACACAATTTTTTTAAAATCAAGAATGACATATCTTTCTCATTAATCTCAAGGCCTATAAATGGCTCAAAATACATCTTAATACAAATCTCAAAATATTCTCAAAATCTAAAAAATACAAAAAGATTACATATGGCTATAATTGCCAGAAACAAATATGGTACTGAAATAAAATCTAAACAGAATAGATGTCCTCATCACTATCATTGATAAGTTTTGGGTGATATGAGATGAGAGCAGTACCATAAGGTTCGATGGATAGACAATGCTAGCTGTTCTTAGCTCAAGTAAAAATAAGAATCTAATTAACACTGTTTTTAGAAGTAAAGATTGTGCACATACAAGTATATATTATTGCGCAAAGAATGTACCTTCACAATAAATATGTTGCACGAAGAGGCCTCCTCCAAATACTTCTTCTCCACAGAATCAAGATACAAAACATCTGTAAATCCACGAGCCTTGGCTTGAGTTTGTGCCTTCAAAACCTTCAGCATAGAGGCAGAAATTGTGCTGTTACCAAAGAGATTGTGATGTTACCATACTAAAAAGAATATTTTTTTTTAGAATAAGTCTCTTACGGGTGCGTAATTGGTAATTGTTTTCACGCCACCTGTCCCTCCTGGAGTGGCTCGATGGATTTCAGTTTGTACCATCAAGTTTATTGGGGCCAAACCCTCCTGCACAATAAGAAAAATAGAGTTTTAAAAAGAAAATAAATTAGATTCTAGCATGCATACTGCAGAGACATTGTAAATAAGCATATAATTTTTTGTTTTCTATATATATATATATATTTCCTCGAGTGAGTTTACTTTCGAAAATAGGCAGATGCCTATCTCACTTGAAGGTGGGATAAATATAAAAAATAGGCAGATGCCTATCTCACTTGAAGGGGGATAAATATAATCTATCATAGAAATATCAGTATGAGATACAAATTGTAACCTTGCTGGAAGCCTGGAAGAGTATCAATTTATATATTCACAAAAAATAAGATAAAATAGAAACAAAATCAAGAATGCATATTAATTACTGAACTTAGCAGATAACAAACAATTCTTGCCTTGAAGTAGTTCCCTACGGGTGCAGCATAAACTAAGAATGTGAATTCAGGTGCCGGCGCCAAACCCAGTACGGGCCCACTGCCAATGAGCAAGGGCCTGATGTAGAGAGAGCCCTTCCCTTGTGGAGGAACCTATTTTGAAAAAGGAAATTAAAATCAGTTAAAATTTTACAAATCCCCCTTAATTTGTTGTACACAAAGAATAACATGTTGTTGGCAATAAATTTTTTTTGAGTAGGTATATACATACCCAACGCTTATTAGAGAGTACTGTTTGTTTGACAGCATTAACAAATTGGTCGACAGTAGGAGTTAGCATGCACATTCTTTCAGCACCCATCTGCATTCTCAGTGCATTCTCCTCAGGTCTGAAAAGCAAGAAGCCACTGCCATCTCTTTTTCTGTATGCTTTTAAGCCTTCAAATAAACCCTGCTTAACACAATTAGTAGAGTAAATCTAGCTACTTGAATATAATCTCTCTTTTTTTTTAAAAATGGAAAAAGTAGCACTGATTGTTAAGATTAATTGCTTGTAAATCATTGTTGGCCTCAAATCTACCAACTTACACTTTAGTAATTAATCATTGGCTAATTTAAGTGTAACTATTTCCCCGACCCATTGATTCTGGGAAAAGAAATAATAATAATAATAATTACCGATTGTGTTCCACTTCAAATCTAGTAACTCTTCCTGACATTTTACGTGTGAATATTAATTGGACCGAGCTAGATAAATGATCTAGTGGCCGATGGTACTTGAAGATCCGCACAATTGCACAAACATAATAAATCAGTTGTATGAAAAAAGTGTATGAATCATTCAATTTTGGAGTTTCAACTGCAAGGTAGGTAGATACATGCGTATTACATGTCTTCATACACCACATGCTTTCGCTGCATGAAACTAAAGTATATCACTAGCTTGGTACATGAGAATATGAGATGCGAATGAATAAATAATTGGACCCTGTTTCATATTAAATAAGTATTACAGATGTCTCGAGTCCATAAAAGATAATCTCTATTTTACAAAAGTATATAATATAATATAATATAATATAATATAATATAATATAATATAATATAAAATAATATAATATAATGGGAAAATCCAAACAAATTGAAAATCAAAATTAAGAAAACAACAAACCTGGCCATAATTTAGGACACCAGATGCTGGGCTCAGCTCGATGTTACCATACCAATTGATTTGTCCCTCTGAGAAGTGATCATCTTCACAATTCCTTTTCATAACATACATGTAGTCAGTCTGAACCGCTCCAAATCCAAGCTCATCCCAATTGATCACCTCTCCATTTTCAACATCACTCCTATATATTAATTATATATATATAGTATAGTATAGTATAACATCAACAATAATATGTTAATATAGTATAAGCTAGCAATTAAATCATCATTCATACCAATACAAAAGATCATAATTTAGACTATATTGATCTAGCTATTTAGTTTGCACTCACTTGTCTGATTCAAGTGCTGCAGGTTGCAGAGAAGAAACAGAGGACGATGACAAAGAATAGCAACCTCCATTCTGCAACATAAAAGGGTATATAGGATTCTTTTTTTTTTCTTTCTTCCTTCTTCTTTTTCGACTGCTAGCTCTTGTAATCTTATAGATAATTTTGAACTTAGAATTCAATAAAAATATTTAGTTAAAGAAACTCACTCTTGAAACTGAATTGAGGCATCTGAAGCTTGCTACAAGCTTGGGGATTATACTACTACACATTGCCGTGGAGTGATTGATAGCGCGTTTCGCTAACATACTCGTTTGCTGCTGTGCGTGCTTTCTGAGTAACAGAAACCAATGAAACCAAAGAAGAGAGAGCAAGGATATGCTGAGAATGAAGTAAGAAGGTTTGATAGTAAATAAATAGAGAATGAGATTATGAGAGCACAAGAGAGAGAGAGAGAGAGAGAGAGAGAGAGAGAGAGGCGTGGGGTGCCAGCTTATCTACATGCACATACTTGGACACGTCAGCACTACTGTTTCTTACTTTCTTTCTTAAAAAGTTCAACAAGATTCCGTTGGTGGCTCTCTATTTACTTGAAATTTATTTATCAAAAAGATGATTCAATTCATTTACAGGAAGAAAAAAAATAAATTATCGAGAGAGAGAGAGAGAGAATTTTCGTCAATGTTGACACAATGACAATTATAGTAATAGCAGCCATCGATCTGATCAGTCGTGGATAAACTATTACTAGAAATATGATCGATCGAATGTTACATGAGCTGAGGCTCAGATAAATTATAGGTAGGTAGATAGGTAGGTAGCGCCTCAGATAAATTATAGGTAGGTAGATAGGTAGGTAGGTACCTGAATGAATGAGGAGTACATATATATTAATCACAAGAAGAAAAGGAAAAGAAGTGTACTTATAATTGAGAGGGTTTTTAAACACGTCTGCTCCCAACAAATAAGCTACAAAGCTAATATTATATATACTTCTCACAAATGAACATTATCACATTTGCCACTTACAATATGAGATTCATCTCAAGTTGACACTTGGTTAGAATTATGCTGGCGATTGTAGTGTTTTGTTGTGTCAAATTCGATTATAGGGTGCTCATGCATGGTTGCTTTTCAGTTTCGACCATTGGTTACAAAAAAAATTCTTACTGTTTTTTTTATATATATTATTCTCTAGCAATTACCAATTCCTATTGTCAACCAAACTTCACTCTATTCATGCCGCCCAACCACCACCTCCGACTAAAGCCACCTCCACAAAAATTATCCAAGCCTCACAACCGCATCATCAACTTCATCTATAAACTTCAAATCTCAATCTTAATTTCAATCTCAACTGTCTTCTAAACTAAGGTGTATATATATATATATATATATATATATATATATATATATATATATATATATGGGAAAAGGGGGTATGAGCAATTTCCTCATTTAGTAAATAAGCAATTGATGATGTGGCATACATGTGATTGGAAAATCCTTAAAATGGTTAGTTGTCCAATGTATCACATGCATAGCACATAATCAATTGATAACCCTTTTAAAGATTTTAATAAGTCCCCTCATCAATTGATATTATGTGTTATGCATGTGATACATTAGACAACTAACCCTTTTAAGGATTTTCCAATCACATGTATGCCACATCATCAATTGCTTATTTACTAAATGAGGAAATTGCTCATACCCCTTTTTCCCATATTTATATATATATATATATATGTTATGTTATGACCCAAATTGCTCTTAGGGCCCATTGAACTTTGTATATTCATATATGTAACAAATTAGAATCAAATGAATCTAATCAATATTTTTGTGCTCTTCCAAAAGCATCCGACTGTCTCCTCTCTCTTTCCCTTCTCTTCCTCACCTCATCTTCTCAAACTCTAACGAATCAAACCCTAACAATATATATATATATATATATATATATATATATATATATATATATATATATATATATATATATATAGTTAATGCTCACACTGCTAGGGGGTAATACGATAATATTCATTTGTGAGGGATATGTAGTATGATATTAGCTTATTTGTTAGGGGTACACGTGTTAAAAAACCCAAAACCCAAAATTGAGAGAGTGAGAAGAGTTAACTAAGAAGAACCACAAATAGCTTGGACGGTCACTATTGTCTCAGACTAGTAAGTACCGAGAAGCCAAAGCCAACTCCAGACAAATAAATCTTGGCTGCTCATAATTGATCACCATTCATTTGATTTGATCACAGAAAAATAAACAAACAAAGCAAAGTACGTAATTATATGTAGGTGAGGATATGATATCAACTGGTAATGGACAGCAAACTGTAATGCCTTAAAATGGAATTTTAGTAAAATACATATATTCATACATACATGAGGTCGAATCTACTTAATTAATGACTTTTACTCTGCTTTGTGTTTGTTTTTTTTTTTGAACGGAAGGGGAGACATTAATAAGTCCCCTAATAACAAATATTATCTCATACATTATTGAGTCCCCTAATAACAAATATTATCTCATATCTTATCAAAGATATTGTGAGGAAAATAATCCAAGCTGGTACTAAAAGATAACTATAATGAGAGGGTAACTTATTATAATTATTTGGGGTTGTTGGAGAAAGACATGGGCGAGGAGAGAGAGTAGAGTAGAATGGAATATTTCAGTTGCAGCTACCATGTAGATCCTATGGCTAGACCGCAATGATGTTTTTTTCCGTAATCATTGTAGCAGAATTTCTGTCATGTTGCATAATATATTCTATCTTATTGATGTCTGGATAGGTCAAGCAGGTGTGAGGAAAAAGCTTCGGTTGGACTAGAACAGTGGAGGGTACGTCACTAGCTGGTTCGGTGACGAGATGACAGACAAGTTGAGTCTCCGATCGTGTCATTTCAGTATCTGCTTTGATTTCTCTGATGTAATAGTAGAAGTTGTAATCTAGGTTATCTTTGAGTGACTTTTGGAGATACCAAGTAGGGAGGGTATCTATGCTCCTCTAGGTGGAGGGAGTTTGTGTATAGGTTTGTTTCATTAACTGCTTATTAATAATGCATGTATGAAGCATGTGACCGATAGTCACCTTTTTAAATCAAAATAAAAAATAAAAAAAACTTATTATTATTATTATTATTATCTCTACTACTATAATGGGAGAAGGCTTTTGTCCTTAATCCAATTCGTGCAACGCACGTGTAGGTAAATTTGTTTTTTGCCCTTTTCATTCTTCCCAATTTTTCCCAACGTGCACAGCACGTGTATAATACTAGTTATTATTATTGGATTTAGGTAGAGGTAAGGTTCAATCACAGTGCTAAAATAAGTGTACTCCTTGGTTTCAGCTTCAGCAGCTCTGAACATGGCATCACAAAAGACAATTAAGGTTGACGGCATCGTTAAAGAGACCGGCATCATTAGCAATATGATTAGTATTCTGTATCACTAATTAACCGTTTGATTGAGAGAGAAAGAGATAGGTTAGAGCATCCCCAGTCGTCAATGTGTAAACTATGCATATATGAATAAATGCAGATAGTATTTAGCTATTGTGCTGTAGTCGTCGAATACTATCTTTTACCAATTTAATTTAAAATAATTAAAATCTCAGATCAGACGCAGCTCGAAGTTGTGTCGGAGAAAATAAATTATTTTTTAATTGATACATTACGTCAAAAGAGGAAAAAAAAATTGAGGGACACAACATCAAGTTGCGTCCGAGAAATAAGGAAGTGGAGGGATACAACATCAAGTTGCGTCCGAAGGGTTGTTATTTTCCCCTTTTTTTATTTATAAAAAATTAATTTTTTTAAGGAGCGACGGAACTCGAAGTTGAATCCGACTATCTAAAAATAATATTTATTCGAGCGACGCATCATGAAGTTGCGTCCTGTATAATATGCATATTCACATATCCTCTCTCATTTATAGCAATCTACTGTAGCAGAATATGCATAATATGCATATTTAGCAGACGACTACAGCGATTTTTTTGATAAAATATGCATATTTAGCAGACCGATTACAGATGCTCTTACTACTAATTTTATACGACTACAGATTTGTTTACCATCTAATCAACCATTGTTTAAGAAGACTTATTTTGCATCTCACCACTAATTTTATACTCCAATCACTACTTATGAGTCACGTTATAATTTAGATCTCGATCTTCTTTCGCATGTAGGAAGACTAGTTTGTATCCAATCAGTATTTAAGATGATTTTTTTTATCTACGAAAAAGCAAAAGAAATCTAATTGGTACTTAATGACAAATAAAATAAAACAATTACGTATGTGTATTACTTACTATAAGAAACCTAACCTTGGTGAGTGGAACACAAGGGATGTCTACTTCTCGCAAGGAGAAGTGTAATAATATAATAGCTCCTTACCACAATTACCGTTCACTTTATGAGAGAGAATTACTTCCTGCACTATGCTCTTATAGCAGCTCCCTTTTCTCTAGAAATTTTAAGTAGATATAAAAACGAATCATCACGCAAAAAAAACAAAAAAAAAAAAAATTTAAAAATTTAAAAATTTAAAAAAATTAATTTTAAAAAAAAAACTAAAAAATAAATAAATTAATAGGGTGTTGTTGACGCATGCACAAAGATAGAGATGTACACAGGACGGACGATGAACAATATTTGTTCGCACATCGTATATATGGCATTGTTTGATAAAGAACAATATTTGAATTAACACGTACGTACAGTGTTTTTTTTTTTTTTTGA
Organism: Hemerocallis citrina; assembly: GCA_017893485.1. Lineage (NCBI taxonomy): Eukaryota > Viridiplantae > Streptophyta > Magnoliopsida > Asparagales > Asphodelaceae > Hemerocallis > Hemerocallis citrina. Next base: position 266,190,431 of record CM030365.1, on the reverse strand, counting down.
AATAAAAAGTGACCGAGGTCACCATTCTCATTAATGATAGATTAACGGGATTACAAAAAAGATCTACAACATCCGATACTCCAGCCCGTTCTCGTCGGCATAAAAACAACAAAATACTAATACAATCTAACATCTAAGATACATCCAAGTTTGTTGTACACTTGGAAACCAAAAGCTCAGTAGCTTGCCGGGTGACATCTATCTCTTCCATGATCTCGCTCACAGAATGTAGACCTAATACATGCTACCCGGCCCTCCCTGCTCACTCTGCCCCATCGACTCTGCTCCTCTTCCTGGACCCTGTATTACCTGCCCAATCATGTATAAGCACCACAATTTTGCGCAGTAAAATATGAACTTGATATCTAAAGTTACGAAAGCATAATTCATTTCTATCTCTCCATAGTGACCATAAAATCGCCCCAGTGGTAATATCCCATAGTGTCATGTGTTCTTTCCTAATATTTTTAGATATCCACGTTCCCCAGAGGTCATGAATAGTTGTCGGCGTCTCTATCGTGTTAAAACCCAACCCGAACACTTCCCAAACTAATGTGGCTCTCGGACAATGAATGAATATATGATCTGCGTCCTTTTGCTCCAAATTACATTGCTGGCACGTACTGTCAATCGAAATGTTGCGCTTCCTCAGGTTTGTCTTTGTCAAAATTGCGTTGTGTAGCGCCAGCCATGCAAATGCTTTGACCTTGCTCGGGACTTGCGACTTCCATATGATCTTTGCCTGTTGGCACCTAATGCCCCCGTCGTTAAGTAAGTTGTACATGGACGCTACAGTAAACATCGTTGTTTTCCCTCTAATCCATTCCCTAACGTCGAGTGTCCCTATAACTGGCCTATCTGCACCAGACAAGAGGTGTTTCAGCTCTCCCAGTTGGATCTGTCCCCTACCGGTGAGATTTTGGCCCTCTACCAGTGTCCATCTTTCATGCTTCCATACATCGTTGACCAGTTCATCTTCCATCCCCACACCATTTATCCTTCCAGAACCTAGTGTTCTTCCCATCTCCTATTTTGCATAACGTGTTCGAGTGGAAGGTATCCCCCAGCTTTTCAATCCCTTCCCATAAGAATGATGTCTTGCCATGTCTACTTCTTCCACCAAATCTGAAGATTTTCCTCCTTCTATATCTCATGAATGAATTGCTCTACCATGCTTTTCTTTGCTTGTGCATTTTCCACCACCATTTTGACAGAAGTGCCTTATTCATATCTCTAAGGTTTACAATCCCCATACCTCCATACTCCTTCTTGCATACTCTCTTCCATTTCATCAGATGAATCCCCCTGCCGTCTCCACTTCCTTTCCACAGAAATCGTCGCCTGCTCCTATCTATTCTTTCTATCACCCAGCTTGGGATCTCATATATAGACATGAGGTAAGTTGGTAGGCTACTAAGAACAGAATTGATGAGTGTAATCCTACCTCCCAATGATAAAAACTTTCCTTTCCAACCAGTCAGCTTCTTCTCAATCTTTTCAATAAGAGGCTCCCAGTCATCTTTTTTTAATCTTCCTGGTCTTATCGGCGTCCCTAAGTATCACAATGGGTATTCTCCCTGTCTGCAACCTAATAAGGATGCTGTAACCTCCGTCGAATTCTCCCGATTATCGCTCAGCGCTACCACGCAGCTCTTATGTAGATTGACCGCCAATCCGGACCAGTACTCAAAACATCTCGGAGGAATTCTAATAGATATTATTTCCTCCACTTTTGCAACCCCAAACAGCACAGTGTTGTCCGCGTACTGTAGGATTGAAAGCGGTTGCTCTATTCCTCTGACTTTGACCCCCTTGATTATACCTCTTTCTATTCCTTTTTTATTCATCTCTGTCAGTCCATCGGCTACAATTGCAAAAATCAGTGGGGACAATGGATCCGCCTGTCTGAGGCCCCTCTTACAACTAATTTCGGACCCACTCTCTCTATTCACTTGTAGGTACAGTGTTGCAGCAACATGTACAGAGATATAGATAGATAGATAGATAGAGATGTTATTTGATAAAGGACAATGCTGACTGTATGAGAAGGTGACTGATAACAACCTGCAAAAGGAAAGGAGAATGGTTCAAGTAAAGTTAGGTCTCCCATGAGTTATTAGATTTCTTACCAGAGGCAGACGCTCTTATTGGAACTGAACACGAACTACTCGATCCGGGCAGTTCTAACTGAATTGACAATGGAAGGCAGACTTGTCAGAAGAACAATAATTAAGGAGAAATTCAGACTTCTAAATGAAAGATGTGGCAGCAAGGGAGACTCTTATTGAAACTGAACACGAACTACTCGATCCGGGCAGTTCTAACTGAAAGACAATGGAAGGCAGACTTGTCAGAAGAACAATAATTAAGGAGAAATTCAGACTTCTAAATGAAAGATGTGGCAGCAAGGGAGACACTGGCTTTGCAAATAAAAAAGGGGAAAGTACTTCGCGCTGAATTAATTTTTGCCCTGAACATAGTAAAACAAAGCTTTATGCGTGGGGAAGCATTTGAGACTAGTCATACTAGATATTCAATACATGATGCAGAAGAAGGATTCAATCAAACCTGAAAGGTAAACAAAGGAAAAAGGAGTTTGTTGAAAACAAGGGTTTGGTCTTTGCAGTTGCTTAAATCATACTCTGGTTAGGGGGAAAAATAACATTCATGACATCTTAACTTAATCCTATCTGATTTTTAAGCCAAAATGTAGATTCAATGTATAGTATAATATCCTTTCAATTTTATAGATATAGAATTGAAGACTTTTATCATTTCTACATAAGCAGATAAGTTCAACAGGAGTACCAAAAGAACAGCTCACAATGACTTCATTTTTCAAACATGCAGGTGGGGACAGTGGGGTGGGGGGCAGCCAATTCAGAAAAAATTGGAAGCAAACAAATTTTAAGTACAAAGGAAAGCTGGAACTTATCAGGAAATTCACATTTTTTTTTAAAATGCATAAGTCTGCAATTTATAAACCTTGGCCAAGACTACCAACAATAAATTTGAGGAGAAAGAAAACTTAAATTTCTACTAGCTTTGGGACAGTGTATACATTTTTGTATAAAGATATTACAAAACACTAAACAGTTGCATTGTCCAACCCATCATGTCCTCCGTAAGACCCATCTGCAGACTTGTAAGTGCGGAGTAGAGTTGCTGAGACACCAAGCCAACACCACTGTCCCCATAAGTTACCCTATGACAATTTAGAGGTAAGGTGTGAGGAATACTAATATGGAGACATTCTTGGAAATATAGTATCGGGTAACAAAATCAGCAAAAGGAATACACCAATATTCTCAAAAAAAGGAATACACCAAGAGAGCCTGGCTGACGGAAGTCTACATAATTGTACTAACTACTAGGAATATTTAGCAATATATATTACTACCATAATATATATTGCGGGCTTGTTAAAAAACGACGAAGCCTTAGTCCCTACCATTTGGGATCAACAGTAACTTGGCAGGACGTTTAGCCATTTGCGCAGAGAAGTCAACATATATTTAGACTCCAATAGAGGTTGGGAAAAATTGCATGACAATATCTCTGCATTCTGACAATACCTCAACACAGCGAAGGGAATAAAATATAAAGAATGATAATGATTTATCAACAGATATTCAAATCTTGAATTCTAATATTTAAATTGTTCAATTTTTGGACAAAGTATGAGACGACGTTAACAAAAAAATTACCTTTTATCAAGGTATGTTAAACTCCCAACTGGTGAGACAACCACAGCAGTTCCCGTACAAAAAACTTCATCAGCATCAAGCAATTCTTCGACTGATACAAGACGTTCCTCAACCTGTGAAATTTTAAGTTCATCATCTAGGCAGGGACATAACCAAAATGATATAAACATAACAAAAACTCAAAATAGAGAACTTGCAGTTAGATGATTTCGACATCAACCCATGGAATTGCATTAATGTCAACCAAAGCTAATGCACTGGAAAACCCGTCATACTGAACCCCTTAATTCCGCGAAACTTAGGGAGTGATGCCCCTGCGAAGAGGACAGCACGAGAAGAATAGCGAGACAAGTTTATGCAATCAGCAAATCTTGATAACGAAGTTGATTCAAGATGTACAAGAAACAAGAGGGATGAAAGGGTTTAAATGAACAAGAATGGTTTTCGTCCTACTTAGAGAAATTCTGAATTTTACTGTTTTGTCCCGATTTTGTGGATTATCTATAGTTTACAGTGGATTCGGAGTAATTCTAAATTTCACTGATTCGACCACATTTTGTGGCAAATAGTCAGTTTTCAACCGATTTCGAGAAATTCTGAATCACTGCTTGTTCCACATTCTGTCCACAATTTCCGTGAAAAAAATTCTAAATTTCATTGTTGTAGTCTTTTTTGATTTAGTCCACAAATTTTTGTTGCTGTCGGAAACATGGATTTCACCGTTTTTGTTCCTTTTCGTAAAATTATCAATTTCGTTGTTTTGGGGGCTTTAATCCACATTTTTCCAATAGAATTCGAAAATTTAACATATCACTATTTTGCCACATTTTGCAACCTATACAATCCACAATCAATTTTTCGGCCCATTTCGTGAAATTCTGGATTACACTGTTTTGTCCTCATTTTGTTGGCTATTCCACAACTTTTGGTCATTTTCTCGAAATTCTGAATATCAGTGTTTTGCGTGATTTTGTGGATGTTCACAGTTTTCGAGAATTTAGTGAAATTCTTAAGTTCATTGTTTCTACAAAATTTTGGGAGCTAGTCCACTGTTTTTGTTCATAAAAATCTGAATTTAATTGTTTTTACCCACGTATTATGGGCTATAGTTCACATTTTTCGGTTCTTTAATTCCACGATTTTTTGTTCGCGTGTAATTTTTAATTTCACACTTCTATCCCGATTTTTGTGGGCTATATACACCACAATATTTTTTTTCTTGATTTCAAAAAATTCTAAATTTCGCTGTTTTTGTCACATTTATTGGGCTATATAGTCCACAAATTTCGCATGTTATCATGAAATCCTAGATTCACTTTTTTGTCTCGATTTTGTAGGCTTTTATCCACGGTGTTTTGTTGTTTGCGTGAATTTCAATGTTTTCGGCATTTTAGTTTTTGGCCAATTTGGACAAATTCTTAATTTCATTATTTTGGCTAAATTTTTTGAGCAATAGTTTTCGTGAAATTCTGGGCATTCTTGTGAAATTCAAGAATACACAGTGTTGTCACAATTTTGTGGGCTAGTCCATAGTTTTCAACCGATTTGGAATTCACTATTCTGGCCAGATTTGTGGACGATTATAGTAGACAATTTTCGGCCGATTTTGTGAAATTCTCGATCATATTTTTTATCTGATTTTCTAGGTTACAGCCCACAGTTTTTAGCGGTTTTGGTGGAACTAAGGATTTCCCTTATCTCGGAAAATTTAGATAAATTCGTAATTTCACTATTTCGACCATATTATGTGGGCTACAGTCTACAGTCTTCAGCTGATTCATGAAATTCTAAATTCCACTCTTTTGTCCCGATTTTGTTGGTTATAGTCCAGGTTTTTGGTCATTTTCATAAAGATTTGAATTTAAGTGTTTTGGCTTGATATTGTGGGCGGTAGTCCAATGTTTTCAGCTGTTTTATAAAAGTTCTAAATTTTACTGTTTTTATTAGATTTTGTGGTTTTATACCACAATTTTTTTGTCATTTTCAAAACAGTAAAAGTTGGCCAAAACACAAAATTAAAATTTCTCAAAATCGATAAAACAGTGAACCAAACCCCATAAGTTGGCCGAAACACTAAACTTCATAATTTTATGCAATTGGCCAAAATTTTGTAGACTACAACTCATAAAAGCTGGCTAAACACCAAATTTCAAAATTTCATGAAATTGACCAAATATGGACTATATAACCTACAATTTTGGCCGAAACATTGTGATACAAAATTTCTTAAATATCAATGTAAAACACAGGCCGATATATGCCGAAATGTAGGTTTTTTTGACTAACCAGCATGATACAGTATAATGATATAGTAAATGTGTAGATGGGCAAATATCGAGTATAGGCCGAAATTACAACTAATATATCCAATAAATATGTAGCTCATGTAGGTTTTTGAATTGGATTGAACTTTCGAGAAAGAATTAAATCAAACCTGAAACCCATTTACCCATCCCAAAATAAAACCAATCGCATTTTAAAAGCAGAAATGAAGGGGGGGAAATTGCATAAAAAATAAAAGAAAATAAAAACACTAGGGCATGTTTTAAATGATTATCAAACTTTAAAATTTAATTACTTTGTTTATTATGTTTTCGTTTGATTTAATTCACCATTAATTTAGCTACTTTGTGATAAATTTTATTTCTATAATCTATATGTTTTCGTTTATCTTTTAATTCACAATGCTATATTTTAATTCATGCATATTTATGTTGTGCATCATTGATTATCGTATAAAATTAATGTGCTAATACATATTGCATCATTATTCCATTTAGTTTCATATTTTGTGTTATTTATATGTGATAACACAATGTAAAAAATGTTATGTATATCATATTTAGGATATGTTCTTTATCATACACAACAACCCAACGTATACTAGATATCCCAATATATCTCCTGATATATACAGAAATTCCTAAGTTGATACGACACCGACATCCGACATTTTGAACCTTGCTTAAAATCAACAACAACAAAATGTGAACAATAACCCACAAAAGTTGGCTAAAACACAGAAATTAGGAATTCACTAAATCTATCAAAAGAGATGGATTATAACTCATAAAAGTTGGTCAAAACACAGATGTTTAGTAGACTCTTGACCAACTTCCCTGCCATGCTCAATCCAAGACATCCACCCCACTGAATTCACACTCACAGATATATTCCAAAACCATCAACAAACAATCTGACTTCCCATCCCGGAAAAATTGGGGCATTTGCAACCGAAACATTTCCAAAATCAAAATTTGAAATCTATGTGAAGTATCAATTTCCAATGCTATTCTTGTAGGAATATTCAGAATTGTTTACTGAGGCTTCCTTTTTGGCTCTTGGCTTTCGTGTGTCGTAGAATCTGAATTACATTGACTAAAGCAAATTTATCATCTTTCTCCTTCTTCTAGACTATATTTTCCTTAGCCCTGGAGAAATTGGAGGATGCCTAGTGCTCTTTCTAGAACTAGGGAAAATCCTCTCTTGCCAAGTTTTAGACTTTTGGCAACAACTAATCAGGGAGGGTTGATGTCAATGTCACGTTGACAGCCGGTCACAAAACTTTGTTAAATCTTCTAGGAGCCTTGACTCCTTAGCCGACCCCATTTTAATGGGATGATGATGATGATGAGTGAATACATTTGCTAAATTTCAGTATAGTAAACTAATAATATAACATAATCTCAATATCTTTTGTAGGTGGGGATATGGCAGATGTGTTAAGGTTGGCTATTCGGTCGCAAATCATAACGAACTAAACAACTTCAAAACATATGTCGATGAGTATTAAACACATTGTAACAAGTGTACCTATTAAAATAATTGATGGTAATACAGATTTTCAATAGAAACCATCATATCAAATATGAATACCTGGTATCCCTGACTCCGAGCAACATCAATTATACTTTTCCTTGTAATTCCAGGCAAAATAGTTCCTTTTATTTCTCGAGTAGATATAACCTTGTCCTACAGTGATCAAATGTCAACACAACACATTATATTTTTGTAATGTTATCCATTAAATATATGTAGTACAGAGAATAAGAAATCATTAAATGAATGAAAAACAAAAGCTTCAATACGAAAGGAAGAAGAGATATTGCATTCAAACTGTCATGCCAGTAGATCTACAAGAAATAATGTCAAGTAGAGACCACGGCTTTGATGCATCGAATAGATTATAATTTCAGTAAAGCAAAATCAGACCATCAGGACCATCAGGGGAACTGGTCTATATAAGTTGGATATATATCGACTTAAAAACTATCATCAGTCAATGATTAGCTTAAACATAAGAAAATACGAACCGAACTACCAAACATTAGAACAGTGATCCGCTAAACAGGGCCATGATCTTTCAATTAATAAAATGAGTTATTCCATTCTAAAAAGACGAAATAACATCAGTAAGGTGTCGCTTCAACGAAGATCACCAACAAAAAATCCTTTAAGTTTCTTAAATTACTTATGATTATTTTACAGCAAAATACAAATCGATTGGTTTCGACTTTTCCGGTTAGGAGATTAGATAAAGCTCGCAAAGATGTAAAAGTTATAAATGAGGGAATTTGGTAGTGAACAAATGCATGAGATAAATAGTGGAACTTACAAGAAAACTTTGATATTTGTTCAGCACAGAATGAAACTCAGAGGGTATAAAAACTTCGATGACGAAACTAATTACTGAAACCCCAGATCATATGTATATTTGTACTAAGAAAGTAGCAAAGATAGACGTTAATAAGGAAAACTATGGCATATAAACTTACACATATATTATAATAATCACCCACAATCATTCAACATTAATTTTTTTATTTTCATTATATATGGATGAACCTACTAGGCATATCCGAGATAAGATCTTTTGTGGTGCCCTAACGAAATATGATAGTTAATCTGTATGCTCAATCTGAACTGTTAATTGCACAGTTAATTTAACTGAAGAAATAAAACAATACATGATACTTAATTGATATGATTGTTTAAAATAGACAAGTTCCTTAATAAACATAAAATAAGAAAATAGCAACTACTTCAAAAGCACGGTGATAAAGTACAATTTAACTAATACTTTATTGATGTAACTGTTTAAAACATACAAATCCCATATAGAAAAGCTTTGCTCATTACACTAATGTTTAAACAGTACAGTTAATTAAGAAATTGAGAAGTACACTTATCAGAAATTACTAGAGTTAAGAAATTGAAATGTACACTTAACTGAATTAACTGGTTAACAAAATTAACTTTCCTAATTGACATAACTGTTTAAAACAGTTCAGTTTGGTTACTTCCACAACATTAAACATGCAGCTACTTAGCTGAAGTATGTGAAAAGCACATTGCTTAATACAATAGTAGAAGTATGTGAAAAGCACATTGCTTAATACAATAGTAGAAGTATGTGAAAAGCACATTGCTTAATACAATAGTAGTTCCATGGAAGAAAAGGATCCAGATAACAGTACCTTCACAACAAAAATATTGCAAGAAGACACTTCCTCAAGGTATTTCTTGGTGATAAAGTCAAGGTACAAAACATCAGAATAACCTTTGGCCTTACCTATTGACTGTGCCTTCAGAACCTACAGAGAAATCAAAGAAATATATATATGCATTTTTGGGAAGCATTTAATGATCAGGACATTACTTTTAAAACTTCTAGATTATCAGGTGTTTTAAATATAGTGGAATACATATCTAAGTACAAAAACCATAACCCAAAAAAAAGGAATAGACTAATGTGTCAAACTACAATGAAAGATAATAAGGTTCCATGCATAATCAAGAATAGTTTAGTTGTATGGAAAAGCATAATTGACCTCACAAGAATAGTATAATTATGAAAGGATATCACCTTCTTCATCCCTAAAACTTCTAGACTTGTACCAAACAAAAATATTGTGAAGTTAGCAAAGAAAAAGGAAGAAACAAATACATATAAGAGAAACTGAACAAATGGTATGTTGATCCTACCATTGGATATCATCTACATGCACTGTGTCAACTTGTTAGCTGATCTGCTTAATATCATACGACGAGTAAATAAAGGCACCAGAATATTAATAGTCCACTTCTTTGTACTGTTTCTTATACAAATTCTTGCACCAATAATACTGACAATGGATTCAACTATTACTTCCCCTCATGCAGAAAACTACAGTGAAGCATGTTGAAAACTTTATTGTACTTGTTTTGTAATTGAAGACATAGTATGAGTTCACAAGTGCCCATACATGCATATCACCACAGCTAAATTTGTATGTGATACTATTGGTTTACACTACAGCTCAGACACAAGTCCTCCTGTGACACCCCTAACCAGCAACAAATTACAACATAATAGTGAAAAACACGCGGGGCACTTACACAATGCATAGAATAGAATTCAATGACTCCATGAAAGCATCCATTCGAAAATGAAATGAATTATGCAAAAATTATATATATATATATATATATATATATATATATAGGAAGGAAAAATCTGAAAAAAAAGCGTCACAGTCAAAAGTGTACATGAATGTTCATTTGTTAGAATCTGTGAAAGAAATTAACAGTGACAATAGCTTAGTAATTAAAGATAGACATTCAATTAGGAAAACTAATAATTAATCTCTTCTATAAGTATTAAGGATGTGCAGTGAGGTTGCCCATTCACAGCTTGAAAAAGCAGATCCAACAAGTGGGCAGATTCTTGACTAGACTAGCGCTCCTATTTCTTCGGATAGTTCTGGTGTAGAATCAAGAAACAGTAGCAGTTTTCTGCCGTATTCACAAAAATTAGTAGCAATAGAGGTAGTAGATCTTTATATATTGAGAAACCCAAGTTACGAAATTTCGAATATCATAAAAGACAAAAGGGGTATTTTACCAGTGCATAATTCCCAATAGTTTTCACACTGCCAGTTCCACCAGGGGTTGCGCGATGAAATTCGTTTTCAACTATCAAGTTTATTGGTGCTAAACCCTCCTACAGAAATCAAATTGTATGTAATTATCAATCCCTATTTTTACCTTTATAGTTTTGAAACAAGTAACAATCAAAGATATTTCAAAAGCGTGGTGCGGCACAGTTTCACTACCTGTAAAAAGCCTGAGGTGCAGGACGCAATTTAAGGCATAAGCCTCACTTAACCGATGAGCACCATTACTTTTTGGGGGCTTTTAAAAGAAAGAAAAGTAATCTAAATGCACTACTTCAACAATTAAATAAAAAAGAAAGATAAGTATAAAAGAAAGAAAAGAATGTACTACTTCAACAATATAAATAAAAAAGAAGAAAAAATATAAAACATGAAAAAAGAAGGAAACCATAAAAGTATAAAAGACACCGTTGCTGATGGGAGGGAGAGAGGATGTTGAGACTTGAGAGGTTGAAGAGCAGTGGAGACTGAGGAGTGTCGTCGGCAAGCTGTTGTCCGTTGTCGCTGCCGTCTATGAAGCACGGATACGGATACGCGGATACGTCGATTTCTCAAAAACTAGGATACGGGTACGTTAGGATACGCTTAAATAAATTAAATAAAAAATAATAATAATATATATTATAAATAAAAATTGAATTCCTTAAGTTATACATAGACAATATAAAATTGCATTAAATAAAAATATACGTACCTGAGTGAGATACTTCTTATCTGTCGTTTTCAATATTTGAATAACTATGTCCAATTGTCCATCGTCATCACTTATCCAATTGTTACGGAACTAATAATCAATAAATGTATTCTGAATCTTCTGATCGATGGGATGAGAAAGAGAGAGGCAGAAGATAGAAGATAGAACGGTGAATGGGCTTGTTGGGCCGAGCCAAACGAAAAAAAATAATAAAAAAAATAAAAAGTATCGGTGGCGTATCCTGCCCTTCCGATACGCGTATCCCCGCGTATCGGAAGAGTATCGGATATTTTCTTAATTTTTTTATTTTTTAATTAATTCCGATACGTATCGGGTACGTATCGGATGAGTACGGTACGCGTATCGTGTCCGATACGTATCGGGTACGTGATACGCGACTCCCCGCAGAGTATCCGTGCTTCATAGGCTGCCGTTGCTGTTGAGTGGGAGGAGTGGAGACTGAGGAGTGTCGTCGGCAAGCTGTTGTCCGCTGTCGCCGCCGCTGCTGTTGAGTGGGAGTGGAAATTGAGAATTGAGATTGGGGTTTGAGTTTGAAATTGGGGATGGAAAGTTATGAGAGAATTTGGAGGATACAGGATAGGAGATAGGGTTGAAGACAAGTCAGATCGGGTCAGGTATGTAAAGGCTGAGTCTTTTTCCTGAGGTGTGACCCAGGCTTGAGGCTCAAACTACTTTTACGTGGCTGAGCCTCAGGCACGCCTTCGACTACACTGGTACACATATATGCTAACAGTAGCAACACATTGTTGCAGGTTCACATCGGAATTACTATTAGTTGTAGGCCTGTGGCTAGTATCTTCTTTTAAAATTTACCTGTTATGATTATAAATCAGAACGAACTACTTTCTCAGAAACAGAAAATTAAATAAACAAATCAGAATGAAGTGAGACCAAGCAGACAATTGTAAAGCTTTCAGCAGGCAATAATTAACGTTAAAAATATTGTAGCTGACTGTAAGCCCAATATCAACAATTTACTTGAAGAATCTAACCAGAAATTTATAGAACCAATCCTTCTTGAGGAGGGGGTCAGGGAAAATGAGAAACTTATCTCAGTATACACAATCCAAAATCCTCAAGATGAACATCTCCGAGGGTAACTTAAATCTAAACATGTTGAAGTACATGAACCCACGATCAACTTATAAGACCTCAAAGCTGTTCGAAGTTTCAGAACCCAACCAGCAAAAGCTACTTACAAGGATCTAAATTTGCCACCCATAGGAATATTACACAACGCAGTGCATCCATCTCTATCTTGATAGCCTGCTAAAACCAAGCTATTCAGAAAATTGAGAAAATATGCAAGTCAACATTTTGGACGGCCAATAGCCGCATTATCATATCAAATCGAGGGGTCTTGCCCTAAATCCCCATGAAAATAAAACCGAACTTCTCAAGTAGCAAGTTCACTCTAAATTCATTCAATGGGTAAAATCCACGAACATGCTAGACCTATAAATTTAATTTTGCTAAAGTCTAAGGATCAAAGATGCACTAGAGGTACATATTTCCTTCTTGATAACCTTACTATTGCAGCAATGCTTAGTCCAGGCTATAATATGCTCCTACCTCTAATTCAAACCGTCAGAGGACAAACTGTTGACATATGATGTTTTTTGTTGGTCAATGATAACTACAAACATGATATTTGAAATGACAAAAGTCTCAATCCTTACATTAAGAAGCTCCTGAATAAGGAAGAATGAGAGGGAAAAAATGTGCAGATGGAGCAAAATGTGATACTAGGAACTTTACAAGCAGTAAAGGGACTAATTTTGTCCAACTGAAATCAAGATTACGTTGATTGTTGAAAAAGTTTGGATGTGGGCATGACATACGTCAAATACCTTCAAGAAGTGAATAAATATATATATATGGATGTGTACGTTGGGGAGGAGTTGACATAGTGCAGAGAGCACAACCTGCAACTACTATGTGCAGAGGTTTTGGTTGTCAACAGGAAGTTCAGATTTTAATTTGCCACCCTTTTTCGTAACATAATATTGCATTTTCGCATTATACTGAGGAAATAACCTTACATAGTAATACCATGCAATCCATTATTCATCATTCAACAAGAAAAGTTTCAACATATTTTAAAAATATGTTACATTGAAGGAGAAAAGAAAACATGAGCAATCCACATGCAGTTCAAGGGTCCATAAACAAGCTACAGTTCTTCTAGCTTTTCCATCAAAAAGGCACAGGCAGGGCCGGCCCTACCCTAGAGGCGCGTAAGGCGGCCGCCTTAGGCCCCCGCAGATTGCGCGATTTTAGGGGCCCCCAAATTTGAACTTCTCTTGTAAATATAGGCACGTATTTTGCACGTTAAAAAAATGTTATTAGGGGCCCCCAAAATAATAATTTGATCCTTTAAATTTTTTTTTTAAAAAAATTTGGGTTTATGTTGGAAGGCTTGATTGAATTTGAGGTTTTAAATTTGAGTGATGTAAAATAAATCCACATTTAAATGGATATAAAACCCGAAACCCACATTCAATTAAAAAACCCATATTCAATTAAAAAACCCACATTCATTTACATTTACAACCCGAACCTGATTACCCAAACCCTCTTTTAACCCGAAACCCAACCCGTTCCTTCTTTTCCCCAAAATCCCAACCCGAAAGCCCCACTCCCACCTGTTCCTTCTTTTCCCCAAAATCCTAACCCTAAGTCCCGAACGAAACGTCAAAACCCTAACGGCTAACGGCATCGTCGTCGTCCTCTAGTTCTCGTCCCGGCCGTGTCCTGAACGAAAACCCTAACGGCGTCGGCGTCGTCCTCTGGTTCTCGTCGTCGCTCGACTCGCTCGTGAAATCGTCATCGTCGTCCTCTGGTTCTCCCTCTCCTCTGTAAGTACCATCTTAAGTATCACTTAAATATTTATTTAATTTTATTTATTTAATTAGATTGAATGTTGAATTGTTAATTTGAGTTGAATGTTAGGTTGAATGTTAGGGTTTTTAATCACCTTCGTACTCAATTTTAGTTGAATGTTAGGTTGAATGCTAGGTTGAATCTTATGTTGAATGTTAGGTTTTTTAATCATCTTCGGACTCAAATTTAGTTGAATGTTAGGTTGAATGTAAGTTTTTACATTTAATTTTAGTTGAATGTTAGGTTGAATGTAAGTTTCTACATTCAATTTTAGTTGAATGTAAGGTTGAATGTTAGCTTAACATTAGTTGAATGTTAGGTTTTTTAATCATCTTGAGTTCAATTTTATGTTAATAAAGCTGAATAGATTATTAAGTTATTGAGTGGCTTAATTTTATGTTAATTATGTTAATTAAGTTGAATAGTTGCTTAATTAAGTTGAAAATTGGTATGTTAGGCTTAATTCAAAATTTTATTTCTTTTTCCAGTTTTATCATGCCACGTAAATACATGTCTGGCGCGTTAAAAAGAAAGAAGAAACAAGAAGATAAATTTATACAATCTCAAGTTGGGGTATTTGATAAATTTCTTACCAACAAACCAATCTCAAGTGGTAAAGCTAATGAAGAAGTTCAAGAACATCAAGAGTTGAATGTGGGTGTTGAAAATGAAGAACCGGTTCAAGAGTTAAGTGAGAATGTTAATTTGAATGTGGGTGATGAAAATGCAGAACCAAATCAAAATGAAGAATGTAGGCCTATAAATATTTATGATACAATGAATTGGGAGATTATTGATCAAAAAGTTCGGGATTTATTAGTTGAAAGAGGGCCCATTAAAGTTTCTATTGATTTTCCTA
This sequence comes from Hemerocallis citrina, assembly GCA_017893485.1. NCBI lineage: Eukaryota > Viridiplantae > Streptophyta > Magnoliopsida > Asparagales > Asphodelaceae > Hemerocallis > Hemerocallis citrina. The sequence continues at coordinate 266,175,332 of CM030365.1, read as the reverse complement.
AAGATGACGAAGGTCGACATTTTTCTTGTGTACATTACACTCGATTGTTGTTAAATGGGGAAAAGTATGATAAAAGATGGCTTGTTTATTCAACTGGTTTGGATAAAGTGTTTTGTTTTTGTTGCAAATTGTTCATGAAAGAAGGGAACAATAATCAATTGTCAAGTGAAGGGTTTAAACCGTGGCATAATATTAGTCATAGACTTCAAAGCCATGAAGAGAGTGAAGACCACATTAATTGCATGACAAATTGACTTGAATTGGAAACGAGATTGCAACAACGTGAAGTTATTGACAGATGTGTGGAACTACTAATTATAAAGGAAAAAGAACATTGGAGACATGCTTTGTTAAGAATTATTGCTATAATTAAAACATTAGCTAAAAATGCATTAGCATTTTATGGTGACAATGAGAAGATTTATGAAGAGAATAATGGTAATTTCTTAAGCATGATTGAAATGATTGCCGAATTTGATCCCATCATGAAAGAACACATTAGGAAATTCCAAAGCGGTGAATCTCGTAAGTATTATCTTAGCCACAAAATTCAAAATGAATTGATAGAATTGTTGGCAAGTGAGGTAAAAGGTGCAATCATTAAAACAATCAAAGAAGCAAAGTATTATTCAGTAATACTTGATTGTACTCCAGATGCAAGTCATGAGGAACAGATGTCTCTGGTCATATGGTGTGTTGATGTTTCAAAAAGTCCGATAAATGTGGAAGAATTCTTTTTAGAATTTTTAGTTGTAGATGGTACATCCGAGTTGGGACTTTTTAAAGTGCTTGAAGATGTTCTGATGGTTCTTGGGCTTGATATTTTTAATGTTAGAGGACAGGGTTATGACAACGGTTCCAATATGAAGGGGAAGAACAAAGGTGTGCAAAACAGGTTAATTACTGTTAATCCTAGAGCATTTTACACGCCCTATGGTTGTCACAGTCTTAATCTTGCAATTTGTGATATGGCCAACTGTTGTATCAAAGCTGTGTCTTTCTTTGGAGTTGTACAGCGTTTGTATACGTTGTTTTCATCTTCTACAAAGCGATGGGATATTTTGAAAAGACATGTGTCAAATCTCACGCTTAAGACATTATCACAAACTCGTTGGGAAAGCCGTGTTGAAAGTGTTAGAGCAATAAGATTTCAATCCGTGGAGATAAGAGATGCATTAATTGAATTGGCAATCAGTGATACAGATCCTAAGATCAAGAGTGAAGCTGGTTCCTTAGCAACGAATGAGAGAATTGGGAGTTTTTACTGGGTAATTATTTGGCACAATATATTATTTACTGTTAATTTTGTCAGTAAATACTTGCAAGAGGAAGACATGCATATTGATGTTGTTATACTTCAATTAAAAGGGCTCATTGCATTTTTTGAAGAGTACAGAGAAACTGGTTTTATGGAGGCTATGACTGAAGCTAAAATAGTTGCAGAGAAATTGAGAGTGGAAGCTATTTTCGTAAAGAAGCGTGTCGTCCATATAAAGAGGAAATTTGATGAGAGTGGTAGTGAAGAAACAACACAATCACCTGAAGAAGAATTTAGGATTCATTACTTCATAACTGTAATAGATCAAGCTATTTCTTCACTCAACAGTAGGTTTGAACAATTTGTGAAATATGAACAAATCTTTCGTTTTTAGTTTGATTTGGAGAAGTTGAGAAGTCTACATGATGATGAGTTGAAAGCTTGTTGTGCCACTCTTGAAGAGTTTCTACATCACGACTCACATTATGATATTAATAGGGATGATCTGTTTTTAGAGTTGAAGCGCCTCAGATTAATTGTACCATCGAAAGCAAAAAAAGCAATTGATGTGCTTAATTATTTGCAAAGGATGGATGGCATATTTCCACATGCATAGATCGCGTATCGGATTTTGTTGACCATATCAGTTACTGTTGCTTCTGCAGAAAGAAGTTTTTCAAAGTTGAAAATTGTCAAGTCTTATCTTCGATCAACCATGTCTCAAGAGAGATTGAATGGATTGGGCCTACTATGTTTTCAGAAGGCGATGGTAGAAAAGCTTGATTATGAACATTTAATTAGTGAGTTTGCTGCACGGAATGCGAGAAGAAGTCATGCATTGGGATGATTAATGATGCAGATATAACTCCTTAATGTTTATGTTTCTCCTATGCTTCATTTCTTCACTTCAGTGCTATTTCATTTTTATTTCATAATTTTTTGTTTCTATTTCATAATTTTCATTTCATCTATGTAGATGGGGAGGTGAATTGTTGAGGCAGCTTCATGCATTAAATGAAATAGAATCAGAGCTTTCCATTGACAGTTTTGCATTTTTGATTATATGTTTTGACTATACTTTGCATATATGTTTGATGCTTATGAGTAAACTTGTCATTCAATGATATATATTTTGCATATTTTGCTTTGAACAATGTGCAATTTTTTTTAAACATGTTTTTTAATGTATGGGGGCGGGAGGGACCTATTTCGGAAGTTCGCCTCGGGCTCCCGGGAACTCAGGGCCAGCCCTGGGCATAGGCCATAGACCCATAGTGCACAAGAAACAGAAAATGACGGTTGTTAAAAACAATTTGTATAAGATAAGAAACCAACAAATGAAGTGGTTGCTAATTTCTGTTGCTGCTAATTTCTGTGTGGGAGCAAACAGATGTGAATTTTTTAGAAACAATAAAAAAAGCTGACCTTTTTTACTTTCACTGCTGTTGACTGTTTCCAACTGATGTTGACTCCTGAATCTGACTCGTTTGCACCGGTTGGATCTGATCTGGATGGTGACGATCACTTCAATTGACCTGCAAAAATCTGAAACACTAGGGTTGACCCCGCCGACGACAGACCCTCCGATGCTCAAAGCAGAACTCAAGAAGAACATGAGAGGTTATTAGTGGCAAAATATTGATTACCTCATTTCTATGAAGGTAGGGGTATTTATAGTCGTTTTTTGGGTTAGTTTCAAGATAATAATTTATCTCCACTTCCCGGTGTTTTTGAATTGAATTGATTATCTCTTCTTCATGAATAAATAAGAGTGGTTGTAGATATTGAGTTAAAACTCTTCTCATAAGAGATATGATTTTTGAACCGTCGCTTATGGATAACTATGCATTTGAATCATATTTAAATAATCATGGACTCATTTGTGTTGGGCTGTTATGACAACCCAGTTAGACGAATCCATTTTTGGGCTATTGAACTTGAAAGAGACCCAATTCCCATTTACGATCCCATTTCTAGTGAAAATTACCGTTTTACCTCTGAGAGCTTTAAAATTTGTGCCCGATTTGAACGGTCCCAATTTGGTTCTATTTTTACCCATATCACAAGCTCCCCCACTCGAAAACTGAGTTCCACAGCCTTTGAGTAGTTCACCAGTTTTTAATGGTCTACAAAACTTATCGGAGTTTTCGGGGACGTTAGAATCTTGCTCTGGGTATAACAATGTTATTTTGTGTTTATAAAATACCCAAAATTATAGAATTTTCCAAATTTTTTGTGATTTTTCCAGTTTTTTTGAATTTTTAATCATTTTTCGAATTTTTTATTCCATTTCCCAATTTTTAATAATTAATTTTCGAATTTTTAACTAATTATTCTAACTGTATAATTATCTTTTTTGAATTTTTAAAGATATTTCCTGAATTAATAATTATTTTTAGAATTCTTAATTATAATTTTATTTGAATTTTTAATTTTATTTTGGGATTTTTAAATAATTAATTCGAATTAATAACTAAATAAAAGAATTAATTAAATACCTGATCGATCTGGATTGTTGATCACGCGAGCGCAGATCGGGAGGAGATCTAGAGCGCCAATTCCCTCATTCTAGTCGGGAGAGCTCTTGCTCGGTTTTTGACTGAGCAGGAGCATCTCCGACCCATCGTGGCACTTTGCGGTGGCGCCACATGACGTTGATCAGTCAATCGTTAACTCGATCAACTCCACCCCTTCTTTTTTTCTGGGTGGCGCTTGGGCTTCCCCGGCTGTTGGGCTTCCCAACGGTTTAGGGCCCAACAAGTCAGGAGCCCTAGGGCTTGAGTCTGAGTCTATAAATCCCAACTCCTCATTCTCTCATTCACTCCTCACACTTCTCTCACTTTGCTTCCGACCATATTTCTTTCAAAAGAGTTCCAGCGATTGATTTTTCCCTCCGGTGAACTTTCCAACTGAAGCTGTCACTTCAAAAGGTAATTAAGTATTATTTTATAAGATGTCTAGGGTTTCTTTGGGCGATGAGACCTCCCTTACAGGTTGGGGTGAAAAGATCGTCGATACCACCATCTCGAGCAGATAAGGGGAAAGGTGTTGCCGAGCCGTCTTCGGTTATTGTGAAGACTATAATAGAGGAGGATAGGACGTCGGGTGAGCCTGGGAGGTACCCGGGTCTCTTAACGGGTCTCACCTGCATTAGAGATTATCATGCCGACTTGGGTGATAGAGTTAAGCATGGTAGGCAGAGGCATTATAAGGAGAATGAGTATCACGAGTCTTCGGAGGCCAACGACATATGTTCGATTCTTACTGAGGAGGATATCGGGTGCATACGGGAGTGCTACAAGATTCCGAGGGAGTTCGATCTAATGTTACCAGGCCACGAAGTTAAAGCTTGTTCACCAATCTCTCCCGAGTTGTGCTTCTTCACGTTTGATGTTTTTTATGCAGGGCTCCGCCTTCCTCTTCATCCGTTCGTAAGAGATGTTTTGAGGTGGTACACTTTGAGTCTCATTCAGAACACACCGAACATGTGGAGGCATGTGAAAAGCTTCGTTTTGCACTGCAAGGTGGCGAGGTTCGAGCCGCGGTTGAGCGTGCTGAGGGGGCTCTACAAGCTCCACCAAAAAAGAGAGATGGAGTTCAGGTATTATCTCACCCCTCGCTCGGGTGTGAAGTTGATCGACAATCCCGATTTGATCAAGCATTGGAGAGAAGTATTTCATTGTTCATAGTTGTGAGCTATGGGAGATTCCTACGGTTTGGAGGGAGACTGTGCCGAAGAAAGTGAGGACAAACCCAGGTTTGAGCCCCAAGGAAGAGAGTGGTGAATGTTGTTTTGAAGCGGCCGGCTATGAAGCGGAAAGAGTTGACTGTTGTTGGAGCTCTTCAGGGGGATCTTACCCCAATCGACCCTAGTACGTGATTCTTTACTTTGTGTGTTTTAGCCCTTGCTATTGTAGCTATCTCCTCATTCCTTTTATTTATCTTAATACTTCGCACATCCTATTACAGGGGCCACTGACATGGACTTCGATGCGATTGTGGCGAAGCGGACGGCGTTGAGTGGCAAAGTCCCCGATGAGAAGAAGAGTTAGAAGACAGTCACGAGGCTTGCGCCTTCGAAGATTGCTAGAGGTTCGACGGGCGATGCCCGGTTGAGGTCTTAGGATCCCCGCACGCTTCTTCGACAACTCCTGCCACTGGTGGATTTTCTTTGGCTACGGCCTTAGTGCTCGAGGCTCCTCAGCTCTCTGCAGAAGCCGACGCGATCCTTACTGACGAGCTTAAGAAGATCTTTGTCCCGGATTGGCAAGTGAGGAGGCACGATGGCTTCCTCGGGGATTCGACGAGCTGCATGCAAGCAATCCATCATCTCGCGACCCCCAAGGATAGGGCTGCAATGGCTGCGGGGACTGTTAGTGATTCCGCCTTAGAGATTTCGCGAGCCACCATGTCGATATGTCTTTCTTTGTTTGTCTCGTTTCCTACATTTTGCTTTCATAGTGTAGTAATTTTTCTTGTAACTTCGACTCATTTTCTCATTGTAGATCATTTGTCACTTTGGCAACTTGTTGAGGCATGTGGCGGAGGAGTTACAGGTGGTGGCTAATAGAGCGAGGTCGGAGGCCGCTAAGGAGCTGGACGCGGCGGTGCTTCGGGAGGAGGCTCAGGCGGCGCGGATTGCGCAGTTTGAGGTGGCTTTGGCCAAGAAGAAGGATGAGGCGGCGAGGGAAAGAACCAGCGCAACAAAGGAAAGGGAGGTCTTGGTTGCACTGGCGAAGTCTGAGGTAGAGGGGTACCTTGTCACGAACATGGAGAAGGCGGATGCTAGGGCCCTCCAGCACATCTGTGAATGAGTCCCCGGTTTCGATAGCACAGGGTATTCATTGTTCGATGTTTCCCCTAACGAGAAAGAGGGGGAAGAAGTCGTGGCAGACCCTTCTACCGCGGTCGTCGAGACTTCGGGATCTGTGGGGGAAGTTGCAGACGAATCTTCCCCTCCCGCAGTGCCATCAACTGAGGTGGACCCTTGTCTCCTCTTTCTCTTCCTAGCTTCTGTTTTGTCTTTTGTACCGATGCCTAATAACAGACTGACCATCGCTTGATGTATCTTCTTTATTGCAATGAAACCTTCTTTAGTGTTTTATAACATGTGTTGAGCTTAAACACTTGAGTCTACATGTGCATTTTGTAGTCTTGGTTGTACCGATGAAGTGATTTCACGCTGTTTTCTACTAGCAGATTGTCGTGTATGTTGGGCGTGATCCTCGTGATAGCAAAATTGCCCGTCTTCGTACAAAGCTCCAAGTGGTGGAGCTGTGACTTTCTTGCTCACGGGAAAAACTTTACAAGGTAGAAGTAGAGCTCGGCCACTTAAGGAGAGTGTTGGCCCGAACAGATATTGAAGATAGGCGTCGTGATGAAGGCCTTCGAGAGAAACATTCAATGGAGGATTATTCTTTGCAATAGCGGGGCTTCCCTTGCTAAGGTGACAGTTGGAAGGAGCTCGAAAGTGAAATCTCTGTGCCGCTCTTTGCTTGCGGCTACCACCGAGAGGGCCAAGTTGAAGAATGTAGTGCTTGAGAAAAGCTTAGAAGTAGCTTATCTGAGGAAAGCTATTCTCGGACCTTCTGGGGAGACCATCCGGTTGGTTCGACATGTGCGAGTATGTTCCGTTGGAAGATTAGGGTGAAGGACGCCTAACTCAAGGAGAGACTTATTGAACAAGAAATGGAGATTCATCGGCTGAATCAACTCCTTAAGGGGGTTAAGACAAGAAGCACTTCTTGCTCCCGTGACGAGATAAATCGGGGGACGTCGTTTCATGAGTTGGCTTTGCGGCAATACGAAGCCTCGAGGAATCCAGGAGATGCCCAGAGCAGGGTGGTCGGTTTGTCGAGTGTTGCCTCTGTTGAAGGGGTAAGGCGCGTTGACGATCGCGCGGCTCGCACACAGTCAGTGGGTTTGGTCTTCCCTGCTAGTCAATCAAGGAATCGGAGTGGTGCATTTCTGTCCGGAGGGGGCGTAAGTTGTGTCTCTTAATAGGAACATCCCCTTACCACGAGGAGGGAAAGATAACTCTAAGGGAGACTTACAACCTTGTAATCTTGTAGAAACTTGTAATCTTATTTACTGCTTCTTTTGAACTTATATTGGGATTTTGGTGTGAAATAAAAAATTTCTAAGTGTTGAAGTATTGTCTCTGAGTGGTCTCTCTGTATTAGGGATAGTTTTTTTGGAGCACTTGAATGGCGAGTCGTGCCCCGCATACTTGGTCAGGGGCAAGAGGCTAAAGCAACTCATTAAACTATGAGTGGACTCCGAACAAGGTGACAAGTTTAGGGAGCATTCAAATAGCGAGTCGTGCACTGCATACTTGCTCGAGGGCAAGTGGCTAGAGCGACCCTATGAACCATGAATGGACTACGCACTTGTCTCGGGTTATTTTGGGAGCACTCGAATGGCGAGTCGTGCCCCGCATACTTACTCCGAGGCAAGAGGCTAGAGCGACTATATGAACCATGAGTGGACTTCGAACAAGGTGACGAGTTTTGAAAGTATTCGAATGGCGAGTTGGGCTTCGCATACTTGTTCGTGGGCAAGTGGCTAGAGCGGCCCTATGAATCATGAATGGACTCCGCAATTGTCCATTGAGGTACTTAGTGAGTAGATGGTGTTGCTCAGGAGCGGACCATGTGTGTGTTTCTTTGTTTGCATTCGGTAGAGTTATACAAGAATTTTGCAAAAGAAAAGACTAAATTTTATTTAAAAATTAGACTAAGTGGCTACTTGATTGCAAGCATTTATTACATGTTGTGACCGTTATAAATGTCGGCATTTATTACATGTTTGAACTAGCTACTAAGGGATAGCGTTAAGCGCTCTCGTTGTACATCATCAGGTGCTCGGCATTCCAAATCCTTGATATCTTCTCCCCCCAAGTCTTCAAGTCGGTAAGCCCATAGACGAACCACTTTTGAGACCTTGTACGGTCCCTCCCAGTTATGGGCAACTTTTTCTTCTTGCGTGGGTTGGATATCTCAAGCTTTCGAAGGACGAGGTCCTCCTCTTTGAGGTTGGTCGGGCGGACCTTCTAGTTGTAAAACTTCTCTACCCTCTGCTGGCAGATGTTTCTTCGCAAGACGGACTTCGTCGATGAGATCTAGATTTGACCCAGAGGTCATTTGAATTCTGCTCTTCGTTGAAGGAGTGAAGGTGAGAGGAAGGTAATCCTACTTCCAGAGGGATGAGAGCTTCCGTGCCAAATGTGAGATTGAATGGGGATTCTCCGGTGGGAATTCTCTTCGTAGTTCTATAGGACCAGAGCACACTCGGGAGTTCTTCAACCCATTGTCCTTTCGGGGCTTCACCAAGTCTCTTCTTGAGGCCATCCAAGATTTTTCGGTTGGCGTTCTCGGCTTGGTCGTTGGTCTAAGGGTGCGAAATAAGTGAAAAGTGTTGTTCAACTCCCAGATCGGTGCAAAACTTGTGAAACCCCTTGCCATCGAATTGAGTTCCATTGTCGGTGACTAGTGTACATGGAATCCCGAACCGGCAGACTACATTCTTCCAGAATAACTATTGGACCTTATGTTCCGTGATGGTTGCAAACGGTTCTGCCTCAATCCACTTCGTAAAGTAATCAATGGTGACCGCTAGGAAGATTTGTTATCCAGTGGCGGGTGAAAATGGTTCGAGCAAGTCCATTCCCCACATTGCGAAGTGGATGGGGCTAGACATAGAGCTGAGTTGGCTTGCATCGGCGGACGTATGCTTGGTGAAGTGCTTCTGGCAGGGGATGCATCGGCGGACGTATGCTTGGGCATCACTGAGGATTTTTCGTGCCAATAGTAACCATGGCTGAGGATTTTTCGTGCAAGAAACCTCGCGCCTAGATGACTGCCCCCCTATTCCTTAATGTACCTCTTTGAGGGCGGACTAGGCCTCTTCGGGGGAGAGGCATTGTAGGTAGGGTCGGCCATTAATTTGAGTGTAGAATGCTTGTAGAGGATTCCTTCGACGAATGTATATCTCTTCGCCCTTACCCGGATCTTTCTTGCTTCTTTGTGGTCCGTAGGGAAAACTCCCTTGTCGAGGAAGTCAACTAAGAATTTCATCCAACAATCTCCGGGTTCCTGGGGGTGATGGACATAAGCTCCAGTGCCTGTACTTCAATGCTTGGCTTAAGTAGGACCTCAATTAGCACAGTGTGGTCAAGTCCGTCGAATGATGAGGAGGCTGGCTTGGAAAGGGCATCGCCTTGCCCGTTTTCCTCGCGTGGGATGGGGGTGACTGCAGCTTCTTTAAAAGTAGTCATAAGTTTCTTCACATGGACCAAGTACTTGATCATGCGATCGTCCCTGTCCTCAAATTCACCGCGGATTTGGTTCACTACCAATTGGGAGTCGCTAAACACTCCGACTCTTTGTGCCCCTGCTTTCTTTGCTAGGAGAAGCCCGACGATGAGGGCTTCATGCTCGGCCTCGTTATTGGAAGCGGGTAAGTTGAGGCGCAACGAGTATTGGAAGGTGAACTCGTCGGGACCGAGTAAGATGACACTGGCTCCACTCCTATCGAGGCAAGAAGACCCATCCACGTAAACACTCCAGAGTGGGGGGTTGTTTCCTTCCTCGGGAGGATCGGGAATAATGCTCTCTACAATTAATTCGGCTAAGGCTTGGGGATGGCAGTCCTTGGCCGATAAGTAATGTCATGTTGGCTTAACTCGATGGACCACTTCATAAATCTTTTGGAGCTTTCTGGCTTGTGGAAGACTTGCTTGAGCGGTTGATCAGTGAGGACCCAGATGGGGTGCTTAGAAGTAGGGTCGGAGCTTCCGGGTGGCCATTACTATAGCATTGGTCATCTTCTCCATCTTTGAGTGCCGGAGCTCGACATCGTGGAGCACCTTGCTCACATAGTAGATTGGCTTTTGCATTCGGTCATCTTCTCTTACCAAGACAGCACTAAGGGACTGATCCAAAGTGGCCAACCTCTTCCAACGTGGGCTTGCTAAGGTGCAGAGGATTGACAAGATGTGCTTTAAGGCTTTCGAAGGCTGCTTTTTGTACTTCCCCCACTCAAAATTCTTTACTCCTCGAAGAGCTTTGAAGAAATGAAGGCACTTCTCCCCAGTCTTGGAGAGGAAGCGCCCGATGGCGGCAAGACGACCTGTGAGCATCTAGACTTCTTTGACAGTAGTTGGGGGAGACATGTCAAGTATGGCTTGATTTTCTCAGGGTTAGCTTCGATACCTCTCTAGTTTACCATGAACCCTAAGAACTTCCCTAAGGAGACCTCGAAGGCACGCATCGAGGGGTTCAGCCTCATGCTGATACGTGGCTCCAGTATTCTTTAGTCTGAAGAGCATAACTCGGTAGCAATATAGTCCGTGATCAATGATGAAGGATGTCTTTGGGACGTCGAGTGAAAATATTCAGATTTGGTTGTATCCTGAAAAGGCGTCCATAAAGCTTAAGAGAACAAGGCCCGAGGTGGCGTCAATCAAGGCGTCTATGCTCGGTAGAGAGAAGGGATCCTTCGAGCATGTTTTGTTAAGGTCGGTAAAGTCTATGCAAATTCTCCATTTATCGTTGGCTTTCTTGACCATGACCACACTTGCTAGCCACTTAGGGTAGCTAAGCTTTGAATGAAGAGGGCGGCTAGGAGCTTCTCTACGTCTTCCTTGATTGCTTGCTGCCTTTCAGGGGCAAACTTACGGCGCTTCTGTTGGACGGGCTTGACTTCCGGATCCACAAGTAAACGGTGCATGATTAGATCTTCGATTATGTCCGGCATGTTTGTGGCTGTCCAAACGAAAATATCCCGGTTCTCCCTACTGCAAGTGATGAGTCGTTCTTTGACCTGAAGGGGGAGTGCCTGCTCACCTGAAACACTTAGCTTGAACCTCTTGGAAGAAGGGGATTTCTGTTAGTTCGTCTATAGGTTCAGAGCTGGCTTGTCCCCTATCTTGAGGAAGTTCCATAGTATCAAGGAGGACCGAGCCCCCATTGCGGCAGTGTAACATGCCCGAGCAGCTTCTTAGCTTTTTTTGGCTTCCCCTACTCCTACTGCCGTAGGAAACTTCATCGTCATGCAGTAGTCTAAGGCAACTGCATGAAGGGCTGCTAATCCCGGGTAACCAAATATGGCATTGTAAGCGGACTTCATGTCGACTACCATGAAATTAAGTGCCTCGGTGCGAGCGGCAGGAGCTTTCCCCAAAGTCACGTCAAGGGTGACTATTCCTTCGATCTGAAATGGGACTCCCGAGAATCCATGGAGGGTGTACCCAGCGAGTTTGATACGATCTCACTTGAGCTTGAGGCCCTCGAATACAATTCAGAAAGAAATATACATTCGGAAAGAAAATGTTTATCAAGCTCCCGTTATCTACAAGGACAGAGTGCACGTCATGGTTTGTCAAAATATGTTGATTACGAACACGTCACAGTAAGGTGTTCGAATACCTTCAAAGTCTCGGTCTGAAAATGTGATCGGAACCCCCGAGTTCTTGGGAGGGTTGATGTTATGCACCAAGTTCACTTCTCGGAGATATACTTTCCTATAAGAGTTAGATGATCCCCCCATAGGTCCCCATAGATTGAGTGGAATATTTCCATACGTTCCGAACCTTGGGACTCGGAAAGTTTCTCTGGCTACTTGTTGGCTCCTCCCACAGGAGGAAGTTCAGTGTTATTTCCTTGAGCGAACTTAGCGAGGTATCCACATCTAAGCAGCCCTTCAAGCTCATCCTTGAGGGCTCGACCGTCATCTGTGAGGTGCTAATGATCTTTGTGGAAGGCACACCACTTATTTCTATCCCTTTTCTTGCTTGGGGCGTTCATCTTAGGAGGAGACCGAAGGAGTCCCTCCTTGTCGACTTCCATGAGAATAGCAAAGATGTTGGCATTAAATGGGGTGTACTTCTCGAAGCGCGGCGTTGGGGTTGACGACGTTAGCATGTGGCATCCTTCTGGGTCTTCCTAGGTCCATCTTCACCAGTGTTATTCCGTTTGTTCCCAGATGAGGGCACCTTCTGCTCCTGGGGTCGGATGGCGTCCTCCACTCGGATGTACTTCTCAACCTTTTGAAGGAGGTCGGAGAAGTCCCGAGGTCTTTTGACAAGAGAGGCTTTGAGGTGATCATGATTCACATTGTACCTGAAGGCAACAGTGGATACGCCTGAATCAAGTGAAGGGATTGAACGGGACTCAGCTGTGAAGCGCCGAACATAGCCCTTGAGGGACTCCCCATCTCTTTACCTCAGGTCAAGTAGGGAGACACTTGTCTTCTCTATCTTGCGGCTGGTGATGAAGTGCGTGAGGAAAAGCTCCTCAAGTTGGTCGAATGTGAAGATGGACCTTGAAAAGAGTCGAGAGAACCACTCCCGTGCGGATCCCCTCAGGATTGCTGAAAAAGTCTTGCAGAGGAGGGAGTAGGATGCTTGGTGGATCATCATGAGGGTTTTTAAACTCTCGATGTGGTCTGCCGGGTCATTCTCCCAGCTGTATGATTTGAAGGCTAGGATCATGAAGTTAGCCAGAACATGAGCCTCAATAATTTTTCTGGAGATGGGGGTCTGAAGGGACAGTATGTTCCTTCATGTCTTCTTTCTTGCTTCAGCAGCGCTAGGCGATCTTCCATCTTTTGGAGGTGTTAGAAGACGACATTGTCTTACTTTTCGGATCTAGTAGACCTGTGGGACTCTTCACGTTATGGAGGAATGAAGCGGTGATGGCTAATTGGTCGACACCTGCTTGGAGCGGTGTTGAGGGCTTTAAGGATTTCATTTTTGAATTCTCGAAACTCTGCCCGGGTGACAGGTACTTCTTCCTCTCTACCTCTCCTTAAGGCTGGTCGACTTGTTGGAGTGGGGTTCCCCTCGAGGAGTTCTTCTTTGTCCCCTTGGAGAGTGATGGCTTCTTCGCCCTCTGAGAGATAGAGTTCTTCTGCATCCCCGACTTCAGGGAGAGGGGGCCCCTGTGCCTTATCGGTGTGATGGATGGGGTAGACTGTCCCTTGCTCGCGGTCTTCCTGAGTGCCCCCGACGTTTGGACTCCTGCTGACGGCAGTTTATGATATGGCGTAGGTCTTGCTGCGGCTGAGGTGCTTCAAGGGGCACCATGGAGGGTGTGGGGGGTGTAGACCGACCCCCTGTTCTCTCCAACATGTCGTGCGGGGTGCTGCATTCTTCGAGCGCCGGTGGAACCTCTTTGGAGGAGGCTGAGTAGGCTATTTTGGATAAGGAGATTGATCCAGTTGAAGGGTAAGAGGGATGTCCTCATGAGGAGGTGGAGGAAGGTTGGCTCATCGGCTTGAGGCCGCCGCCTTCCCTTTTTTCTTTAGAGACATGGCTGAAAACTGTTTACCGGCAAAGTTTGATTGGATTACTTTTTCTGTTCCCACAGACGGCGTCAATCTGTTCCTGCTAATTTCTGTGTCGGAGCAAACAAATGTGAATTCTTTTAGAAAACAATAAAAAACTGACATTTTTACTTTCACCGATGTTGATTGTTTTCAACTGATGTTGACTCCTGAATCTAACTCGTTTGCACCGTTGGGTTTGATATGGATGGTGATGATCGCTCCAATTGACCTGCAAAAGTCTGAAACACTGGGGTTGACCCCGGCAATAGACCCTCCGACGCTCAAGTCAGAACTCAAGAAAAATATGAGAGGTTTTTAGTGGCAAAAGACTAATTACCCTCATTTCTATGGAGGACTAGGGGATATTTATAGTCGCTTTGAGGGTTAGTTTCAAGAATCATTTATCTCTACTCCCGGTGTTTTTGGATTGAATTGGTTCTCTTCTTCATGAAGAGATGAAAGTGGTTGTGGAGATTGAGTTAAAACTCTTCTCATGATGAGATATATGATTTTTTAACCGTCTCTTATGGATAATTATGCGTTTGAATCATATTTAAATAATAATGGACTCATTTGTGGTGGACTGTTATGACAACCCAGTTAGACATTCGTTCTTGGGCTATCGGGCTTGAAAGAGATCCAATTCCCTTTACGGACCCATTTATAGTGAAAATTACCATTTTGCCCCTGAAAGCTTTAAAACTCGTGCCCAAATTGAACGGTCCCGATTTGGTTCTATTTTTACCCATATCAATGTCAAATCGTGATATGTATCTTATATCATTTTCCCATAATATTGTATCACATACCTTATCATGTATTGTATCCTAAGATAAATTAATACATACATGTCCAAAGGTTAAGCAATCAATGATGCATCAATATACATATATATATATATATATATAGGGAAAGGATCCGTTGCACACTACTTTGGTGCTCATCGCGTGAACACTATGCCTTCGGGCGTTCATATCGAAAATCCGAACCGTTCACATTGATCTACACATCTAAATTAGTCTAAATATGTAACATCAAATCATTTGAAATTCATTTGCCCATTCATTGAAGTGATACAAAATTGTATGGCTGAAATTCATGGTTTTTATAGTCACATGATGGATGGGCAAATGAATTTCAAATGATTTGATTTTACATATTTAGACTAATTTAGATGTGTAGATCAATGTGAACGGTTCGGATTTTCGATATGAACGCCCGAGGGCGTAGTGTTCACTCGGTGAGCACCAAAGTAGTGTGCAACGGATCCTTTCCCATATATATATATATATATAGGTAAATCTAAGATATGTTCGTTACTTGCCCAGCACCAAAGATTCTTAATACATCAAAAGGGAAAGAAAAAAACTAAGCATATGTCCTTTATATTACATTATTCATAATCCTTAATTCCTGAGAATATAAACTAAATTAAAAGACCTTAGTAATGTATTACGATCATGTCCTAGTACTGTCTGTACTACTAGGATATGTATATTGCACTATTATTGGTGTAGACCAATGTTACCTAGTTCGTGGTACGGATACGAATTCATGGTTCGACAATTCCTAAATTTGCAGTTCGTAGGGGGTAGGCTTAGTTGGTTCGTCCTAATCAAGCATCCTCCCTCTTTCTAATAACCATTCAACATATTAATATGATAAACTAATCAATACAAACCTTGGTTTAGTTCAAAGTCAAGTTCAAGCACTCCGTCTAATTGTTTAAACTAATCTTATCAATATCCATATCTTTTCAACTAGGGGGTTGTTTGTTTCAATAAAAATATGGTGGACCTCTTTTTTGTGCCCAATTTGGTTTCCTTTTCCATTAGAAGAAAAAAAATCTAGTTTAGAAAGAAAAGTTGACTAGAAAAAATGTGCCACGTCAGATTTAACGGAAAATTGCTTTCCTTTTTAAAAAGTAAGGAAAACGCTAGAAAATTGATAATTACGACTTTTAAAAGATTGTGAGGTTATACTTTTTCTGATAGAAAACTAAAATGGTTGTGATTACTTTCCATAGTCTATTTTTAAAATGTTTGCTTTCTCCACCAAATAAGGAAAAAAACAGTTATGGAAAATCATTTTATATTTTTTTTTTAAATGACATCCAAAAAAAAGAAGTTGATTTTTTAGGTTTTTCAATTTATTTTCAAGTCAAACAAATAACAGAAATTAAAATCTAAACATGTCAAAAACCGGTTTTCTGGTTGTTTCTATTGCAATAAAAACAATAACGTGCCAATTTTCTGGTTGTTTCTTATTTCAAGTCAAATAAATAAGTGTTGTTTCTTATTTACTGCAATAGAAAAATTTGCTCCGATCAAGATCGCGATCGCTCCCCGAATTGGATCGGCAAACCAGATTGCGATTTGGGAGGCCTACATGCGAATTAGGCAACTCTGATGTAGACATGTTACATTTAGTCACCGATCCTATATCAGAAAAATCAGGAGGCCTACATACATGCGAATTAGGTAACTCTCAAGTAGACATATTACATTTAGTCATCAATCCTATATCCAAAAAAAAAAATTACTTCAAAGAAAAGCTAGCATGAAATATGAGAATAAGATGATTTATGATCTAAACTAAAATTATTAATAATTTACCATTCATAAACAAAGAAATAATTTTTCAAGATCTGAATTATCTGAATTAACAATGAAATCAACTACTACAGCTTACTTTTTTTAAGAGAATTTACATATACACAAAAGTAACCGACTCAAAATAGCTTAGATAAAACACATAACAAATGAAGCAAAGAAAGGAAGACGAGAGAAAAAACAAAGAAGAAAAAAAAGAAGTATCGACGATGGAGAGAAGGAATTGCAATGAACCAAAAAATATTTTAAAAAATATTTAAAAAAAGTAACCAACAACATGTTACATGTGATAAACCAGAGAAGAAGATTAAGAAGCGATGCAGAAGAAACAAAGAAGAGATCTTGGTGTTTAGGCAAAAAAACCCTAAAGATAACCTTTAAATGGCCTTCTCGGGTCAATTATAAAACAAAGTCGAACCTAGAAACAGATGTAAGTTACTTTTTTTCCATATTGCACTGTATCATGTATCACTGCGATATGTATATCGTAAGATATTTAAGCTATACAGTGAGATATTTTAAGCTACAGATAAATCTCATGGGATACGTATCTAAATGATTAACTATCGCATCATACAGTATACATATTGTAAGATATGCACGATACAGACAACTATGCAGGTCAGGAGTTAAAACAAAACGTTTGATATGTAAGCATATGTATTTCTTAGCAAAAATAAAAAGGTGTTCCTATGTCTTAATAATCAAGTAATTGTCACAGATAGGTAGTGAAAGAAAAGCATTGTAACCAACCTTAAAATAGTTTCCAACAGGAGAAACATAAATAAGAAATGTGTACTCAGGCGCAGGTGCAAGACCAAGAACAGCACCACTTCCTATAAGCAATGGCCTTACGTACATGGATCCTTTCCCTGCAGGAGGAACCTACATTGAACCAGAAAATTATATTACACGACAAATTAGTAATTTATGACATCAGTTAGAAGACAGTCACAGAAAAGTGATTCCATTATCATACCCAACGCTTGTTTGCAAGAACAGTTGCTTTTACAGCATCAACAAATTGCTCGACACTTGGTGCAGGCATGCCATCCGCTCAGCACCCATCCTCATGCGCAAAGCATTTTCCTCTGGACGAAAAAGGAGAATTGAACCATCATCTTTCTTATAAGCTTTAAGACCCTCAAGTAATCCCTGAAACAAACAAAAAAGGGTATCCTTAAGAATGCAACAATTTCACCATAACGATAATCAGGTATTTGATGTCAGTAGATCAGCTCCACGATTCATTGCTTTTATACCATCTTAACTTTTATATAATTGCACCTGCAGTTGTACAGAACTGCAGATCAGATATGGTGGACGTATTTGTTCTGAGTTCGTCTCAAGGGAAGAAAATCAGCATATATTAACAGTTGGAACCCCAAAAGATGGAAAATCAGCATAATTTAACAGTTTGAGCTCGGAATGAAAGAAAGAAACTGCCTGGGAAATAACATATATCAGTGTTTTTGAGAATTACAAATTTAGAAACATATAGACCACAATTCATAATAGCTCGCCCGCCTACAGAATTTCTGAAGCATCAGAGAAGAGTAAGCACATTTTCAAATACCAAATATGCTACTTTCACCGTATACTGCCCTAAACTAATGAGAGTTAAGTCAATAAACCCCTCTAACTAATTGCACATGTCGACTCGAATAATTCCAATATATAAATTGTGACTTGTGCAGAAACTTTGAAATCAATGAAATTTTGAAGAAATGAAACAAACTGCTAACCTGCCCATAATTTAGGACTCCGGATGATGGACTTAACTCAATGGGTCCAAAGCGCTGCAATTCGCCCTCAGAAAACGTTCCATTTTTAGAACATTTTGCAATGTACATATAATCTGTTGCCACAAGTCCAAATCCAAGGTTATCCCAGTTAATATCAGCCAACTCAGAGGTTTCCCTGATGATACACAATTAATTTAATATCACAGATTTTGCTAAAAGGGGGAAGAAGCATGAAAGGCAGAAAATTTACATAGCATATGATTTAGATTGTTGTTTTTGACAAATTATGACGAAATTAAAGAAAATGAACTTTCTCAGTTACATACGTTATTCTCAACCTAGTAGTAATGCTTGTACGTATGAGACTTTGTGTTGCAAGCCAGTTCTATCCATAATATGACTATATCCTTAAACTGGACTATGAACAAAGGTTCTCTTTGGTTTTGATTGCAGCTGTGCAACAACTTAAATTGTACAACTGTACAAGAACCACTTGCATGTGCTTGATTTGTTGCAACCAAGAACTGATTCTTGCAACTGTGACCACAAAATTGGACATGTCCATCTAATTGCAGCACCTGACCTATGCTCCAAACCAACACTCCCAGCTGCAACTCCTGG
The DNA here is from genome assembly GCA_017893485.1 of Hemerocallis citrina. Classification (NCBI taxonomy): domain Eukaryota; kingdom Viridiplantae; phylum Streptophyta; class Magnoliopsida; order Asparagales; family Asphodelaceae; genus Hemerocallis; species Hemerocallis citrina. The sequence goes on along the minus strand of CM030365.1, from coordinate 266,156,769 downwards.
TTCACTACCTATGGCTGGAATCATCTCAGTCACAACCAGCTCAGCCAAGCCTCAGATTACCCTAAATTAACACCATGTTCGACACCTTTTGGGCACTACATATTTCCTCATTCACTTTCAACTGCATTTTGGTGGCAACCAAACTGTTGCTATTGCGGCAATTGCTTCAGCATGCAATTTAATAGATCAACATGCATGCAACAATACTTGCACTACAATTGCAGTTGCAAAGAAGAAACATGACGTAAATATTGTTGGTGAATTGAAACAGTAATGGAACTCTTGGGGGTGGTTTGAGTGGTTGTAAAATATATCCAATCTAGAAGATTACTATTTGGAAAAGTAATCTTTGAAAATAAGTTCTAAAAAAGTGGTTTGCTTGGATGTAGTTTTAGTGTAGTGTAGGATAGAGAGGAGAGAGAGAAATTTTAAAAAGTAGTAAAAAATCACTCTAGCAGAGTATGTGGAGTTGTGTGGAGTTGTTTTAATGGATAATGTGAAGAGAGAGGAGAGAAATCGATTTAAAAACCCATGAATAGTGTTTCTCCTGCCTTTTCCTTTTATTTTGAGTGGAAAACTAAATGGGCAAAATTAGCTACAGTAATCCAGCGGCAGAGAAACCAAATTCAATATCTTTTACTCATAAACAAAGCTATGAACTGTGCACTTCCATCAAATTTGTTTTCCCACAGTAGTTTTTCGGCCAAACAAACCACCCCTTGGTGATAGAAACAATCTTAGGGCTAGTGCAAAAAATCAAACTCCTTTCCAAGAAGAGCATGCAGTTTATATCACAATTTGAACTAGATAACTGGTACCACCAACCAAACAGTTGCCACCACACCACAGAAATAAAGAAGTGAGAAATACAAAACAAGGATGAAAAAAGTAGGAAAATTAAATGTATTAAATGAAACTACTTAAACTTCAACATGTTTTGGTTGAGCATTTGATTCTCACTTGTTTAACATGTTTGGATCTGCAGCAAAAAATGTTCACCCCTTACTTATTTCAAATGACTAATTTTAACCTTATTCTTTATTTTTTATTTTTTTTATCTCCGTTCAAGTATCGGAAACAATATAAGTGAAAAAGTTCAATGTGCGAAATTTCCACAGCAATTGATTAATTGAAATCTTTCTCTAGTGAGAGACTGCAGCAGATAATAGAATAAGATATAATATAGTTTATTTCTCTCCGGGCGTCTCTTGTTTACATACCCTCAATAACCATTCAAATTAGAATAGAGACCTTGGATCGTTTGAACTAGTTGCCCAAACCACACTTACTTTAATTTGTACTCAAAATCATACCCATTTTCTATTAGATACGCGACACTATACACTATTAAATCATGCACTTGACAGCCGAACTGTAAAGAAGTACACTATCCTCGTTGATGCCTTTAATACTCAGTAAACTGTAATGCTATTACTTCAAAAAACAGCGACACTATATGCATATTTTCCACACATCTTTTTGGTAAGAGAATCCACCCATAATTTGCAAAGTTTCCAACTTGTTGACCGGAAGGTGAACATTGACCAAGATTCAAAATTTCAACTGCATTCTTTGTCATTTAAAATTGTGTTCATACCCAACCCACTTCGATGAGAAAAAACGTAAGATTAAGAGAATGATGGCACATCAACTGAGCCCAATTCTAATTGTCAACAGCTTGTGGAAATTAACTCATGTCAAGTCAACCAAAACCCAAAAATTCAACACAATGTGCCCCATAACGCTGATCCGCCTAATCCCAATTTCAAATCAACACATCAAAAACACTTACAATTGAGCACTCGCTCCAACTGCGTCGCATTTCGCGCTCGGACTCGCACTCATAGTCAACCGATTCAAATGCAGTCGATTTTGCACCTGGAAAAAAAAAACCCAAAAATATGTTGACAAAACCCTAAGATGCGAAAGATGAGAAACGGTATACTCTAATTTGATTCATGCGACAAATTAAAACGTTACCGTACGATTTCTTACTATTAAAAATATTAAAAGCAAGAAAATGCGATCTGATCAGCCAAAAAAACCTAAAATTTTGAGAAAAAATAAGGTACCTTGAGGAAAGAAGAAGAAGAAGAAGATGATGATGATGAGGGTTTGACATTGAAGTGGAGGTTGGGATCGGAAGAGGAGTGGGGCGAGGAGAAGAAAGCGGCATGGCTAATGCGGGGGGTTGACCAACGAGTAGAGAATGCTCCATTGTTGACCATTTTTTTGAGAGAGAAAAAGAGAAACAAATGGCGGAAGGAGGCGGAGGGAAGGAATTTTAATCATATTTTCCAGAGAAAGAAGGAGAGGGGACTTGTTTGGTTTGACGAGGGGAGGAAACAAATTTTATAATTAAATTGTTTCTGTACTTTTTACATTTTAGAGGATTGATCAAATCAGCAATAATTTTTGCTGGATAGGATCCTCCGATTTCAGGCCGGGTTCTCACCTGAGTAACTGGAATTTAGTCTGCTCTTCCAAAGCGAATGGAGGTCTTCGGGTATTGAACCTCAGGAATCATAACATCGCATTGTTGGGTAAATAGCTATGGAGATTTCTAAAATTCGATCACTTGCCTTGGATCCAAAGTATCAAGTTTAACTGCTATTCTTCTCATCATTGGTGGGAATTTCCCCCCACTATGCCTCGCAGAGCTTTCCCGTTCTGGAAAGGGGTTTGGAAAGCGGCCGCGGCTCTCCACTGCGGTATCTCCCATGAATGTTTCGACGGCTCCAATACCAAATTTTGGACTGACCTTTGGATTGGTAACACAAAACTCGCCTCCGCATTCCCATCTCTTTTCCGCCTTGCCTCCAATCCCTTAGCCTCGGTGGCTGACTCCTTCGCCCTGGTTAACTCTCAAAGACATTGGATCATCCCATTCTCAGAAGAGCTTTCTACTCTTCTTACCCATGTTCTTTATGAACTCCTCACCTCCCTTAATTCGAGTGGCGGCCTAAAGAAGATTTCGTTTGGCATTGGAACTCGACAAGGACCTTCTCGGTCAAATCGTTTTATAACTTTCTAAACTTTCGAGGCATCCACTCCCCCTTTGCTAAATTCATTTGGAATACCTGTGCCCCTCTGAAGGTTAAAATCACCTCCTGGCTCGCCCTTAACAACAAGCTGCTCACCGTAAAAATCCTCAACAAAAGGAATCTAGCGTGGGGACAGCTTTGTCCCCTGTGCTCGGATCATTTTGAGGATGTTGATCATTTGTTTGTTGGATGCAACTTCATTAGCCCTCTGTGGAAAATTAGCGTTTTAGTTTGGGAATTCCCTTCTATCCCTCCTAAACTATCCTCTTGTTGGTCTACTCTTCCAGCGAATTATAAGTACCGCAGTTCGTGGAACCTTTCTGTTCAAATAATTATTTGGATCACGTGGTTAGAAAGAAATAAGAGGTTGTTCAAGCATTGCGCTTCTCCTAGTCACCCATTAATAGAGGAATTTTTATTTCTGTTTAACTTCTGGTCTTCGACTTTAAATAACGAAGCCAGACTTTCTCTTTTCAGTAGTAGACTGGACAACTCTTTACTTTGCCTACACAACCTTAATGCTTCATAATTTCTTTGCTAATGCTTTCTGATTATCACCGACTATTTTCGCAGGGTTGAAGCAAATGTTGGCTTTTCTATATTGGATGCTACTCCTATGTGCTCCTTTTGCTTTTTCTTAGCTTCAGCAGGGCATGATGTTTGTGTAGCGGTTGTTATTTTCTTTTCTCTACTCTGTGTTGTAGTCTGTTTGCTGCGCTTGCTCCTAGGGGCAAGGAGTGGCGTTGCACTTGGGGAAATGTCTTGGTTTGGTCCTATGCATTTGCTGCCTCCTATGGTTTTTTGGTGGGTCGGCATTCCTTGCCTTTCCCCTGGATGTTTAGATGCTGGGTAGTGTGATTGTATGGTTTCCTTTTGTTCTATATAATGAAGTTTGTTTCTTTCTGTCTGTTGATTCTGTGGCATTCGCTTGCCGATGGTTGGTGTTGGATTACTATGTTCTGTTCAGCATTTTTGGAGCCCAGCTCTGTATGCTGTGTATGGTGGTGTTTTTCTTATTGTTAGTTTAATCGCTTGCTTTTTTTATCGGAGTTTACCCTCATCTGTGTTTAGAGGTATCCTGTTTGCCTCTACCCCGTGGTTCTTCTTCACCTTTAGGTGCGAGCTTTTTGGCTGGTGACCCTTGAAGTGCTGCTAGAGGGGGGGTTACTCTCTAGTGGTCCTTCCAGTCACCACTTTTTGTGCCTTCTAGGGCGTTGAGAAGTCGTTCCACTGATTGTCTCGGCGTTTTCTTCAGGCCAGCGGCTTTTCGGAGGCCCAATCCTAACGCTCCAAAGTGTAGCCCATGATCTTGGTGGTCTCTGCTTTGTTGGGAGTCCATAACAGCGCTCTTAATTATCGAGGATGGAGGCCCGTTTCGTTGTCCCCAAAGTGAATCTGGTCTTGTGTAGAACCCCGTATTTTCAAATATTATTTTAAAGATTTGAAAATGAATTAAAATGATTTCCTGGATATTTTATAAGTATTTTCTGAAAATCTATCTCTTTTACACGTGCGAAATACGTGCAAATATTTTTGGTGTAAATAATCAATTTTATATTTTTAGTAAATTTTCCTAATTATAATGAAGTATATCCTAAATTTTGGGATTTTTCTGAGTAGAGAAACTATTTTATAAATATCTCGAAAGAGAGGGGCTTTTAGGTAAAAAGCCGTTTGGACCTGAAATAAATTATGAAAATTCATTTTTACTGATTTTTGAGCTTTCCATGATTACCATTTGAATTAAAGTATGTTTAAATTTTATTTGGAGTTGATTTGGTAAAGATTTATACAAATATGGTGTTTTTGCAAATATGGAATTTATGTAGAATCTTGTGCAAATATTTTTCCGAAAAGTAAAAGTCAAATATTTTAATTGGAAAATATAATATGTATTATTATATATTATTTCTGATTTTTCTGGATTTTTATGAATATTTTATGATGTATTTGTAAATATTACAAAAGGGAGGGCTTTTGTGCAAAATCGACACTCTGAGTTGTAAATCCGAAATTTTCTTATTTGTTGAGCCGTGTGGGATTGTTGGAAAACTCAGTGATAAAAAGATTTGATTTTGTTTTGATTTAGTTAACTTATTTTAACTAAGAGAGGGTTATATATGTAAAGTTATATTTTGAAAGGATTCTTTTGCAAAAGTATTTCTAAAACCCTAATTCCTTATTTCCGGCCTGTATAAAAGAGGGTGTGCAGCCGTCATTCACTGCACAACACAAGTTTTATTATATTTTTATTTTCTTTGTGATTGAAGAGGAGATCTTGGATTCTTTGTAAAAGAAGGGATTCTTCATTTTGCTTCGTGATATTCGCTTGATCTCTCCAACTATGCGAGTGACATTGTTTTGTTTTATTTTGTTTTGTGTATGTTGTAGGTGAGTAGATATAATTGTTTGGTTGTTTTGTTTGTTCTCCTTGATTTGTGTATGTCATATGAGAATGATATGAATGTTTAGATTGAATTGGATGTTGAACATGGATATGTATGGATGGACGAAAAATTGGATCTTTGAGAAGAACCCTAAATATTTGTATGAGAATGATTTTAGATCTTGTTGAGAACCTAATATAAATTATTAGTAGGCTAAAAATATTGGATTTTCGTTGCGGACAGTCGACTGGTGACTATTAGCAGTCGACTGCTACTGCTTAGATTATATTTTCTTAAAATGTTGGATTATTGTTGATTTGATTGAGTTTAATAGATGTCATGCATTAATTAAATTAAAGATGAGATTTTTGGGACTATTGGTGAGTTGGATAAAAACAACTTGGCCATGTTGAGGATAAATTTAGTTTGTTTATGAATCAACTATAGAAAATAGTTGAGATTGAGTTGAGGAATTTTGTCAATGATTAATGGTTTAGGGGACCATGTTTTGAGAATTTGAGTTATGAGGATTTAAATTGGGGATTTGTGATTTTTGTAAAAGATGTTGTTTGAATTTGGATTTCTCAAATGCTAAGTTTAAATCTAATTATTTTGGTATTAACAAGATTTGGAAATTAAAAGAAAGTTATTTTGATATATGACTGATTCCTAAAAATCCTAATTTTGACATATGCACAACCTAAATTCTTCAGTCTGTAGGCCGACAGTCGACTGGCATGACCTTTCAGTCGACTGGTATGACCAGACTGCTATGATCTTTAGTTTCTTGAAAATCCATTCTGGACAGTCGACTTATGACCCTTTTCAGTCGACTGGCTCATTTAAAATTTATTTCTCAAAGTTATCGTAGATTTCTCTCTGGTAAGCCGACTTATGATTTTTATAAGTCAACTTATAACACTTAGAATATTTTTTTAAAGATTTCTAGAATTTCTCTCTGTTAAGTTGACCTATGACTTTTATAAGTCGACTTATAATACTTAGCTTATTTTCTTAAAATCATGGAACTTTCTTTCTGGACAGTCGACTTATGCTTTCTATAGTCGACTGGTACCACTCAAATCACTTTTTAAAGTTACTGTAGTTTTCTCTCTGAGCAGTCGACCTATACCTTTTTTAGTCGACTGCTGTACTTAGAATAGTTTCTTAGAGATTACTAGAACTTCTCTCTGGTAAGTCGACCTATGACTTTTCAAGTCGACTTACAACACTTAGAATATTTTCTTAAAGAAATATTGGTATTTTCTTTGGACAGTCGACCTATAACTCTTTTTCAGTCGACTCATAATACTTAGATTTATTTTCCCAAAGCTACTATATTTTCTCTCTTGACAGTCGACTTACCCTTTTCTACAGTCGACTTATACTGATGTATTCTTATAATTTTGAATGTTCTTTCAAATGATTTATTCTCTAAATGTTCTAAGCTATAACTTATTATTTTATACCCTATCTTCTATTGAACATATGTTTTCAAGATGTTAAGTTGAGTAGTTTAAGATGTAAGATAGGTTGAGATATTTGAGTTTGAGTCTCTAGAGGGTGTGTGTGACCCTAGTATACCGGCGGTTGAGTTCATTATGTTTAGGCCTGTTGAGGTATTTTAGTTGTTCAGTTGTTGAGTAAAGTCCGGTGGGGTACACCAACTTTATAAGATTCGTTAAGTAATTAAATAACCCAAAAATGATAAGGACAGGCACTAGTGGTGATATGATGAACGAGAACATGGGTTATGGACCTCAGTATGGCTTTCGGTGTGGGATTGATCCCCAGAATTATCCAGGTAAATTACCTGTGGTGTGGGATTGATCTCCGAAATTATCGGGGTCGAGGCGACGCACATGTGGTATTCATGTGATGAGGGTCATTGTTGCGGTGTGAGATAATCTCCGGAATTATCCAGGTAAATTACCTGTGGTGTGGGATTTATCTCCGGAATTATCGGGGCATGGGCTAATACTCACAGTTTATCTTTATCTCGTAGTAGTCATCGTATTAGGATTAGTTGCATAGCAGGGATTGAACCTTATAATGTGGAGATGTTAAGGACTTGCACCGGACCTATGTAGAATGGGATGCATAGACTATGACAAGTACTCATTAGAGAGTCAGCATATAGAATTGTGTTTCTAGACTTGGTTTTATGCATGTGCTTTTCTGTTTCCTACACTTAACACTTAGTCTAGTTCCACTTGTATGGTTTTTCGTATTTCGTGATTTCTCTAATTTCATCTACTCTTGTTATGTTCTGTTGTTGATAAATCTATGCTTTACTTATGTTGCTTGTTTATGTCATTCACACCATTTATGGCTGACCCCTTTAGTTTTGGAAGTTAGGGATCATCTCTAGCTTCATGTGTTACAGGTTGTCGCTTAAGAGTTTGGAGGTTGGGATGCTTGAGATAGTTTTGAGATAAACTGATGTAATAGAGCTTTGTATAAAATTTTGTAAAGAAAAGAGTTGTAAAAAAGTTGTAATTCAAGGTGTTTCGTATTCCGCTGTGTTTGTAAAGATTGATGTAATAAAAGTTTGGAATAAAATTATTTGTGTTTTTGGGCAATGTGTACTATTACATTGAAATTGATGCTGGGATTGTGCCACGTATTTTCTAAGATATTATATTGGAAATTCGGGGCGCTACATCTTGGTCGGCTGTGTCTTTGTTTCAACCTTCTCTGATTGTTGTTCTAGTCGTAGCTCTTTTAATAAATGCTTCTCTTGTTGTATCTCTGGGTTTTACTTCTTGTAAAACTATTTTGTACAGTTTTTTATTAATATATTTTTTGGTCTGGCTGGAATCGGTAGACTCTATCTGTTTCATCAAAAAAAAAAAAAAAAACATTTTAGAAGAATCTGTAAATTACTATTTCTAATTCTAACTTGGTATTTTTTATTGTACTATTTCGAATAATTTCATGTCATGAAGATTTCTTTCTTATGAAATGTGTGGATTTTTACACAACGAGCATGCGTTCTCCTATCATGAATTTACTCACACAAAATCAAGATGACTTCTAAGCATCTTAGCATAATTTTGTATGTGTTCATTTGATTTGGAATGTTTTTGAGACCAAAAGTCGTCACTTTTAATAAACATTTGCCCATCAAATTAGTACCGTGCGGGAAAAGGAAAACAATGCTCCACGCAACTTTGTTGTAGTTTGTCCTGAGAAAGGGTTTGACATAATAAAGTTCACTTTGCATTCCAACATTATCTTAAACTCGATTTTTTTTTAAAAAAAAAAATCAAAAATGAAAGGAAAAGAATAAAATGATGACCTTTTTGCTTTTGGTCTGCATTTCTCTTCTTCATTTCTCATAGGGTGTTCTCTAACTGATTACCTATGTTCTTCGTAAGTAATAAACTAAGAAACTGCATGGCAGAGTTGTTTGTTTGATTGTCACAGCCAATAAGTGCTTGAAATTGATTCAAACACTTGCAACTGAATCAAAATAAATAGCCTACTTCTTGTTCTAATTGTGTAACTAGAGCTTTATAAAGCTAGGACAAGACTGTAAATTTATGTTTACTTAGAAACAAACTTTTAATCCCATTCGAACCAACGGTGAGATAAACCAATTTTATATGTAACACAAGCAATGCATAACAATTGCCAAGTTCATTATGACTTTTTTCCGTGTTCACTTCAACAGTACCGAAGAACTACAGAAGTTAAAACGGTCCCAAATTATTAGTATTAAGCATAGAATAAAATACAGGAAATGGAGCATCATGAAGAAGACCTGTAATAATGTTTCAATCATTTAAGAACAGGCTATTATAGTTTGAGGTGTACTTTCTTCTTATTTGTTCGATCTGAGGTATCAAGCCTTCTTAACCTTGGGGGTTGCAGGTTGCAGGAAGAGGAACATGAAGACCTAAGTAGCAGGGATAACGCTATCGAACGAGGGAATCCAGTAAACGTAAAAATGCTCCCATGAATTAGGGTAATTTTGTATTTCACAATATTATCCAGGATATTTTAGCCCAATGACTTAAAAAAATTAGACCAATTTTTCCTCCTCTCCAAATTCCCACAATATTGTAGGGGAGTTAAAATTGGCTCAGAAAAGATTTTGCTCTCCTCCCCTCCCCTCCTAAAAAATGAACCACACAAGAAATATTTAAAAAAATCCCTCCCCAACTTAGGTCACAAATGGGCCGTTTAATGCCTTAATGGGCCGCAATATAAAACATACGGAGCTTAAATTGGGTTCCGAGATCAAAGCCCAATAGTTGCTTCGGCCCATACAAGGAAAATTTATTCAGGCTCTGCATGTAATACTGATCTTCCATTAGCTCCTTTTACTTTGTTTAAAGTATTTTAAAGATCTCTCTTTTAGTTATAATAGAAAAGTTAGCCCCCGTTTAGATTTGGGAATGGAGTTTAGAAAAGATGATCGGAGGTATTCAAAACACCTACAGCTATCCTGCATTTGGTTCCATTTGTAAAATAATTTTTGGGAGGTAAGATGATTACATATATCTTAACTTTTTTTTATTCAAAAAATTAAGATCCATATAGTTATCTCTTTTTTTTTTACTGGCAAAAGATAGGAAAGTCTTACCTCATAGATGATATATATATATATATAAACAAAGAACATAATAGTCAGTACAAAAGCTGCTGGAGGAAGGTGCTCGGATATCCATATAGTTATCTCACTTTCAGAAAAATGTTAACTTATTTTACGGTCTTACCTACAAAGTAAAATGTTTTTTTCAAAAATTAACTTCAGATATCTGAATTTTTTTGTAAGTACAGATAAAGCAACATATAGCTGTATGGCTTTTCTTTTACTTAAAATATACGTATGTGTATCTAAACAACGTTTCTAAATGAATTTTGAAAATACAAATTTAGGATGAAAGGAAAATAATAAAATTCTCTCTTTGACAATCATGTAAACTTAAACATCGGTAATGGTCTAATCATCATTTATGATGCAACTAGATTTGTCCGTGGGCACGTGCCTACGGCACGTCTTTAGAACAATACAAAATATAAAAAATCCTGTAAACAGTAAATCAACAATTATGTAGCTCAAGTTCGAATATTATGACAATAATTAGTTGTAATAAAAGTTCATGTTTTCATTAGCATATGTTGAAAAATAATTATAATTAAATGTAGGTATAAAATTCAATTTCTTAGAACTTTAATGGTGGAAATGATAAAATTTAACTGTTGAAGAGATATTTGTTATTTTCAATATAACATGTGCAATAAAAAAAAACATAAAAATTCTAAAAATTTACAAACTTGAAATCTTAAAATTAAAATTATTAAGTAAATAAAGAAAGAATGGGAAAGAGAGATAGGGAGAGAGAAAGATATGAAAAAGTGAAGAGAGAAGAGAGAGATAATAATAAAGTTATGAGTTTTTTAGTTTTGGGGGGAAAATTTTGATTTTGAGGTTTGAAATTTTGAAAAAAAAATGTGTTTTGTGAGGTTTGATCTGGGCCTTTAATTTTGGGAGGGATTGAAGGTGAGCCACTTGATAGCTTTCTTTGTAATTTATTTTATATATATATATATATATATATATATATATATATATATATATATATATATATATACACACTATTTTATATCTACTATTTTAATGAGAGAGTTGGGGTTTGTAACAAACAAACCCTAACTTTGTAACTATATAAACACGTATAATACACATCCAAACTATATCCAATAAATATAAATGTGCACCGCACGTGCAGCCCAAATCAAAACATTCAAATATAAACTATTTTATTTCTTATTCAATATATATTCATTTAATTTGATGACTTTACTTTTTTAGATGTGCATCGCACATACATTATACTAGTCCTATTTTAATGGAGAGTTGTGGTTTGTAACAAACAAACCCTAACTTTGTAACTATATAAACACGTATAATACACATCTAAACTATATCCAACAAATATAAATGTGCACTACACATGTAGCCCAAATCAAAACATTCAAATATAAACTAATTTTTTTCTTATTCAATATATATTCACTTAATTTGATGACTTTACTTTTTTAGACGTACACGTACTACTAATATATATAGGGTATGAGCTACTTGCTCATTTAGTAAATAGGCAATTGATGAGATGACATGCACATGATTGAAAAATTCTAGAATTGGTTAGTTGTCCAATATATTACATATACGACACATCATCAATTGCTCATTTACTAAAGAGCAGGTTGTTCATATTTCTTTTACTATATATATAGGGTAAAAGGGATATGAGCAACTTACTCACTTAGTAAATAAGCAATTGATGATGTGGCATGCATGTGATACATTGGGCAACTAACCCTTTTAATGATTTTCCAATCACATACATGCCATATCATTAATTGCTTATTTACTAAATGAGTAAGTTGCTCATATCCCTTTTACTCTCTTTCTCTATCTATCTATATAAATATATATATATATATATATATATATATATATATATATAGAGAGAGAGAGAGAGAGAGAGAGAGAGAGAGAGAGAGAGAGAGAGAGAGAGAGGAGTGATCCAATGAGAAACAACTTAAAATGAGAAAATGAGAAACATTAATTCTAGTCATTGGATTTGAGAGGATTGAGATGAATGGCTCTAATTCATTTGGATTAGTAATTAAAAAAACCGGTTTATTTTAACTAATCTATAAAAAAAAAACCACAAAAAAACCTAACAATTAAAAACCGATTTATTTTAACTCCTCAAATCCAACCTGCTTATAAAATAGGCTTTGAAGAGCCAAGGGAATGCTTCCAGATGGCATATCATTTTCTGTTGTAGGCATATGATACACAGCCTGTATAACTCCAGTTAAACTTCATTTCGAAAATTAATCACATAAGCAAGAAAGCATGAGCAGTTGACTTTTTAGAGCATACCTTTCTGAAGTAGGGAATATGGTACAAAGTTTGAAGAAGAGAGTTCATATAACAAGTAGCTCCCTGATTCTTGAGACCAACAAAACCAGTTTCTTTCTTTGAATCATAATTCCAATAATCAACTACCTTCCGTACTGCAGCCTCAGCTTCAATTATACAAGAATCGTTCACAATATACCCTCTACTTGGGTCATAGAGCTCACCAAGAGGCATAAACGATGTGAAACCCCAGTCACTTTCCCGAACATTGAATTGGATTTTGTTTTTGTGGTTTTTTTATTTATAGATTAGTTAAAATAAAAAGATTTTTATATGTTAGGTTTTTTTTGTGGTTTTTTTTATAGATTAGTTAAAATAAACCGGTTTTTTTAATTACTAATCCAAATGAATTAGAGCCATTCATCTCAATCCTCTCAAATCCAATGGCTAGAATTAATGTTTCTCATTTTCTCATTTTAAGTTGTTTCTCATTGGATCACTCATATATATATATATATAGAGAGAGAGAGAGAGAGAGAGAGAGAGTAAGTCTATTAAGAGATGGAAAGCTGAATCCCTTATCTGAGCTGGAAGTGATCAGCCGTCTGATCGATCTTGATCAAGATCGGACGGCTGAGCTTCCTTCCGCCTTCTCTTCAGATTTTAAGAGGGTAAAAGGGGTATACCCCTTATTCTCAGATCAAAGCCGCTCACACTCTCAGTCTCTCTTCTCTGCTCTCTCTCAAATCGAGCCCAAACCCTACCTCCAAATTCGATCCCGATCGGCGCTCCTCCTCTCTCGCCCTATCGTCATCTCTCTCCCTCTCTCAATCGCATCTCTCTCCCTATCTCTCCAGACTCCATCTCTCTCTCATCGAAGCCCCTTTCTCCTTCAGCTCTCTCTCACATCGACGCCATTTCTGAAGCCCCTTTCCCCTTCTCTCTCTCTCTCTCTCTCATCGAAGCCCCCCGACCTTCGAAATCTCCTACACGCCTCGCTCTCTCCACCCCCAATCGACCTTCGAAACCCTAACCCTAACTTTCCATCTCCTACCTCCGATCTGAAGAGTCCGACCCCCACTCGAAATGGCGTACTCCTAACCGATCTCCATCTCCATCTCCATCTGTAAGTTCGATAGAGGTAAATTTTCAATATTAAGTTTTTTTTAAAAATTGTTTATATACATTCAAAATCAGTAAAGTTTACATCTTTATGAGAATTACCCCATTATCAAATAGCAGTTAATTTAGTCTTTATTGTTTTGAATCTTTTTAGTGAAACTAATGCTCAAGAGAAGGATTGCTCCACTAGAGACAGTGAGGATGATATTTTCGATAATATGAATTGAGGGAAGTATTTGGGTTTGTCTAAATTTTTTGAGTTTTGCTTGCCTTTGAAAGAGGTGGGGGTTCATTACACTTTTATGTCTAAATTTATTGTCTGAATCTGGCTGAAGATGAACTTCTTTTAGTGTGATGCTTTGAACACAGAACTTTGGTTATGGCTGTGATGATATTCACACTATTATGCTTTGAACTCAATGTTAAGATTTCACACTATCATGGATGTGATGATAATTTCTCAAACTAGGCAATGATGAACTTAACTAGGTAATGTTAATTCAATTTTATTAGTTAAGTCATTTTGATATTCACACCATTATGGCTCTGATGATATTCACACTCAATTTGGATTATTTTTGAACTCAAGTGGCGCGGTTTTAGTGATTGAAGATTTTCTGAATCTGGGCAATGATGAACTTAATTTAAGTATCTTTTAGTTTTGCACTTGGTTTATTAAGCATTGTTTCAACTATATTTCAACTATATTATATTTCAACTATATTATATTGTTGAATACAACGACTAATCTTTCTATTAAGCATTGTTTTCTAAAGAGTTGTTGAGGTCATTGAAGAAGAGTGATTGTTTGTAACTGGTTGTGAATGCAAGGCTGCTCCATGTTAATTTTTTGTTGTTGTTGTTGTTTAAGTTGTTTAAGTTGTTTAAGTTGTTGTTGTTGTTGATATTGGATAGGGGTAAAATTTCAATGTTAAGTTGTTGTTGTTGTTGTTGTTGTTGTTGTTGTTTAAGTTGTTGTTGTTGTTGTTGTTGTTGTAAGCGTTGTTGTTGTTGTTGTTGTTGTGGTTGTTGTTGTTGTTGTTGTTGTAAGCGTTGTTGTTGTTGTAAGCGTTGTTGTTGTTGTTGTTGTTGTTGTGGTTGTTGTTGTAAGCGTTGTTGTTGTTGTTGTTGTTGGTGGTGGTGGTGGTGTTGTTGGTGTTGTTGTTGTTGTAAGCGTTGTTGTTGTTGTATGTTGTTGTTGTTGTTGTTGCTGTAAGCTCAGTTGTTGTTGTTGTTGTTGTTGTTGTTGTTGTAAGCTCAGAATGAACACAAACAGTTGTTGTTTTTGTTGTTGTTGTTGTTGTTGTAAGCTCAGAACGAACACAAACAGTTTTTGTTTTTGTTGTTGTTGTTGTTGTTGTTGTTGTTGTTGTAAGCTCAGAACGAACACAAACAGAACATGAAGTATAAAAAATTTGGGCAGCCAAGAACCAGCACAGGCAGAGCATGAAGTGGCAAAATTTGTAATGCTCATAAACAACACAGACAGAACTTGAAGTCTCAAATTTTTGCCAGACCAGAGCAAACACAAACAGTGCATGAAGTCTAAAAATTTTTGCAGCCAAGAACAAACACAAACAGATCATGAAGTGGCAAAATTTGTAATGCTCATAAACAACACAGACAGAACTTGAAGTCTCAAATTTTTGCCAGACCAGAGCAAACACAAACAGTGCATGAAGTCTAAAAATTTTTGCAGCCAAGAACAAACACAAACAGATCATGAAGTGGCAAAATTTGTAATGCTCATAAACAACACAGACAAAACTTGAAGTCTCAAAATTTTGCCAAACGAGAGCAAACACAAATAGTGCATGAAGTATTAAAATTTTTGCAGCCAAGAACAAACACAAACAGATCATGAAGTGGCAAAATTTGTAATGCTCATAAACAACACAGACAAAACTTGAAGTCTCAAAATTTTGCCAAACGAGAGCAAACACAAATAGTGCATGAAGTATTAAAATTTTTGCAGCCAAGAACAAACACAAACAGATCATGAAGTGGCAAAATTTGTAATGCTCATTGTGACAGTGTAAAAATGGCCTGAGGCCCAACCAGGGCCCAATACAATTCATACTCAGAAAAGCAAAAATAATAACCTGGTTCGACTCCGGATCACTTCAGGGTCGGCGCCGAACCTCGTGTTTTCCCTCACAGTGCCGGCCTCCTCGTACTGACGAGCCTCAGTATCCCCCGGAGTCCGATCCGGAGCAGTCCCTCAGGCCGTCCCCCCTCTCTGGCGGGGCAGAAGGATGACCTGGCACAGCCTAGGCCCTCCGATTCCCCCAGAGGCACAGAGGGCTCACGATGGGCCACGTCAGCTCCAAATACCGCCAAGGGTTTCGCCACGTCAGCCCTATACCACTCCTGGTATCGCCACGTCCGCCCTAAACCCCCTGGGCCTTCTGCCACGTCAGGCCCATGGGCTTTCGGACCCAAACCCGGCCCCCAAGTGGAACCAAACCCGGTTGGGATTCTCTATAAATACTAGACCCACACCCACCTTTTGGAGGTAATCAATCTTTTGCCACTTAAATATACCTAGTTATTGCTACTCTCTCACAGAGACTGACTAGAGCGTCGGAGGGTCCGCCACCGGGACAAACCCCGGTGTTTCAGGACCGTCTGCAGGTACACAAGACCTCGGATCCGACCCTTCCGATCCGAGCCCAACCTTCAACATCTTTCCGAGCTCATCGTAGGTCCCAGAAGGTCAACTGAAGGTCGGCAGACGAGCGGCAATCTCCTTCAATACAAATTGAGTTCGAACTCACACCTGGTGCTTCCACACGTTTCTCAGAAATAAACAGCATCAGGTTGGCGCCGTCTGTGGGAAGAGGCTGCTCCAGAAGCCGATCCGACCCAGACCCTCAAAGGCCATCGACAGCCGAATCCTCATGGCCTCCAAAGGCAAGGGGGCTGCTTCCTCCGTCAACCAACGGGACTCGCCCCCACCCACCAATAAAGCCAGGCCACGCCCGTCGAAACACAAGGCTCCCTCTCGGGAGTCCCAAGGGAGCGTCGGCCGGCCAGCCCAGCCCGACCTCCGGGGAATAATCCTCAACCGCAAGATTACCCGCAGCAGGAGAAGGGCCGCTTCCAACCCGGTCCCGAACCGCCCGAGGCCACCGCCCGAGGTACGCAGACCCGCGCTCAGCCGAGTCGGAAGACAACCCTCGGACCAACCAAACCGGGCCGAAAGAGCCCCCGTCACTCATAAGGAATTCCAAGACTTCCGAAAAGAAATGCTGGGAGCCCTCCGACGGGCCCCCAGGGAAGAAACCCTCCATTCCCAAACAGGGTCGGACGCCGAAGCCAGCGCGTCCCGCCCTTCAACGATCCAGCCGGAAGACGATGACGTACTCCTAAGACGCCTACAAGAAATGGAGGACCGCCTCGATCACATAGGGGACGGCGGCCAAAGAATGGCTCAGGGGTACAGACCTGTCCGTCCACCCTTCTCCGCCCCCATCCTCCAAGCGGAAATACCCCAGAATTTCTGACCCCCTCAATTCGAGACCTACGACGGCGAGGGAGATCCTGCTGATCACATGGAGGGTTTCAAAACCCTCATGATGATTCACAGCGCCTCGGATCCCCTGCTCTGCCGAGCCTTCCCCGCCACCCTTCGGGGTCCTGCTCGCGAGTGGTTCTCGAAACTCGCCCCCGGCTCCATTTACTCCTTCGACCAACTCGAGGGCAATTTTCTTGCCCATTTTGTCACTAGCCGGAAGGCCGAAAGGACCAGCGCCTCATTACTTGGGCTCAAACAGATAGAGGGGGAATCACTCAGAGTGTTCGTCCGGAGATTTACCGCTGAGGCAAGGTCGGTCTCCTCCCTCGACCCAGGCGTCGCTTCAGCGGCATTCCGACACAACGTCCGCCCCGGACAGCTGAAGGCCTCTCTGGCCAAGAGACCCCCCGTCGACTTTCCCGACCTCCTTAATAGGGTCGAGAAATACATTAGGGCAGAAGAGGCCCTTAACCCCGAAGATGCCAGGGATGCCGCCGGGAAAGGAAAGCGGAAGACCGAGGAAGGCGAACCACCGAAGAAAGCTCCAAGGGACCCGGGGGCCATAAAGAAGGTCCCGCCAGTCCCCCGCTTCGAGAGGTACACTCCCCTGACGCATAACATCTCCGCCATCCTCTTGGAAATCGAAGACAAGGGCATTGTCCGACTACCCCCCCGATCTAATAACAACAAGAATCGAGACCAGCGCTTTTACTGTCGCTTCCACAGAGATCACGGGCACGAAACCGACCAATGCCGAGCCCTGAAAGACGAAATTGAAGAACTCATTTCCAGAGGATACCTCCGAGAGTTTACCCGAGAAGGCCCACGGGATCGGCGAGACGCTAGGAACCGGAGGCAATCGCCTCCGAACCCTGCTCCAAACCAGTCCCAGAATCGGGACCCCGACTCCGAGGGAGCCGCGGATATCCCTTTCATCTTGCACTGTGTCCACGGAAGGCCGATGGGAGGTGAATCAAACACTTCCAAAAAAGCCTTCCTTCGAGAGGTGAACGCTGTCAAAGACAACCCCTCGCCCAAACTACAATCAAGGCCGGTCTCCTTCTCAGGGGAAGACCTTGAAGGTGTTCGCTTGCCCCACTGCGATGCTCTCGTCATCAACCTCCACATGGCTAATTGTGAGGTCCGCAGGATCCTCGTCGACAACGGTAGCTCGGTGAATATTCTTTTCCTCGAAGCCTTCGAAAATCTCAGGTTACCCCGAGGAAAACTCAAGCCAGCTGGGTACACCCTGCACGGGTTCTCAGGCGTCCCTGTCGTGATAGAAGGGATTGTTACCCTCGACGTTACCGCCGGGTCGACTCCTGTCAAGAGGACCGAATCCATGGACTTCATGGTGGTCAACGTCAAGGCGGCCTACAACGCCATACTTGGCCGGCCTGGACTATGCTCCCTACAAGCGGTGCCTTCGGCTTACCATCTGAAGCTCAAGTTCCCCACCCCTCAAGGAGTCGGCATCGTCCGAGGCAACCAAGAAGCAGCGCGATCATGCTACATGACCACCGTCGGTGGAGGTGTGTTCCCCCTCGACGCCGGACGAGCATAGACTACGACCCGGCTATATGTAAATCTTTTTTTCTGGTGTAAACCCTCGTTTGTAAAGGGCTGCCTTAGCGGCCCTCCCTACCTTATACTAAAAATATGCCTTTTTATCCGAACCCCAAATGTCTCGATAATCTCAAATACGAGTCCGGACCGAAGGTCCTTCCTAAGGCCCCACTTCGATCCCTCGCGGAACGATGGAGCCAGACCTTGCCTCCGACATTTCGTACCGCATCGCTGGCAGGAGCGAGGAGGGAAAAGGATTCTTCTTTCATACCCCTTTATTTTTCGTTCCAAAGAGAAAAAATAAAACGAAAGAAAAACAAAGACCGTTACAAGACCGCTCCACTCTTCTCAAATCAGGTAGATCAGGGCCTCCCGGGCCCAACGAGGGACAAAGAGTACTTCGACCAAGCAACTAGGGGCCCCTCCCCTCGTTGTGATATTCCTTAGCCTCAGCCACAATCGACAGTCCCGCCACCGAACTCTGGTCGTCATCCGGTCGCGCCCACTGCAACAGCAGCAACGCAGAGGGAACCCCCTCCGCCTGTCGACCCAAGGAGGAAGAGAACGAGGCTTCCAACATCGCCTTGTAACGAGGCATCTCCATCTCCTTCTCCACAAAGACGTCGCGAGGTAACCCCCCAGGAGAGGACCTCGGCTCCAAGGTATTTAGCCCGGCTCGTCTAATGTCCGTGCCGCCGAGCTCCCGATCCCACATCGCTCTTCTCAACCGGCGCGCCTCTGCACTCAAGACGGCGGACTTATTCCGATAAAAGTTACAAGCTTCATCAGTGTCCCGAGCCCCCCTTCGGTGACGAGCCAGCGCGGCTTCCAGGACCTTAACCTTACTCCGGAGTCGCGCCACATAGAAACTACGGGAGTCCCCTTCAGGGAGGAGAGCCGCGACCTACAAGATAACCAACCAACTCAACACACATTCTCAAGAAGATTCAGAAATGTCCGAGGTCAAACCAACCGGCCGGTCAAAAAACTTTTCTTGCCACTATAAATCCAAGTGTTTCTTACAAAAAATGCGGTGGCCAGTCCGCGGGAGGCAAACACAATCGAGGGAGAGAAAAAGAAAGACAAAAATTACACAACTCATTGACCCACCTCCGCGCCGACGGACGGATCCACGGGAGCGTCGGCCGAGGGGTCGACGGCGGGCCCTTCTTCACCCGGAGTCTTCGACGTCCCCTCGATCTCCATATCATACTCAAAATTGGACAGATCGAGGGCCAGGAAGAAGTGCCTCACGTGGCTGAGGGCCCTCTCATAGCTCTTGTCCTGGGCCGCGATCACCATCTGCTGGCCCGTATGCAACACCTCCTTCGCCTCCTTGGTGAACTTCGTCTTCAGGGAGGCCATCTTCTTCTCCCACTCCACATCCTTGGCCTTGAGCTGGAGCTCCAGCTGCTGCTCTCTCTTATGCGAACCCTCGAGTTCGATTCGCATCTCTTTCATCTCCAGCTCGCTCTTTTCCGCTCGAGCTCGCTCTTGAGCCAGGGACGCCTCGTACAGGTTCTTGATGTTGGCCCCCTGTATACAAGCCTACAACCAACGGCAGACAAAGATGAGGCCTCGGCACATCAATCAACAAAGAGGGACAGAGTCGACGAACTTACCTGCACAGTGGCCTGTGCCAGGCGGGCGAACGCCGCCTCTACGGGCTCGCCCTCCATCGCCTTGCGATCGCGAGGGGTCGCCAGCTTTTCCACCACTTCGACGGCTTGGGCCTCCTCTGTCAGGCGGTCCCCCATCAGAACCGACCAGTCAGGAGCCCACTGCTGCCGCAACAGCTCCACCACCGGATCCTCTTCCTCGGCCTCGACCCAGGGACCTTTCCCCTTGTCGAGAACAGGGACCCCCGCTCGGCCCTGACCCTTCGAAGAAGCCACGCCCTTGCTCGTCTCGGAGCGACCCCTCTTGGTCCTCGGCTCGAGTTGAACTTCCGAGATAACAAGGGGCAGCTCCCTCGACCTCTTCGCCGCCTCCGCCTTCTTCTTCTCGGCGTTTTCCTTCTTCATGGCCAGCCGCCTTGCCTGGATCGATGCCTCATCCATACCTGCAGAAAAAACCATTAAGAGCAATGAGCAAGAAAGCAAGAAAGGACCCAGAGGAAAGGAACAACTACATACGCATAACAGCTGGGCTCAGTCCAGCGCTCGCCAGAGTGGTCTCCGTCACCTCCGTCCAATCAATACTAGGTGACTGGCGGAGGCGCTCGACAAACCCCCATTCAACTGCCGACAGATCCCCCTGCCTCGGCGGTGGGTGGCTCGGCTTGGAGTGGTTCCATCGAGTAGGAATGTCCCATGGCTCTTCACTCCGGATCACCAAGTACTTCTCCTTCCATCCCTTGATGGAATCTGGGTGGTGGCGAACGACCTTCCCCCCACTCCGGGGAGAGATATAGTATACACCCTCGGCCGACGGATTGACCATCAACATTGCACGGAACACGTTCAGCCGCAGGGGTACTTGCTGCTCCTCGCACATCAGCATAAAGCAGATGATCTGTTTCCAAGAGTTCGGCCCGTACTGCATGGGCGCCAAGGAGGCCCAGTTCAACATGTCCCTAATGAACGGGTGGATTGGCAACCTCAGGCCAGAGATAAAAGCGTCCACTGGGAAGACACAGTACCAAGCTGATAAGGGATCGGTGGGACGCAGAGTAGGGCTCAGCATCAGCAGTTCGTGACCAGGCCCTATATGATACGCCAGCTGCAGAACCTCCAAATCCCCGCCCTCCAAAACGGTCGAGATCGCGTCCATCATCACCCTCCCCCGGCTCGGCGAAGAGGGTTGCACTCCGAAGAGCTCCTGGTCAGAAAGATCGTCGGGATACTGACGGAAATGCTTCGGCTGAACAGGCGAACCAGTCATCAAATTACGGAAAACAGGCGCCTTGCTCGAACCGCCGGTCCTCGACCCCGGTTTTCCTAGGGCCCTCTTCTCCTTCTTAACTCGCTCCGACGGTCCTCGACCCTGAGCGGTGGATCTCCTCACTATATTACCCTCGCCCCTCTCCTCATCGGAAGACAGCTCCAGCACGCGAATGCCGTCCGAACCCTCGCCGGTTCCCTCCGACCCACTACTCTCCACCACAAAGGGACGTCGAGTACGCGACGCCCTCGACTTGTGTACCGCTTCCCCCTCACCTACTGAGTCCTCCAAAGAAACCGAGCCAGTATGGCCCACAACGGGCACCGACCCCTCCTCGAGCATGGGCTCTTCCCACGACGTCGATGGAGAGTCAGGCTTTACTTCCCCCCTGGACGACGACGCCGACGAACCGGACTGAGCCCTATCCATCTGTGCCTAAAGATAAAACAAACTTACCAAACTAACCTGGGACCGCTTCGGGAGGGCGAGCCGAGTACGGCAAACTGCAAGAACAATCGCTGAAAGGTTGGGAGATTTTTTGAAGAAAAAAGCAGCAAGATTGAAGTGGGCGAAAGGGAAAAAGGGGGAATACTTATATAAGGGAAGAACGGCTCCTCGACTTCCGCGATTACTGTTCACTGATTGACGCACAACTGCCGCCTGGAAAATCGCGCCGCGTCCTCGAAACCTGTGCGGGGGACGTCATCAGACGCCAGACTGACGGCCTAACTCTGGGGTCGGGTCGGGTGGGATACACGACGGAGAAAACATTTTTTACTAAGTTTAAGGCGCCGTCATATGACAGACGCCCTGGGCTCTAGCGTCCGACCAGTTCCCCTCTCACCCTCGAGCAGCCCGGGACTTACAGCCTCGGCAGCCGAAACCCCGAACTGTTCGAGGGTGGAACAGAAACCGCCATCGCCTACAGCCCTATCAAGACAGACTGACCGACCCCCGACGGGAGGTGGCCCCCCCCATCCGAGGCCCTTCAGCCCCAAGGCCGGTATACGGTGGGTGCGTCTTTTCGTCTGGATCTCTCCCGGGCCAAACCTCCATGACAGGGCAGTCTGACCCGAAAAGGGATCCAGACGGCAAAACCACCACTAAACCGAAGCTCCTCTTCCCACAGCACGGATCTCGGCCGTCACCCCTCTCGCCCTGATCTCCCGTAGATCTGGCCACCATATCAAGGTCCATCAGATCCAAGAGAAGATCAGGGCGGCAGAGTAACCACCTCTCCGACGCTGCTAGGGTCGAAAATATTAGCCAAAGACAGGCGTCCGCCGAAGCAGACACCTCTGAGAGCCAATGGGCCACCCCTGTTTTGATCATACCTACAATGGAGGGGAAAGGTATTTATAACCTCCCCCAGGGACTAACCGTTGAGGCGCAGGGAAGGTCAATCAACGGAAAACCATGCACCATCTACATTTATTAGGCGGCGCCATTAAATGCCCCTAGGAAATTGGACCATCACACCATTCTCGGAGAGCCTTCAATACTCCACACGAATGGTGGGATATCCCCGCTCAATCACTCTGGGGCGCCAACCGATCGCCATACCCCTTATTAGCCCGAAATCCCTCGGCCAGCTCGGGGTCAGGTCTAGCACCAGGGTAGTCTTCTCAGGAAGGCTTCACGGCTCGCCATCGCCCTTGCCTTCCAGTAATCCCTCGCCAAGCTCGAGGTCAGGTCTGGCACCAGGGAGGTCTTCTCAGGAAGGCCAACGGCTCGCCACCCTCCTTGTTGGCCCATAATCCCTCGATCAGCTCGAGGTCGGGTCCGGCACCAGGGGAGTCTTCTCAGGAAGGCTTCACGGCTCGCCATCGCCCTTGCCTTCTAGTAATCCCTCGCCAAGCTCGAGGTCAGGTCTGGCACCAGGGAGGTCTTCTCAGGAAGGTCAACGGCTCGCCACCCCCCTTGTTGGCCCATAATCCCTCGAACAGCTCGAGGTCGGGTCCGGCACCAGGGGAGTCTTCTCAGGAAGGCTTCACGGCTCGCCATCGCCCTTGCCTTCCAGTAATCCCTCGCCAAGCTCGAGGTCAGGTCTGGCACCAGGGAGGTCTTCTCAGGAAGGCCAACGGCTCGCCACCCCCCTTGTTGGCCCATAAATCCCTCGATCAGCTCGAGGTCGGGTCCGGCACCAGGGGAGTCTTCTCAGGAAGGCTTCACGGCTCGCCATTGCCCTTGCCTTCCAGTAATCCCTCGCCAAGCTCGAGGTCAGGTCTGGCACCAGGGAGGTCTTCTCAGGAAGGCCAACGGCTCGCCACCCCCCTTGTTGGCCCATAATCCCTCGATCAGCTCGAGGTCGGGTCCGGCACCAGGGGAGTCTTCTCAGGAAGGCTTCACGGCTCGCCATCGCCCTTGCCTTCCAGTAATCCCTCGCCAAGCTCGAGGTCAGGTCTGGCACCAGGGTGGTCTTCTCAGGAAGGCCAACGGCTCGCCACCCCCCTTGTTGGCCCATAATCCCTCGACCGGCTCGGGGTCGGGTCTGGCACCAGGGTACTCTTCTCACGAAGATCCAGTGACTCACCATCCCATTTCTACAAACATGAGCACTCCTCCACGGCTAGCTCCCGCACCCCCTGCAGGAGTGGGGGGCTTGTGTGACAGTGTAAAAATGGCCTGAGGCCCAACCAGGGCCCAATACAATTCATACTCAGAAAAGCAAAAATAACAACCTGGTTCGACTCCGGATCACTTCAGGGTCGGCGCCGAACCTCGTGTTTTCCCTCACAGTGCCGGCCTCCTCGTACTGACGAGCCTCAGTATCCCCCGGAGTCCGATCCGGAGCAGTCCCTCAGGCCGTCCCCCCTCTCTGGCGGGGCAGAAGGATGACCTGGCACAGCCTAGGCCCTCCGATTCCCCCAGAGGCACAGAGGGCTCACGATGGGCCACGTCAGCTCCAAATACCGCCAAGGGTTTCGCCACGTCAGCCCTATACCACTCCTGGTATCGCCACGTCCGCCCTAAACCCCCTGGGCCTTCTGCCACGTCAGGCCCATGGGCTTTCGGACCCAAACCCGGCCCCCAAGTGGAACCAAACCCGGTTGGGATTCTCTATAAATACTAGACCCACACCCACCTTTTGGAGGTAATCAATCTTTTGCCACTTAAATATACCTAGTTATTGCTACTCTCTCACAGAGACTGACTAGAGCGTCGGAGGGTCCGCCACCGGGACAAACCCCGGTGTTTCAGGACCGTCTGCAGGTACACAAGACCTCGGATCCGACCCTTCCGATCCGAGCCCAACCTTCAACATCTTTCCGAGCTCATCGTAGGTCTCAGAAGGTCAACTGAAGGTCGGCAGACGAGCGGCAATCTCCTTCAATACAAATTGAGTTCGAACTCACACCTGGTGCTTCCACACGTTTCTCAGAAATAAACAGCATCACTCATAAACAACACAGACAAAACTTGAAGTCTCAAATTTTTGCGAGACCAAATCAAACACAAATAGAGCATGAAGTATAAAAATTTTTGCAGCCAAGAACAAAAACAAACAATATTAAGATGTATAGAGCATGAAGTATAAAAATTTTATCAGCCCAGTACAGACACAGACAGATCATGAAGTACCCAAAATTTGTAAGTTGGGAACAAACACAGACAGAGCATGTAGCATGCAAAATTTGTAATGCTCATAACCAACACAGACATAACATGAAGTATCATTTTTTCCCCAGCCAAGAGCTAATACAATCAGAGCATGCAAAATTTGTAATGCTCATAACCAACACAGACATAACATGAAGAATCAAATAGAAGTCGCGTGCACATCATGTGTTTGGCGCTAACGAACATCTCGTTCTTTCTCTTCGATTCCTGCACCAAAGTGAATATCAAATAGAAGAAAATTCAAGTACGTATGTTGCATGTTTCTGGAGAGTGTATGTTGAACATGGTTAAAATTTGTAGGCTCAGAATAACTGCAACAGAAAACATTATATCATTCACTCGGAATAAAAAATTCATGCCGGCTCAGAAAAACAACAATTGCCACTTTAATATCCCGCAAAAACAATGTCAAAGGTGCATTGTTAAAGGAGCACAGCTCCCGAAAAGGCAATCATCCTATCTGAGCTCTTAATAGACTTACTCTATATGAAAATGAAATTTTGTAAGCTTAGAACCAACACAGACAGAGCATGAAGTGACAATCAGTGAAGTGACAATCGTAAAGCTCAGATAGGATTATTTCATCACTAGTCACTCCTATTAATCATTAAATCATAGTGTGCAACTTCAGAAACATAATCGATCTCATCATCACTTTTAACCAACGAGGAAAAATAAAGCTCAGATAGGATTAATTCATCACTAGTCACTCCTACAAATCATTAAATACATGATTCATAGTGTGCAACTTCAAAAACATAATCCATCTCATCATCACTTGTAAAACTAGAATCCAAGTTATCCAAAGAGGAAGCAAACTCACAATCACATGAATGTAACAGACTGTTTGGGGAATCGAATACTTCCCTGACATATTGTTGCTGATCATCTTGTTCCACACACTATTCTTGAGATGCAAACACCTTGTTCAAATTTTTTGCATTTCCAACTGCTCCAAGTGCTCAACCTAGCATGCAAGTTATAAATTAAAAAAATCAGTACATGTACAAATTTTGTGATATCCTAAGAAGCATTTCAGTGTTACAAAAGCAAACTAACAAAATGCATGTGAATACCTCGTAAATGAGGACATTACCACAAAAGCAAGAATAACAACAGTTAAATAACATTTTTTTTATAAAGGCATTATCCAACTGACCAATATCTAAATTAGAAAATGAAATATTGGGGTAGAACATCAACAACATGCCCACATTTGTTACTAGACACATCTTTTCGGTTACTAGACACATCTTTTCGGTCACACATTTGGAAAACTAATGAGAAACTGGCTTTACTTTAACCTTTACTATGAGAGCTGAGTTGTGTAAAATTGCGGACAATTATAAATCTCAACCACGCAACTAAACTACAATCAATATTAATCGTCCTCTTAAATTCTCAACTTAAAAAAATAGAATGAGTAGCGTTCCCTATGAATTGCACATGTAGTCACTGTAAAGTCTACAACAAGCAACTAAAGACTAAATTAACTGCTATTTGATAATGGGGTAATTCTCATAAAGATGTAAACTTTACTGATTTTGAATGTATATAAACAATTTTTAAAAAAAACTTAATATTGAAAATTTACCTCTATCGAACTTACAGATGGAGATGGAGATGGAGATCGGTTAGGAGTACGCCATTTCGAGTGGGGGTCGGACTCTTCAGATCGGAGGTAGGAGATGGAAAGTTAGGGTTAGGGTTTCGAAGGTCGATTGGGGGTGGAGAGAGCGAGGCGTGTAGGAGATTTCGAAGGTCGGGGGGCTTCGATGAGAGAGAGAGAGAGAGAAGGGGAAAGGGGCTTCGAAAATGGCGTCGATGTGAGAGAGAGCTGAAGGAGAAAGGGGCTTCGATGAGAGAGAGATAGAGTCTGGAGAGATAGGGAGAGAGATGCGATTGAGAGAGGGAGAGAGATGACGATAGGGCGAGAGAGGAGGAGCGCCGATCGGGATCGAATTTGGAGGTAGGGTTTGGGCTCGATTTGAGAGAGAGCAGAGAAGAGAGACTGAGAGAGTGAGCGGCTTTGATCTGAGAATAAGGGGTATACCCCTTTTACCCTCTTAAAATCTGAAGAGAAGGCGGAAGGAAGCTCAGCCGTCCGATCTTGATCAAGATCGATCAGACGGCTGATCACTTCCAGCTCAGATAAGGGATTCAGCTTTCCATCTCTTAATAGACTTACTCTCTCTCTCTCTCTCTCTCTATATATATATATATATGAAATTTTGTAAAGGTATCATTTTTTGAAATTTTGTAAAGGTATCATTTTTTGATAGAAAATCATGAATCTAACTAGGTATAAGTACAAATTGGCACATTGTAGTGTAATTTAAAAAGGGAGTTGCTTTGTCATGATCAACATGTACAGTCATATATCATATTCATAGTACACACTTGTACATGAGCAATTGCGGTGGATGCCACCCACTTGCTCATCATAATGAAGAGAAAGCATGGTCCCAAATACTATGATAGTAGCTTTAGATGCATGCATACGTTATACTATATGGGAAAAAGGGTTGATGAGATGCAATCATGCACTGTTATTGATCATAATTGAAAGGTTAGGGATGACTATAACAATGTAGTTGTTGGCTTTGCTCTCAATAAACCCCATTTTGCAAGGAATTGGCCAACTTCCACCTCGCTTCCAAATTCTAATATTGGGCCATAGGCCCATTACCAAGATTGATGCTTAATTACTTTGAGAGAAACAAACTAGCCATATATACTAGTAATCTATATAATAAAACACAAAAAAAAGCTATCAAGTGGCTCTCACTCAATAGTAAGGAAATTAATAGTATAGATCTAAGCTCTCAAAAGATTTTTTTTTTTCTCCAAAAGTTTCCCACCAAAACTCAAATTCAAATTCCCCTCCTCCCCCCAAAACAACTCATTTATTTATTTAATTATCCCCCACCTCTCTCTCCCCCCTATTCAGATCAGTTTGCTCTCTCTATTCCCCAAACCAGAAAGCTCTAGCCTCTCTCTCTCTCTCTCTCTCTCTCTCTGTCCTAGGGTTTTTAAGCCGCTAACTCCAAATCCGTAAAACCACTTTCTTAAACCTTCGCTTTCATTCCATTGGCGAAGCCTCCATCGTGCTCTCAAGCGCGAATCTCAAAGCAAATCCAAATACAGTGTCAAACAACAATCAAGCAGTCGTCATCAATAACTGATCCGTTGCTGATTCTGTATCGGTGACTCCGCTCCACCAAATCGAGTACGAATATCAAACGACTCCGTATCGGCGACCCCCCTCCACCGAATCGAGAGCCTTTACATGCGATGCGGTGACTCTGATTTCATCTCATTAACCGAATTCTCATTCTAATTTTTAATTTGTGTGTGCAGGGGATTACTTAGTTTTTTGCTACTCGAATTTTGTGTGTGCATGAAATCTAAGTTCAGAAATGTATGATTATTTTATTTTTAGGTTTAAAAAATTTTAATTTGATGATTTATTTGATAAATTTTTATTGGTTTTGATTTAAGGTGTACGCAAGTGAGAGATAGATTATTTGGTGGCCTCAATTTGGGCTTCCAAACCATAGCAGGATAGGTAAGCTGATCAGTAACCTAAAATAACTTGAAAAATATGCAATATTAATTTCTTTACTACAAGAGAATATATTATCGTGAAGTGTTATCTTCACTGGTTATTAGAAACCATGGATAACATAACATATAAGAACTTTTAGTGTATGTTTGGATATATAGGATTGAGATGACTAGAGTTTACCAGTGAAGGGTGCAAACTCACCACTCAAGAAAGACAGCTAAAGTAAATTTGTTATTGATCAATTTTGAATTTTTTTATAAAGGTGCAATGGTGAGACAAAATGATGATAAAAGAAATTATAATAACAACTTCATGTATTACATTTTGGTAGAAATAATAAGAAGAGGTATTTCAATTACAAACTGAGTTTCAGACAAACAAATATTTAGATTATTGGAATTGTAGATACCTACACACCTACACTTGGTTACCATTGTATTTAGACATGCTCATAGTAGTTATGAGATTAGAGTAAGCTATATAAAACTTATATGATTATGTCCATGCATAACTATTACAAATATCTAAAAATGATGCTGAAGTTAAAAAAAACTCTATACAATATTTCTAACAAACTATATGCAATCTAGGTAAGTTCAAGCTAATGATCAAGAAGGAGATGATTGAGCTTAAAGGTAGATATGCTGCTTCTCACATAATATGTTTTCTATTACAATTAATTTGCTAGACCTCTAAAACTAATTTATATAAGTAAATCAGGTGCATCGTTCTGAAGACGTACCGTAGGCACGTGTCAATGGGCAAACCTAGTAATATATTAAATTGAGAAAATCTATGAGTACCCATTGTAACTAATATTTTGGATGGTGTATTGAATTTATAACTGGAATTCAATTGACAGAAACCGTATAACATGCGTTTGATTAGGTGATATATCATAATTATTTATGCCAATTAAATTCAACGTATATAAGAATCTAATACATCGTCATTTATAATAGGCACAATTTTAAAAAACTACACAAAATTTTTGGTCAGTTTAAAAAAAACTACACTAAAGTTTTTTTTTTAAAAAAAGGACACAAAGTTTCAATTTGAACTGACAGAGTTAGCTAGCGTTAATTTTTTCTACGTGCACTGCACGTATTCTAATTATATGACGAAAACACCCCTATTTTAATTAGGGTAAACGTTTCATTTCCTTCTTCTCCAATTACTTAGCGCCAAAAAAATCCAAAAATCAGATGTACCCTACTTTACTGCGGCTAATCTCGGCGATTTGTGACTCTAACCATGGAAAAGAAACCCTAATTCAGCTATTTCAGTGAAAAACCCCAAATCAGAGACGATCCAAAGCTATTGACAGTGCGTTACTCAGCGACTGCTGTGCGAAATCTCTGTGGTGGCTAAATTTCACGAAAGTAGGAATTTCTGAGGATGCGACTGATCGATTCAAAGGTCAGCTATCGAGGAAGGTTACTTCTACATTTTTCTTCTTTCCTTAAGTTGGTTTCAGTCTATTCGGTGGGTTTGGTATTATGATGTTATTTGGAATCTTATAATAATGTGGTGTGGGGGACCATTGTTGAGCATTTTTTTATTGTTAATGTGTTGTGGGGCTAGGGTTTTATAAATAGTGATTAAAAAAGTTGGCTTTTTTAAAACCGTGTTTTGGGGGTGTGCTGTTATATAAAATAGTGGTTGTAAAATGTGACGTTTGAGATGAATAATGTTGTGAGTGTAGCTTTGATCTCATTTGTTAATTCAATTTTTTGGATGTGATGCAGAAAAATGTTAAACCTAAACATTCACTGCAATGGGTACTTTGTGAAGAATCCGACTTGGGAATATGTGGGTGGGAAGAAGGGGAGATATAGATTCATCATCCCTGAATTGACCAAATGAGAAGCTTTGAAGAACATCTTGAAGAAAGTTGCTGATGACAATGAGACACATCTCGTATACTACAAAATTGGAGTTGGGGAGTTAAATGAAAATTTCATGTTAGTAGATGTTGATGTTAAAACAAAGAAGATGTGGGATGAACACAATGTGGAACCTGATGTTGGTGAAGTGTATATGTATGTTGATACGCAGATGGTGTGGTAGAAGAAACCAGTATTGAGGATGTTGAGATGGAAGGTATGTTTTTGTATTTACTTCGATAACCCTGCATACAATTTCAATTTCAATTAATGTACTAATATATATATCTTCTCTCGATGGATTTCAATAACTTTACAAATGATATTACCATTCAAGAAAAACCTACCGATATTGTTACGATTGATGTTGATACGCAGAAAGGGGTGGTAGAACAAACCGGCATTGAGGATGTTGAGATGGAAGGTATGTATTTGTATTTGCTTCGATAATCCTATATACAATTTTAATTTCAATTAATGTACTGATATATGTATCTTCTCTTATTGGATTTTGATAACTTTGCAGATGATATTACCATTCAAGAAAAACCTACCGATGTTGTTACGATGGATGAGATACCTGATGAGATCATATCTGAAGCTCTCAATCTCACAATACAGGAAAGAACCTGCTAGTTGTCACATCAAGGATTTACACAGTCACAGGTGTTTCAGTCAGAAGCTGGAGGCCCCAGCAAATGTGCTGAAGTGGGGGGACATACAGATGAAGCCATTGATATCCCTAGTTAGTTAACATTTGTACATGAAGATGTAATCAATGTCAGCATGGGTGCGAATAAAGGAGTTGGTAGGCCATCAAGTTCAAGGAGTAAAGAAGAGGAGAAATCACTACAACACACGCTGGATTTACCGGCGTATTTTTCCCGGCGTTTTACCAATCGCGCCGGGGTAGGATAAGACCAGGATAGGATAGCAAAAATGTATAGTCATACACTGGCGGCCTCTAAAAAATGCCGGTGAATTATAATATTCACCGGTGTTTTTATAAAAACACGCCGGTGAATAGAAAGCGGAAATATACCCTACAAATCCTCTCACATTCACTGGCATTTATTAATAAAAATGCCGGTGAATATACAGGGATTAATTCTCCAATCCTGCCGCGAAACCCTTAGCACATTTCATTTTTTTTTACCAAACCCTAAGTTTCCCCGCGCCGTCGCCATTGGGCCTCCTTCCCTTCCTCGACAACTCCTCCGTCGACGTCGCCATTGGGCCTCCTTCCCTTCCTCGACAACTCCTCCGTCGACGTCGCCATTGGGGCTCCTTCCCTTCCTCAACCCCCGCTCAGTCATTTCTCTCACATCGCAAGTACTCTCTCTCTCTCTCTCTCTCTCTCTCTCTACTTCTTGATTTTTTGATGGTAATGGTTTGATTGTAATGGTGCGATTCTGTGATGGTAATGGTGCGATTGATTCTGTGATGTTTATATTTGTGGGAATTTTGGGTGGTAATGGTTTAATACTCAATTTAGGGGAGATCTCGATTTAGGGATAGCTAGCTTCGTTTGTGATACTCAATTTTGGGTGGTAATGGTTTGATACTCAATTTTAGGTGGTAATGGTGCGATTGATTCTGTGATGTTTATGTTTGTGATAACTAGCTTCGTTGATTTTATTTTCATCAACTGAAACTTTAGCATGATGGTTCAAGAGGCTTGTTGGTTCTTCTTGGTTCTTGTTGATTATCGGCTGAAACTTTAGCAAAATCCGAGCATGATCGTAAATTAATAAACTAGCATTGGTTCTTGTTGGTTCTTCTTGTTGATTATCGACTAAGCTAGCTTCTTGTTGGTTCTTCTTGTTGATTTTCGGCTAGGCTAGCTTCTTGTTGATTCTTGTTGAAGCTAGTGTTTTTGGTGAACATAGCATGGTTTGGATAATTCCATCCCAACTAAATCACTGATGTTTCTGGCTCCAAAAGAAACTTGCACAAGGTTTGTTCTGACCAATTCTTGTACAGATTTTGGGAATTCTGAAGTTTTTAGATCTAGGATCACAAATTTTTATTAGGTTGTGATTGTATTGTTTAGTGACTGTCAACAAGTGTTCTTAATTGGGCTGTGATTAGAAAGAGACGAGTTGGAGTGGAGATCTGGAAACCCATATAGAGACACCTTGTTCATAATAATTTATTATTATTGTTGTTCTTGTCGCTCTTGCTGTTGTTGCTGATGTCTCTTTATTTGCGTTTGCTGAAGAGAAAGCAGGGATAAGAGAGAGATGAGGAAAATGCCGCTATGTTAGCCTGGTGTATCCTCATTCTCTACCATTCCTCTTTCTGGCTTCTATATTTGGTTTCCTTCCACGATGACAGTTCCTTAAAACTATACTTGATATGAGCCCCATTCTTATTTTTCTTCAATAAAAATGGGAGTTTTGGTGATCCAACAAACACGTATCCGCATACTTCCTAATGGCATTTTCTTTAGAAAGTCGGGCTCTAAAGAATCGATCTATGACTAGAATCTCCATTCAAAGCCCAATCAAAATTTGTCATCTTGGATCTAAAATCTTCTTTGAGCCACAAAAATCAATGGTTTAGTTGGGATGAAGAATTAATAGAGAAACATATATGCTTAGATACTGAAAATTTTCATTTTCTTTTACTGTTAAAGAAGCTGAATTCATGCATCTGATTGTCATCTTAGCATGATTTTTTTACCAAAATGGGTTAACTGTCAACTAAGGATGCTGTATGTATACCAAAATCTAGGGGTGGGCATCGGTCGGTATCCGACCTAATATGGACCATCCACCACCGATCCAAAGAAGATCGGTTTTTTAATTTTCTCATCCGCAACCAATCCGAACCTTAATTGGATCGGTTTCCATCCAAGCCGATTAAGCTCGGTTTGGATTGGATTGGATGGTCGATTTGGCGTGCTACTTTTCACCTTCAACATCATTCATAATTTTATTGAAATTTAAAAGATCAACTTCAATCAAACTTAAGAAACAACCTGCTATTTGTTATTCAGAAATGAATTTAAAATGAAGATTCATAAAACCACAAGTT
Source organism: Hemerocallis citrina (assembly GCA_017893485.1). Classification (NCBI taxonomy): domain Eukaryota; kingdom Viridiplantae; phylum Streptophyta; class Magnoliopsida; order Asparagales; family Asphodelaceae; genus Hemerocallis; species Hemerocallis citrina. The sequence continues at coordinate 266,123,247 of CM030365.1, read as the reverse complement.
GTTAATGAATTTTGCACTAATTGTTTGAGATGATGACGTTTAAATCAGTGAGATAAACTGCTTTTTCACTTGCATACTTCTGTAATCTTAGTTTATTATCATAAAAGAAACATCAATAACCATAGCTAATTGAATTTCAGATGCAATAAAAAAAGATTTAGAAAATAATTTCTGCTTGACTTGATTAAAGTAACTACTAAATGTTACATCAACTTTATGATTCTGTTAAGTTGGGTCACACTGTCAATCAAGCATTTCTCAACAACATAACATATAGGATTATGGAGAACCAAAATATAGGTAGAACAACTGCTCGGTTTGTATTAAAGAAATTAAAAAAGACTATTTGTATCTCAAGGAAAATGAGAAATGACTATTTGTATATTCAAGAAATTAAAGGAGAACTATATTTTTTATGGACTTATGCATAGAGGTATGGTCGGTTCGGTTTCATCGGTTATTTAAAAGCCTCATCCAACAACCGAACCGATCCAATTGGTTATTGAAGATGAAGAACCGATCCAATCCAAACCCCCCATTGGTTCGGTTAAAAACCGGTCGGTTCGGATTAGATTGGTTCGGATTGGTCGGTTCGGATAATAGTTGTCCATCCCTACCAAAATCCTCCAAATCTGTATAAGAATTGAGCTGAACAAACCTTGTGCAGGTTTCTTTTGGGGCCACAAGCATCAATGGTTTAGTTGGGATGAAAAATTAATAGACAAACATATATGCTTAGATACTGGAAATTTTCATTTTCTTTTATTGTTAAAGAAGCTGAATTCATGCATCTGATTGTCATCTTAGCATGATTTTTTTACCAAAATGGGTTAACTGTCAACTAAGGATGTTGTATGTATACCAAAATCCTCCAAATCTGTACAAGAATTGGGCTGAACAAACCTTGTGCAGGTTTCTTTTGGAGCCACAAACATCAATGATTTAGTTGGGATGAAGAATTAATAGACAAACATATATGCTTAGATACTGGAAATTTTTATTTTCTTTTACTGTTAAAGAAGCTGAATTCATGAATCTGATTGTCATCTTAGCATGATTTTTTTACCAAAATGGGTTAACTGTCAACTAAGGATGCTGTATATATACCAAAATGCTCCAATTCTGTACAAGAATTGGGCTGAACAAACCTTGTGCAAGTTTCTTTTGGAGCCACAAACATCAATGATTTAGTTGGGATGTAGAATTAATAGACAAACATATATGCTTAGATACTGGAAATTTTCATTTTCTTTTACTGTTAAAGAAGCTGAATTTATGCATCTGATTGTCATCTTAGCATGATTTTTTTACCAAAATGGGTTGACTATCATCTAAGGTTTCTTTTTTGGTGAACGGGAAAGAAGCTAGTGTTCTTGTTGATACTTGGGTTTTAAGTTAATTTGGAGATGCTTTTTTGTCTGAATTTGGAGATGAGATGGATCATATTTCATGAGTATTGTAAAAGTATAAGATTCATTTCAGTTAGTAGCATTTTTGCCTGAATATGAGAGTGAAAGTATTCTCTTTCACTGTTTGTAGTTCAATAATTTGAACTCCATATTTTGGTTTTGATTGTAAGAGTGCTGCATGTTTTTTAAAATTTTTTTTTTTAAATTATATACCTACACCGGCGTTTTTACAAATGCCGGTATAGCTTCCAAACAAAATTATAGCTCCTACGGCGGCATTTGTATAACGCCGATGAATGTATATCAGCTGAAAAATATGGCACTTAGAAATACTCATACACTGGCATTTTTACGGCCGCCGGTGTATGCACAAGATTTACCGGCGGCATGAAAAAATGCCGGTGTAGACCCATAGTATTCCGCCACGCTCGCTTCGGCGGCATTTGGACTGGCGGTTTTAAACGCCGGTGTAAATTAGAAAAAACGCTAGTAAATCCAGCGTGTGTTGTAGTGAATTATGTGGAGATGAATGTGATGCACCCACTTTGGAGTCAGACTATGCTGATAGTGATGAATTGGGAGATATACTTAGCTCAGATGATGACAGTTTGGGGAACATACAATTCAATGAAGAGAGACATCTGGTGGATCCGGTGATCGTAGTTGGTAAGGAGTTTCCACATGCTAGTGACTTTAGAGCATGTTTACGAGAGTGAGCCATCAGGAATGGATATGAACTGTTTTGGAGAAGAAATAATTCGACGAGGATTACGATTGAAGAAATAATTCGGCGAGCATTTTATTTGCTTTTCTACTACAAGTTTCATAATTCAGATTTGAATTTAACCTACTTCATTGATTTGATTGTTTCTGGTGGTGTTTAACTACCCGCATGTAGAATGTTTCACTTTTTTGCGTAGAGGTAGTGTAAATTTGGATATGAAGATTAAAATGTAGCGAGTCAGTGGAGACTCATTGATTTTGTGCACAATATAGTCAGAATACCAATTTTTTTGTCCTAAATGGACCAATTTTTTTGTCCCATATGGACCAATTTTTTGTCCTAGATGGACCAACAATATAATCAAAATACAATTGTTGGTTTAAGTATTAGGTGATGTAATTTTCTTGTACTTTTGCAGACAAGTATGTGGGCCATTTTGTGTTTTGTTAACTGCAGTGTATTGAACATGTATTAAGCAATTGGAGTAAAAGTGTTATATACATCTCACCTGCTTTGATCTCATTTTTTTTGGTTTGTGGTGATGAGATTGATCTTATGTGCAATGTTTGATGCTCCAAATTGTAACTGTGATTTGTTTGATGAGTATAGTGCATGTTTGAGATTGATGAATAAAGTGTGAGAGAATCCTGTTTGATGAGTGAACAAATTTGTAACTGTAAGTGAATGTGTGAAATATACACAATAATAAAGTTGAAAGAAAACCTGATCAGATGTCTGTACTGTACAATATCAATAGTTCAGGGATGTTTTTTAAACTAATCTAATAGTTTTTTGATTTTTTTTTAAAATAAAAAAAAAGAATAGTTTTGTGATTTTTTTTAAACAAAAGAATAGTTTTGTGATGTTTTTTTAAACAAAACAATAGTTTTGTGATGTTTTTTTAAACACTGTTAAACAAAAGAATAATATTGTGAACTGAAAAGATTTGCTTGTTTTTTCTGCTGTGAACTGCCATAATTCATTGAGTTGTTTTTTGTTCAAGATATTGTACTAAAATTTGGTGCACAACCATTGCTATTACTTTAATTGGTAAATTTACATCAACATGCACTTTTAAAAATCACATGAACTAGATCTATTAACATTTCGAATACCAAATGTCAACTACGCAAACAACCCAAACATTCATATCCATCGAGCACACAAGTGAAAGCATGTTTCACATTTCAAAACACATTGATTACATTATCATCAAAATACAATCATTGAACAGTTCAATACTGCTATTTGAACACGTACAATATGAAACCAACAAATACAAACAACGACACAGTAAACCCCTTTAGTGTTCCCTCCTTCACCTTCAAATCGACCACTTTCTTTCGCAGTGAATCGCACTCCACTTCCAATTTTTGTAACCTCTTGGTTGTTTCCTCAACGAGCAAACTCATCTTAACATTGTCTGTCATCAATTCTGAGTATGCTTTCTCCCTCTTGTTGTCTCCCACAAGTGCTACCCACCTAAAAAAATGGCAATTATCAATTTTTCAATTTGGGCATCCAGCGAAATATCTTCCAGCATTGCAAGAAGTACTGGCTATCTTAATGACTGTAGGCTCCTTGTGATGACACAATAGGCTTCCACCTCCATCGTAAATGTTGGTGGACCTCCTCATTGTAGCTTGCGAAGTTGTGGAATCTGCAGAAGATGTATGCAAAGATCAAAATTGTACAACATAAAGATTATATGAGACATGGAAACATCAAAATTATATGAGAGATTGAAGTTGAAAAAAAGAATCAACTTGACATGGAGCTTTTTGAATGAATATTCGGTTCCGATTACAGCATAAGATCTTGTAAGGAAGATGAATACATGGGTTGATTGTAAAACCCTAGTACCACACCACATTAACAACAAAAAAATGATCAGAATTGGTCCCCCAAACCACATTTTCATATGAATCAAACAACAGCAGAATACCCAACCAACCGAAACAAAGATAAAGAAATAAAATTATGGACAACCAACCTTGTCGGATTGCTTCGGTCCTATTTAGGATTGGGAGCTACTTCCAAATCGATCAGTCGATCCCTCAAATATTACTACTCTCCGTCAGAATTAGGATTGGAAGATAGATGGTACACCAATCGCTGAGCTCCTCTCCAAGATTTCGATCAATACGTTTTCGATTGAATCTGTGGGGTGAAGTAGGGTTCCATTGATTTGGGTTTTTTTTACGGTAAGGAATTGGAGGAGGAGGAGAACAAGGGTATTTTCATCATATAATTAGAATACGTGCAGCGCACGTAGAAGAAAGCTAATGCCATCTAACTCTGTCAGCTCAAATTGAAACTTTGTGTCCTTTTTCTTTTTAAAAAAAGAACTTGACTATAGTTTTTTTAAACCGGCCAAAAATTTTGTGTAGTTTTTACAAATTTTGTCTTTATAATAATGTGTACATTAAAAACTTGTTGTACCACTCAGGACTATAATAAAACTACACTTTATTGTCACTATACGAGTAATAATTAAGTACTTCTTCACATTACTTGTCGAACAATCAATTTACAGGTACTTTAGTCCCTAATTTGATTTCAATTGTTGGCATTAGGTTGCTTTCGAATTAACATTTGTAGATGCCAAACAATCATTTTCCAACTATATATAAAAAAACACTATGGATAACCGTAAAGAACACCGTCCAAACCAATTATTATTATCTATCTATAAGGTAATTAATTGTTGTTAGTGATCAGGTAAGGAATTGGAATTAGATGCCAACATTAAATTTATATCTTTTTGTGGGTAAAAACCAACTTGTCTCCTTTTCTATATGAAACCATTATCATCATTAACTTGTTTACTCTGTAATTAGGAAGCATCTAGTGTCATTTTCTTAATTATGTAAGGATTGCTAGATCGATAATCATGAAGATCGATGACTGCTAAATTGACTAAAAAAGAATTAACATTTGATTATTAACCAAAAGCATTGTCACAACTCATTACTAATTCAAGTTATTTCTAGTTGATATGGGAGGCTTGGCAATTGAGGTAGTGGCTATCGACGAGGGGCGTCGATATTTTTGAGGTATGGAAGTAGGGTGGTTGGGGTGTATGTTGATGCTGCTGTTGCTGGAGGTGAATTGGTCGACGAGATGGTTTGTCGAAGACGACAGAGGATGGCCGGAGTCGGGGATTGGGGTAGCAGCCATGGTGGGAGTTGGAGTTGTTAACGGATGGGTAGCAGCCATGGCGAGGATGATGTGGTGGAGGAGCAGCAATGTGGAAGGGCTGCAGTGATGGACAGTGGTGGCGGAGACAGTCGCGGTGGGAGGAAGATGGCGGCGCTCGGGATTGGTGGTTGATGATGGGTTCTATTGATGGGTGTTGTGAGTCGCCGGAGTAAGGGATTGTCGCCGGAGTAGGGTGGGTTACTGTTGTTGTTGTAGGAGTTTCTGGTGTTGTTGAAGAAGGAGGTTGTCGTCGGTGATGTTTGTTGCCGGAGTTGTTGGTGTAGCCTCTTGTAGTTGCGGCTAGGGTTTGGTGGGGGTAGTTGATGACGGCTAGGATTTTTGGATCTTGTTGTTTGATGACGGCTAGAATTTTGGAGACTTGATGGGGAGAGAGATTAGGGTTTTGGTATTTTGATCGGGAGAGGGTCGTCGAGAGGTGTTGGGAGGTGGAGTGATTCCGATGAAGACGAAAATCACTCCACATCGACAACGAGGATAGAAAAATAGGCCTTATAGGATTATAGCTTTGATACAAAGTTAAGATTATTGGATGAGAATAATTATTGATTGATTAATTGAATAAAGTGAATACAATATGGCTCATACATATAGGAGATAATAGAAGACTAAACTGATACATAACCAATATGGGACTAAACTAATATATCATCTAACATGTTAGATGTTATATTAGGTATTATATTATGAGAGAGATTAGTTTAGTCCCACATTGATTATGTATCAGTTTAGTATTCCAATCCCTCGTAAATATAACAGACACATTGTACTCAATTTAATCAATAAATTCAATAATCAATAATAAATCCAATAATTCTATCATGGTATCAGAGCATATCTTCGTATAAGGCTATATTAATTTGATCATCGTCGTCGAGGTGGGGTGGTTCTCGTCTTCATCAGAATCACTCCACCTCCCGACATTCCTCTCCCGATCTTGATCAAAACCCTAATTTCCCCCAAAACCCTAAATCTCCAAAACCCTAGCCGTCATCAAACAAAAAATCTTCAAAACCCTAACCCTAATCCTCTCCCTCATCTCCCTATCCCTAATACCCACAGACGCCATCCTTCTCCAACTTCATCTTCAACATCTGTCGTTTCTTCATCAACCACCACAAAAAAAAACAGAGAGAAAATCAAAGCATGGAAGATGGTGAAATTGAATCCATGGCGCCTCTCTAAACCACTCTCAATCCATTACTCAAAACCCATCACCATTTTCTCGAAATTGATCCAGACTTTGACTAACCACCAACCCTTTTTCGCCCATTACTTGACCTTCTTCTTACTCTCTGTTCACCAGCTTATCATCATCATCTTCTTCTTCTTCTTGCTACCGTCAACTTCAGCAACCCTCCACTCCTCTTCCCTCTACACCGTCGACGGCGGCCAGCGCATCGTCCTCTCCATCCTCCACATTGGCGTCCTCCACTCCTTCTCCCTCTGGCCGTTCAGATCCTCTTCTTCTTCTTGCTTCCGTCAACTACAACAACCCTCCTCTCCTCCTCCCTCTACACTGTCGATGGCGGCCAGCGCGCCATCCTCTCCGTCCTCCCCATCAGCACCCTCTACTCCTTCTCCCTCTGGTTCTCCAACTCTGCCTACATCAACCTCTCCTTCTCCCTTCACCCAAATCCTTAGCCGCCCATATGTTTCCCACTTCAATCAGATCCAAACACTCACATCCTAACCCGACTCACTTCCCAAATACCTTATATTCCAATACCCAAACCCTATCCTACTCTCAAACTACCCAAACCCAAATATCCAAATCCACACCCTAAACCCCAACCCAAATCCAAATACCCAAAACCCTAAAAAAAATCTTTTATCAGTTATCCTTATAAAAAAAATAAAAAATAAAATAAAATAAAAAATCCTGCAGGTTCTTGTGTTTTTACATCCAGATCGTTAACTCACTCTGGTTGATCGATCGTGAGTTTAAGAGGGGGTGTTATCAGCATCCAGTTCTTAGTTCAGGGATGATATCCCACTACATTGACAATTCTCAGGTCTGGGGTGAGATCCCATCATCGACAATTCTCAAGTCAGGGGTGAGATCCTATCATCGACCATTCTCAAGTCAGGGGTGAGATCCCATCAGTCTATTTCTCAATTCAGGGGTCAGATCCCATCATCGACTATGTCTCAAGTCAGGGGTGAGATCCCATCACAAATCAGGATATGGAGATCCCGCCACTGTTCGGGGTGAGATCTCAATAGTGCTCATCACTACTTCATACTGCAACACTCTACACCTCAGTTCCGTCACATGTGCCATCAAGCGCCGTCACTGCACCACAGTTTGTCGTTCCTTCCGCATCAACATCGTCAGTATTCCAAACTCTTGTTGCTTGAACCAACTTGGGTTTGAGAGAGGGTGTTAGATGATATATTAGTTTAGTCCCTTATTGGTTATGTATCAGTTTAGTCTTCTATTACCTCCTATATGTATGAGTCATATTGTATTCAGTTTATTCAATCAATCAATAAAGAATTATTCTTATCCAATAATCTTAACAGTTATTAACCAAAAGCATTGTCACAACTCATGACTAATTCAAGTTATTTCTAGTTGATATGTTGTATTTGAATTTGGCGCAGACTTGTATATATAGTATGTATAATTAAAAATAATAATTAATCTTAACAGTTTCTAGTTAGGTGTTGTAAAAATTATAAAAGCTCGTGCATGTTAGGAAAACATGTAACATCCCATAATTTCTAGAACTATACTATAATGTGTGTGTGTGTGTGTGTGTGTGTGTGTGTGTGTGTGTGTGTGTGTGTGTGTATAAGAGTTGATGGCATATGTGTAAATAAATGGAAACGAGATGGGGGGCCCACGGTTGAATTTGAAATAGCACAAAGGTGCTGAGTGGCAGGTCACGTCAGCTGACGTCACCCATGGGGGCCCACCCGAGAGATTGTGAGAGAAGCCTTTGTTCTCTCTTGATGACGTGGAGTCATGGGGCCCACGTGACGAGTACTGTGTACACAGGTAGAGTTGAGGAGAGAGGTAGAGTTGTATAAAAATGTCCCATATCAGAGAATTAGTATAAATAATTAATATTAAAATAATAATGCCAATGATCAAAAGTCACCAATCCGGTTAACCACCTTTTGAGAAGCAGCCTATGGTGGGCAGTTGTACTATACTATAAATAATGTGTCTTCTAAATAGTATAAATTGTCTGAGCTAAGGCCAGGGGCATTACAAAATGGTATCAGAGCCGACTTTCGACACCGAGTGTAGGGCATGTCTATATAGTCTGGCGGTAGATTTCGGGACTATAGACCCAGTCGGGCGGTGAATTCCGGGACTGTGGTGAGTCCCTCAATTAAATTCGGAACTTTGATTGATCGGGTGGTGGATTTCGGGATCATGATTAGTCGGACGGATAGGAGGACAGCTCAATTAAATCCGGGATTATGATTGATCGGGCGGTGGATTCTGGGATCATGAATAATCGGGCGAATAGAAGAGCAGATGCTCCACAATGGCTTGAAAGCAGATCCTGCACTAAATTGTGTATGCCCCGTACTCAGCGAGGACACTGATTTCTAAAGGGGGGTGTATGTAACATCATGCAATTTCTAGAACTATACTATTGTATATATACTAGGTTTGCCCGTTGACACGTGCCTACGGCACGTCTTCGGAACGGTGCACCTGGTTTGATTATATAAAATAGTTTTGGAGGTCCAGCAAATTAATTGAAGTAGTAAACATATTATATGAGGAAGCAGTATATTTACCTTTAAGCTCAATTATCGCCTTCCTGATCATTAGCTTGAACTTACCTGTAATGCATATAGTTTGTTAGAAACACTGCATAGAATTTTTTAACTTCAGCATCAATTTTAGATGCGTGTAATAGTTATGCAAGGACATTATCATATAGGTTTTATAGAGCTTACTCTAATCCCATAACCACTATGAGCATGTCTAATACAATGGTAACGCAAGTGCAGGTGTAAAGGTATCTACAATACCAATAATCTAAACATTTATTTTTTAAATTTTAAAGTTTTATTTCTAAAATTTCAAAAAATTTAAAAATTTTAATTTTTTTAAAAAAATTTAAATTTGTAAATATTTTTAAAAATTATTTTTAAAATTATTTAAAAAAAAAAAATTAAAAATTTATAATTTTTTTTATAAGTTTTTGATTTTTTAAATTATTTTAAAAGTTCTTAAAATTTTAGATTTTTTGGTTTTTGAATTTTTTTAAAAAAAATTAAAATTTTATTTTCTGTATTTTTTGAATAGAAGAGAGAGGGAGAGAGAGAGAAATAATTAAATAAATAAAGGTGTTGTTTTGGATGGGAGATTTGAATTTGAGTTTTGGGGGGAAACGTTGGGGGGGGGGGGGGGGGGGGGGGGGGGGGGGGGAGGGAGGGAGGGGAAATTTGTTTTGTGAGGTTAGATCTGGGCCTTTGATTTTGGGGGGATTGAAGGAGAGCCACTTGATAGCTTTCTTCGTGTTTTATTTTATATATATATATATATATATATATATATATATAAGAGTTGATGTCATATGTGTAAATAAATGGAAAAAAGATGGGGGGCCCATGGTTGAATTTGAAACAACACAGAGGTGCTGAGTGGTAGGTGACATCAGCTGACGTCACCCATGGGGGCCCACCCGGGAGACACCCATGGGGGCCCACCCATAAGAAGCCTCTGTGCCCTCTTGATGACGTGGAGGCATGGGGCCCACGTGATGCGTACTGTGTACACAGGTAGAGTTGAGGAGAGAGGTAGATTTGTATAAAAATGTCCAACATCGAAGAATTAGTGTAAATATTTAATATTAAAATAATAATGCTTACGATCAAGAATCAACAATCCGGTTAACCACCTTTTGAAAGGCGGCCTGTGGTGGGCAGTTGTACTATACTATAAATAATTTGTTTTCTAAATTGTATAAATTTTCTGAGCTAAGGGCAGGGGTGTTACAAAACGAGCGGTACAACGACACCACTTATTAAGAAATTAGCATTCCCTTTCGAGGATCTTGTTCAGTTATGCGATACATTCAACACAAACTACCAAGCACATATTAAATCATATCAAACACACCAAAGCACATACAAGTTTGTCCCGGTTGGGGCTTTCACCTTAATCCGGGGGAGAAGAAACTCGAGATATTATTCAACTAGAGAAGATACAAGAATATTACAATTCTCATCACGACGCTCTCTCAAGTATCATCAGCAAGTAGTAGTTGTTTACAATTGGAGAACCTATCAAACTCTGCATTCATTGAAGTACACTCTTTGTTGGCTCTCAATGAAGACCAATAACAACAATATATAGAGATATAGTGAAACCCTAGTTTGATATCTTGATACAATAGCCACTGGACATTACAGAAGAGATAACCCTACAATAAGAGCCACACGATCCTAACCTGAAGAGCAAGTTCGGATTTCAGCAAAGTCACTTAGACCCGCACCCAAAATCTGCATCAGCTGCACTCGTTCGCCGACCCCAAGGTGCATCCGATTGTCCCCCTCGTGAAAAACCTTGTATAGTCGGGCGTTCGACCGTCCCACAAGCCGGTCGACGGCAACTGCTCATGTTGTTGTTTCCTCCTGTTTTTAATCTGTCTCCAATCGTCTTGATTCCTCCATCGTCTCATTCTCTTTGTATCCGACATAGCATGCAAGACATAAATCCAATAATCTCCACCTTATATTGCATACTCATGAATCCACAACTGAGTGATTAAAATCTTCTACTCTCTTTTATCCTTTTCTTGCAAACGACTCGGTTATGTGGCTTCCTGTTGGGATTGGGGCATCAACGAATACCTATTTTCGCAGCAGAACTAAATAGAGCAATAAGGAAGTCGAAGTAGATGAGACAAATTAATTGAGCAAGAAAGTAGACCCACCAATCCAACACAAACACAACGAGTATTTATCTCGGTTAGCTTTCGCTTAATCGGGGGAAAATATAGGGAGATCTGATATTCAACTAGAAGAGATTACAAGGAGTTATTGATTCACTCAATACAAGAAATTAAACTCACTCACCAAGAACTATCTCTTTCTCAAGCCTCTCTTTGCAATGGAGAAAATATCAATGAAGTACTCTCCTTTCACATTGGAGGAGTTTACAATATATATAGAAGAATAGAGATAACCCAAGATTTAATCTTGATTCTCAGTCGTCCGATACAACCTAGAGAAGAAGTAACTGAATAGGAGTCGTACGATCTAACTTGGAGTTGAAGATTTGGCTGAAACGACCTAACAAACCAAGGCAACGAACACAATGCAGCGGTCGGTCGATCGTCCAATAAGATCGGTCGACCGTCCTCCTCTCGGCCAAACCCTGTGCAACTGCGGTCAGGGGGTGCGGTCGATCGCAACTTTGTACAGTCGACTGCAACTCTGCCTGCACTATTGCTGCTCTGTTTTCTTCTATTCTCTTTGACACTTCGACCTCCGTGCTTCATCTTACCTTCTTCTATTCTGAACCACGAGTATTCAAGACACATTTCAAACAAACTCCATCTTGGATTGCATACGAGTGTTATTACATGATGTGATTATTCATCTCCACACTCTAATGAACTCCACTTGCAAAAACACTTAGAACAATAGCTTATTCTTCTAGTTGAACAAATCTCTACCCAATCTCACCGATCAGTGTACCTCTTCAAGGGCACACCTATGTAGGCGTACTCACGGAGTTTCCAACCTTCGCACGAACTCCACCTACATCAAGGCACTCTCCACCTCCCGACGAGATTCTAACATCTGGTGGCAAACTAGATGAGCTTGCGGGAATAACGGAAAAAGAAGTAACAATACCTGTGAGGTATTTAGGATTCCCAAAATCTTGTAGAGATTGTTTTGGCTTGGCCCAACCATTCTCATACCTCTAATCACCTTACGACGACCCTAAAAAACAGATATAACTCCACCTCGAGCTGTGTACCTACAACCCCGTGCATCAAGAGTTCCCAAGGAAATCAGATTCTGTTTCCGCAGATGAATATACAAAACATTCCTTAAAGTGAACATATTTAGACCTGGAATCATTAAATCAATTGTCCCTTCACCTACTATATCACAAATTTCTCCAGTTCTCGTTCTCACACAACGCCCTGTAGTAGACTTATAAGTAGAAAGCAACTCACTCTCGGAGCAAATATAAGAAGAACTCCTTGAGTCAAGAAACCAACTGGAATATACTTCCAAAGAATTTGAAACAAGAAGACAAAAATCACCTGAATCAAAGGCACTAACCATATTAGAGGTTGAATTTCCATTCTTGGCACTCTCTTGATTCTGCAATTTCTAACAGTCTTTCTTGATATGTCGCGACCTCTTGCAATATCGATAACGGATCGAATCCTTTTGCATAGCCCTGAAGGACCTTCCGCTGTTAGAAAACTTTTGGGAATAGAAGATGATTTTTGAGTCTCCTTCCTAAGTTGGTTTTCCTTCAATTCTTTGATTACACCATCTACCAAAATACTCTCATTGGCAGATTTACCGTGTAGCATGGTAGTGATCAAAAGCTCGTACGAATCCAACAGTGAATATATTAGGTTGAAAGCTTTATCTTCCTCACACACATCTACGTTTATCGCCTTGAGTTCAGATAATACCTTATTAAACTCTGTAATGTGGTCTTGGAGATCGGTGCTTTTCTTCATTGACAAATGGAATAACTTCCTCTTCCAATGCATCCGATCTAATAACGACGAACCAGAGTAGTCAGCTATAAGTTTTTCCCACAAACTCGCCGCCTCAATTTCTTCAAGGAATCTGCATTTAACACAAACACAACAAGGATTTCGCTTAATATTGGAGGAAATATCATTGAAGTACTCTCCTCTAATATTGGAGGAGTTTACAATATATATAGAAGAATAGAGAGAAACCTAGGTTTAATTTTGATTCTTAGTCGTCCGACACAACCTAGAGAAGAAGTAACTGAATAGGATCCGTACGATCTAACTTGGAGTTGAAGATTGGGCTGAAAAGACCTAAAAATTCGAGAAACAAAACGAACACAGCGCAGCGATCGGTCGATCATCCAAAAAGACCGGTCGACCGTCCTCCTCTCGGCTAAACCCTGTGTAACTGCGGTCGGGTGTGCGTTCGGGGAGTGCGGTTAACCGCAACTTTGGACAGTCAACTGCAACTCTGTATGTACTATTGCTGCTCTGTTTTCTTCTACTCTCTTCGACGCTTCGACCTCCGTGCTTCATCTTAACTTCATCTAATCTAAACCACGAGTATTCAAGACACATTCTTAACACTTCCTCTATTAGTTGAATCCACCTTCACCTATTTTTCTCATGTTGTATGCCCCCCTCACGGGTACACCCGAATGGATGTTATCATGGAGGTGCCACCTTCCACACGAACTCCACCTACCTCAAAACTCTCTCTACCTTCTGATGATATTCGAACGTTGCAGTCTCGCTAGGATGATTATAGTGATGACAAACTAGATAGCGTTTTAGGAACAATGTGCCTCAAACCACTTGTCAAGGTTTCATGTTCCTTCAAAGCAGGTAGAAGTTGTGCTGACTCTGCTCCATCCCTCTCTCACCCTCCATCTCCTTACGATAACCTTCTCATACTAATCGAACTCTACCGGGATTTTTGTACATGTAGTCCATAGCTTCAAGAGTTCTCATGGATAAAAGACTCTGTTTCATCGAAGGAATATACATGCCCTACTCTAGTATGCGTCCCCTTCCGTATGTCATCTTCGAATCTACTATTCTCTCACCCCTTACTTCATAAAGCTTATCAATCTTCGTTCTCACACAACACCATGATGCAAAATTGTAAGTAGAAAGAATCCCCCTCTTGGAACAAACTTGATAAGAACTAATTGAATCAAAAGAACAACCAGAATTCACATCTAAGAAAGTAAAACGAAAGCATTGTTTAAGTCATCACTTGATTCAACGGTACTGGATTTGGCGCCCCTCTAACTGAACCGCTTGCAACAATCTCTCATGTGATGCTCAATCCTTCTGCACTGGGGGTCACTAACTTTACCCCTACATACACTTTCACTTCCATTCGAAGTATAATCCACATCCAAGTGACTCACAGAAGTTGACGTCGATTTCTGACTCTCCTTCCAAAGTGCATCCACCTCCAACCCCTTGATCATACCTGCTACAGAAAACTTCTCCTTGGTAAATTTCTCGCCTAGCATTGTTATCATGTTTGATGAATTTGGTGATAAATATATCAATTTGGAAGCTTTTAGATTATCTGCGTTGAACGCCCTCAGTTCGGATTAATTTAATATTGAACTTCACTGTATGATCTAGAAGAGTGGTACTTTCCTTCATTGAGTAACCCTACAACTTTCTTTTCAAGTACATTCGACCCTGTAATGATGATCCCATGTAGTCAATTCTGAGTCTTGCCCAAAGACTCGACGCCCTTCTTCTATACCTGACGTCGCTCGTCGATGATATCCGGATTAAATTCAAGGCTCTTGAATAAATATCCTCTCAATTATTCTACTATGTGCCAATTGGTTTCTCTTTATCTCCTTCTAGGACTAGATGCAAGTCCTGTTGAACCAATGCTTCATGTATGTCCTCCCTTAAGAGATCAAAGTACATCTTAACTTCGAACCGCTTGATCTTTGTGGTCTGATCTGCCATCTTCTCTAAGAAACTCGAACAAACTCATGAACACGATTGCTCTGATACAAATTGTTAGGGAAACAAGCAATACAATGACACCACTTGTTAGAAAATCAGCAGAACTCTTCCCTTTTTGAGGATCTTATTGAGTTATGTGATGCAATCAACACAAACTACCAAACACATATTAGATCATATCAGACACAACAAAGCACACACAAGTTTTTTCCGATTGGGGCTTTCTCCTTAATTCGGGGAGAAGAAACCCGAGATGTTATTCAACTAGAGAAGATACTGTAACGCCTCTGCCCCGGGCTCGGACAATTTATACAATTTAGAAGATAAATTATTTATAGTATAGTACAACTTCCCACCACAGGCTGCCTCTCAAAAGGTGGTTAACTGAATTGGTGACTCTTGATCATAGGCATTATTATTTTAATATTACATAGTTATTGTATTTTTCCGATATGGGACAATCCCATATTCAAACTCCTCCTCTCTCTCTCTGTGTGTAAAAGGATAGCTGAAAACTCCCATGTGATGCCACATCACCCTCATGGTGACGTCAGCGGAAAACAAAGCAGCTAATGCTGTTTTCCTTTCACACGGTGCCCCCCTACTACCATTCAACATCACAATATTTACAACCATGCCATTGGCATATATTTTCAACAGCCAACTCAACCTTTTTATTATATTTATAATCACCATATATACTATATTATATATTTGAAAATTATGGGGTGTTACACACACACCTCCTTCAGAAATCAGCATCCTCGCTGAGCACGGGACATACACAATATAGTGTCGGATCTATTTTCTAGCCGATGTGGAGTGGAGTACCCTGATTCTGCTAGCTACACAGTACCCCTGATTCTGCGGGTTGTACAGTCCCTTTACCAGGGCGATCTGTCCCCAACCTCGCTCCCTCTTAGGCAATACTTACCCGTACATCTGCTAGCTCCATCTCAGGCATACATCTCGCTCCCTCTTACCCACTCTCGGTGTTGAAAGTCGGCTCTGATACAATTTATAATGCCCCTGCCCCGAGCTCGGAAAATTTATATAATTTAGAAGATAAATTATTTATAGTATAGTAAAACTTTCCACCACAGGCTACCTCTCAAAAGGTGGTTAACCGAATTGGTGACTCTTGATCATAGACATTATTATTTCAATATTATATAGTTATTGTATTTTTCCAATATGGGACAATCCCATATTCAAGCTCCTCCTCTCTGTGTGTGAAAAGACAGCCAAAAACTCCAATGTGACGCCACGTCACCCTCATGGTGACGTCAGCGGGAAACAAAGTAGCTAATGTTTTTTTCCTTTCACACGGTGCCCCCCTACCATTCAACATCACAATATTTCCAACCATGCCATTGGCATATATTTCTAACAGCCAACTCAACCTTTTTATAATATATATAATCACCATATATACTATATTATATATTTGAAAATTATGGGGTGTTACAGATACAACAATATTACAATTCTCATAACAATCCTCTTTTAAGTCTCACCAGTAAGTACGTACTAGTTTTTTACAATTGGAGAACCTATCAAACTCCACCTTCATTGAAGTACTTTCTCTCTTGGTTCTCAATGGGGGCTAATAACAACAATATATAGAGATCTAGAGAAACTTTAGTTTGATATTTTGATACAGTTGCCATTGGATATTACAGAAGAGATAACCCTCACTACAACACATATGGCTTTCTACAACGAAATTATTATAGCGTTTAAGTGTAAATGCTATTGAAAGTGAACAATAATAGCATTTCTGAAAAAATGCTATCTTTGATTAATTTTAAATTTTATTCTTAGCTACGACAACGTTTTTAAAATATTGTATTTTTTACAGCATTTTAGAAATGTTATAATATTTGTAAATAAAATAAAATGGTAAGGGCAAAAAAGGAAATTCTAATTAAAAAAATCCAAATCATTCTTAAACCAGTTCATTTTCTCCTCCCCGATCGAAATCACAAAAACTGTTTATTTTCACCTCCCCGTTCTCAAACCCTAGTCCAATTATCTTCTCCCCGCTCCCCTTCGTCGTCTTCTCCTCCCTGCTTCCTGATCTCCACGATGCCTTCGCCTTCTTCTCCTCTTCCGCTCTCCGTCATCGTCTTCTCCATCGCCATCCAAGCCTCGAGGATTTGTTGATTACTTCGATCGCAGATCAGCTGCCCTTGCTATTATGTCACTCAATGGAAGGCACTTGTAAGTAACAAATTAATTTCTTTCTACTGTTCATGTCTTTATTTGTACTTCAACTTACAATATGCAAAATTTGCAGGTTTGACTAGCCAATTAAAGTTAATTGGGCATATGCTAGTGGCCAAAGGGAGGATACATCAGGTTCGAGTTTCTACTTGGTAGCATACCTTGTTGGTTATAATAACATATGAGTTACACCTTTTGTCTGATGTGTAGGGCATTTCAACATATTTGTTGGCGATCTTAGCCCTGAGATTACAGATAATGCTTTTTTTAATTGTTTTCTGTATTACCAAGCTGCTTGTAAGCATCATCTAATCTCCCTCAGATCTTCAATTTTTCTTTTTACAAAAAAATTCTTTTTCTCCCTTCGTTTCTCACCAAAATTATTTAATAGAACACTACCTTAAACTATTTTTTAAAGTGTATAAATATACGCATAAATAATTTTAATTTCCTTTAGTAATTATCGTTGATATTGTAGTGATGCACGGGTAATGTAGGATCAAAAAACTGGATGCTCAAGAGGTTTTGGTTTTGTTCGTTCCGTAATCAACAAGTTAGTTGTTAGCTATGTTATTCCATAGTTATTGTTGGCATAAGCACTTCCCAATTCATTTTGGTAGGATGCACAAAGTGCTATCAATGACTTGAGTCGTAAGTTGCAACTAAACTCTGCTTTTTAATTTCATTTTTCAGTTTTATTTGTTCTAGGATGCATGAAGGGTCTTGCACAGATTTTCATGCATTTTTTATTTGTTTGTCCTTTCCCGCCTTAGAATCTAGTTGTGGGAGCTGCTACACTGTGCTTCCCTAGTTATAGTGACTTCTATTTAGTTTTAAAGAAATTCATCTAAAAATGTATGCTCTTTCTCTGTATATAAGTTGTTTTCCCCCTTCCAAAGTGGAGTAGTGGCAATTCCTTTATTTGGGTGCTTTATTTGGTAGAATTAGTTGAATTTTTCTTGGGTTTCTAAGTCTCTGTTCTTTGATTGGATGTTGGATTTCAAACAAGTTGGTGTTTTGATTTTATGATAATGCAGGAAAGTGGCATGGGAGTTCGCAAATTCGTTGCAACTGGGCTACAAAAGGTGCCATCAATGAAGACAAACAAAGCTCATATGCAAAGAGTGTCGTGGACATGAAAACTGCATCAGGAAGTGGGGAATTCAATCGTTTGTGATTTAAAGAACCTCTTATCTAAGGAAAATTCCCTATTAAGAAAGTTAGGTTGTTCTTATTATCTATATAATAAAACACAAAGAAAGCTATCAAGTGGCTCTCCTTCAACCCCCCTAAAATCAAAGGCCCAGATTTAACCTCACAAAACACATTCTCCCCCCCCCCCCCCCCCCCCCCCCCCCCCCCCCCCCCCGCCAAAAAAAAAGTTTCCCCCCAAAAGTCAAATTCAAATCCCCCCAAAACAACTCCTTTATTTATTTAATTATCCCCCCCCCCCTCTCTCTCTCTCTCTCTCTCTCTCTCTCTCTATATATATATATATATATATATATATATATATATATATATATATATATATATATAGAGAGAGAGAGAGAGAGAGAGAGAGAGAGAGAAATCTTCGGTTGCACACTACTTTGGTGAGCACTCCGTGAACACTCATGAAATAGAGACCCTATGAAAAATCCAAACCGCTCATATTGTTCTATATGCCTAAGATAGCCTAACAATAAAAAATCAATTAATTTGAAATTCATTTATCTATGATTTACATCATCACAAAATTGTATGGCTGAAAATTCTAACAACATGATGGATGGGCAAATGAACTTCAAATTACTTGATTTTTTATTGTTAGGCTATCTTAGGCATATAGAACAATATGAGCGGTTCGGATTTTTCATAGGATCTCTATTTCGTGAGTGTTGACGGAGTGCTCACCAAAAGTAGTGTGCAACCGAAGGGGTATATATATACATATAAAATAAAACACAAAGAAAGCTATCAAGTGTTTCTCATTAAATAGAATTGAAATCAATGGTCCAGATCTAACATCACAAAACATATTTTCTCGCTCAAAAGTTCCCTCCAAAACTCAAATTTAAATCCTCCAAAACAACTCCTTTATTTAATTAATTAATTAATTAATTAATTATTTATTTCTCTCTCTCTCTCTCTAATTCTCTCTCTATTTACTCAGAAATTTATATTTTCAGATTTCAGGTTTGTAAATTTTTAGATTTTTTATGCATTTTTTTATTTCTCATGTTATATTGAAAATAGCAAATATCTCATCAACAGTTAAATTTCATCAATGACCACAGTCAAAGTTCTAAGAAGTTGGATTTTACACTCCCATTTATAATTATTTTTCAACATATACTAATGGAAACATGAACTTTTATTTACAACTAATTATTGTTTTACTATTCAAACTTGAGCTACATAATTGTTGTTTTACTCTTTACAAGACTTTCATATGCTGTATAGTTCCGAAGACGTGCCATAGGCACGTGCCCACGGAAAAATCTAGTTACTTAACAAAATTCGTAGATCTAAAGATTTTTGTTTTGTTTTTTTTTGTTTTGTTTTTTTTGTTGTGGTGGTGGGGGGGGGGGGGGGGGGGGAGGAATCTGATTGTCCAAAAATATTGGATTTTCCAGGCGAGCCATGTTGGGGATATTTAAATAACATTTTTATTTTTAGAATACCTTGTACCAAAATTCTGATCCACTGATCCCATATTGCACCTATACTAATCCCTATATTGAAATTTTGAACCTGGCTTCTTGGTTAACTCTACTGAAAGTTGGCTCCCAGTTTGCTGACTCTTTCTCATATAAAATCTTGTTGTATAACATGTAATTTACATAGTTTGCCATTAATTCTCTATGAGTTGTCTCACATGATCACATCTTTATGTTTCCAACCATATAACTTAGTTGCCTTTAGCAGAATTACTGTTATCATTTTATTCTGTTGATCATTGAAATTTTCCAGTCTTTGCAAAATGCCCTTCCTCTTTCGTATTTCTGGGTGTGCATGCACTTAGAATATGTTCTAGTTCTCCTCTCAGATTAATATTCTGCACTCTTCTTCACCTATTATCTTGTCTATTGGTAGTTCTATCAGTTGCTTGCCAGTCACGAACATGGAGGTTGTGTTGTATTTAATGCTATTCAGAATCCAGATTACACATTTTTCACTTTATGAATTGTGTTCCTGCATCATTTTTCATATATTGAAATTGCTAGCTAGTAGTTGCAAAAGTTGTTCAGGACAATTGAGCACTGCAGTCCGGTCACGAGCAGCACAATAGAATAAAAATCATTATATTATTTCCTTGATCTAGTGAATGAGTGTGGATAGATGCAGTAGAGAAGATCTGATCTTTTTAAAATTAATTTGAAAGAGGAAAGAGATGAGTTTATAGCAAAGTTTAATGGACTACTCATCCAAAGATTTGGAAAATTTGGTATAAGATTTTATTATCTTTTTTTTCTAATTTGAAACTTGTTTAGGTGTATGCGTGATATTCATTTTTTTATTACAAGAAACATAACTTGGCATGCTTAACTGATCTACTACTGTATATTCTTTTTGTTCTATTATGGTGAAAACTAATTTATCAACTCTTCTTGTGGTGCATCTTCTTATGGTGCATCTTCTTGTGGTGCAGGAATTATGCAAAGATGGGGAATTCTTTTACTTTGTCACACTATCCTTAAGTTAAAAGTAGCAGATAGTCTTGTGGCATCTCTAAGCCCCATAGCTGCAATTTCTAGGCTAAAATCCTAAGTTCTCTCTATTGTATGTTAACAAACTACATTTTGCTTTGTTTAGCAAGTTTAAAAAATAATGTTGTTGCTTACCAATGGTCTCTCTTTCTATAGTTGTTGCAGTGGTGTGAAGCAGAGGCTGTTTCTTACCTTGATGAGGTTGCTGGCTCCTCAAAGAGTATGCGCCTAGCTAAATCTGTAGCATTAGAGGTCAGTTCCCTACTAAAAGAAAGGAGAAAGGTGTAATTTTTTACACATAATTATTATTCAGTAATCATTATCTTACGTGAGCAGATTCTTGATCTACTCAAGGCTGCACTCAAAAATGAAGGCAAGCATTTTGGCAATTGTCTTGACTGGAGTAACCTGAAGGGCCTTGTGCTTCTGAACTCATTGCGTCTTACTGATATCTACTCTGATGACTCAAATTTCCGTTCCTTCTTTATGACAAACACTGTAAGTACTCATAAAAATCTCCATGTCTTTTCCACTTTTGTGTTACTATCAATTATCCCCCCTGAAGTTTCATGGAAAACCAATAGCACAAAAGTTTATTTTTCAATAATTTGCACCCCCGCAGTTCCTCCACTTGTCAATATTCACCAATACACAATTATGTATCTCCAATGTTCACCACTGTCACTTAAAAACCCTTCAATTTATGTTTATAATACATTGTAACAACCTGAATGCACTTTGAATGTCAATGTTTGTAAAGGTTCTACAAATGTTTCAACTAGGAGGAAAAACGCAATATCTCATATATCTATTATGGCACATTGTATTTCTTGCTCGCCATATTGGTGTGGCATATGATTATATGTATATGGGAGCTAAAATCTAACTTTCAAAAATCTAGGGGTGCAGAGCATTCAGTAATATTTTTTTAAGGAATTTTGTAATAGATGCAACTAACGTAAGAGACTTTCAATTTTGAGTTTCTGATTTCAAGTTTAATGTCTTCATGATTTAGTCTACTGAGTTGGTAAAGTATTCGTTGAAGTAACTACACTGA
This sequence comes from Hemerocallis citrina, assembly GCA_017893485.1. Taxonomy (NCBI): domain Eukaryota; kingdom Viridiplantae; phylum Streptophyta; class Magnoliopsida; order Asparagales; family Asphodelaceae; genus Hemerocallis; species Hemerocallis citrina. Next base: position 266,101,249 of record CM030365.1, on the reverse strand, counting down.
CAATTATGCAAATAATTTTATCATTTCTTGTGCCATGTCACTTTTAAATTTCATTTAAAATTTGTATGAACATTTGTGCTTACTTCCTTTTCCATTATTAATCACACTTTTTTGAGTTTAAAGATGCCGTGGATGCGAATTATTTTGATGTTAGTCACTCAAGGGTTTTTTGTTGTCATTTTTAAGTATGTTGGATTGATTTTTTTGAGTTTATTGTACGCGAGGTTGTGATATATGTTGGATGTATATGTATATTCTCAGTATAATAGGATAATATTGTGTATATTATTCTATGGGGCAACACGTGTTTACACGTGTTATGTATTAATTATTGGAACGGGTTGAGTTGGCTAAAAGCCCAGTACCCTAAACCCAGTCTAATCTCTTTATAAGCTGGTCTAGAGGTAGTGCCCTGTGACATTTCAATACTGATAAGCAGGGTATAATATCTTAAGTGGCTAGAGATTAACCCTAACCCTAATTTCCCCAAATCAGATTTAACAATCTTAAGATATTATAACCTACCTCTGCCGCCGCTGTCTCTGACCAGGGTCGCCGCCACTGTCTCCGACCAGGGTCGCCGCTGTCTCCGACCAGGGTTGCCGCCGTCGTCATCGCGAATCCTGTTCACTGTCGACTTCGCTGCTCCAGATCTGGTCGCCTTCGCAGATCCCGAACGGAGGATTCGTCGCGGATCCCGATCACGTTCTCCGTCGCCGTTCCATAGCACCGTTCGTCGTCGCCGATCTGATTGTCTCCCTCCCCTGGATCAGTCGCAATTGATGTTGAGTTTGGGGGTTTGATCAGATCGAATCAAGTGGGTTCTTCCATTGCTGTTGATCTTTTGGGGATTTGATAAGATCAGATCAGATTCTTTTCTTGACTCGCTGCTGTGAGCTCTCTAGATTTGGTCCATTCTAAACTCAGTTATCTTTCTCTTTACTAAATCACATAAGTAGTAATTATTCAAAAGAACTCTCTATTGTTGGGAATCTATTGTTTATTCCTTTGTGATGGAAAAACATAATCGTCCATACGAGGTTCCCAACTTGGAGGGATTCAGTAGTGCTGAGTTTAATAGTTGGAAGAGAAAAGCCCAATACGGAATGAAATTCATAAAAATTTTCTATACATGTCAAACAACCTATGATGAATGTGTTGAAGATGTTGACGATGCAACATGGGTAACTGATGAAGACTTTTGTAGAGATTTCTTATTGAATAGCATATCAGATCGCCTTGCAGACGTGTATATGAAATATGAAACTGCTAAACAAATTTGGGATAATCTACTAGATGAATTTAAGAAGGAAGAGAAAGTATCTAAAGCACATCTAGTTGATAAGTTCATGGGTTTCTGTTTTAAAGAAGAAAATGCAATCCTTCCTCAGGTAACAGATTTAGAGAATCTTGTAGGGAAACTAAAATCTGAGAACATTACTGTGTGTGATGAGTTCCTTACTGGAGCAATAATTTATAAGTTACCTGCTTCGTGGCTATCTTTTAAGACTGAGATGTATAGGTTGCCTGAACAAATTAAACTTGCACATCCGAAACGTTGCATCAAAGTTGAAGATGAGACTAGAACTAGGATGAATTTGAAACTGGTTAATAAACAACTTTCAACTGCTAATGTGTTAACCAATACCAAACGTACTTCTAAGTTCAAGAAGAACAAGTTTAATTCTAAAGGTGAACCAACTAAGTTAGAAGTCACGAAGAAAATTGCTAAAAAGAAAGGAAAATGCTACAACTGCAGAAAGTGGGGACATCATGCCTCTGAGTGCAGGCTACCCAAAGTAGAACAACCCAACATGGAAAAGGTGAACTTGTTGGAGGGGAAAACTGAGCCCACCAATTTTGTTTGTGTTGTTGGTGCTGTCAAGACCAGTTTCTCTGCTAGTTGGTTGTTGGACTCGGGAGCCACCTGTCATGCTTGCAACGATGATGGCCTACTATCTGATCTGAAAGCTGCAGATGAGTCAGTTTCAATGGCAAATGGAGAGTTAGTGAAGGTGCTTCGGACTTGAACAGCGAAGCTCAGTCTCTTCTCAGGGAAACTTTAATTTTGCGAAATGTTAAATATGTGCCTGCTTTAGCAAAGAACTTGATCTCTATTAGCTTACTAAATCATGCTGGTATGGTTGTTACTATGATTAGTGGTAAAGCTATCTTGTCTGTAAATTCCTTTTATTTTGGTCGTGCTTATTTAGTTAATGGCATGTACAGAATTAGTTTAGCAGATAAAGTCATCAACAATATTAGTTCCAAATTGTGTAGTCCATACACATGGCATAATAGGATGGGACATGTGAACTATGTCAAGATTCTTAATGTTGCTAAAACTTTTAACTTGCCAATTGACACATCCATTAAAGATGACAAATGTGAAGTGTGTGCTCAAACAAAGATAACTAGAAGACCTTTTCGTACCGTCTCTAGAAGTACACAATTACTTGAGTTGATACATTCTGACATATGTGATTTCAAGAGTTTTATGACACAAGGAGGTCGGAAGTACTTAATCACTTTTATAGATGATTACTCTAGATATTGTCACATTTATCTGTTAAAAACTAAGGATGAAGCACTAGAAAAATTCAAAGAATTTAAAGACCATGTTGAGAATCAGTTAGATGCTAAAATTAAAAGATTTAGATCAAATAGAGGTGGCGAATATATTTCATTAGGATTTAGAGAATTTTGTAACTCACATAGAATCATAGCAGAAACTACAACACCCTACTCACCACAGTCAAATGGTATCGTCGAAAGGAAGAATCGAACACTCACAGAGATGTTGAATTCTATGTTATTGACTGCTGGATTACCTTCACATTTTTGGGGTGAGGCTGTATTGACTGCTAATAATATTTTGAACATATTGCCACACTCTAAGTTACCTGCTACACCGTATGAACTGTGGCATAAGCACATACCTAATTTTAATAAATTAAGAACTTGGGACTGTATTGCTTTTGTTAGGATACCTGACCCTAGAAGGCCTAAAGTGGGACCTCGGATGAATACATGTGTGTATTTGGGTAGTGCAGTTGATAGTGCTGCAGACAGATTCTTAGATCTATCTCTTAACAAAGTAATAGAATCAAGAGATGTAGAATTTTTTGAAGATATGTTCATCAAAGATAACGGCATCTTATTATCTGAACCTGCTGACCCAAGGAATAATCCACAACAGGAATCTAGTATATTTCAACGGACACTGAACCCTCACATAATGTTGAATTAAGAAGACTCTCTACAAGAGACAAAACACCTAGAACCTATGGTGATGACTTCGTGACTTATGCACTAGCAGCTGACCCTGTTAGTGTTAAGGAAGCCTTAAGGTCTAGGGATGGTTTGCTTTGGAAAGAAGCAATTGATGATGAAATGGATTCTTTTTTGCAGAACAACACTTGGGAATTGGTTAATTTGCCAGCAGGGGCTAAAACTATGGGAAAGAAGTGGGTCTTGAAGAAGAAACTTAATCCTGATGGAACTGTAGCTAAGTATAAAGCACGCTTAGTAGCTAAAGGTTATACTCAACAAAGTGGGGTGGATTATTTTGATATTTATTCACCTGTTTGCCACATTGCTACAATAAGAATTCTTCTAGCCATAGCATCTATTGAAAAATTTATTATTCATCAAATGGATGTTAAGACTGCTTTCCTAAACGGTCATCTCAATGAAGAGATCTATATGAGTCAACCTGAAGGTTTTGTACTTAAAGGTTCAGAATATAATGTTTGCAAATTAATAAAATCTTTGTATGGTCTAAAACAAGCACCAAAACTGTGGCATGAAAAATTTGATAAAACAATAAAGAGCTTAGGTTTTGAATCTAGTAATTCTGACAAATGCCTTTATTATCGTGATGAATCGAATAAAATTGTCATTATTTGTTTGTATGTTGATGACCTGCTAGTTGTTGGAAGTGACATCTCTACTGTTATAGAAGTCAAAACTATGCTATCCAAACAATTCAATATGAAAGACCTAGGTATTGTGGACACCATATTGGGCATGAGAGTGGGCTTTAGATGGCAAGGAATAACCCTTAGCCAATCCCACTATATTAAAATTGTGCTGAAGGACTGGGGAAACAGTGAGTGTAAAAGGTTTAATACACCTTATGATAATACCAAAAAGTTGACACCTAACAATGGTGCAACAGTGAGACAGTTAGATTACTCTAAACTCATTGGGAGTCTCATGTATGCTATGACATGCACTAGACCTGACATAGCCTTTGCGATAGGCATGCTAAGCAGGTTCACTAGCAATCCTAGTCAATTACACTAGAATGCCCTTGAGAGGCTATTGGGATACCTAAACGGTACTCAAGAGTTTGCTTTGTGCTACTCTGGTTATCCTTCAGTACTAGAGGAATACTCTGATGCATCGTGGTGCTCAGGAAATGGTGACAGTAGGTCCACTAGTGGCTATGTGTTTACACTAGGAGGAGCAGCTGTGTCATGGAAATCTAAAAGACAACCTGGTCTTGCCTTTTCATCCTTGGAGTCAGAACTCTTTGGGCTATCTTGTGCTGGTGAAAAAGCAGAATGGATAAAAGAGCTATTGTTAGATATTCCTTTGAGAAGGTTTAGAGTAACCACTCTCAGTCTTTATTGTGACAACCAAACTGCAAATGGTGTAGCTAACAACACTCTATACAATGGTAAGAGACGTGTTGTGAGCCTTAGACAGGCTAAGTTGAACTATCTCATTAAACAAGGGACTGTTGCCCTTATTGATGTATGTTCAGAAAAGAATGTGGTTGATGCCTTTACAAAAAGACTAAGTAGAGATCTAATTATCAAAACTGTGGGGGAAATGGGGTTAAAAACTATTGAGGATAAGTTTTAACACCCTAGTTATTTTGATAAATTAGAATTCAAAGCTAAGAGCCATAGAGTAGTTCAGACTTTAAGCATCAATCTTAACAGTTGACATGCTTTAGATAATTAAAAAAATTCTATGTATTTATTGTTGATATATAACTTCATTCCAAATTTGATGATGATATATATGTTTCAAAACTTATATAAAATTATCTTTTATTCCAAAAGAAAGCATGGAAATTTTTCGATGTGTTTCCAATGTTTAGAACTGTTGTTATATCATTCCAACTTTGATGATATATCTCTTTTATGGGGTTTATGTTTCATTCCAATCTTGATGATTCAGAACTTAACCATAATTGATCTAACAATTCTATCATTCCAACATGAAATACAGTATAGTTCTTGTGTAGAAACTATAATAGTTCTTGTACTTTATTTTGATAAAGATACTTGATTGTGATGCTTATGATGTACCTCTGCATATCTATGTTGAATTGTACTAAGTTCTTTAGCATGAACTAGATATTCTTATTTGAACTCTAAGAGAAGCGACTCATGAGATCTGTATTTGTTATGTTTAAAACAGATGGCAGCAAAGGCAATGCAAATGAATCAGTCAACTTTGATTTTAAGAATGATGATTTGCTCGATATGGAGGAGTAGACACAAAAGACCTCGCAAGAATAGTTTGTCAATTGCTTGGAGAAACTTCTATTTAAGTTTAAGACTCTTTATTTGATTGAGCTTAAAACTTTTCGTTTATTTTGAAGTTTATTATTTGGTTGACTTGAGATTATGATATTTTGCTTTGTTGGTTTAGTCTTTATGAACTATTCATTTATGGTTTTAGAACTATTTGATTATTTTGGTTTAGTCATATTTGAACTATTCAAGTTATAATTGATTTAGTCTATGATCCATGCTTTTTATGATTCAATAATGTTTGAATTTTTGTGATCCAATATTATAACATTGCTTAGCCTAATATATTGAGAATATAGGAGGAGATTGTTGGATGTATATGTATATTCTCAGTATAATAGGATAATATTGTGTATATTGTTCTATGGGACAATACGTGTTTACACGTGTTATGTATTAATTATTGGAACGGGTTGAGTGGGCTAAAAGCCCAGTACCCTAAACCCAGTTTAATCTCTTTATAAGCTGGTCTAGAGGTAGTGCCCTGTGACATTCCAATACAGATAAGCATGGTATAATATCTTAAGCGGCTAGAGATTAACCCTAACCCTAATTTCCCCAAATCATATTTAACAATATATTTGTATACAAATTTTCAAAACTTTTATAGGTGAATGGTGTATTGATATTTTATATATATCAATTTTTATATCCATCCGGTGATTTTTTTTTTTTTTTGTATATAGGTAAAAAGAAATAACGTTCTTAAAATGCTGTAAAAAAAACACCACTCTTAAAACGATAGCATTTTGCAAACATTGTGGAGGATATTCCATTTTAAAAAATGCACGGTGTTTATAGCGTTTCCGAACGCTGTCAACTGATAGCGTTTCTGAAAACGCTATCAAATCGATAGCATTTCTAAAATGCTATAAGAAGGATAGCATTTCTTCAAAATGCTATCAAAACAATAGCACTTCCGAAATGCTATAAAAAACAAAGTGTTTTCCAGAAACGCTATATACTTACTATAGCGGGGCATCGACAGCGTTTGCAAAATGCTATCGAAGACCTTTTATAGCATTTTACAAATGCTATCAAATGCCCAATATGTTGTAGTGCCTATGATAAGAGCCACACGATCTAACGTGAAGAGAAAGTTCGGGTTTCAACAAAGTCACTCTGATCGACTCCTAAAATCTGCATTAGCCAAACTCGGTTAACCAACCTCAAGGTGCGGTCGACTGTCCTTCTCACAGGAAATCCTGTACAGTCGGGCGGTCGACCGTCCCACAAGCCGGTCGACCACAACTGCTCTTGTTGTTGTTGCTGTTGTTATTTTCTTTTGCTTTCACTTTGTCTCCAATCGTCTCGGTCCCTCTATCGTTTTATTATATTTATATCTAACATAATATATAAGATATAAACTCAACAATGTCCACTGAATTCGACGTTACCTATTAACCACACTATACTATACTAGTGGATAAATTAACAACTACTAGTTGTAGTATAATTGGCTAACAAATTAAACGAGTATGATTAGACCTAACTGAAGTTTTATGGTGTTGGGATGAAAATGGAAAACAAGGTAGACAAGAAGGACCCACGAAAGATTTGAGGATTTGAGGACAGTGATATTTGAGGACAGTGATGGCACTGCAACGTGATTGGGATCGCATGTGGAGTTGGCATAGAAGGAAGAGCCATACATGCATTGTCCCATTCAGATATCCTTCTTTCGGTTTAATTTGTTGTTTATGTTTATGATTCATGTACGAAAAAGAGAGGACTGGAGAGTGATCAGTGATGTGAATGTTACCAAACATAAACAAATAAGATATTATCTTCTTGAGTAAGAGCATCCACAGTCGTTTGCTATATACCCAAAATTTAGAAAAAATAGAAAAAATCGAGCTGCAATCGTTGTCTAAATACCCAAAATTTGGGTGTACGATGAACAGTTGCATGCCAAATATAGCAGGCGGAATGGCCAAATGGAAAATATAGCTAACGCCACATTATACTCCGTCCGATCTAATTAACGGAAGATAATCTTCCGTCTCGTACAAAAAATACTGACTCCAATGATTAAGAAGCTTTTGAAAAAAAAAAAAAAAAAAGTCAACCAACGGCGTATTATACACCGTCCAAGGAGATTGACGGTTGATTATATTCCGTCCGAACCAATTTTTTTTAAAAAAAAATCAAGAAACGACGCAATTGGCCGACGGGAGATTATACACCGTCATTTGAAATTGACGGCATATAATCTCCCGTCCCAGGCCACTTTTCTCATTTTAAAATTTTTTTTTTTTATGTTTTTTGTCTTTTAGTGCATTAAAAAAATATAAAAAAATTAAAGTCAGTACACGCCATTTGAAAATGACGGATCATAATCTTCCGTCCCTGCTCTAATTTGTTTTTTTTTTTTTTTAAATTTTTTGTCTTCTAGTGCATAAAAAAAAAAAAAAAAAAAAAATTAAAAAAAATTTGTAACGGGCGATTATACTCCGTCATTCTTAATGGACGGATAATAATCTTCCGTCCGGCTATATTTTAGCTTTCAACGACTGCGGCAACATTTCTTTTTTCCTATTTCTCAATTGCTATTTACCCAAAATTTGGCTTCAACGACTGTGGATGCTCTAATGCACTAGATATTACTATTTTCTTTACTATCTTAGGTGATATACTTCTATTGGAGAGTTTCCCCACCTACTCTATCTTTTTCTACCTATTGAAATGTGCCACCTAAGATAGTAAAGAAAAATTTAGTGAAATTGATAATGGATGTACCATTACTGTATCTTCTTACCTCAGCACATTATTTATTTAATTACTTTCTGATGGAGAGAAGTCAATATATTTTCATAGGCTATAAAGGTATAACTTTTCTTTGAAAGTTGCTTATCTATTCGAAGGCAAGGAATTGACCCGAACCCAACCCAAGCCTGATCAAGTCCAATCCATTTTTGGTAGGACTCGGACCGGTTTTTTTTTCATTTTTTTCGGACCCAGGCTAAAAAAATAAGCCCGGTAAAATTTTCGGGCCGGATTAAGGTGCGTATGGGTCCGACCCGAATAACTTTCTTCTCAAAACTCCTATCCATCTCTCACTCCCAAAACATCCTCAATCAAAACCATATATCCCCACTCTGAGAATCAGAACACAGAAGGTTCCCTAATCGACGCGTCCCTTCATCTCCCTCGGAGTCGGAGGTCGGCTGAGCGCTTCGTCTTCAGAGAACGCCAGCCATTTTCCACTCTCCCAGGCAGCCAGGCTCCTTCTCTCTAACCCTAGCTCTCCTATTTATATGTAGGTTTTTTTTTCATCATCAACCCTAATCCTAGCTCCCAATTCAATCTCATATCTCTGTAATCTGAATAGAGGATCTCGAATTCATCATCTGCCAAGTTTTAATTTCAGGTAAATTTGTTGATTCATTGATTTCAGATTGTTTTTGTTGATTTTGTGAGAAATTATAGGAATTTGTTGATTCATTGAATTTTCAATCTCAATCTCAATCTTAATCTTGGGTTAGGGGAAGTTTATAGGAATTTCAGATTGTTTTTGTAGATTACTGATTTCAGATTGTTTTTTTCATTAGATTACTGAAAGTTTCATGATTTCTATGTTGGATATGTATGTTTGCAGAAGTTATATATTCACTTACCCTTTTTCGAAAATGATTACTGCCTAGTGTTTGTGTGGATAAATTTTTAGCGAGTGTCAGATTCGAAAGGGATTAATGTAGACGCACGAAGTGAGGTGAAAGAAAAATATGCAAAATAGATGACTTTTCTCAGAGATGAATCGTCGAATAGATTCATATTGTTGACTCCGAAGATCTGAAACATCATCTGGGAATATTGGATTTTAGAAATGAGTAAATCATGTAGTCATCTATTAAGTTAGTAATGAATATGGCTACAATCTACAGTTAAAAGGATTTAGTTGTAGAAATAATTCTTTTCCATGGGTGCTCATAGAATTAATTGTACAAGTAGAATGAGGGTCAATTACAATGACATTTTTGGGGCTTATTTTCTCAACATCGGACTGTTTTTTCTTTGCTAACATGAGTGAAGCTAAACATTTAAGATTTCTGTTAGCTTGCCAATGAAGAAAAGGTGGGTTTCACTTGTACAGTAGAAAGGTTTATACAGTCAAAAGGTTCACAAATTTGAGGAAACCTGCTATTGCTACTTACTTTCTAAAAGATCAACTTTTATAACACTAAGAGCATCCACAATGGCAATTCCTATTTTTTGGCAAAATGAAAAGAATAGAAATAGAACAGATTGCATCGTCTGCAGTGGTAATTTCTCAAAATTTTCTTATTTTTGTGTGGGACGATACAAGATGTATCGTCACTTAAAAAAAATCGGTAAGACGAAACACCTTGTTTCATCGCTTTAAAAAATTTTCGAAAACTGCCTACGACGAGACATCATGTAGCGTCGGTCCTTTTTTTTTAAAGCGGGCCGAGACACCTTGTCTCGTCCGCAAATAATTATTGAAAAAAAAAAGTTAGAACGGGACATGATGTCCCGTCCATAGTGTATGCCTTCATTTAGGGATTAAAAAAATTTATTGTATGCCTTCATTTAGTGTATGCCGTCCACAGTGTATGCCTTCATTTAGGCAATGCCTTCATAGTGTATGCCTCCATAGTGGGAAACAAAAAAAAAAACAAAAACAAAACAAAAAAAAAAAAAATGGACCTCGGACGGGACATGATGTCCCGGCCGATCACATATGTGATCAAACGGGACATGATGTCCCGTTGGAGGATAATACCAATTTTTTTTTACAAATCGGTAAGGACGATACATCTTGTATAGTCCGACCAATTTAAAAAAAAAAAAAAAAATATTACGGGACGAGACAACTAGTCCCGTCCGACTATAATAAAAAATTATTTTATCTTTGGAACGATACATCATGTTTCGTCCTCTATATTTCTATATTCGCTTCTCCACTTCTCATATATGAGAATTCACTGTGCATCGTTTGCTATTTTTTGAGAAAATAGCAAACGATTGCAGAGGCTCAATTCTCATATTTTTCTCAAAATATGAGAATATGAGAATTATAGCAAACGACTGTGGATGCTCTAAGAGCATCCACAATGGTATTTCTCATATTGTATAATATGGCAGCTACAGTAATAGCATATGGGGCAAGGTGGTGCAGTGGTTGTTTGCTATATTTTTTTTTTTAAATGGGAGAGACGGTATAACATATACCGTCCCTGAAAGAAAGAAAAAAAAAGCGTTAAAGTGTCGGACGGGATAACATATCCCGTCCTAGAAATAGGTAACTTTATTTACAAATATTAATTACTTATTAACTATTAAATTATGTTAATTAAATAAATTAAATAATATAATATTAACTAAACCTAATTATAAACTAACTAATCCTAAAATTAACTACACCTAACCTAGGACGGGATATGTTCTCTTGGACGGTACATGTTGTACCGTCTGGGATTTCAGGGGATTTTGTTTTTATATAAATTTTTTGGGCAAAATCTGGCCGTCGGATTAAAAAAAAATTTAAAAAAAAATAGAAAATTGGGACGGTATATGTTATACCGTCCGAAGCGAATAAAAAATATTAAAATAAGAGGGACGGTATATGTTATACCATCCTTTATAATTTGAGAATCGCTACTTTGTTTCTCATTTTTGAGAAACGAATATAGAAAGTTTGCCAAAAAATGGCAAAATAGAAAACCGTTGCAGCATGCCATTTGCTATAATATGGCAAATTGGCAAATATAAGAAACCACTGTGGATGCTCTAATAGTTTTAATGGACAAGTATATAAGAAATGACTCAGGAAATATAGAGTACAACCTGGTGCAATGCAAGCATACAGAGAAGCTGTGGAGTCACAATTGGTCAATTATAAGGTTGGTTATTCTCTTTTAACATATTATTTTCTTTTACAAATGATCTGTCCACTTTGTGGTTACTCGGTTTAAATATATTTCCATGAAAATCCTCTTTAAATGGCATTGTCCATAGGCTATTCAATAAATATATTTCCATAAAAATCCTCTTTAGATCACATGTCCATAGGCCATTCAATAAAATCACCTGTCCACATTGTCCATATACATTATCACTAAGTATTTACTCAATTGTTTACTACTTTTGCCATTATCAAGCTGAAGAAATGCTTCCAATTTCATGAATCTGCAAAATAAATTTTGAGTCAGCTTTTACTTTAATATGTTCGAGGGGTAACTTTTGTACTTTTGTCTTTTGAGATAAGAAAAAGGATTTTCTGATCAAGCAAAGTGTTACTAGAATTTTATTACTTAATAGACTACAACTGAAGTTTATCAGATATGAATTAAGAAAAGCTTCAACCACAGAGCATCAATGCTTAAACTAGGTAATTTCAATGTTATTTGCTTCTCGAAAGGTAGATCCATCCATATACATTGTCACTAAGTATTTACTCAATTGTTTACTGTTTTAGCAAAATAAATGGTGAGAGTGTGACATTGTCTTCTATAAAACGATTTGGACCAAAATATTCCGAAAAGGTAGGAGTACAGCAGAATTTATTATCAGACCAATCCTTCAAGTTAGGCATGTAGCTTAACTAATTGTGCTTCAATATTATTTACTAATCAAGCAACCACACATTGATGCATGAGTGCTGTAGAAACATCTTAGGTTTCCTTGAATCTTGTCTGTAGCATATCACAGATATCCATGTTTTGTGATTCTTGATTAGAACAAACAAATTATTTCAGATCCTATTTTTTCAGTCTTATTTTCTTTTCTTTTCAGAAAATCTTTTTTTTAGTCTTCTTTCCTGAATGTATCCCCTCTGTTCGACTGTTCCCCCTAAAACAAATCATTTTTCTTCAACTTCTATCTTCTTTTTAGTGTGCAGAATACAAATTTCAAAGTCTAGCATGATCACAAAATACATCAATCAATGTGGTAAAGTGACATTCACTTCACATGATAAAGTGATGTTCACTTCATTTAGCCAAAACATTCATCTAGTTACTTATATACAGGTATCTTCTGATTTTGATTGTTAACAGATAAAAGAAACTTCATACACTCGACTCTGCCAGACCAAGAAAATCTTGACAGTGAATGGACAATTTCCTGGTCCAACTATTAAAGTTCGCAAAGGTGACACCATAATAATTACGGCTTACAACCAAGCACACTACAATATCACTCTTCACTGGTATGAACCTTGTACAGGGGAACAAAAAGAAAATCATCCAACATGTTATACAAGAAAGGACTATTTTGCTCTGAAGTTGATGCAGTCCATGTTTTTTTTATCTTGCATTGTGATAGCTATTATTAGTATGAATGATTATTCTGATGAGCTATGCTTTCATGTTATCTTGTATTACTTTCTATAAAACAATTCATGTAATTGCTTTTTTTAAAATAAATCGGGCTGGAGAAAATATGTTTGTATGAATGATTATTCCGATTAGCTATGTTCTCATATTGTCTTGTATTACTTTCTATAAAACAAACCATGTAATTGTTTTTTTTTTAAAATCGGGCCGGGCTCGGATATTTTTTGTTTATTCGGGTTTGGGCTTGGGCCCACATTTTGGAGCCCAATGTAAATTCGGGCCGGGCTCGGACCACACAAAAAAATTCGGGCTCGGGCTTATGTAAGTCCGACCCTAACCCGGCCCGTTGCCACCCTTGATCTATTCGTTGAATATTCATGTTTGTTAGAGCATCCACAGTCGTGTGCTATTTATGCATAAAATGTATTTTATAGCAAACGACGAGCTGCAGTCGTTTGCTATTTATGCATTTTATACAGAAATTGCTACAGTAGATTTCTATATATGACACAAGATATAGCTATATGGATAATATACGAGACGAAACTTGATATTGCGTCCGAGGAAAAAAATAATTTTTTAATTTGTCAGACGCAACTTGAAGTTGCGTCCGAAGACTTTTTAAATAAAAAAAACATTTAATAAAAACTCCACAGTCCCGGGCCTCCTTGGACGCAACATGGACGCAACATGATGTTGCGTCCGACAGAGGGGCCCACAATTTTTTTTTATAACTTAAATAACGTTTTTAATTAATAAAAAAATCATAAAAATTTCTAAAATTTCGTCCGACGCAACTTGAAGTTCTATCTGAATTTTTATATATATTAAATTGGTAAAAAATACCAATTGATGACTACAGCGAATTGATCAAATACTATATGCATTTATGCATATATGCATTTTTAAAACAATGCTGATTGTGGATGCTCTTAATTAGTAATAATCTCTAATCTCTAATACTATAATGGGAGAACCCCTTAGTCAGTAACCCAACCCGTGCAACGCATGGGTTGGGTTACTTTGGTAAATATTTTCGAAAGTAGACCTGTTTGGTAAATATTTTCGAAAGTGGTTCAGTTTGAAAATTATTTTCTTTTTTACTTATGGACTAACTTGGGTAAATATTTTCGAAAGTGGACCTGTTTTGTAAATATTTTCAAAAGTGGATCGGTTTGGAAATTATTTTCTTTTTACCCTTTTCATTATTCTTCAATTTTTTCCACGTGCGTGTGTATGATACTAGTATAGGTTTAATTTGTTGTTTATGTTTATGATTCATGTACGATAAAGAGAGAGAACAGAGAGAGTGATGTGAATGTTACCAAACCTAAACAAATAAGATATTATCTTCTTAGCTCAGCTCATTATTTATTTACTTTCTGATAGAGAGAAGTCAAAATATTTTATAGGCTAGAGAATTTTTTTTTTAGTATGCCAGTCTATAAATAAAATACAATTGCTAAAGTATTTTAACTGGTGGACTTAACAGCTAAATTCGTCCTACCTAACGACGAATTTAATTATTTCATGCTCGCCATTAGGATATGGTGAGTTTAGCGCTAATTTTTGAGAAATTCGTCCTTCCCAACGGCGAGTTTAGTTCAAAATTTTCAATAAACACTCGCCGTTTCCAACGATGAGGACATTTATACTAGACTTGCTGTTGGAAGCGGCAAAGACGTAAATTTTTTTACAAAGAGTGAAACACTCTGTTGGACGAGTTTAGTACGTTCAAAAAGAATTTATATGGAGTTTTCTCGAAAATTCAATAAGTCCAACAGAGTGTCTCACTCTTTGTAAAATTTTCTACATTCTCGCCGTTCCTAACAGCGAGTTTAGTATAAATATCCTCACCGTTGGTAACGACGAGAAAAAATTTAAAATTTCGAACTAAACTCGCCGTTCCCAACGGCGAGTCTAGTATAAATGTCCTCGCCTTTGGGAACATCGGGTCTTCTTTGAAAATTTTGAATTAAACACGCCGTTGGGAACGACGAGTTTCTCACACAAAAAAAGCTACACTCTCCGTGTTCCAACGGCGAGCATGAAACAACTAAACTCGCTGTTGGGAACGATGAGTTTAGTTGTTGAGTTCACGAGAACAATTAATTTTACAACTGTTCTTTTTCTGCAAATAATTTCAAATTTTGGCATATAAAAAAAAAAAATCTAGGCTAGAAAGGTATATAACTTTTCTTTGAAAATTGCATCTCTATTCGGTGAATATTCATGTTTGTTAATTAGAATTAATATATAAATATTAAACTTTGGGGTGTTTGGTACACGGATTGAAAAATTTCTGGGAATGAAAGGATTACCGGGAATGTGAGGGTGGGAATAAAGATTCCCGAAAATGTTGCATTATCGCGTTTGGTATAGTACATTGCATTCCCGGAATTCTTTTTTATTGTAATTTTGTATTCTAGTTTTTTTGGTTTTTTTAATTGTTTATTATGGAAATCACACGAGAATACTCAAATCCCATAATTTTAAGGAGGAATGTATTTTTTTATTCTAGTTTTATTGGTTATTTTATTGTTTGTTATGGTAATCCTATGAGAATCCTCAAATCACATGGGTTTTGGGGGGAATAAAAATCATTTCCAACAAAAAATTTTGATTTCCTTGAAAATCTATCACTCCTTCCAAAATTATGCTTGTCACATACAAACAAGGTAATCTAAAAAGGAATATGAGATTCCCTTATACATTTCCTCATACCAAACGTTCCCGTTTAATCTTTATTTCCACTTCGGAGTTATAATATGTTGATAAGTTCTTTCGCATGATACCATATCAACCCAAATTCGAATTTCAATAGCTGTGCTATATTAAAATGTAGATTAAAAAAAAGAAAAAAAATGTTGCGCATGGTCCAAGTGTCGGTCGCCAAAAACAGCCCTCACCCTATAAGTATGTTAGATTATAAATATTATATCACAACTTTAGAGTTAATTAGGTCTACTAGTACGGTATTACTCTTACTTCAACTTGGAAATTTTAGGCCACTATACATACATCTCTCACTATATTCCAACCATTTGTAATATAAGCTTTTGTATCACATAGAAAGAAATAAAGAACCCACATGTCCATCATCTATGAAACCCGTAATTAGTTTTTCGAGTAGCTAGCTAGCTAAGAGTAAAATTTAATATGTAGTTTATGCACATGACTTAAGGATAGCTGATATCAAAAGGATAGGGTTTACTCAAATAATAATAATAGTAATAATACAAAGGATAAATTTCATGATAAAATAAACTAGCATTAACAAGAGCTGCTTAATAGAATAACATATCACAAGATATATCTTTCTTCAACGCAGTACAATACCTTAAAATATTTCAAAAGTGAATTAACAAAAGAAATAAATATTCATGTACGTTGCGATCAATACAAACCAAGGAAATTAATGGAGGATGATGTGTCTCTTTAAGACTCGAAGCCAAAGTAGCTAGCTAGCCTATAAACAAGACAAAAAGTGAGATGAATTTAAGCACATATAATTGAAGAGAGTGAGATATGCATAGGCTGTTTAATTCATTCTTTTGCCACTATTATTCCCTAAACATGCATCATGTCTAATCATCCATGAGTGGGGCCTTATTTTCACTCTACATTTAGAAAATCAATCTTAGATTTAATTATTCATCAAACGATATATATGCACAAGTGGGTACTTTAGTATGTAAGTATACTTACTATAGATAATGTACATATATAATATATTTGGATTAGGTTACGATTAGGAATGATGGACATATAAGCCAACTTAATTTGATCTGGTAGCTAAAAGACAAGGATGCATTCTTCCCATAGGTTATGCAAACAAACTGGTCGGCTACTTGTAAAAAGTTCGGTCATTTGTGCATGCAAACACAGAGAGTAAATGAATATTAGAGACCAACTTATTTAGTAAATGAGTAATTGATGACATGATATATATATAATATATTATGCAACTAAATCTAATCTTATTTTTAAAAAAAATAATAATGTTATTAGCAATTGCTCATATACTAAATTTGCTAATAGCTCATACCATTTTTCTATAAATATATATAGTTCCCTTTTGTTGTGCACTAGACCGTTGTGTGCATTCGGCCTTCCCGCCTTCGTATTGACTATCTGAACCGTTCACATTGATATACACATCTAAATTAGTCTAAAGATATAAAATCAAATCATTTGAAATTCATTTGCCCATCCATCATTTGACTATAAAAAACAATAATTTTCAGCCATATAATTTTGCAGCACTTCAATGGATGGACAAATGAATTTCAAATAATTTGATTTTATATTTTTAGACTAAATTAGATGTTTAGATCAATGTGAACAGTTCAGATCGTCAATACGAAGGCGGGAAGGCCGAGTGCACACGGCGGCCTAGTGCACAACGGAAGGAGTCTCTCTCTCTCTCTCTCTCTCTCTCTCTCTCTCTCTCTCTCTCTCTCTCTCTCTATATATATATATATATATATATATATATATATATATAGCCCCCTTCCATTGCAAATGGGTCTGTTTGCACAGACCAGACCCGTTGCAAACTCTATATTGGGTCGTTGGATCAGGTATCATCTTGATCCAACGACCATGATGAGCCTCACCCAAACCCCGCTCTCTCTAACTTAAACCTCGGGGGGGGGGGGGGGGGGGGGGGGGGGGGGGGGGGTATTTTGGGGCTTTCTCCCCAAACACCCCATCAAGTCCTTTCTTTGTTTCTCCCTAACTCTACTGTTCCTCTCCCACTCTCCCTGCTTTCGTTCTCTCACTACCGATCGAACCCAAAACCCAGCACCCCAACAACCCAACACAACCGGCACCCACTCCTGTTCCTGATCGACCACCTCCTTCCCTATCTCTCACACACTTTCTGCTATCTTCCTCTTCCGGACAAAACCCAACACCCCAACACCTGTTGATGAAGTTTTTTTTTTTTTGAACTTTTTAACTTAGGCAATGTTTGAAACAACGGCTTAAGGCTAAGTAAAATTTTAGCCAAAAACTCTCACTCTCTGATTGAATTTGTCTATTTGAACCAACTGAAGTAGTTGTCCCAAACAATGACATATTCTAACATAGGTCGTTGTTTGAAACAAACGGCTTAAGTTTAGAAAAATTTGAGCAAAAACTCTTGCTCTCTAAATTGAATTTGTCTATTTGAACCAACATTCGTTGTTTCAAAAAACAACCTATTCTAACATAGGTCGTTGTTTGAAACAAACGGCTTAAGTTTGGAAAATTCTGAGCCAAAATTCCGCTCTTTAACTTGAATTTGCCTTTTTTTTGGGTCTGTGTGTGTGTCGGGGGGGGAAGGGGAGCGCCCCGAATTTTCAATAAATAAATATGAAAATACATGGCACAATTCTCAGCATCTACCTTAATGTAATAGTAAACATAGCCAAACACAGGAAAAAAAATCAACTTTTATTATATCAATTCTTTACATAGCACAGTGGAAATTAAACACCTTGAATTACAATTTCTTTCTTTTACAATCCATTCTTTTACAATTTGCATAAGCCATATTATCTTTCTACCACATGCATGCAAATCCCAAGCTAACGGTACCCACCTGTACAACATGAGGCTAGAGATAACTCTAACCCCCAAAACTACGGGGTCAGCCATAACGGTGTGAGTGACATCAGAAGAAACACAATTTAAATGAAACATAAAGAATAAATTAATAACAAACACATTCCCACAGTAGTAACAAACGAAATATGAAATAACGATAAATAAAGCATGAAAATATCAAGTGAAACTAAGCTAAGTGTCAAGTGTAGGAAAACAAGAAGACATCGTGGATGAAACCAAGTCAAGAAAATAAAAATGTAGTATGATAACTCTCTAATGCATACTTTTCGAATTTTATGCATTCCATACTACATAGGTCCGGTGCAAGCCCTTATTGTTATCAACTTTATAGGGTTAAATCCCTCGTTATGCAACTAATCCTACTACAGTAATAGAAAAAAGATCTAGAATACTTTGCGAATATGCCTAACAATCTTCGACGCGCAAGCATCATGTAAACATAACTCTAATACCGAAGAATCACCTCCCTACCGTGTACCCCACGAATAGGTCTACCGACCCTTGACGTGCAGATACACAGTACATTCCGTGAATAGGCCCGCCAACTCTCGACACGCGAATGCACCGTATGTTCTGTAAATAGGCCTGCCAATCCTCGACACGCGAACATACCAACTGTTCTCTAGGGACACAACAACACACAGTCCTGTAATACATCCGTTGGACTAACAACAGAGCCCATACTTACGTTTTCCAAGTTCTATCACATTTTCACTAGTGTCTGTCCTTAGGTTGATTATTATTGATTAAAACACAATTTTTCCCTCTCTAGAGTTGGTGTACCCTGCTAGACTTAATTCCACCAAAACAACCCCAAGGCCCCAACTGGCCAATAACAAAAAAAATCTCATCTTCCGGTTTACAGGAATCCCACTCAACTTCTAGAGACTCACAAATCAAAAATATCAATACAAATCTTTCATCAAAACTCTTGATTCCATCAACAAATCGTTTATATGAAGAAAAATTCAATCTTGTGATTTCTGGCTGAACACGTTTTCTGTGTATAATTCTGTTTTAAGCCATGTTTCTGTGGTTATTATATAACTTATATATATAGGCTAGATTCGGATGAGAGTCTATTTTCAAGATTTTCTGATAGATCCAGATTTTCATGCCTGTGAAAATGAGAATCACAGATTTGGTACAGTAATGTCTTATTGTCCAGAACTGAAAGTTTCGTTGTCCTAGCATTTTATGAGTTGTCTATCACTTGTCCATATTTATGTTTGACCTGAACCTGTCCCTTGTTCATACCATGTTATTCTTGTCCTGTTTTGTGCACGTATATGCCCGTTTGATAATAATAATAAGAACAAGCCGGAGTTTAAGGAAAAGATCTAGCAGTGGACAATATAGGAACCTGTACTCGGAAGGGGACCCGTGCTTCCCGTGTGACTTGTTTACTGAACAAGTTAATTACATGTTACCGATAAAGTTTACCGATCAAGTTAAGTACATGTTACCGATCAAGTTTACCGACCAAGTTTTGTGGTCCTGTGAAGACCTGAGTACATGATCTATAGAATCCACTACGAAATTTAAACGTAACTTGTTAGTATGTAGCAACCATGTGGTAAATAAATGGGATGCATGAAGTGCTACCGAGATAGAATTAAATACAAGACTTGAAATAACATGATCACATGCATATTCATGTTACCTGTATATGCTACTTGACACCTGTTACATGTTTACTTTCTTGCATGATACCTGTTATCTGTCACATGTCACATGCACCCTGTTATCACATCATATTACTTGTTCTTGCTCCTGTTTTATGTTAACCATTTTGTCACATGTATTCCATGCTTATTCAGTACTTGCTTCCGCTGTTACTCTATACTTGTCCATCTTTTCTGTATTTGTTTTCTGCACTACAAGTGGTCCGTAACTTGCATTGACGGTCGTTTTGTTTCTCTTTCCTTTTCCTGCAATTTATTAAATTGCAGATTATGGTATCAGCTGTCCGATGAAGTAGGTGATCAAAGATTCTAGTTGGCTGGAGTTCTTGCTATATCTATTTATTTCTTTTTGCTTATCATGAATAATTGTAACTTGTTACAGGAAAATTTTGTATTGGACAGTTTGACCCAGGATTTATAACTTGTTTCCAGATTTGGTTTATTTGAGATTTATTAAATTTTGTTTCAAGTAAATTCCGTTGGAATATTGATTTATTCATGCATGCATGGTTGGTTTCTCCTTGTATATCTCTTGTTTATCATTGTATGTGTTGCAAAGATCCTGACAGCTTATGAATGGTGAAAGCCATTCGCTGAACTTAGTCACGTATCCGTATTTCGTATCTCCTTTTTAGGAAGCGGGGCGTGAAAAAAATCAGTAATAAAAATATAATTTTATTTTTTACAGAGGAGGGACGGCTGTAGCAGCCCCCTAAATAGCCAAAATTTGGAGTATTAGGGTTTTGAGAAGATTTTACAAAACATTCCTTTAGAATATATCTTTACATATATAGATCCTTTATACTAGGTAATTAGATTAACAAATTTAATTGAGATTAAATCAAAAATATACTCTCCAGATCTGGCCAACATCTATCTCAAACCAGAAAAATAATTTTTGTAATTTTTTGCCTCCAAGTGGCAATTTTGCAAAAATACCATTCTTTAATAAATTAGGAAAATAAACCAAATGTATTAGAAAAAAAATTAAACACTTTACCTCTGAGTTGTCTGGCCATCATGATGGGCCCAGAAATCCAAAAATCTGAAGTTTTTACTCAAAGTGGTAATTTTGCACAAAAGCCCATTTTTTGTAATATTTGCAAAAATGCCAAATAAATATAAAAAATCCAGAAAATTCATGAATAATAAATAATAATAAATATTACATTTACCCAAAATAATTTCTGACATTGATTTTTCCAAGAAAACATTTGCACGTGTTTTGTATGTGCAAAAAGATAAATTTCAGAAAAATATTTATTAAATCACCAAAAACAAATTTAATTAATTTATTAATCCCAAAAAAATTATTTAAAATTCTAGGGTGTTACACGGGGAGGGGGGGGTTATGGATAGGATGAAGAAATATTTTTTAGCATTTTTTATATTTTTACAAAATGTGATGACATCTTAATTTATCAATTTTCAGTTAACTCTCTTTTCATTGTACTTATCTTCGCATATTGCAGTCTCCAATACATGCGCTGGAGTTACTTAAGACGCGGTCTCCAATAAATCAGAGTCTTACGGTTGAAGAATTCAAGTGGAGATTTAACACTATAACAAGCAAGCCTAACCCTAACCCTACCCACCAACCCTAACCTTAACCCTACCTTTACCCCTAACAATCTATAACCTAGGCCTTTTTTTTAATTTTTTATTCATTAATGCAGATTTAATCTATAACCACAATTGTTAAGTTTCTTACATCTCACAATTCCCCAAAAAAAATGGACTTGAAAATATATTTTCCTTATCTAATTTCAGGGTTAGATGGTCATGATTTGTGTATTTTCTCATTACATGTTCTCATTTTTCTTTTATTTTTCGTATCTTATGCCTGCTTTTGTTGCAAAAGATAAATAATCATGACCAATGACCAGTTCACAATTGAAAAAATATTTGGACAATAATTAAGAAACCAAATAAAGTAAAATTAAATACAATTTTTCTTATTAAAAACAACCAAATAAAGTAAAAGAAGGTCTAAAGGAAAAAAATTTAAAAGACCTAGGGCTAAGTCTAAGCCGTTGTTTCAAACAAAAACCTAAGTTATAAGAAGTCGTCATTTAAAACAACGATTTTAAATGGTTGAAATATACAAATTCAAGTTAGAGAGCGATAGTTTTTTGCTCAAATTTTTCTTAGTCTTAAGTTATTGTTCCAAACAACGACCTAGGTTATAAGAAGTTGTTTTTTAAAACAACGGCTTCAATTGGTTAAAAAATACAAATTCAAGTCAGAGAGCAAGAGTTTTTAGCTCAAATTTTTCTTAGCCTTAAGCCGTTGTTTCGAACAGCGACCTATGGTAAAAAGCTTCAAAAATAAAAATTAAAAAAAAACTAAAAAAAACTTCATCAACAGGTGTTGGGGTGCTGTGTTTTGGTCGAAAGAGAAAGAGAGCAGCAAGAGAGAGAGTGTGTGTGCGAGAGTGAGGGAAGGAGGTGGTCGGTCGGGAGGAGGAGGAGGGGGCACCGACGGTGTTAGGGAGAAAGTTTTGTGTTCGGTCAGCAGAGAGAGAGAGAGAGAGAGAGAGAGAGAGGGAGAGAGAGAGAGAGAGTAGAGTTAGGGTGAAAAAGATATTGAAGTTGAAAGGGTATTAGGGGCGAAAACTCCAAAATCCCCCCCCCCCCCCAAAAAAACCCTTTTTTTAGTGAGAAAGAGGGGGATTTAGGCGGGGCTCATCATGGAGACTTGATCCAACGCGCAAGATCGAGTTTGCAACCGGTCCGTGCAAACAGATCCATTTGCAATAGAAGATGGCTAATATATCTATATAATAAAACACAAAGAAAACTATCAAGTGTCTCTCATTCAATAGGGTTGAAATCAATGGTCCGGATCTAACCTCATAAAACATATTTTCCCGCCCTAAAGTTTCCTCCCCCAAAACTCAAATTCAAATCCCAAAACAACTCATTTATTTATTTATTTATTTATTTATTTCTCTTTCTCTCTCTCATTCTCTCTCTATTTAGTTAGAAATTTATATTTTCAGATTTCAGGTTTGTAAATTTTCATATTTTTATGCATTTTTTATTGCTCATGTTACATTGAAAATAGCAAATATCTCATCAACAGTTAAATTTCATCATTTTCCACACTCAAAGTTCTAAGAGGTTGGATTTTACACCCCCATTTATAATTATTTTTCAACATATACTAATAGAAACATGAACTTTTATTTACAACTAATTATTGTTTTACTATTCAAACTTGAGCTACATAATTGTTGTTTTACTGTTTACAAGACTTTCATATGTTGTATCATTCCGAATACGTGCCGTAGGCACGTGCCCACGGGCAAATCTAGTGTGTATATATATACACATATATACTAATAGAAACATGAACTTTTATTTATAACTAATTATTGTTTTACTATTCAAACTTGAGCTACATAATTGTTGTTTTACTGTTTATATATATATATATATATATATATATATATATATAAAGAGAAGAGAAGATTAGAAATGCAATATATATATATGGGAGAGAGAGAGTCTACACCCACACTCTTTCCTCTATTTTTAAATAGAGAACGAAGAGGAAATATAGGGATTCATAATTAACTAACATATGAACTACACACGATTTAATTAAAAAAACCAAAACATGATAGAAACTCTAATCCCTCAAACACAATCTTTTCCCCTCTTACTTTCTCAATCTCACAAAATCCCCCCCCACCCCACCACCACAAAAAAAAACGAAAAACAGCTTTAGTATTATCCAATTGTATAATATTATGGGTTGGCAGTGATTCTATAAACTATCTATTTATGTGAGGAGATTTCAGTAATTGTGAAAGAAATGATATTCATAAGTTTCTCTCAATTATCTCAAAATTTTGGGGTGCTCTATATATAATTTTATGAATCCCTTAATTATATTTTAGGATGTGCAATTTACATAGGGTAACACAAGTAATTTCTTAATGTTTATAAACTTCTATGAATGTATTAATTCTATAAAATTTAGTAAACGCTATGCAATTTTGAACAACTTGCTACACTTAATGAAATTTTCATATTTAGAATTAACAAAAGGAATCTTATAATGTTTATAGTAGTATAGATTAAGACTTAGGAGTGTAATTAAATTTTAGTTCTAGAAAGAATTAATCCTAATCACTACTAATTAGTGCTTGTTAACTTGATATCCAATTGCCTGTGATAACCAATCATTACTATAACTGTTGGAAATTGGTTCCATCGTATTCTACTCATCAAGACGTATAAAATGATGTACTCACATGTCCAAAAAGGATTTCAAATGAATGAAATATTCGCCTCCGAAGTTAGCTTGTTAAAATGAAGAATTGGACTTTTGCTTGATATGTGACTTTGAAAGTTAGTTCCATATCGAAAAGGAGCAAAAACCACATGAAGTTATAAATTAAAAACTGAGCCAAAGGGTTGTGCCCTTAGGGGTACAAATGTTTTCTCCGGAGGGAGAACACACCCGACCCGGGCTCGAAGGATTGGGCCTAAAATAGTAAACTTATTTTTTTTCCAAAAAAAACAGTTCCGATTTTGTATACGGGCTAGATACGGGCAGTTGCAACTGTCATGACAGTTTTTCTCTGAACAGTTGCAAAAACCGCTAAGGGCTTAGGACTATAAATATGACTGGATTCTGATCAAATCCGAGTCCAATTTACATCTTCCCTACCACCCTGTATCAGTGCAAATATCACAAAACTCGCTGTCATATCCATTCTCGCTCGAGTCTCCAGTATTCTAGTGTAAGTTAGTGGAGTTCTGACTGTTTTATCTTGAGAAACGACTGCTGAATAACCTGTATACACCGTAGCAGTGCAAAATAAACATCTTAAGGACATTGTTTTCAACAAGCGTTAGTCTGTTTATTTCTCTTCAACATATTCAAGGTCGGAATTAAAGATAACTTATCTTCTTTCTGTGCTTTGTGTACAGTAATATATGCTGTTTGCGAAACAGTTTTTAAATTCACAATTACAAAGGTTCAAAATGAAGATATATTATCTTCCTTTTGTTCTTTGTTGATAGTGAATTTTACTGTTGTTGTAACAGTATAATTGTAATTAACTTCGAGTAGGAATTTAATTAATTTCTTTCATTAATTTTTCAATATAAAATTAATTTTGTCTACTTAAGGTTTAACAACTGAAGGCGTTTAGATTTTTTTTTTGTTTTCTTTTGTAGACACCAATATGACTACCAAAACAGAACTCCCGAAAATGGTCAATAGTATGCACAACAAGCCCGAGAATTTGAAAGGAGCTGACTTCAAGACTTGGCAGAGCAAAATTCTCTTCTATCTCACAACCCTCGAGTTGGATAGGTTCCTCCTCCTCGAGGAACCTAAGCTTGCTGAAGGGCAGACTCCAGAAACTCATAAGGAGACGTTTGCAACAGTGGATGCGTGGGGGCTTTCAGAATTTTTTTGCCGGAACTACATCCTTAACTGTTTGGATGAAGTTCTGTACAAGATATACAGTCTACTCACTACTGCAAAGACCTTGTGGACCGCTCTCGCTTATAAATACAAGACTGAGAATGCCAGCTTGAAGAAATTTATCGTGGATAAATTTATGGACTACAAAATGGTGGACTCTAAGTCTGTCACTGTCCAGATGCAAGAGCTTCAGATCATTATTCATGAGATTGAAGCCGAAGGCCATAAGGTTGGCGAATCCTTTCTAGTGGAAACAATCATTGGAAAGTTGCCACTATCTTGGAAATACTTCAGGTATTACCTCCAGCACAAAAAAAAGAAAATATCCTCGGAAGATCTTCTTGTCGGGGTGAAGATTGAAGCAGACAACCGAGGAACAATCAAGTTCAAAAGTGAGGAGGCTAAAGTACATATTTTGGAAAGCTCCAACAAGCGGAAGGGCAACTCCAACAACAACAAGAAGAATTCAAAAAAGAGGAAAGCTTCAGATCAAGGATCCAGAGACAAGAAGCCCAACAAGAAGTTCAATGGAAATTTTTGGATTTGTGGGAATCCTGGTCACTCTGCCAGAGACTGTCGTTTCAAGAAAACTGACCGCACTTCAGAAGAAAATGTCACTGAGAACATCACTTCAAGCATCGATGAACTAAACTTGTATAATGTTGTTTCTGAATGTAACCTAGTCCAACATCTCGAACAATGGTGGGTATACACAGGTGCTACTTGGCACATATGTTTCAATAAGTCACTGTTCTCGACTTATCAAAAACTGGATCACGAAGAAAAACTTTATATGGGCAATTCTGCTATGCCGATGGTCGAAGGCTGTGGACAGGTCTTCCTGAAGTTCACGTCTGGCAAGAACGTCACTCTACACGATGTGCTTCACGTGCCAAACATCCGCAAGAACCTTATTCTGGATCCGTGCTCTCCACGGATTGTGATTGAGTCAGATAAGTTGGTGCTGACCAAGGCTGGGGTTTATGTTGGAAGGGAATATCTGTGTGATGGATTATTCAAAGCTAATGTAGCCATAATCGGAAAAAACCCAATGTACTCTAATTCTATGATTAATAAAAAATCAGTTTCTTATTTAATTGAGTCTGAAACAATTTTATGGCATGATAGATTAGGGCACATAAATTTTCGAAAGATGAAAAACTTGCAAATTTAGGTTTGATTCCAAACTTTAAATTTGATAAAAATCACAAGTGTGAGACTTGTGTAGAAGGAAAAATGGTCAAAAAACCATTCAACACAGTGGACAGGAGTACTGAGCCGTTATGCTTAATTCATACTGATTTATGTGAATTCAAATCCTTGTCCACAAGAGGTAGGAAAAAATATTTTATCACATTTATCGATGATTGTACTCGGTATTGCTATATATTTATTTACTGAATAGTAAAGACGAAGCAATTGCAGTATTCACAAAATACAAGGCTGAAGTACAAAATCAACTTAACAAAAAGATCAAATTACTGAGGTCTGATCGAGGTGGAGAATATGAGTCTCCATTTGCACAATTGTTTGAAGAGTATGGAATTATTCACCAAACTACTGTCCCATACTCACCTCAGCAAAATGGAATTGCAAAAAGAAAGAACAAAACGTTAATATATATGATTAATGTCTTGTTTATAATTTCTGAACTACCTACAAACTTGTGGGAGAAGCCTTATATATGCCAAATCACATATTAAATAGAGTCTCACACAAGAAAGCTGATTCCATTCCATATGAGTTATGGAAAGGACATATGCTTAATTACAAATACCTCAAAGTGTGGGAGTTTTTGGCTAAGGTCCCGGTTCCTCTTCCCGAGAGAAACAAACTTGGACTAAAAACTATAGATTGATATTTTGTAGGCAATGCCGAAAATAGCAGTGCGTACAGATTCTTAGTCTTCAAGTCTGAAGTATGTGACATTAGTGTAAACACAATCATTGAGTCAAGAGATGACATATTCTTTGAAGATGTGTTTCCACACAAAAGAAATAATGGAAACCCTGATCTCAAAAGAACAAGAGAAGTTTCAACTGAGAAATAGGATGAAACTCGTCATGAAAATGGTGAATTCGAACCAAGAATAAGTGTAAGACCTAAAACCTCTAAGTCTTTCGGTCCAGATTTTCTAACATACATGTTAGAGGCTGAACTTCAGAATTATAAAGAGGCAGTATCATCCCCAGAGTCTCCTTATTGGAAAGAAACTATGAATAGTGAGATTGAATCGATTCTAAGCAATCACACCTGGAAGTTGGTTGACCTTCCACCAGGTCATAAACCAATTGAATGTAAATGTATTTTCAAACGGAAGATGAAACCATATGGTTCCACTGAAAAATACAGTAGCTAAAGGGTATCGCCAGAAGGAGGGCTTAGACTTCTTTGATGCATATTCACCGGTTACGCGGATAACCTCTATAAGAATGCTGATAGCAATAACATCTATCTATAATCTTGAAATTCATCAAATGGATGTCAAGACAGCTTTTAAATGGGGATCTCGAAGAAGAGATCTATATGGAGCAATCGGAAGGGTTTGTTTCAAAGGGAGCTGAAAATAAAGTATGCAGACTTGTTAAATCCCTATATGGACCTAAACAAGCTCCGAAACAATGGCATGAAGAATTCGACAATGTCATGATGAAAAATAGTTTTCGAATAAATGAATGTGATAAATGTGTTTTATTACAAACAAATGGGACAGTCATGCGTGATTGTTTTCCTGTATGTGGATGATATGCTAATCTTTGGTCATAACCTGGAAGTCATCAAGACTATAAAGAAGATGCTAATCAACCACTTTGACACCAAAGACTTAGGTGTGGCAGATGATATTTTGGGTATCAAAATAATAAAAATACCTAGTGGCATTGAATTATCTTAACCACATTATGTGAAAAAAGTGCTTGACAGATTCAAGGAACATGGGATTAAAGGAGTATCAAACCCCTTTTCACCATCTATAGTTATGCACAAAAATATTGGTGAAAGTACAATGCAACTGAAGTATTCTCGTGTGATAGGCAGTTTAATATACCTCATGAACTGTACGAGACCAGACATTACTTATGTAGTAAGAAAACTAAGCAGAAACACAAGTAACCCAGGAAAAGGTCACTGGACGTTGCTGCTAAGAGTACTTGGGTATTTAAAGAACACCCCAAACTTTTCACTACATTATGGTAGATATTCTGCCGTTCTAGAAGGATACAGTGATGCAAATTGGATATCAGATTCGGAAGAATCAAAATCCATAAGTGGTTATGTCTTTACCCTAACAGGAGCTGCTGTATAATGGAAATCTTCTAAATAAACGTGTATTGCTCGATCCACAATGGAATCCGAGTTGATTTCTTTAGATAAAGCAGGTGAAGAAGCTGAATGGCTTCGCCACTTTAGAAGATATTCTATTTTGGTCTAAACCAATGACGGTCATTTGTATCCATTGCAATAATTAAGCCGCGCTAAGTAGAGCACACAATTCTGTATAAAATGGCAAATCACGACATATTCGTAGACGCTATAATATTGTTCGATAGTTACTCTCAAATGGAATTATCTACATTGACTTTGTGAGGTCACAAGATAACTTAGCGGATCCATTTACTAAGAGATTATCCAGAGAGAAAATTAACTATGCATCGAGGGGAATGAGGTTAAAAGCCTAAAACAATATGAGTTACCTTATACGGAAACCTAACCTGGCGACTGGAGATCCCACGGACCAGGTTCTATAGGAAAACCAATTATGAGTAACTCAAACAGTAATGCATTTGGACTCAGGTCCATCTCATTCCTAGGGTGCAAAATAAATGCATGCCTACAGAAGTATTAAAAAGGTTAAACTATGCTTTTAATGAAGTCTATATTTTGAAAAATGACAAGTGAAGTATTGTAGGGTACTCTTTATGGATGCGATCACCTATGTAAGTGTGAGCTGGGTCAGCTCTATGAGAACTTTGAAAGGCTGGAGTTCTCTAAAAACACTCGCAGAACTGAGATTTTTTCAGCTCCAAAATGAACACAACCGAGAGATTGGATATGAATAAAACAATGTTGTGTAGAGTTTATTGTTTGGGCATACACTAACGGCTGACAGTTCAAGATGAAATATTTCTCCGATTAGCCAAGTATGTCCGATAAACTTTAACTAGGGAAGGTTCAAAGTGAAATATCTACCTATCCACGATGCGACATTGTTTCAATTGCACTCTGTGATATGTACCGTTGTAAGGTGGGAGACGAAAATTATCATTCATGTGGGGGATTGTTGGAAGTCAGTTCCATCGTATTCTACTCATTAAGACGTATAAAATGATGTACTCACATGTCCAAAATGGATTTCAAATGAATGAAATATTTGCCTCCAAAGTTAGCTTGTTAAAATGAAAAATTAGACTTTTGCTTGATATGTGACATTGAAAGTTAGTTCCATATCGGAAAGGAAAAAAAAAAGCAAATGAAGTTATAAATTAAAAACTGAGCCAAAGGGTTGTGCCCTTAGGGGTACGAATATTTTCTCAGAAGGGAGAACACACCCAACTTGGGCGTCGGTGTAAAACACTCGCGCGCGCCCGCCCGGCTGGGCGAGGCCGGACCGGACCGGACCCGGGCTTAGGCTTGGGCTTGGGCTTAAAACAGTAAACTTATTTTTTTTTTCAAAAAACCAGTTCTGATTTTATATGCAGGCAGTTGCAATTGTCATGACAGTTTTTGTCTGAACAATTGCAACTGCCAAGGGCTTAGGGCTATAAATAGGACTGGATTCTGATCAAATTCGAGTCTAATTTACATCTTTCCTACCACCTTGTATCAGTGCATATATCACAAAACCCGCTGTCATATCCATTCTCATTCGAGTCTCCATTATTCTAGTATAAGTTAGTTGAGTTCTGACTGTTGTATCTTGGGAGATGACTACCGAATAACCTGTATATACCGTAGCAGTGGCAAAATAAATGTCTTAAGGACATTGTTTTCAACAAGCCTCAGTCTGTCTATTTCTCTTCACCATATTCAATGTCGGAATTGAAGATAACTTATCTTCTTTCTGTGCTTTATGTACAGTGATATATGCTGTTTGCAAAACAGTTCCTTAATTCACAATTACCAAGGTTCGAATTGAAGATATATTATCTTCCTTTTGTTGTTTGTTGATAGTAAATTTTACTGTTGTTGTAACAGTATAATTGTAATTAAATTCGAGTAGGAATTTAATTAATTTCTTTCATTAATTTTTTAATATAAAATTAATTTTGTCTACTTAAGGTTTAACATACTCTACACATAAATATAAAAATAAAAAAAATCATTGGTGGTCCCCACAAGCACAAAATACAGTGATTTTTTTCAAAATGACCCACCTTTTAAAAATATTTTCCAAACTGATCAACTTTTGAAACTATTTACCAAATTGACCTACTAGAAATTAAGATAGCGAGTCCAGTTCAAGTGAACTCAGATAGAGAGTAGCTCTATACATTTCAGATAGAAATTGCATATTCAAAATTTCTCTGAAAAAATTGAATACAACTATATTCGCTATCTGAGATAGCGAAGTCAGTTGAACTAGATTCGTTATCTGAGATAATGAGTATAGTTATATACATTTCAGGTAGAAGTTTTATGTTCAAAATTTCTCTGAAAAAATGAGTACAAGTACATTCGCTATCTCAGATAGAGAGTGTAGTTGTATACATTTCATGTTTAAAATTACTCTGAAAAAATGAGTACAACTACAATTACAATCTGAGATAGCAATGTAGTTGTATACATTTCAGGTAGAAATTGCATATTCTTTTCTGAATTTTTTTTTCCAGAAAGTTGGTTTTAGAAAAAGAAAAAAAAATACAAACCAAACTCGTTGTTTCCAATAGCGAGACTGTCTTTAGACTTTTGCATCTTCGTGAGATTTCTCCAAGTGTTGGAGAAAATCATAGAACTACACTCGTTGTTTGAAACATCGAACTTTTTTTTAAATAACTCACTGTTTGAAAAAACGAGTACATCAATTAGGTAAATAATTCCAGAAGTGTGTCAGTTTGGTAAATACTTTCAAAAAGTGGCTCATTTTGGAAAAAAAATCAAATACATGCTGACGGGTCGCATGAAGATTGTGTAATAAGTGATGCAAGAATGATATACTAATATTTTTTGTGTGATTAGATCCTCTAGTCAATTTAAGTTTAGAGTGGATTTAATTAAACTAGCTAGCTACTCTATTCGACCATTCTCTAATCATGTTATTAATTAAACAAATAATGGTTGGTCCATTAGATTTAGAGTAATATAAGTCAATTCATGCCTATCTCTATCTAGTATATACAACTCCAAAGTACAAAATATAATAATCTTGTTTCCTTAATAATATCCGACTAATACATATCTGTATTTGATCCGAGTTCTGCTCACGTCCTTTTAATTATATATAGTTACTAAGAGCATCCACAGTGGTTTCTTATATTTGCCAAATTGTCATATTATAGCAAATGACATGCTGCAACGGTTTTCTATTTTGCCATTTTTTGACAAACTTTCTATATTCGTTTCTCATATATGAGAAACAAAATAGCGATTCTCAAATTATGAGAGACGGGATATCATATACCGTCGCTCCCATTTTAATATATTCTAATCGCGTCAGACGGGATATCATATACCGTCCCTTCGATTTTTTTAAATTTTTTTATAAAAAAAACTCCTCATACGGGAGATCATATCCCGTCTGAGAGGTGTTTTTTTTGTATTTTTTTTTTAAAAAATGAACGGCCATGATTGGCCGATTAAAAAAAAAATAAAAAAATTTCAAATTGTCGGACGGTACATGATGTACCGTCCATGAAATCCGGAATTGAGTGGGTAGGTTAGGAAGGCTAATTAGGTTTAGGTAGTTAATTAATTAGATTTAGTTATTATTATATTATTTAATTTATTT
Organism: Hemerocallis citrina; assembly: GCA_017893485.1. NCBI lineage: Eukaryota > Viridiplantae > Streptophyta > Magnoliopsida > Asparagales > Asphodelaceae > Hemerocallis > Hemerocallis citrina. The sequence goes on along the minus strand of CM030365.1, from coordinate 266,068,713 downwards.
AATTAACATAGTTTAATAGTTAAGAAGTAATTAACTTTTTTTAATTTATTTTTAAACGATGAGACGGTATATCATATACCGTCGCTCGCTTATTTTCTAAAAAATGAGAAACATATAGCAAACGACCACTGCAGCCAACATCACTATTTGCTACTACTGTAGCTGTCATTTTTTAACATATGAGAAACACCACTGTGGATGCTCTAACTCAGCTATCAATTTTAAAATTTAAAAATAAAAAAAAAAAAAAAAAAAAAAAACCACATTCTTTTTCATATCTTGCAAATGAACACAACAACATCTAGAAACACATTTCAACGACAGACAAGTAAATCGATCGTACAATACTTGCACGTGTTTCAAAAATCTAGAAGCGTGCATGCAACTTGTGTCATCTCAGATTGCAACAGTAGTCTGGAGCTTTTAGTTGTGCTGATTTAGTGATTAGTACAGAGAGTAGTAGTTGACTAGTTGGGGCAAAATGAACTGTATAATAAAGATCGATCCTGCAAATCGTTTCCCTATATATCAACTAGATAGAAAACAACAAGTAGATCTATATATATCATGTACATTATTGCACTACTATGAATATTAATCAATCACTCAAAATATAGATTTTTTTTCTTTTCTATGCAATTTTTTGAAAATATTTGCAGAAAGATGACAATTATCAAAGTATTTGTGCTCGTGGACTCAACAACTAAAGTCGCCGTTTCTAACGGCGAATTTAGTTGTTTCATGCTCACTATTGGAACACAGTGAGTGTAGTTTTTTTTTTTTTTATGAAAACTCGTTGTTCCTAATGGCAAGTTTAATTCAAAATTTTCAATGAAAACTCGTCGTTCTCAATGACGAGAACATTTACACTGGACTCACTGTTGGGAACAGCGAGTTTAGTATTTTTTTTATTTTGGGGAGAAGATTCACTGTTCCCAACGGCGAAAACAATTACACTAGACTTGCTGTTGGGAACAACGAGTTTAGTATAAAAAAAAATTAGGGGAAGACTGACTGTTCCCAACGGCGAGGATATTTACGCTAGACTTGCTGTTGAGAACAACGAGTTTAGTTAACTTTATTTTTTTATATTCTTTTTTTGAAAGACTCGCCATTCCCGACGGCGATGATATTTATACAAGACTCGTTGTTGGAATAACGAGTTTAGTTCAAAAAAAAATTCTATTGAGTTTTTTTTGAAAATCCACCAAATCTAATAGAGTGTTTCACTCTCCGTGAAATTTTCTACATTCTCGTCGTTCCCAACAACGACTCTAGTATAAATATCCTCAACATTAAGAACGGCGAGTCTTTTTTCCAAATTTTGAACTAAACTCGTTGTTCCTAACAGCGAGTCGAGTGTGATCCTCGCCATTGGGAACGGCGAACTTTCATTAAAAAATTTGAACTGAACTCGTCATTGGGAACGGTGAGTATTTTTTAAAAAAATTAGCACTAAACTCGTCGTGTCCCAACGGCGAGCATGAAACAACTAAACTCGCCGTTGGGAACGGAAAGTTTAGTTGTTGAGTCCACGAATATAAATACTCTAATAACTGTTATCTTTCTGTAAATATTTTCAAAAAGTGTGTTATAAAAAAAATTCCAAAATATATCTACCTATATCCTCTAAATAGCAAGAACAAAAATGTCCATCAAATTTAGTTATGCTAAGCTAAAAGCCATGAAATTTTCCAAATCTATGTGTACTTGTAAAGCAAAGAGTGTCCTGGTATCGATCACTTCAATTGTTGGCTCACAAATTTCCCTATTCAACCAAGACATGGATGCCAATGTACATTTATTGCCGTTGCTAATTAGTCTCTCAAATCTCATCCATCATTACCCTAAAAAAATGGGACCATGCAGAGGCACTTATCCCAAAGCAGCCCTATTCATCGATCCACGGTCCGAAATACTCTTTCTACTTTGATGTAAGAGCATCCACAGTCGTTTGCTATATATGCCATTTTGCCATATTATAGCAAACGAAATAGCAAACGATCACTACAGTCGTTTCTCATTTATTCATTTTTTAGCAAACGTTCTATTCTCATTTCTCAAATATGAGAAACGAAATGTGCTTTCTCAAATTATAAAAGACGAGGTATGATTCCCCGTCTCTCTGATTTAATAATTATTTAACCGATTCTGACGGAACAACATATACCGTCTCAATAATTTTTTTTTTTTTTTTTTTTTTTAATGGTCGGACGGGGAATGATACCCCGGACGGGGTATGGTACCCCGTCTCTCCCCTTTAAAAAATATTTTTTTTTTAAAAAGTCCGCAGACGGGGAATGATACCCCAGTCGAGGTATCATACCCCGTCCAAGGATTAAAGCCAGTGGAGCATTAAATGCTGATTGGCATTAATTGGGTAAGTTTAATTAGATTTAGTTAGGTATTAATGCTGATTAGGAGTAGTTAGGTATTAATTGATTAGATTTAGTTATTATTTTATTATTTAATTTAGTTAATTAATATAGTTTAATAGTTAATAGTAATTAACTTTTTTTAATTTATTTGAAACGATCGGACGGGGTACGATACCCCGTCTCTCTAAAAAATAGAAAAAATATAGTAAACGACGACTGCAGTGAACGATCGTATTTGCTATTACTGTAGCTGCCATATTATAGCAAATGAGAAAAACGACTGTGGATGCTCTAAGTTATTATAGGTTTCTATACAATTATTAAAAAAAACATAGAATTTAATAAAAGTAATATATATATATATATATACGACTGTGGATGCTCTAAGTTATTATAGGTTTCTATACAATTATTAAAAAAAACATAGAATTTAATAAAAGTAATATATATATATATATATATATATATATATATACTATTATTAAGCAAAGTCTCATTTTGACGGTTTTTTACTATAATGCCCCCATATACATAACACACCTAAAAAATAATGTAGGGTTAAATCTGTCAAAGCTAAAAAATTTGAATCAATGCTGCTAGAAACTGGACGTACCCTGTGGACCCCACCATACCTCTCCGACCCCAAGAAGTAAAAGGGTAGAACTCGAAGAGTTAGGTTTAATAAGAGTTTCGTGTCTCTTCCCCAAATTATCAAAATTCAAAAACCTTAAAAATGGATTCGAAAACCCAACAAAGAATCGAAGAGATGGTGCTCGAAATCCTCAAGGACGCGGACATGGAAGTGATGACCGAGTTCACGGTTCGATCCATGGCGTCGGAGAAGCTCGGCCTCGACCTCTCCCTCCCCGATCGTAAGCGCTTCATCTGCCAAGTCATCAAGAACTTTCTCCAATCCAAAAAGGACGCTGAAACTCAGGATTACCCTAAGAAGAAGGCGTACAAGTGTACAACTGCTCCTCCCTCCACACATCCTGCCTCGCATCGCGCAACCACCGCGACCCCCCCCCGACTTCGCCAACCGTCGCTCCGCCGTCGAACCGTCTGCCCTCGCATCGCGCGACCATCGCGGCCCCTCACCGACAATGCCAACAGCCACGACCGCCCAGTAAGTGCTTGGTTTTTTGTTGTTTACTTATTATACTGTTTTACGAAACATCGCACGTATCAATCCATTGAGATGATGATTAGGATATATGGATGTGATCTTATTCAAGAGAGTAGAATTCTATTGAGACTGTATCTTTCTTCACCATAAATTCTATAGTTAATTTTGATGTACATTTACTTGTATATGTTGAATCTTTTTTTGAATTCCTGAATTGTGCCCGACCGCAAACAGTGATGGCCACAGGCCAAGTTCTTTTCCACCGTTTCTATTGTAAGAAGTCATTCACTCGCTTTAGTGTTAAGGTAATGTTCTTTTATAGCATCCTATAAATAATAAAATTTTCATCTTATATAAGAAATCTTACCTATATATCTCGTTTGTATAAAGGGGTGCTGCAAGTTGTGTTTGGCTTGCCTCCAAACTGGAGGAGAGCCCCAGAAAAGCCAAGCAAGTGCTCATTGTCTTCCATAGGATGGAATGCCGGAGGGAGAATTTGCCACTTGAGCATTTGGATGTCTTCTCCAAGGTTGGTTTTCTTTTTTATACCCATTTCACCCATTCGGTTTACTCATATTATTTTTACCTGGATTTTGCATTTGATCAATTTGAATGGATTTCTTTCCGTATTGCTTATGTAGATATGTTCTACATGATCTTAAAATTTGATAGTAGCTCGCATAGTTGTGAGATATATGATGTTTCCTGTTATTTTGACCACAGAAATACTCAGAACTGAAGAATCCCCCAAGACTTCTCGCTCCGGACTATGAAATACTTCTCTTTCCACCCTTTGATGGAGTCCGGATGGCCGTGCATCACCTTCTTATGAGACCTAGGCGAGAAGTAGAAGATCCCCTTTGCATCGCCCAACGAGCTGATTCCTAATATAGCACGGAAGTACGTCAGCCTCGGCTTGACCCCCTTCTCATGGTACTTCAAGATAAAGAAGATCAAGTGCTTCCAAGAGTTGGGGCCGTACTGCATCGGGCTTAACTTCGCCTAATTCAAGACCTGCTTAACGAAAGGGTGCAGTGGCAACCTTAGTCCCGAGATAAAGGCGTCCTCGAGAAAAATACAATAACCCGGTGCGAGGGCAGTAGTTGGGCGAATACCGGGGCTCGAAATCAGAACTTCGAACTCCCGGGAAATGAAGTAGGCTGCCCTCAAGATGTGAAGATAGTCCGCCTTCAAGACGCATTGAACGCCATCCATCCGGATCTTCACCCGACTTTCGTCGCCCGGCACGAAGGAAGAGGATCGAGATCTTTAACGTCTTTAGGATACATCCTGATCGACCCTAGATTTTTGAAGGAGAACGGGGCAAATTCGAACCCCGATCTAGGATCATATTTGTCCCGTGGAGGGGGCTATTCGGAAGGCTAAACTTTCTCTTCTTCCTACGAGGACAAGCCTTCCTCTCAGGAGACGGCGTCGACAAAGGTGGCAAAGGGGGGAGATCACCCTTGCCCTTGGCTACCCCTCATGCGGTGCCTTCGCACGCACCTCCTCGAGCATCGCCCTCCCCGACGTTCCGATCGGGCTTCCCCTGATTCCCTTCGAATTCTTCCTCGTCCTCAATGGACCCCTCTCCATCGGGATCCTGCTTCTCCTCATCACCCTCCTCATCCTCGGCATCCCGCTCTCCCTCGGGATCCTGCTCCTCCCCATCACCCTCCTCATCCTCGACATTCCCCTCTCCCTCGGGATCATGCTCTTCTTCGTCATCCTCCTCTTCCTCCTCCTCCTCATCCTCATCCACGGGCTCCTTCCCCGGCCTATGAGATCTCAATAGTGACACAACGAAGACCACATCATCCCCGCCGTCCGACCCTGGGTCTGACAGAACTTCCTCCTTAATTCCATGGTCGTCCAAGGACCAAGACGTCTTCGGGGACTCTGCTTCTTTCTCAGAACGGCCTGACGAGCTTGCCTCGGATCCGGACTGAGAGCGCTACATTACGATACAGAAATACTAACCTGAAGTATCGTGCTTACGGATTGATCACTAGAAAAAGGTCGCCGACGGCAAGTAAAAAACCCTGTTCTTGAAAGTGGGAAAATACAAGTAAAGAAATGAAGAAAGGAAAAGTGGGGAGGGGGGGGGGATTTATAACAAATAAAGGGACTCCTTGATTTTTGCGAAAAGATCTGGCCATTGGATCTTAATCATCAAGATCCAACGGCCGCTAGGATCTAAAGTCGCTTCGATTCTTGCGCACATGACGTCAGCGGTCAACACAAAATTACCCCAATGCCCCTAGGCTTTTCCAACAAGTCAGGAGGATCGAAGCTCGGATGACACCGAGAGCCCCAAAATCCTCCTCTATTTCGCAGGAGGCTCGGAGCTCGGATGACACCGCGAGCCCTAAAGTCCTCCTCTATTTCACAGGAGGCTCGGAGCTCGGAGGGCACCGCGAGCCCCAAAATCCTCCTCTATTCACCAGAGGCTCGGAGCTCGGATGACACTGCGAGCCCCAAAAGTCCTCCTCGATTTAACTGGGGGCTCGAAGCTCGGGCATCACCGCGAGCCATGAAAGCTTCTACACCCTAAAGCATTAAATGAAATGAAATCATTAGATTCCAATCAGCGGCCATTACCAATGGACCGCTCCACCGAAGACAAACCACTCAGAAGCTCCAACATGTTTTGAGGGGCTCGGAGCTCGGATGACATCGCAAGCCCCAAAAGTCCCCTTCTATTCACAGAAGGCTCAGATCTCGGATGCCACCGCGAGCCCCAAAGTCCTCCTCAAGTCACGGGAGGCTCGAAGCTCGGAAGCCACCACGAGCCCCAAAATTCTCCTCAATTTTTACCAGAGGCTTGAAGCTTAGATGACACCGCGAGCCCCAAAGTCCTTCTTTATTCGCAGGAGGCTCGGAGCTCGGATGACACCGCGAGCCCCAAAGTCCTCCTTTATTTGCAGGAGGCTCGGAGCTCGGATGACACCGCGAGCCCCAAAGTCCTCCTTTATTCACAGGAGGCTCGGAGCTCCGATGACACTGCGAGCCCCAAAGTTCTCCTCTATTTGCAGGAGGCTCGGAGCTCGGATGACACTGCGAGCCCCAAAATCTTCCTCTATTCGCAGGAGGTTTGGAGCTCGTATGACACCGCAAGCCCCAAAATCCTTTACTATTCACAGGAGGCTCGAAGCTCGGATGGCACCGCGAGCCCCAAAACCCTCCTCTATCCAACAAGTGAGGGGCTCATCTGCCGACCCTCTACGCTTGGTGAGAAGACCTCCTACTCAACAGATCTCGACGTCACCTTGCTTTTCCAACCAGTGAAAGGCTCGTCTACTGACCCTCGATGCTCGGCAAGCCGAGCTCCAACTCGAACGATCTCGATGTCCCCTTGCTTTCCAACCAGTGAGTGGCTCTTCTACCGACCCTCGACGCTCGGCAAGCCGAGCTCCAACTCGACATATCTCGACGTCCCCTTGATTTTCCAACCAGTGAGAGGCTCGTCTACCGACCCACTACGCTCGGCAAGCCGAGCTCCAACTCGACCGATCTCGATGTCCCCTTGCTTTTCTAACCAGTGAGGGGCTCGTCTACCGTCCCTCGACGCTCGGCAAGCCGAGCTCCAACTCGATAGATCTCGATATCCCCTTGCTTTTCTAACCAGTAAGGGGCTCGTCTACCGACCCTCGATGCTCGGCAAAGCCGAGCTCCAACTCAAAAGATCTCGACGTCCCCTTGCTTTTCCAACAAGTGAGGAGCTCGTCTACCGACCCTCGTCGCTTGGAAGCCGAGCTCTGACTCTTCTGTGCCCGGCACTCCGCATGACTCCAATATGGGATCCCTTCACCCTACCCCCCTGGCCTCTTCTGGAAGGTACAGGTCCTATTCCTCACCGCACACACCACCCTGCTCTTTCTACAGAGGCAAAGAATCACTCCTATACGGCTGGGTCACCCAGCCCTCCAGGAGTGGGGGACTCCTGATATGGGTCAGATGACGTCGCCCCTCCTGGGCCACAGGATCCCCTATAAAGCGTGCACCGCCGGATCATCTGGGTCCGCCACGTCAGCGCAGAAACCACCCAGGTCTCTGCCAGGTCAGCCTGGAAACTGCCCAGGCCTCCGCCACGTCAGCCCTATACCGCTTGGGCTTCTGCCATGCCAGGCCCACGGGCAACCGGGTCCAGACCCGGTTGGCTTCTCCTATAAATACCAGACCCTCTACCCCTTGAGAAGGTAATCTATCTTTTCCCTCTCAAACCCTAGTTACTGTTACTCTTTTTCAGTAGCTGACTAAATCTTCGGAGGGTCTGCTACCGGGACCAACCCTGGTGTTCCTAGACTGTGTGCAGGTACACGAGACATCGGATCTGAGCCTCTAGATCCGAGCCGAGCCTCCAGATCCGAGCCAAGCATCCAATCTCCGCCTCACTCACGCCTACTCCCCAGCCGTTCCTCTAGCTGAGGGTCTGAGGGTCGGGGCCACCGTCCGCACTAAAGTTTTTGCAAAAATATAAAGCTAGAAGAACTCACACCTGGTGCATCCACACCCCCCAAAAACAAACCGCATCATGAACCAACATAAAAAGACTAGAATAACTTATATTTTGAAATGAAGGAAGTAAGGGTCATCTACAGAAGCAGAAGCTAGCGTTCATAAGAGCACCCACAGTCGTTTGCTAAAATGCCATTTTATGCATTTTTTAGCTACTGTAGCCGACGAACTTGTGAGCTATTTTTCCATTTTTTGCCATTTCGCTACAGTAGACAGGTAAAAAAAGCAATGGATATAGCAAAATGCGTATTATGCGTGGCGAAACATCATGTTTCGTCTGGATTATTTAAATATGTTTTTAAATAGTTGGCCGAAACATGATGTTTCGTCCGAAGCAAAAAAAATTGAAAACAAAGAAAAAAAACCCAGAAAAGAAAAATAATGGCCAGGCCATTCGGGTCCCATTCCTTAAAAAAATTTGCAAATGACCATCATTGGTTACTAAGTGCAATTATTTAAATTTTTATTGCAAATTTTAAAATTTTTTATTGCGATTTTAAAAATGTTCTTGCCTTTTTTTGCCAAAAAAAACCTCCTTAAAACCCAGACGAAACATCATGTTTCGTCCGGTTTTTTTACAATTTTTTTTTCCTTTTGGGATGTTTCGTCCCGTATATTTTGTTAATATTTTCTCAGTTTCTAGCAATATAAATTATTATTTTAATTACTGACGAAATATCATGTTTTTTTGAGCATAAATATACATTTTTTTTGCTTTTGATAACTGCAGCATTTCGTTGAATTGCAAAGATAAATAATGCATTTTGTTATTTTTTTTCCTAAACGACTGTGGATGCTCTAATAACCGACAGCATAATCTTTTTGAATTGGAGAGAGAGTGAGAGAGCCCATATCTGGACATGCACTGTTTCAAATGTCAATCGGAGAGTTGCACGCAGAGAGCAAACAGGTCATGTGTGTTGTTTACGGACCATGAGGGGCCCTTGACACGTGCATGGATGTATATATATATATTGCACGATATGATATGATTATGATCACAAGCTACAGGTCCAATTATATGTAGATACCATGTGTGTGTATATATGTGAACTGAATGAATGCATGGGCCCGTCCATAAGGGAAGCTCTTATCTCCCCACATAAATGTGAACTTTTTTTCCTACCGACCCACTTTTTAAAAAGACTAAATTGACTCATTTTCAAAAATATTTATCCAACAGATTCAGTTTTGAACACGTCAGCATAAAATACTATTGATAATAAGGACATCAGATATTTTGATGTCGTTGTTGTCAATTGCAATACCTGTATATATATATATATATATATATATATATATATATATATATATATATATATATATATATATATATATATATATATATATATATATTGCCGCTATTGGAAGTAACGACATCAATACCTATCGCATTTACTTTATGAGCTTTCTGACTTGAGAAAAAAATTGTAAAAGAAAAATTCTTATAAATGATGCCGCTATTCCCAATAACGGCATAAATTAGCATGATACCGCTATTGGCACTAGTGGCATAAGTGTAATTTACAGTGTACTACAAATTTCGTGCATGTGCATCAACTTGAAACTCGATTTTGACCTTGATGCGGATAGTATCTCTCAAAATTCAAAACATAAAAATTGTAGATATTTTTCTTGGCGTTCCATATTATTTTGAATTATCTTAATCGGAGTTCGAATGATAAAGTTATTTTCATATTACGTAGAGATGTCGAAACTGTCCAGAATCATTTATAGTTTTGACATTGCTTCATAATCTGGGCATAACTCTATCATCCGAACTCCGATTGAGATGATTCAAAATGCTATGGAACATCAAGAAAAAGATCTAAAATTTTCATGTTTAAGTTTTGAGAGATACTAATTGCATCAAGTTCGAAATAAGACTTGAAGTTGATGTATCTGCACAAAATTTGGAGTACATTGTGGATTACACAGAGGCCGTTATTGCCAATAGCGGAATCAGGCTAAATTATGTCGTTATTGGGAATAACTGTATCAGGCTAAATTATGCCGTTATTGGGAATAGCGACATCAGTTATAAGCGATTTTCACTTACAATTTTTTCCCTACAGTCAGAGATCAACTCCTAAGCGAATACGAGATATACTGATGTCGTTACTCCCAATAGCGGCAATAAATTTTTTTTTATTTTTTACAGGTGCCGTTATTGGTAACAGCGGCATCAAAATAACATATGTCGTTATTGCCATAGCATTTTATGTTGATGTGTCCAAAAGTAAGTCAATTGGGTAAATATTTTCGAAAGAGGGTCAGTTTGGTCAATATTTTCAAAAAGTGGGTCAGAACGGAAATAATTCTATAAATGTTTGGCTATGCATTATAGGTAACCTGATCATCCGACCCTACCCACCGCTAACTCCTCTCTTCTGTGCTCTAACAACATACTCAACTGCAGTACTGTCCTTTCTCAGTTCTGTTCTTTTTCTTAACTCGACGTGCATAACTAAAATTGCAACTACAACTATAATTACCGAGCAATTGCAAATTTTTGTGGAACAATTAATCCTATAAAGTCTTTGTGGTTTTGCTAGTGAATCTATGCCATATTACAATTCTCTACAGATTAACTTATTGAAGATTAGATCGATAAAATTGGACAGTAAACCAACTTAGATGCATACATGTGTAAGTTTGTAAGCTAGCTAATTAATCAACTAGCAATCTTAAATAAGCACAATTAACTCATAGCTTAGTTTAAGCATTAATTTTATTGCGAGTGCACTGTCGCAATCTCGAACTAAAACCTATTCCCACACTTGGCAAAATTTCATATCATTGAACCACAATCTCATGATTTTTGAAACTAAATTAAGTTAACTATACTAAAGATATAGGTAGATTAAATAATGAAACTAATGCCTCAAACTGGGATGACTGGTTGGAGGTTTGCTAGCTAGCTAAATGGTTGGTGACCAGTTGGTGTGCAATACAGATTCAAAATGGAATTAAGTTGTTTAATCATATATATATAATTATGCCAATAAGCCAATCTAATCATAAAGCCATGGAAAGCTTGCCTTCACCTATTAATGCCTATGTGTAAAGATAAAAGGCAAAAATACAAAAGATAACCAATAAAAAGAAAGGAAGCTAATTAAGCTAGGAAATTAAGGTGCATGACACACGCATACTCAATGTTTCCTAACTTAATGAAGAAGAGAGTGGGTGAGTGAGTTGTGAATTGTGGCATTGCAACAATATAATGTAATCACTCCCTTGATATGCATAGGTTTAATTAATTTAATTTCTAGCTATATATGATACCCATAAATTAATTAACTCTGTACCACCATCCAATACCCATGCATGTCATGTGAATCCATCCAAGTCTTCTACCCCTGATTATACTAAGAGCCCCACATATCACATATTATGAGTGAATAAGACTTTCACTTTATTATATATCTATATCATTTATTTTGAATTTCATCTTTTCTTCTTTCTAGTACTTTTTGTCAATATACATTAATATAATATAGCTTCTCTTAAACTAGTACATATATATATCTATATATATATATATATATATAATTATATATATATATATATTTGTCAACCTTGGTAGTCTTTACAAATTCCTATTCCTCCCTCACCTTAATAACTCACTCATTCCTTCCTTTCCTTTGCTGGCAATCATAGCCGCCCCCTTTCTCTTCCCAAACAATTATACCCATCACATCTTTTTTTTTCTCTCTCTCTCTCTCCCCCCTTCCTCAATATAAACAAAGCCTTACCTAGCTCCCTTCACAAATTAACTACTACATACAAACTATGGACCACAATATGGGAGGAGATCATCATGACTCTGGCCTTGCTCTTAGCCTAGGCTGTGGAGGGCCACCGACGACAACCGCCCACAACCGCCATCATCATCATCGATCCCGAGAAGTACTATTTGAGCCATCTCTGACCTTGAGCCTCTCCGATGACGCTGCCTCCGCCTCCTTCTCGACGGGTTGCCCATCAAGTACCAATATCAATAATAATAATAATAATATTGCGAAGAGAGAGAAGGATGTGTACTTAGCAATGAGCGAAGAGGCAGAAGTGGAGAGGGCTAATTCTTCGACGAGGACTAGTGATGACGATGAAGATGGTAGTAACGCGAGGAAGAAGCTTAGGCTTACGAAAGAGCAGTCTGCCCTTTTAGAGGACAGGTTTAAGGAGCATAGTACCCTTAATCCGGTGAGAGTTAAATGTTGATCAATTTATATTTATTTAATTAGCCCCGGCCCGTATGTATATATATATATATATCTTTTTTTGTTTGATTTATATATAAGATGAATTTCTTTTATTGAATTGGAATTTATTATTATTATTTTCTAAAATTTCTCTCTCTCTTTGATTTCGATGTTCAGAAACAAAAACAAGCCTTGGCCAAACAACTGAATCTCCGACCAAGACAAGTCGAAGTTTGGTTCCAAAATAGAAGAGCACGGTACCTTACAATTAATATATATATATATATATATATATATATATTTCATCAAGTTATCCACATATATATATCCATTTTAAAACTTCAAACTTATTAATTATCACTTTCGCATGTTCTAAAACGACATAAATTTCCTTGTACGATGACTACTACTACTACTGCTGGTTTAGAACTAGATATATGTTTACAATAATCTATTCCAGGACAAAACTGAAGCAGACTGAGGTGGACTGTGAGTTTCTTAAGAGTTGCTGCGAAACCCTAACCGACGAGAACCGGAGGCTGCAGAAGGAACTCAGCGAACTGCGAGCTTTCAAGTTTGCACCCCCTCTTTATATGCATCTGCCTGCGGCCACCCTTACGATGTGTCCGTCTTGCGAAAGGGTGGGTGGATCCGTCGCCGATGGGCCAAAAGGAAGTAACACTGCTGGGTCGTCATTTGTTGTGGCTGCTGCTAACAAGGAGCCTCACTTCTTTAATCCCTTCACTCATTCAGCTGCGTGTTAATCAATTAAGTAGTAGTTACTTAATTAATTACGGATCAATTAATATATATATATATATATATATATATATATATATATATAGTACAAAGGGTAATGCTATACCTACTACCAATTTTATTATCTTTTTCTTAACTACCTTAAGTGGCACATGTATTACTATTAGATGTTTCTACTATCTACTCACTTAAGATAGTATAGAAAAAAATAGTAAAATTGGTAGTAGGTGTAGCATTACTCTAGTACAAATTAAGACTCAGCATTTATTTTATCTTAATTTCTTTTTTATTTTCTTTAAATTTTCTAGTCCTAATGAATGGCCGGTAAATAATACAACTTAATTGGATGCTTATTAGGTGTAGTGTAGATATGAAAGAAGGGAAGTTCCATATATTAACGTGTATGTTCAAAGGTTAATTCCTTATTTAACATAATTATTATGACTTTCTTTTAGAGTATTATGAGCTTCAATTATGATGACTTGGCTGTGTAATATTGCTTCTTTCTAGCATTTGAAGTTTGTGTAGTGTTTTGATTTTTTTTTTAGTACCATATATATATTCTCGCTCATCCACTGCAAACTTTGAATCTCTCATCTAGGTCTAAATATTGTTAATATGGAGTACACATGACTAAATATTTGGTTCGTTTTACTCTCTCTCTCTCTCTCTCTCTCCTCTACATATCTGAATTTAGTAAAAAAAAACAAAAAACTAGAGATGAAATTGTTTCCAATTGAAGTTAGTTTATTGTTTTTATTGCTTTATTGTTGAATAAGAAATCAACTAGACCGGAAAGTGAAGGATGTTATGACCGACCGACAGCCGCAGATGTGAGAATATGTCTGAGCAGTACGTTTATGGCACTCTTGTGTATACATATACAGAAGGATATCAAAGGGCGGTTGATGACTCGATCGGTATGATCATTAAATATACTGTTTTTATTGAATGTTGACACTTTTTGAAGTTGGAGTTGGGGGAGGAGGGGGGTATTTTCATCAATTAACTACCTTACCTTAACTAGGGGTGTAAATTGAACAGGACGGTTCTTCGTCCGTCCGAGTCCGGTTCGAGAAATGGTCCGACCGTGAACCGTCCGGACTGTTATACGAACCGAACTCGAACAAATTATTAGGTCCGATTTTTTACCGAGCTCGAGCCGGATATAAGTTCGTCCGAGTATTACTGCGGTCCGATTCTTTATCAAACCGAGTCCGGACTATACAAATTTTGTCCTACCTAGACCGAGCCGGACATAAGCCCGTCCGAGTAAAATTTCGGTCCGAGCTTGAACATATAGTTGTCCGATCCCGTCCGGTCCGATTTACGGCCATAACCTTAACTTAACCTAACCTAATAGATTTTAGTTAAAACGCCGGGTCTTTCGACCAATTTTCTGGTTTAACTGACTTGGTTGGATCTTGGTAGAATAGCAATTAATTTGAGTTGCATATATAATGTCGGCAAATAATTAAGCATATCATATGACGACACGCAAGAAAGCACGACTCTTTTTTTTTGGGGGGTAGACATAGACATACAATATATGTGCATATTATCTCCCTTCTAATTTCGTTCCTAATTTCTTTCTTTCTTTCTTTCTGTTCTTGTGGGTCCGAATAGGTGTTGGAGAGCAATGACAGAGAGTGTTCACGTGCATTTGTCTGTGAATTTAGAAAGTGGGCCGGGGTTGAAGAGGAGGGAGAGAAAAGTCTAAAGAAATTGAAAGAATGTGATGATCTAGCTGAGCTAAGCTTGCTTGCGTGTGGGACAAGCAAGTAAGGATATATACATACATGTTGATAGGGCTGCAATGGAGCCGAGCCGAGCCGAGCCGAGCCGAGCCGAATATCTTCAGACCCGTGCTCTGCTCGTTAAGAAATCGAGCTCAGTTTTAAACTCGAGCTCGGCTCGAGTCGAGCTTTGACCGAGCTTTGACTGAATTCGAACCGAATAGCTCGTGAGCTTAGCCTAAAATTAAAAAAAAACTAAACTCGAACTCGACTCGTTAAGCTATCAAGCTCGATTTTTGAGCTCGAGCTTTGCTTGAGCTCGTCTCGAGTCGAGCTTTGACCAAACTCGAGCCAAATAGTTCGCGAATAGCTTGATTCGTTTGCAGCCCTACATGTTGATAACACCGACTTTCTGAACAAAATTAATTAATACATATATGCATGCTATATATATATTTTACATTAGCAAGGGTTGGTCCCCACTTTGTTCTAACTTCAAATTAACAGGAGGATCTGGATCCTGGATCGCTCTCTTGTATTCATTCGAGAGTTCAATAAATATATATATAATTCATTAATTGTTTGTCATAGAACAGAATGTTTTACCAATGTTCATACGAAGAACTTATATATATATATAGGGAAAAAGGGGTATGAGCAACTTGCTCATTTAGTAAATGAGCAAGTGATGAGGTGGCATGCATGTGATTGGGAAATCATAAAATTGATTAGATACTCAATGTATCACATGCATGCCACCTCAACAATTGCTCATTTATTAAATGAGCAAGTTGTTCATATCCCTTTTACCCATATATATATATATATATATATATATATATATATATATATATATATATAGGGCTTTTCAGTTGCACACTCTTTCTTACGCACTCTTCGTGCGCACTCGCCATCATCCGTTCGATCTGAGCCTTAATCATGATCATCATCTAATGGCTCGGATCAACTCCGCTCTTCTCACTATCGTCCAAGGCTACTTTTGTAATTTTCCTACCCCATTAAGCAATACCCTTTCCCCCCTATTCTCTCTCCTTCTTATCGTTTCCCCAAATTCGACTCTGAAAAAACCTCCCCCTCTCAACGCGAACTCAAATCGAAATCGAAACCCTACTCCAAATCTTAATAATTCCCTCCTAATCGACGATCCTCTCCTCATCGACGAAGCGTCGCTCTGTTAATCACCCTTAGGGGAATGAATAGGGTGATCGTGCGGAATTAAAAAATTAAAAGAATAAAGTAAAATAAATCAAAGTAATGCAAGAGAGGCAAGAAATGCAAACTCAGATGACACAGCGATATAACGTGGTTCGACCCCCAGGTCTACGTCCACACCACCTACTTGTAGCAATTCTCCGCTACAAGCGTTCCACTATACCCAAAAAACCTTAGTATATACAGTGATTCTCGGATTCAGGCCGAGAGACCTATTACATCCACAGGACTTCTAATCCAAGTCTCGTCAATATCACCGAAGTGGAAAAGAAAAAAATAAAACTCAAGATCGTTTGAGATATTGACTAAAGAATACAACCAATTCAACGTTCACACTCTGATTGATTATCAAGAGATTAGTTCAAATTTTCTGAGAAGGAATAGTTGAAGAAGACATAGTGGATTCGTTCGATTAAATAGAAGTGGAAGTATATCGATCAAAAGAAGAAACGATACATTTCAAAAAAAGATATACAGCTAAGTTGCAGTCGACCGGTCAGCTCTCTGGCGTAGCTAGAGAGTTGAAAGGTCGACCGCTATCTTAACTCATATAAGTTGCGGTCGACTGTGACGGTTGACCGACATAAGGTACGGTCGACCGGTCCTTGGCTGTATAAATCGAATCAACTTTGTTTTCTTACCATAAACTCATCTATCTTTAATCAATCAATACAATAATTATCTCTCGAAAATATTGCTAAAAATTCAAACTTGATATATTGCTTGGAGGCCAATTAATTGAGAGCTCTTTCCTCTTTAGCTTGTAGATACAATCTCCCTTTATTTAATTGAGAACTCTTTCCTCTTTAGCTTGTAGATGCATTCTCCCTTTATTTAATTGAGAACTCTTTCCTCTTTAGCTTGTAGATGCAATCTCTCTTTATTAATTTCGTTGTTTGTATATTTGTGAATTTCTCTTGGATCTCTTTTTAATATTAATTAATCCTAAAAATCTGATCTCTTTTTGATATTTATAATACCAGCAAATTCTAAAGGTCGAAACTACAGAATATACAAGTATAGTCTGGATTGCCAGTATGAATGCGAACAAGCATTGGTGCATTCTCTCTAATACACAAGGCACTTTGCCATTTTTTGAATTGCACGAAACCAGTGACAACTAACCTAATAAAATATTGCCATCATATATCTAAAAACCATAAAAGATCAAATACTTAACATATGTTTGAATTCTCTCTGGATCATCACCTTGAATATTAACATAATGCAAACATTTGAGGCATCACCTTGAATACACAGCATAGTTTCATTTGAGGCATTAGAAAATGCAGCTAAGAACACAAAAATTCAAGCATCAGTCACTAGGACTACATGTTAATGTCATGCCAACTAGTCCAAATGCATAAATAATCAAGCATTAACCATGCTAACCCGTTCAAATACCATTGCAATACCAAATATATAGGGGAACTCTTTAGAAATAAGCAAGAGACTCCATAGCAAATATTAGACAGAGAGCAGAAATAAGCATGAATCAGTATCAACAATCAAAAGCATGAATCAGTATCAATTTTCAATAAGTAATTGTCATCATTGCCTACACCCACACACACAACAGTTACTGACCAATTTCGTAAATAGATGCCAAAGTATAAAATACTTCCCTCATAGATGACAGTACTGAAGCCGTAGGAGGATCCGCGTCGGGGTGATTTCGAATAGCGTTTCCATTTGGTGAAGGGGAATCAGAGCTAGGGTTTCGTCGTGGTCGCAGTTTGGAGAATTTGGAGCTAGGGTTTCGTCAATGAGGAGAAGAGCTTCGTCGGTGAAGAGAGGAGCTTCGATGAGGAGCGGAGCTGGGGGAATCAGAGCAAGGGTTTTGTCGAGGTCGCGGTTTGGAGGATTTAAAGCAAGGGTTTCGCCGATGAGGAGAGGAGCTTTGTCGGTGAAGAGAGGAGCGACGCTTCGTCGATGAGGAGAGGAGCGTCGATTAGGAGGGGATTATTCAGATTTGGAGTAGGGTTTCGATTTCGATTTGGGTTCGCATTGAGAGGGGGAGGTTTTTTCAGAGTCGATTTTGGGAAAACAATGAGAAGGAAAGAGAATAGGAGAGAAGGGGTATTGCTTAATGGGGTAGGAAAATTACAAAAATAGCCTTGGATGAAAGTGAGAAGAGCGGAGTTGATCTGAGTCATTAGATGATAATCACGATCAAGTCTCAGATCGAACGGATAATGGCGAGTGCGCATGAAGAGTGCGTAAGGAAGAGTGCACAACTGAAGAGTCCCATATATATATATATATATATATATATATATATATATATATATATATATATGCACGCGTGTTGTTTTGGTATTTTGCAATAATATATGGAGTTTGGAGACAGACGATTCTAGTGGGATCATGCATGCCTAGGGATGGCGAACGGGTCACTCGGGCCGGGCCGGGCCCAACCCGGACGGGTTGGGACGAATTCATAACCGGGCCGGGCCGGGTTGGTCCCCTATACGGGCCGGGCCGGGCCGGGTTACATTCTCAAATGGGTGGCCCGCCCAACCCGCGAACCCTTTAGGGCTCAACCCGGGTTGGGCCGGGTCGACCCGCGGGTTGGCCCGTATAATAATTTATTTTTTTTTTTTTTAGTTTAAATTAAAATAATAATAATAATAATTTTTTGAATGTTGTATACTTGTATACAAACAATCATATCTTTGTTTGATGAATTATGAATACTACAATTCTTAAAAAATTATATTACTAAGTAAGTTACGTAGTATTAGTATCAAATTGAGGGATATTTCAAAAATTATGTTTGAATGTTACTAAGTAAGTAATTATATTAGTAAGTAATTTTGGGGAAATATCCCCAAGTAAGTAAAACTATCAAATATCAATAAGTATTTATAATACTACAATTCATTAAATTCAGTAATAATAATATTAAGTAATAATACTACAATTCTTCAAATGTCCCCAAATGATGTTTAATTATAATACTAAGTAATTAATAATATTAATAAAGAAAAAAAATCGTTGAAGAGTGAAGACTAATAATAAGATTGAAAGAGTGAAAATGACAACAAAATTTGGAATTTTATTCATATGAATTTAAGTTATACAATTTGAACAATTTATAACGAAATGAAGAATTCAATTCACAAATAAGTTTTATACAATAACATATTTGTTATATACAATTTTAATTGAGTACAAGTTTTCTAATTTGACATAACAAGAGAAGGCTATTGTAAGTGTTGTCATTGTTGTTGTTCTTGTTGTTGATCTTCGGGCGAGTTGCTCCCACTTGTTGAACTTGATAGTGCTTTTCCTTGCGTCCTATCTTCAGCCTTCAGCCAGTCTTCTGTGCAAACGAGCATCTCCAACGACTCCGGCTTCAACCTATTTCTGTAATCAGATAGAACCCTGCCACTTGTAGAAAATGCACTCTCAGAAGCAACTGTAGAGACAGGAGGAGTTAGCAAATCTTTAGCCATAATTGACAGAATACTAAAAGTGTGTTCATGTTCTTTCCACCACTGTAAAATATCTAGTGGAGAAATAGTAGGCTCAGTATCCTGTTGGTTTTACCAATTTAATTCATTTGGTTGATTAGTCCTAGGTTTTTTAGATTGAATTTGTTCAAGTAAACTAAATGTTCTATCACCAATTCTACTTTTACCCTTATCTCTAGAACTACCAGACGAAGAACTAACTACAGAAGTTGTACCACTAGAAGCAAAACGTCTATCATAATAATCATACAAGTTATTTAAGGTAGTTTCAAACTGAACTAAAAACTGATCGCAATCAATTGTTAATTCTGCATTGTTCTCTAAAAATCCAAAAAACATTTGTATCAAATTCTTCGTACCTTCTAATTTGATACGGGGATCCATAACAGTAGCAACACAAATCAACATCGGAGGAGGAAAATAATACTTCAAAAATTTTTGAAATGCAGGTATTACAATGTTACTAATATAGACATCATTTAACATTTCGTTAAATATTTGTACCATGCTAACTAATTCAATAAAAATGCTACTAGAAGTAGATTCATATGTTTTAGAAAACTTTAAAGTTGCGGTTTTAAAAGGTTCTAAAAATTTCAACAAAGCTTCAGCAAAAAACCAATCGGCGGGAGTCATTTCAAAATTAGGCATATTTTGTGCGATACAAAAATCATTTACAACTGCTTTATATTCGGTGACAACATTAAGTAAATCAAAAGTAGAATTCCATCGGTGTCTAACATCCTTTGGAAATTTTCTAAAAGGAACTTTCCTAACTCTACACCAAGCTTTCCATTCTTGTAGAATGCTTGGTTTTAATGCAATGAAATGTACACAATTTCTAATTTTATGTATATATGGATCAGCTATTTTTAATGCGTCTTGAACACATAAATTTATAATATGACATGCACATCTAACATGAAAAATATTGTCAGATGGAGGGTTTAATACAGATTTTAAAGTAGTAATTGCTACATTGTTGTTAGATGCATTATCAAAACTAATAGCCATAATTTTATCGCGAATATGAAAAACATCACAAATTTCTATAATACGATTTGCTATTTCGTCGCCACTATGGGAATACGGCAACGACGCAAGTGATATGATTCTTTTATTAAGAATCCAATCATTGTCGATCCAATGACAGGTTATTCCCATCGTTGAAATATTGTTGACACCCGTCCAAACATCTGAAGTTAAACTAACCCTACAAGTTAAACTCCATAAAATTGCAATCAACGCGTCCTTCATTTCAACATACACTTTAAAACAATCCGATTTGCAAGTGTTTCTCGGAATTCTCCTAAAATGAGGGTTTAAGGCGGTTTGATTAAAGTTTTCCAAGTTCCTACTCTCGGGATAGAAAAATGGTAACTCTTCCTTAATTACTAATCGGGCCATTTCCCGACGAACAAGTTCGGGATCATAAGGGTGGCTATCTACTTGACCGGTCCTAGGGTTAATTTTTTGTTGGCCTTGTATTTGATCAAGAAGTTCTTTGTGATTATGTTGTATGTGTCTACTAATTGTACCAGTGCCGTCACCCCTCTTGAATTTGTATGTTTTGCTACATGTTTTACACACTTTCAAACCTACACTCGGAATATGTTCGTCCGGGATATACTCATAAAACTTGTGCCAATCGCTAGTTTCTCCTCTACTTTTCCTACTACTACGGGGTTGTGTGGTATCGGTTTGTGGTTGTTGTTGTTCTTCTTCTATTTGAATGCCACCTACAACATCCATGTCGTGTGTACCCCATTGTTCCATAGTAGGATCAATGTAATCTTGGGCGGGCTCACTAGTTGGGACAATTGGTGGCCTACGTGAAGAGGAGGAGGAATCTTGTCCGCTACGACCGCTACCGCGTGATCTAGACATAATGTAGTAATGTGGTATGTAAAAAAAAATCTACTAAGTAGTGGCGGTGAATTATACAAAAAAAAAACTAAAAAACAAGAGGGTTGAGAATCTTGAGATAGAGAAGTTCAAAAAACGAACAATAATTTTAACTACAACGCAAAAAAAAAATAGTAGAGAGATAGAGATATTTTGATACCGTTCACCGTGGAATACGCGTATATAAAAAAACCGTGAAAATTAGAAAATAATAGACAAGATGGAGGAGCGCTTTGCCGATTTCGCAATTGAAGAGTTGAATTGAGAAGAGGTTGAAGTAGATTTGAGCCGATGGTTGAAGAGAGTTGAAGACGTTGAATTTTTTTCTCCGATACGACCAAAATTTGATCGTGTATACGCCTCCTTGTACACTTGTTTGATGATTACTACAATTGTTCAATTTTTTTTTTTTTTGATGTATAATAGTAGAGAGAGTAAGAGAGGAAGGTGTGATTTTTTTAGAGATTTTTGGGGGCTATTTATAAGGTTAGAAGTGGGTAAAAACAAAAAAAAAACAAAAAAAAAAAAAGAAGCAACGGCCAGCAGCAACGGCTCTAAGAGCCGTTTGCTGCCAGCCAGAGCCTGCGCACAAGTCACAACGGCCACACGATCCGTGGGTTTCGACCCGTTCGACCCGCGGGTCGAACGGTCGGCCCGTCACGGGTTCCGCGAATCCAATTCGCGGGTCGACCCGCGGGTTGGCGGGTCCGATTCGCGGGTTGAGCGGGTTCGTGGGCCGGGTTTCGCGAATCCAATTCGCATAAATGGCGACCCGGTTCGATCCGGTACTGTTCACCGGGTTCGACCCGAACCCGTGAAGGTGTTAAGCGGGCCGGGTTCGTGGGCCGGGTCGCGGGTGGGTCGGCGGTTGACCCGGCCCAGTTGCCATCCCTATGCATGCCCATTCCCACGTGATGTCACTCTAGCCTTTTGACAAATATTGCAAATGAAAATGGTATTTGGTTCCACTCCATATATAATATACCACAACTCCACAAGGCCATAATATAATATTAGACAGGAGTAGTGTTATAGTGCTAACATGCATATTTATAAAAATATGGAGTATATAAGAAGAACTTTTGAGCAATCAATCCTTGTCCCCTAATGGCCCTACAGTCGTAAAATTGGATGATCCGAATTGTCTTGTGCCTTAGCTTTCTTCATCTTTTGGTGTGGTCCAGCTTCACCATCCAAAACCCTGATAGATTATTGGAAGAAGACATGGTCATTCCTATCTCCCAATTCACTTGTGTTTGTATATATAAATATATGGTGATGATGATGGTATTAGATGGTGTTGCTTTTAGCTCATGTCTCATCCACCACTTGTCATGTATTATTTTCCATCTCCATTTACACGTACAGGACCCGGATGCTGCTATATATCAACCATACATTCTTCACGCCTATATAGGCCTATATAGACCGACTGATGAATGTTAGGTCGACTCGCACTCACGGGACCTTCAGGGTGCAAGATATGGAAATCAGATTTGGAAAAAATAATATTTTTCTTATTTTATTCTTTTACTATGCATCTCTTTATTTACACATTACATTTTTGGAGAAGTTATACAATTGATTGTGAAAATTAAGATGATGAGAGATTTGAGGGAATATGTTCCCTATAAATTAGAAAACAGAATATACAGATTTACTCTTACGATATTTCAACACTTCCCTTCAAGTTGGTGTATAGATATTGAACATGTCCAACTTGTCCATAAAAACTTCAAGAAGAGTCGATTCGAAACTGCATTTGTAAGAATATCCGCGAGTTGATCTTCTAACTTCACCTTAGAGATCTCAATAATTTTTCAACTAATTTTTCCTTGATGAATAACTTATCCACCTCTACAAGTTTCGTCCTATCATGTTGAACTGTATTGACAACAATATCACACACCGCTTGGCTGTCACAATACACCTTAATAGACTCATTCGGATCACAGCATAAATCATGTAACAAGAGTTTCAGTCATAAAACTTCACTTATACTTAATACTACTCCACGATACTCAGCATCTGCACTAGAGCGTGCAACGACATTTTATTTTTTGCTTCTCCATGTAACTGAATTTCCTCCAACAAAGCTAAAGTATCATGAAGTAGAGCGCCTATCAACAACAGATCCTGCCCAATCGGCATAAGTATATGCATCAACCTTCAAGTGACTATGTTTCACAAATAAGACCCCTTTTCCTGGAGAAAACTTTATATATCTCAGAATTCTCATCACGGTATCCATGTGTTGTTCACGAGGTGTATACATAAACTGACTCATCACACTTAAGGCATATGACAAATCTGGCTGCATATGTACAGGATACCTCAACCGTCTTACAATTCTCTGATATCTTTCCTTATCATACGATACTTGATCTGGATCATTGCAAAATTTCAGTCATTCTTTTACTGTATAAATAGGCTGACAAGCAGATATTCCCGTTTCCTTCAAAAAATCAATAACATATTTTTTTAAACAAAAATTTACCCTTTCTAGAGTGAGAAACTTCAATACCAAGGAAATATTTCAAATGGCCAAAATCCTTTATTTCGAACTCTTGTGACAATTAACTCTGTAGTACCTTTTTCTCATCAGGATCATCTCCAGTTATTATCATACACTACAATACACGCTGGATATACCGGCATTTTTTCTAATTTACATCGGCGTTTAAAAACGCCGGTGAAACATTCACCGGCGTTTTTAAAACCACCGGTCCAAATGTAGAACTCCGTATTTTCAAACATTATTTTAATTATTTGAAAATGAATTTAAATCTATTTTGGATATTTAATTAATATTTTCTAAAAGATTTATCTTTCGCACACGTGCAAATGACTTTTGAGATGTTTGAAAAATTAAGTTTTCTTTATGAAAAATCATTATTTAATATTTGAAATTTATTTATTATTTTTCTGGATTTTTCTGAAATTAATTGGATCTATTTGCAATTTTTGAGAAAAGAAGGACCTTTTTGCAAAATTGACATTTTTAGGGGTTGAAATGCAAAATGTATTTTCTGGACGTTTTGAACTGTACCAATTGAGATTAATGAGTATATTTTACTATTAAATCCTTATTTAAATAATTTTTATTGAATTTCTAAGGATAAGAACTATATATGTAAAACTATGTTTTGAAAGGACTATTTTGCGAATGTATTCCTAAACCCTAAAAACAATATTTCCGGCCTATATAAGAGAGTTTGCAGCCGTCATTCGCTGCACAACTCAGATTTTATTATATCTTTTATTGGTGATTGAAGAGGAAGATTGGGATCTAGCAAAAAGGAGGCTTTTCGTTGGATCTTTGCAATCCCAAAAGGTGAGTGATATGAACTGTGTTTTGTTGATTGATTGTGTGTTGTTTTGTCTCGATATCTTCGTATCTTGTATGTGACCAATGAAATGGTTGTTGTTTATATTATGAATATGAAATCTATGAATGTTTAGTGGATCTTGATGGACAAATTCTTTATTGCTTGAAACATGTTTAAGATTTGAGTATGGTTATGACAATAAGGAATTGGATAGTTGAATATCTAGATTTTGAGACTACAAATCAGATCTGGGTTATGAGTTGCGACAAGATTTAGTTTTGAGAAACCCTAATGAAAGAAGTTGGAATATAGAACATGAGATCTGAGTTTTGAGACATTTAATGATTGAATAATGTACCCGTAAGGAAGAATTATTCGAGATTGTCATTTCACATGATTAAGAATTATTTTCATGAATAAGAACCTTTAGAAAAACTCCAGTATCGATTATTGTATTCAGACCTAATTTGTGAAATCTGTAGGCCGACAGTCGACTGGTCCACGATTCAGTCGACTGGTACGACTCTACTGCTGTACTTTCAGTCATTTGAGAATTGTTCGGGACAGTCGACTGGGACTATTGTCAGTCGACTGGCCTGCTGAGTAAAATGTGTTCAGTCTTTTCGGGACAGTCGACCATGACCTCTATAAGTCGACTGTTAGTACTTGGAATGTTTCTTGAAAATTATTGGTAATTGTCTTGGGTAAGTCGACTGATGGATTATTAAGTCGACTTATAGCACTTGTTATAATCTTGGATATTGGTTATCGGGGCAGTCGACTTACTACAGTATAAGTCGACTGGTGCTGATGAGTTTTTCATAATCTTGAGTGTTCTTTCAAGTCTTTAGTCTTTGTAGATGGATATGTTCTGCGGTGTAAGAGTCACTGTTAGTGATTGCATACCGGGTATCCGATCTATGTTATCTTTAGTCTTTGTCGATGGATATGTTCTGCGGTGTAAGAGTCACTGTTAGTGATTGCATACCGGGTATCCGATCTATGTTATCTTTAGTCTTTGTAGATGGATATGTTCTGCGGTGTAAGAGTCACTGTTAGTGATTACATACCGGGTATCCGATCTATGTTATCTTTAGTCTTTGTAGATGGATATGTTCTGCGGTGTAAGAGTCACTGTTAGTGATTGCATACCGGGTATCCGATCTATGTTATCTTTAGTCTTTGTAGATGGATATGTTCTGCGGTGTAAGAGTCACTGTTAGTGATTGCATACCGGGTATCCGATCTATGCTATCTTTAGTCTTTGTAGATGGATATGTTCTGCGGTGTAAGAGTCACTGTTAGTGATTGCATACCGGGTATCCGATCTATGACATCGTGAGTGATTGATTATTGGACATATATTGTGGTATTGAGAATAATTGATTGAAGGGTATCTGATCGGTGGTATTGTTTCTCGACTTGGTTTCACGCATGTACGGGCCTATCGTTTCTTATTTCATAATACATGTTTAGTCTATGTATCTTTGTTCAGTACATGTTGCTTAAGAAATCATATTTATTGTTTATTTATGTTTGTTGTTTATATCACTCACACCATTTATGGCTGACCCCTTTAGTTTGGGGGTTAGGGTTCAACTCTAGCCTCATATGATGCAAGTTGTTGCTTAGAGTTTGGAGGCTTGGATGCTTGGGTTAGCTTTAGAGATTATGAGTGATGTAATAGAGCCTTGTGTAAATTTTGTAAAGAGAAGTGTTGTAAAAGAATGTTTTAATTCAAGGTGTTTGTATTTCCGCTGCATTTGAAGAAGGTTATTGTAATAAGAGTTTGGAACAAAATAATTTGCGTTTTTGGTCTATGTGTATTGTTACATTGAAGTGGATCGCTGGGAATGTGCCACGTATTTTCTAAGTTCTAATATTAGAAATTCGGGGCGCTACACCAAATACCGCCGAAGCGAGCGTCCCGGAATACTATGGATCTACACCGGCGTTTTTTCATGCTGCCGGTAAATCTTGTGTATACACTGGCGGCCGTAAAAATGCCAGTGTATGGGTATTTCTAAGTGCCATATTTTTCAGCTGATATACATTCATCGGCGTTATACAAATGCCGCCGGAGGAGCTGTAATTTTGTTTGGAAGCTATACCGGCGTTTGTAAAAACGCCGGTGTAGGTATATAATTTTTTTATATTTTTATTTTTTAAAAAACATGCAACACTCAGATGTTTGTGGCTCCAAAAGAAATCATTGTATGCTTGTCTATTAATTCTTCATCCCAACTAAATCATTAATGTTTGTGGCTCCAAAAGAAACCTGCACAAGGTTTGTTCAGCCCAATTCTTGTACAGATTTGGAGGATTTTGGTATACGTACGGCATCCTTAGTTGATAGTTAACTCATTTTGGTAAAAAAATCATGCTAAGATGACAATCAGATGCATGAATTCAGCTTCTTTAACAGTAAAAGAAAATGAAAATTTCCAGTATCTAAGCATATATGTTTCTCTATTAATTCTTCATCCTAACTAAATCATTGATGTTTGTGGCTCCAAAAGAAACCCGCACAAGGTTTGTTCAGCCCATTTCTTGTACAGATTTGGAGCATTTTGGTATACATACAACATCTTTAGTTGACAGTTAACCCATTTTGGTAAAAAAATCATGCTAAGATGACAATCAGATGCATGAATTCAGCTTCTTTAACAGTAAAAGAAAATGAAAATTTCCAGTATCTAAGCATATATGTTTGTCGATTAATTCTTCATCCCAACTAAACCATTGATGTTTGTGGCTCCAAAAGAAACCTGCACAAGGTTTGTTCAGCCCAATTCTTGTACAGATTTGGAGGATTTTGGTATACATACAGCATCCTTAGTTGACAGTTAACCCATTTTGGTAAAAAAATCATGCTAAGATGACAATCAGATGCATGAATTCAGCTTCTTTAACAGTAAAAGAAAATGGAAATTTCCAGTATTTAAGCATATATGTTTGTCTATTAATTCTTCATCCCAACTAAATCATTGATGTTTGTGGCTCCAAAAGAAACCTGCACAAGGTTTGTTCAGCCCAATTCTTGTACAGATTTGGAGGATTTTGGTATACATACAGCATCCTTAGTTGACAGTTAACCCATTTTGGTAAAAAAATCATGCTAAGATGACAATCAGATGCATGAATTCAGTTTTTTTAACAGTAAAAGAAAATGAAAATTTTCAGTATCTAAGCATATATGTTTGTCTATTAATTCTTCATCCCAACTAAATCATTGATGTTGCGCTCCAAAAGAAACCTGCACACGGTTTGTTTAGCCCAATTCTTATACAGATTTGGAGGATTTTGGTATACATACAGCATCCTTAGTTGACAGTTAACCCATTTTGGTAAAAAAATCATGCTAAGATGACAATCAGATGCATGAATTCAGCTTCTTTAACAGTAAAAGAAAATAAAATTTTCCAGTATCTAAGCGTATATGTTTCTCTATTAATTCTTCATCCCAACTAAACCATTGATGTTTGTGGCTCAAAGAAGATTTTAGATCCAGTATGACAAATTTTGATTGGGCTTTGAATGGAGATTCTAGTCATAGATCGATTCTTTGGAGCCCGACTTTCTAAAGAAAATGCCATTTGGAAGTATGCGGGTACATGTTTGTTGGATCACCAAAACTCCCATTTTTATTGAAGAAAAATAAGAATATGGCTCATATCAAGTGTAGTTTTAAGAAACTGTCATCGTGGAAGGAAACCAAATATAGAAGCCAGAAAGAGGAATGGTAGAGAATGAGGATACACCAAGCTAACATAACGGCATTTTCCTCGTCTCTCTCTCATCCCTGCTTTCTCTTCAGCAAACGCACATAAAGAGATATCAGCAACAACAGCAAGAGCGACAAGAACAACAATAATAATAAATTATTATGAACGAGATGTCTCTATATGGGTTTCCAGATCTCCACTCCAACTCGTCTCTTTCTAATCACAGCCCAATTAAGAACACTTGTTGACAGTCACTAAACAATCCAATCACAGCCTAATAAAAGTTTGTGGTGCTCGATCTAAAAACTTCAGAATTCCCAAAATCAGTACAAGAATTGGTCAGAACAAACCTTGTGCAGGTTTCTTTTGGAGCCAGAAACATCAATGATTTAGTTCGGATGGAATTACCCAAACCATGCTATGTTCACCAAAAACACTAGCTTCAACAAGAATCAACAAGAAGCTAGCCTAGCCGAAAATCAACAACAAGAACCAACAAGAAGCTAGCTTAGCCGATAATCAACAAGAAGAACCAACAAGAACCAATGCTAGTTTATTAATTTACGATCATGCTCAGATTTTGCTAAAGTTTCAGCCGATAATCAACAAGAACCAAGAAGAACCAACAAGCCTCTTGAACCATCATGCTAAAGTTTCAGTTGATGAAAATAAAATCAACGAAGCTAGCTATCACAAACATAAACATCACAGAATCAATCGCACCATTGCCACCCAAAATTGAGTATCAAACCATTACCACCCAAAATTGAGTATCACAAACGAAGCTAGCTATCCCTAAATCAATATCTCCCCTAAATTGAGTATCAAACCATTACCACCCAAAATTCCCACAAACATAAACATCACAGAATCAATCGCACCATTACCATCACAAAATCGCACCATTACAATCAAACCATTACCATCACAAAATCAAGAAGTAGAGAGAGAGAGAGCGCGCGAGAGAGAGAGAGTACTTACTGTTACCGCTAAATCTGGTGTGGGGGTAAACAGATAGAATTTGTGTGTTCGTGGAAAAACCTGAATAGTGACCCTAGGCCTGTTCGTCGGAGTTGGGCTATTGAGCTCCCGCCGTACACCTGCAAGGAAAGTGCGAAACACCGGAGTTGATCCCGGCGATGCACCCTCCGACGCTCTTGTCAGTAACCAGTGATGATTAAAAAAGAGCTTAAGTTGGCAAAAAAGTCATTAACCTGTAACAGTGGTAGGTGGGGGGTATTTATAGTCGCCGTTGGGATCAGATTAGGAATGTGATTCCTGTAATCTGATAAGGCGTAAAATCCTCGTAATCAAATTAGGAATGTAATCCCTTAATTTCCGGTGAGAGGATGGTCGCGAATCAGGCCCGTTGATTTGGTTCAATCAGAGACCCTAATTCTATCTTGTCGGACTGGGTTTGTATCGGGTCGGGACTCGTACCCAGTTGAGGTGGATCCGTTCGCGGATTATTGGATCTGTGGGAAGGAGACCCAGTACCCGCTTCGGACCCGTTAGTAGGTGAAATTACCGTTTTACCCCTGAGCTTTAAGATTCGTCTCCGATGTGAACGGTCCCGATTTAATCCTATTTTTAGCCATATCACTTGCGATGAGAGAGAAATGACTGAGCGGGGGTCGAGGAAGGGAAGGAGGCCCAATGGCGACGTCGACGGAGGAGTTGTCGAGGAAGGGAAGGAGGCCCAATGGCGACGGCGCGGGGAAACTTAGGGTTTGGTAAAAAAAAAACGAAATGTGCTAAGGGTTTCGCGGCAGGATTGGGGAATTAATCCTTGTATATTCACCGTCATTTTTATTAATAAACGCCGGTGAATGTGAGAGGATTTATGGGGTATATTTCCGCTTTCTATTCACCGGCGTTTTTTAGAGGCTGTCGGTGTATAACTATACATTTTTGTGACCCTATCCTGGTCTTATCCTATCCCGGCGCGATTAGTAAAACGTCGGGAAAAATACGCCGGTAAATCCAGCGTGTGTTGTAGTGATATCATCCACATATATAATTAGAGCAGTAATCTTACCTTTTTTCCTTTTTAGGAATAAGGTATGATCTGAATTACTCTGACAATATCCGAATGTTCTCATTGATTTTGTAAACCTCCCAAACCAAGTTCTTGGCGATTGCTTGAGACCATACAATCTTTTCTTCAAACGACACACTTTATTACTAGGTTGGACGGGTCTGTTTGATCCTGGTGGTAGATCCATGTAAACATCTTTTACCAATTCTCCATGCAATAAGGTATTCTTTACATCAAATTGTTGTAACGGCCAGTTAAGATTTGCAGCAAGTGACAGTAGAACTCGGACTGTGTTAAATTTTACCACAGGTGCAAATGTTTCATCATAATCAATTCCATGAGTTTGAGTGTACCTTTTGGCAACCAACCTTGCATTGTATCGCTCAATTGAACCATCAGACTTATACTTCACCGTATAAATTCATCTGCATCTTACTGGCTTCTTTCCTGTGGGCAGTTCGACTATCTTCCAAATCTCATTCTTCCTTAAGGACCTCATCTTCTCATCCATAGTTGCTTTCTACCTTGGATCGACTAAGGCATCCTGCACACTGTTAAAAATAAATATAACAGATAATTGATTCATAAATGACTTATTTGATTCAGAAAATTGGTGAGTAGACACATAATGACTCATGTGATACTTGAATTTACTATTGGGATCAGGCTCATAAGTAGGTTTTGGGATAGCTCTGGTGGTACGATTCAGGAATTCTCATCTTGGAGCTTTGTACAACGATGACGATTGGTTTTGAGGTTCTGACGGTGCTGGATGTGGAGATGAAACTAGTGATGGCATGGATCCGACGGATTATCTTCAAGGAGGTTCGACATCGATTGTAGTTCCTCATGGAGATCTTCTCCCTCAACCAAATAATCTTCATTCGAGTGATTATTACTACTTACATCCTCAACCAAATCTTCATTTGAGTGATCGTCACTACTTACATCTACAACCAAATATTCATTCGAGTGATCGTCACTACTTACATCCACATTTTCACTCATTTTATTCAATTGTTCACTCTGAATGGTAACCACTTTGTCATAAGAAAGAGTCTAAACTTCACTTCGGTATTCTCCCTGAAGTTCAACCTCAGAGAAAAAATACATATCGTTTTCATGAAACACAATATCCATAATCACAAACATCATTTGAGTTGGTGGGTGATAACGCTGATACCCTTTCTTATCCTTTGCATATCCTACGAGAACACATCGTACTGCTCGAGGAGTTAACTTATTTCACTCATGTTGATGAAGGTGGACAAATGCAACACACCCAGACACACGAGGTGGCAAGTTGACGACTGTTGGAACATTTACAGTTTCAGTTAATGCCTGAACTGGCGTGATGAAATTCAGGATACTGGAGGAAACTCAGTTAATTAAGTATGTAGCAGAAGCAAGAGCGTTTCCCCAATACATGAGTGGCATATTGCCCTGAATAAGGGAAGTGTTGCTGCTTATTTCGGTGTGGGAGCAAACAGATAGTGAGTTAATAAATGAAGGACACTACTAAAAGTCAAACCTGTGACCTGGCCATTATAAACTGTTAGGGCTCCTGAAAATGGATTTGGACCATTGATTAACTTCCTGTGACTTAATTGGACGGTGGATGACGCGACCGACGGACCTACAAAAATGTCTGAAACACCGGGGTGTGGCCCCGGTGACAGACCCTCCGATGCTCAAGTTAGAGCCAGAAAGAGAGAGAGAGAGAGTAAGAGAGTGAAAACTGGTGAATTCTTCATTACCTGGTGACCGAAGAGGAGGAGAGATATTTATAGGCCTGAGAGACATTCTAGAAGCCAAATTGTGACCGTCGGATCTTTCATATCTCCCCCCGAAGAGATAAGATATCCATGTGAGGGGATAAGAGATTTGAATCCTAGCCATCATGGGCTGGGTGTCTCTCTTATTGGACCTAGTCTGTCACTTTGTATGGGCTTGAGAGAAGCCCATGTCCTGGAGTGGACCCAGGCCTATTAAATTGGCCTGTGATTACTAATTTGCCTGTAGATGCTTTGAGATCCATACAGGGATTATATAGCTCTGATCTGCTACAATTTTTACCATCATTAGGAAGCATGGACCATCTCGAGAAGGTGTTTGCTTTTCCTTTCTGCAGTCTCATTCTGTTGTGGTGTATACGAGCATGTGGTCTGGTGAACAATCCCGTGTTCCACAAAATATTGTTGCAGACTTGAACTCAGGTACTCGCCACCATTATCACTCCTAAGAACTTGTATCTGAGCTTTATACTGGGTCATAACCCACTTGTGAAATTTCTGAAATAGACCACTAACTTCACTTTTAGACTTCATCAAATAAATCCAAGTCATACGAGTACAGTCATCAATAAATGTCACAAACCATTTTGCTTCTCCAAAGAAAGTGTTTTTGGATGGACCCCAAACATCAGAATGAATAATCATAAATGAGAGAGAGCTTTTACTTAGATTTGAAGGCAAAGAGACACAGTGAGTTTTTGCGATTTCACATTCATCACACCGAAAGGTAGAAATATCCAACTTCGAAAATAAACTTAGAAATAGTTTATTCAAATATCCAAAAGAAATATGCCACATACGTCGATGTGATAGCCAAATCTCTTATTTCTTCTTCTGCCCCTCGGATCCTTCCACAGATAGTGCTTGATTCAACTTACTCGAACTTTCAGATTCTAAATCAAGGTAGTAGAGCTTCCTGTGTCTAACCTCATAACTAATCGTTTTGCGAGTCCGAATATCCTTAAACACACAATGGGAGGGCCAAAAAATCACAATACAATATAAAGTAGTAGTTATTTGGGCAACAAATAACAGATTAAAATTCTATGATGGCACAACCAGTATAGAATCTAAGGTTAGGGTTTTTGTGAGAGATATAAAATCCTTTAT
Organism: Hemerocallis citrina; assembly: GCA_017893485.1. Lineage (NCBI taxonomy): Eukaryota > Viridiplantae > Streptophyta > Magnoliopsida > Asparagales > Asphodelaceae > Hemerocallis > Hemerocallis citrina. The sequence continues at coordinate 266,035,379 of CM030365.1, read as the reverse complement.
AATAACGCTGATAGGATCACCATTGGAAGTTGACACACTAAATTTGGTGGATGTTTGTAAGGTCTGGATTTGTCTAGAATCAAAAGTCATATGGTCGATAGCACCTGAGTCAATTATCTATGCATTATTCATAACAGAGGTAGAAATATTAAATACCTTACCATCATTACCTACAGTTGTAACTAATGCAAAGGCCAGTCCATCCCTTCTCCAGCTCCATCATCAAGTCCAACGGCGACCAAGGGTTGATTGTAATTCTTCTTTCGAGTATCCCTGCTATGATCCCAGTCTCTGGATAGCCAATAATCTCATAACAATGAGCTTTCTTGTGACTGATATTGCCACAGTGAGTACGCTTCCTCGACTCATATGGTAATTTTGGCGCTATGGTGTTGTTACAAACAAAGAACCCCATACAACTAACTTATGAGATGGTGACAAACAATACACAGTGTCACACCAAACACCAATCAAGCCCAAACAGCAAACAACAAGATCTGATTATGATCAATCAGCAAGATCTGGATTTGGACGGTCGAGACGTCAAGATGGAATCGGATCTCAAAGGTCTCTGATCTTTGACTACGCCACCAAAATTCGACGGCAGCGACCACAGGCAGCGACGGACAGTGGTGATGGGAGGCGGCAACGACGAAGCAGCAGGTGGGTTGGGTTGGGGTTTCGGATGGGATGACAGAGGAGAACGAGTTATCGGGGATCGGGGTCGATGAGGATCAGGTCGACGAGTGGTTTTGGGGATCAGGGTCGACGAGGATTGGGTCGACGAGTGGATTCGGGGATCGGGGTCAACGAGGAGGGGCAACAAGATCAATGGCAGTGAGGATCGATTCATCTCTGTTTCTTGTTCTTCTTCAAAACAGGAGGCTTCGGATCTTCAGATCGAGCTTCGGTGTCGGTTTCACTGAGGAATCGATGACGAGATCAACGACAGCGACAGAAGGATCAGAATCTTCTTCTTCTTCACCTAGCCTAGAATATTTTAGGCTCTCATACCATATTGAAATCAGATTTGGGAAAAATAATATTTTTTCTTAATTTATTCTTCTACTGTGTATCTCTTTATATACACATTACATTCTTGGAGAAGGGGTACAATTGATTTAGAAGATTAAGGAGATAAGAGATTTGAGGGAATATGTTCCCTATAAATTAGAAAACAGAATATACAAATTTATTCTTACTATATTTCAACACAAGAGGTCAGTTTGTATGAGGAAACTTTCCTTATACTCTATATGAGGCTCACTTTTCTCATATATATATATATATATATATATATATATATGAGAAGTGAGCTATATATATATATATATATATATATGAGAAAGTGAGCCTCATATAGAGTATAAGGAAAGTTTCCTCATACAAACTGATTATACTTACATGGTGGGGTCCTTATGGAAGATCCACTCAACCCATTCTGTTTAATATACTAATGGATGTATGTGTAGAAAAAATTAAGTGGAAGGTCATTCACTCATGCATCATGTGGTTAAAAAATGAACGATTTCACAGTAATACAAATCGAACCATAAATTGGATCCACATGATGCATGAGTGAATAACCTTCAAACCACTTGGTTTTTTCAATACATACATCCATTAGCATGATAAACATGATGAACGAAATGGATCTTCCATAAGGGCCTCACCAAGTGAGTATAATCATTTTGTATATATAAAATTGTCACATACAAATGTGAGGTTCATATTACTCTCATATATATATATATATATATATATATATATATATAATAAATTACAAAGAAAGCTATCAAGTGGCTCACAATCAATCCCCCCCAAAGCGAGGAGACAATCAAGTTGGTAGGAGGCTGCGAGTTTCGATCTGCGGGGCTTGGACCCAAAGATGGGGTCCCCCCGAGCGAGGTAAACGCAGGAAGCGGCGGGTGTTTAAATCCTACCAGACTTGTTTCATGTGGGTGTGCATGTGCCGTGGAGGCACTATACGAAGCTAAACTGACGTACTCACAATTTTGCTGGACCGCGCTGGTTTGTCGGCCCACCCTCTAAGGTTGTTGGAGGGGCTTATTGTTTGTAGTCATGTTGCTTCATGTATGTTTTATTTTATGTCTGTAGTTTGTATTTGGGCCCAATACTCTGGGTTTGTTTCGTTAAGCTCTTATTAATGAAACAGGGTGGCCTTATTCCACCTTTTCCCTCAAAAAAAAAAAATCAATCCCCCCCAAAATCAAAAGCCCATATCAAACCTCACAAAACACATATTTCCTCCAAAATTTCAAACTCCAAAATCTAAATTTTCCCCCTAAAAACTCATTACTTTATTACTATCTCTCTCATCTCTTTACTTTTTCATATTTCTCTCTCTCTCTATCTCTCACTCTCATTCTTTCTTTATTTATTTAGAAATTTTGATTTAAGATTTCGGTTTTGTAAAATTTCAGAATTTTTAATAGCAAATATCTTTTCAACAATTAAATTTCATTATTTTACACACTTAAAATTCTCAGAAGTTAGATTTTATACTCCCATTTATAATTATTTTTCAATATAGACTTTTATTTATAACTAATTATTGTCATACTATTCAAACTTGTGCTGCATAATTATTGTTTTACTGTTTACATGGCTTTTCGTGTTTTGTATCGTTCCGAAGACGTGCCGTAGGCACGTGACCACGGACAAATCTAGTATATATATATAATATATATATATATATATATATTATATCCGGAAATTAATAACATATGGAAGAGTTGGGCTTCATACGCACACAGTATGGAATAATTAATAGTGAAATTACTGACCAGATCAAATTTAAATAAAACTTGTGTATCACATGTATTGGTCTCTCAGTTGCTAGCACCATATCTCACAAGAAGCATGAAACTAATAAAGTGGCCCTCGCTTCCCTACATAAAGTGTTCTTTTGTGTGGAAGAAACCCTACATCAAGTGTTTACACCCAAGGAAAAGGAAGAGAAAGTGGAGATCAGTTGTCTGTGACGTAATTAAGTATATATCTGGTGACATATGTAAACTGCAGTCACACCAATCAGATGATAACATCTACCTATCTCCTATCCTTAGTCTACCAATGAAATGCATATTAGCCTGCATCTTATAATTATTCATCATTCATAGGACCACCCTACAGACCACACACACCATTCCATTTAATATTTGACCCTGACCCTAATAAAGATATATAGGTTTATGCAATTGGTGGATACAATATTAAGATTTCTATTAGAGCATCTGAAGTCGTGTTAGACCCAAATTTTGAATATTTGGCAAATCAAAATAAAAAATATTTGCTTTGCACTATAGTTGTTAATTACCAAAAAAAAATGAGTATTCGAAAATTTCAAATTTTCAGACAAATAATGATTTTTCATTTGAAGTATAAAAAAAAATTTATAAAATATTTGAACGGACGGGAAGAGAATTTCCGTCCATCAAAATTTAAAATAAAATCAAAAATCAAAAATCCCAGGGATGGGAAACATTCTACTGTGCAAGAAATGAGAGGGTTTTTTGCATTTAATTTTTCGATCTCCATCGATTTAATTAAATTGTTTTTTTTTTTGCGACGGAAATTTATTTTCGTCCGATACTTTCAGAACAATAAAAATCTCTCCGGCAATTTTTTTTCTTCTCCGTCCGATGCAAAGACAACAAACCATCTTCCCCTTGAAATATTTTTCAAATCCCATATCTTCTGTCATATTTGGCAGTATCATGTTCACTAAAAATCTAAACTTTAGGTTTTTAGCCAACGACTACAACAGGTTGTTTCTCATATTTCTGGAAAAAAAATGTAAGAATAGCCCTCGACTACAGATGCTCTTATACGTATAAATAGTGTTACAAATTAACTATCAATAACATAGTTGTTGGTGGGATGGATATGATCAGTGATGTAGTAGGAAATGATGATCAATTTCTTCATCATTAGACCTAGACCAAGACCAAGTTAGAGCTAACCCTCAAGCTAGCATTGGCCTGAATTTGTCAACAATTTTTTTATATATAAGAAATGAATTTGTCAACAATGCCATCATTGTGCTAACAAAATGGGAAGAATGATAAAAAAGAGAACCCCGCATATCCCCTTATTATGGGTCATGACTAAAAAGACGGGAACATAAGGATTGGCCTGCATAAGAACATGTTCAATACTTTTTTTCTTTTTGTTCGCAATATATGTATGTTAATACTTGTGCATCTAGAAGGTCTTCATAGACAAGACAGGATGCCTATAATTGATAAGGTGGAATCCGGATTTTATTTCTGATCTGGTCGTCTTTTATCTAGAGGGGATTGACTCATTTTTATCAATTCTATTCTATCTTCTATGTCTCTTTACATGATGTCTTTATTTTATGTTCTAATTTGGGTCATCAAGAGAAACGAATGTATCAGGAAAAAAAAATTCTAGTCGGGTTCTTCTGTTTTAAAGCTTGGCAAACACCTTTATAAATGGAATCTCTTCTGTAAATCCAAATGTGAAGGCTCTCTTGATATCCTCAACCTCAGACATCAGAATCTTGCCCTCCTAGAAAATTGGTTATGAACAGCTCTTAAGGAAAATGAGTTGCCTTGGACATGCCTCGTGATCCACACAAGTACTACAAACATCAGCGTATTTGGGGATTCCACCCTTCGCTATCATCTCTTGCATCTCCATTTTGGAAAAGTGTTTGGAAGGTGGCCGCCCCTTTCAGATGTGGCATTTCTAGTACTTGTGGCCGCCCCTTTCAGATGTGGCATTTCTAGTACTTGTGGTGATGGTACCACAGTTAGATTCTGGTATGATTTCTGGATCGGCACCCTCTCACTAGCCTCTAATTTTCCTGACCTCTTTCAGATTGCCGCCAACCTTTGGCTACAGTGGCAGATTATTATTTTTGTATTTATGATTGACATATTTCATTCCACATAACCTGACAAATTACCCTTTACCCAAATTATTTCAACCTTCTCCTTTTATTAAGATCCTACCAGTGGCACCCAAAGATGATTTTTTATGGCGCTGAACCAGCTCAAGTTCCTACTTGGTTAAATCCTATTATAACTTCTTCAAATCTGGAGGTGTTATCTCACCTTTCTGTCACGCCATATGGAAGTGTATTGCCCCGCTCAAAGCTCGTATCTTCACTTGGCTTACTATCCACAATAAACTGCTCATGGTGGAGAATCTCAGCAAAGGAACCTAGCTCTCGGTCAAAATTGTGTTTTATGTATGACCGGCTATGAGGATACTTATCATTTATTTATTAATTGTTCCTACATTCACCCTTTATGGATCACCTGTAAGAGAGTTTGGTGCACGGTATACCAGGCCATGTGTCAACAAGGTGGAATTCCTTGAGATTACATCGGATCAAGCATCCATTTCGATCTTCTAGGGATTTAACTATGATGGCACTTATTTGGACAATCTGGAATGAAAGAAACAATAGAATTTTCAATGGGTCGTCTCGATCCATTAACAGTTTGATAGGCGATCTTCTCTATTTCACCAATTTGTGGGTGCAGTCTCTTCCTCCTCTCAAATTGGCTAAGCTTCGCTTAGCTTACCTGAGCTTCACAACCAACATTTTCTTGTAATCGAATTAAAGCCTTCTTTATATGGTTACACTGTTTTCTTTCCTTTTGTTTTCTCTTTCCTGATGGTTTATTGTTTTTTTCTACTTTGTAGTGCTAGGCTTCATCTTGGGTGGTGGAGACTATCATCATATTTTGGAGTCATTATTTTTTTTCTTTTGATTTTAGGTGGTTAGCTTGCCTTGTTGGTTCTCTTTTACAGGTGGATTTTATCTTTCTCTGGACTACCTTTACCTCGAGTTGAAGTTTATTCAATCTGATCCAAGCTTAACTTCAGTCCCCTGATCTTCTATGTTTCTACCTTTCTATATGTATATTATCTCTACTTAGTTATGTATTTCTCCTTTTTGTTATGTTATATGTATTTCTCTTCCAAGAATGTCTTTTCTTTACATGTATTTCTTCTCTGTGCTATATTATGTGCTTTATTATGGTTCTGGTTATGCTTATACTTTGTACTTGCTTTATGAGTCGCGTTTTCTTCATTTGGGTTTTCTTCATCTGTGTTTCTTCTCTGATGTGATGTTCCCGACTGATTGTGCGGGGTCGTGTTGCGGGATTCTTGTTCATGTTGGTGTTCGCATTTTGCCTTCGGACTAGCTACTGTTCTGCGGTGTTGTTTCATCCTCAGATTTTGTTTCGTGTTGTTGCGTTCCAGCTACGGCTTCAGTACTTTCAGCCCTGCTTTGTATTGTTTCGGCAGATGTTTAATATGTCTTTTGGGTTGTGGTTAGCCCTTTTGTATATATGTACTTTTCTTTGGTTTTCTTTGTTTTACTTCTTGTAAATATCTCATGTATACTTCTCATTTGCACAGTATTGATTGCAGTTTTTTATATATATTTTGGTTGGAGTCTTTTCGATTCTATCCTCTTAATAAAAAAATAAATAGAAATAGAAGGTCTCTGGTCAAAATTGATAACCTCTTGAGAGGGTCTTATAATATAATTAACCCAGTTAGCTAGAAAGGTAAGAGTATATACACCTTATTTCACTACCGTAATACTCTCTCTCTCTTTATATATATATACTAGTATTTAACAAGTGCGATGTCTGAAATTTTTTTAATTTACAAAGAGTATAATGAAAAAGTTGGAGTTGCACATGTGATGTGCGTACGTTAATATTTTAAAAAAAAATATAAACAGTATAATAGAAGAGTTGGGGTTGCACGTGTGATGTACGTCATAATAAAAAAAAATTAAATAAAAACTCTGACGTAGTGATGACCCGAACTTGAAATCTCATTCATATTAATTATATACATGCATCACACACGTTGATAGATTTACAAATGACACTAAGATCTCCTCCCATTATAATATTAGAGATAGAGATATAGTGTCTAGTATGTATTTTAAGTGGTGAAATTACTAGTTTGGCTCCTATTACAAACTACAAAGCGACTTGAATCTTATTCCCTAATATAAGGTTGGAGTTTGAAATTCTAGGTACTAGTGTCTTCTAAAAAGAAAAATATATGCGAACGATAAGTTCTCACTTTAGGTTGAACAAGTCTGATGGTCCCATTTGGATCAACAAGTCTGATGGTCCATTTGGATCGTCTTTTAACTCAAAAAGAAAATAATTCGATTCCACTACCTCCTAACCAGACTAAAGAGTTTCCATCCAATCATATATAGATATACCTTTTCTTTTCTCCTTTTCCTCTTTTTCAAAATTATGTATGTGCCGTGGGTCAGTTTTCAATCTGCAGGGCTTGGACCTAAAGATGGGGTCCCCCAGCGAGATAAAGGCAGGGATCAACGGGTGATAAAATCCTGACAGACTTATTTCAGGTGGGTGTGCATGTGTGGTGGAGGCACTATACGAAGCTAAACTGACGTATTTACATTTTGCTGGACCGAGCTGGTTTGTCGGCCCACCTTCCAGGATTGTTGGAGGAATTTTTTGTTTGTACGCGTCATGTTGCTTCATGTATGTTTTATTTTCTATCTGTAGGTTGTACTTGAGCCCAGTACTCGGGATTTATTTCGTTAAACTCTTATTAATGAAACAGAGTGACCAGATTCTACATTTTTCCTTTAAAAAAAAACGTAAAAAGCATTTACAAGTATGTGTCATCATCTATTCAATTGTCAAAAACATATCCATATACACTTAATTTCTTCTACTTTTTTGTATGACTATGAGAGTGGAAAGCACTGTGGTTGAAGAAGCTAGCTAGTGTAGTGTATGCTGACAAAGAGACTCATCAGATCACAGAGTGAAGGAAAATGACTTCAGTCCAGTTGCTATATGCTTCTCTACTTCTCTAGGGTTTGCAATCCATTCTGTAATTGGACCTACTCTATTCTCCTTTCTTGTTATTGGGCCTATTCTCTTTGTCCTACCCATGTATTTACAAATGAAGGCCCATCTTAGAATGAAAAATGCCTTCATTTAATGCTGAAAATGTTGGGCTGCACCACATAAGTAGACCACATTCACAAATAAGGAGGTCCCTCTCGAAAATTTTTCCGTACTGACCCACTTTTTGAAAAAATATTAACCAAACTGATCCAGTTTTGGACACGTCACCACAATACCTTCTTGAAAAAAAAAGACATCGATCGATTAATTTCATGCCGCTATTTATTCCTTCACATGCTGCTATTTGGAGTAACGATATCAGTTAAATTATTCTCAATCGTGTACTCTCTGACTTGAAAAAAATTTACAAATATGAAAAAATCCTATCACATATGCCGCTATCCCTAACAACGGCATTCACATTACTGATAAAGTTGTTAGAGATAACGGTATCAGTTATAATACTCATTGGATATAAATAGTGGCTCCCCACTCCAACAACTATTTATATTTAATGAGTATTATAACTGATGCCGTTATCTCCAACAACGGTACCGTAATGCGAATGTCGTTCTTTGAGATAACGACAACATTTATAAGTTGTTTTTAGCACTTGAATTTTTTTTCAAGTCAGAACGCTCACACTTGTATAAGAAATGTATAAGAAATGTACGGTTGCCGTTTTTTCCAAATAGCGACATGCTAAAAAAATTAAAACTGATGCTGCTTTTGGGAACAACGGCATGAAATTAACCTATGCTGTTTTTTCCAAGAATGTGTTATGCTAACGTGTTCAAAATTGGGTCAGTTGGATAATATTTTCAAAAAAGTGGGTAAATACGGGAAAAAAATTGTCCCTCTCTTAGGGGTGTCAAAAAATACCATATTACCGTACCATACCGTACCATACCATTACCATACCAAAAAATACCGAAACTTGGTAATACCGTACCAAATTTTCGGTATTGTACCATACCAATTTTTTATGGTACGGTACTGGTACAAAATGTTTATACCATTGGTATACCGTACCGTACCGAATATATTTAATATACATTTAATCTAATATTTTTATTTTAAAACCCAGGCCCAGAAAAGTTTCAGGCCCAGCCCAGTCTTTCTTTCATTTTTTTTCTACTCTAGTCGGCTACTCTTCTCCAAACTCTTCATTGTGAATTCAATCAGATATCAAATTAGTAATTAGTAATTACCCAATCACCGACGCATCGAACAGATCTTCCTCTTCCCTTTTTTTAGTTTTTTTTTTCTTTGAACCTAAGGCTCACGCACGACGTCCGACGCACCGACTGATTGCTCGACTGAACGACTAATCGCTCCTCGTTCACTTTTTGGTATTGATTTTGATTTTGATTTTGATCGTCCCCTTTTTTAGTCAATTTTTGTTCTAGTTTCTTATCAGTATCCATGTTTTAATTTGTAACCACATATGTTTTGGAAAGAATTGAGGTCATAAGGTAATCTAGGAATTACAAATTATATTTCAATTTTAAAGGAACTAAGGTTACCATTCAATGAGAAGACCTGTGGGAGAGTCGAGAGACTAGTCTATTTGACCTTCAATAGAAATCAATATTTGGTAGTTAATGCAAGTCTGTTAGTAGCTATATTCATTAATGAAAGTATTCAATGACATTCTCCCAGTTCTCTGTGACAGCAAGAAGGGACCAACAACAAAACTAGATTGAACATACCTAGGGTTCTTGATGTCCGGTACTACCACGGTACTACCATTACCATACCGATATTTCGGTATTACCGAACTCGGTAGTATCAAAATATTGGTACGGTAATGGTAGAGAAATTTGTGTACCAAGTACTCCGGTACAGTAGACGGTAGAGTAATTTTTGTACGGTACGGTACACCACCCCTACCCTCTCTCTATCACTTGTTGTACTTTAGAAGTTAGGGGAAGTTCCTCTCTATTAATGTTAGGCCACAAATACGACATCGGAGGCTAGCTCTTTCTAAATTTTCAACTAAATCCTTGCGAAATGAGACTTTGGCATCACTAGAAAGAGTATATCTTTTTTTTTCTTTTTTTTTAATATAGAAAGGATTTATATATATTTATATATAGTCATGCTAATATGAGATGATGAGATGGGTGAGATAAAAATGTTTTTGAAGAGATAAGCGATTTGAATCATCTGAATCTCGATCACACTGTTCACATCACACTACATGTCATCAAGATGATGTGTGCCAAATTTCAAGCAATTTGAATCATCTGAATCTCGATCACACCGTTCACATCACACTACATGTCATCAAGATAATGTGTGCCAAATTTCAAGCAATTCGGAGCCGTGTAGCCTATGCATCAAAACGTTTAAATAAATGCATATATATGTATTTCGTACCATCTTCATGACGTGTTGAGTGTTTTGATGCATAGGCTAGAGATCTCAAAATCGCTTGAAATTTTATACACACCATCTAGGTGACATGTAGAGTGATGTGAACGGTGTGATCGAGATTCAGATGACTCAAATCACTCCTCTCTTAAAAAAATATTTTCATCTCATCCATCTCACCATCTCATATTAGCAATATTCTATATATATATAGAGTCCCCTTCGGTTGCACACTACTTTTGGTGAGCACTCCGTGAGCACTTATGAAATAAAGACCCTATGAAAAATCCGAACCGCTCATATTGTTCTATATGCCTAAGATAGCCTAACAATAAAAAATCAAGTAATTTGAAGTTCATTTTTCCATCCATCATGTTGTTAGAATTTTCAGCCATACAATTTTGTGATGATGTAAATCATGGACAAATGAATTTCAAATTAATTGATTTTTTATTGTTAGGCTATCTAAGGTATATAGAACAATACGAGCGGTTCGGATTTGTCATAGGTGCTCTATTTCTTGAGTGTTCACGGAGTGCTCACCAAAATAGTGTGCAACCGAAGATTTCTCTCTCTCTATATATATATATATATATATATATATATATATATATACTAGATTTGTCTGTAGGCACGTGCCTACGGCACGTCTTCAGAACAATACAACATATAAAAAAACCTTGTAAACATTATAGTATGACAATAATTAGTTGTAAATAAAAGTCTATGTTTCCATATATATATATAGAGCAATCTTCGGTTGCACACTACTTTGGTGAGCACTCACGAACTAGAGACCCTATGAAAAATCCGAACTGCTCATATCATTCTATATGCCTTAGATAGCCTAACAATAAAAAATCTAGTAATTCGAAGTTCATTTGTCCATGATTTACATCATCACAAAATTGTATAGCTGAAAATTCTAACAGCTTGATGGATGGGCAAATGAACTTCAAATTACTTAATTTTTTATTGTTATTCTATCTAAGGCATATAGAACAATATGAGCGGTTCGGATTTTTCATAGGGTCTCTAGTTCGTGAGTGCTCACCAAAAGTAGTGTGCAACCGAAGGGGACTCTATATATATATAAGGTTCGGGTGAGAACCGTGTCCTGGGGTGAGAACCTAAGGGCCTATCCCAGCCACTCATCTGCTTAATCTTAACGGTCAAGATTTTGTCAATTAAACAATAATATTAATTAATATCTGCATTAAAATGGGAATCCCTTTAATTAAGGAATGAAGATCGCGAAATAAAAGGAATGAAGATCACGGATTATTAGGCAACATATATTGCCTTTTTTATTTTTATTTAAAAGGAATGAAGATCACAGATTATTAGGCAACATATATTGCCTTTTTTATTTTATTTTCAGCCGAACCACAATATTCATCGGGATGAACAACATTTGTTGCTACGTACACTGTTGCTAAATATTAAATTTTTGTTGCTACGTACAATGCAGTTAGTTGCTATTCAAAAAACATTCAGTTGCTATATGGAAACTGAAAGCATGTACAACATAAGTTTGCAAAATGATAAACAAACAATATGTATATATATATATATATATATATATATATATATATATATATATATATATATATATATATATATATATATATATATATTCCTGCTAAAATATGCACTAGTTGTATCTACTTACAATACAGTCAGTTGCTATATAGTGAACGAATTGGTGAAGGAACGAATTGGTGATGATTCTGCAGTTGCTATTAATTTGGGATACAAAATCTTCTCGAATAGCAACTGTAATAATTATAAATAGCAACTGAAATAATTATACAGTAATACCTGACCACTTAAACAGCAACTGTAATAATTATAAATAGCAATTGTAATAAACAGTAATTGTAAGGAACGAAATGGTGAATGATTCTGCAGTTGCTATTAATTTGGGAAACAAAATCTTCTCCAATATTTTACGGGAATAAATTATTTCTCTCTCCAGTTTGACCAAATTTGCCTTAACCGTCGCACACAAAAAAAGGCAATTTATAATTATTCCTTTTATTTCGCGACCAACATCTCTTAATTAAAGGGATTCCCATCTTAATGCACATATTAATTAATCTTATTGTTTAATTGAAAAAAATCTTGACCGTTAAGATTAAGCATATGAGTGGTTGGGAGAGGCCCTTAGGTTCTCACCCCAGGGTTGGTTCTCACCCGAACCGACCCATATATATATATATATATATATATATATATATATATATATATATATATATATATATATATATATATATATATATATATACTACTATAATGGGAAAAGGCCTTAGTGTAATTTGTCCTTCTACCAACCCGTGCAACACACGTACCTGAATTTTTACTTTTAAAAAAAATATGTATTTATTAAGCCGTGCAACGCACGTGTAAATTACTAGTATATATATATATATATATATATATAGAGAGAGAGAGAGAGAGAGAGAGAGAGAGAGAGAGAGAGAGAGAGAGAGAGAAATAATTAAATAAATAAAGGAGTTGTTTTGGGAATTTGGATTTGAGTTTTGGCGGGAAATTTTTGGTGTGGTGGGGTGGGGGGGGGGGGGGACTGTGTTTTGTGAGGTTAGATCTGAACCTTTGATTTTGGGGGATTGAAGAAGAGCCACTTGATAGTTTTCTTTGTGTTTTATTATATACTAGGTTTGCCCGTTGACACGTGCCTATGGCACATCTTCGAAACGGTGCACTTTGTTTGATCATATAAAATAGTTTTGGAGGTCCAACAAATTAATTGAAGTAGCAAATATATTATATAAAAAACTTTTTGGGATCTAGCAAATAACATATTATATGATTTTTTTTGATTTTTTGAATTATTTTTAAAGTTTTTAAATTTTTTTAATCTATATAATAAATTACAAAGAAAGCTATCAAGTGGCTCACAATCAATCCACCCTAAAATCAAAGGCCTAGATCAAACCTCACAAAACATATTTTCCCTCCAAATTTCAAACTCCAAAACTAAACTTTCCCCCCAAAACTAAAAAACTTATTACTTTATTACTATCTCTCTCTTCTCTCTTCACTTTTTCATATTTCTCTCTTTCTCTCTCTCCCTATCTTTCTCTCCCATTCTTTTTATATTTACTTAGAAATCTACTAGATTTTCATAATTTTAATGTTTTTTTTACACATGTTATATTGAAAATAGTAAATATTTTTTCAACTCCACACTTAAAGTTCTAAAAAGTTGGATTTTATACCCACATTTATAATTATTTTTCAACATATATTAATGGAAACATGGACTTTTATTTACAACTAATTATTGTCATACTATTCAAACTTGAACTACATAATTGTTGTTTTACTGTTTACAGGCTTTTCGTGTTTTGTATCGTTCCGAAGACGTGCCGTAGGCACGTGTCCACGGGCAAATCTAGTTTTTAAAAATTTTTAAAAATTTTTATTTTCTTAGTTTTTTGAATAGAAGAGGGAGGGAGAGAGAGAAAAAATAATAATAATAATAATTAAGTAAATATAGGAGTTGTTTTGGGTGGGGGATTTGAATTTGAGTTTTGGGGGGGAAAATATGTATTATGAGGTTAGATCTGGACCTTTGATTTTGGGGGATTGAAAGATAGCCGCTTGATAGCTTTCTTTGTGTTTTATTATATATATATATATATATATATATATATATATATATATAGAGAGAGAGAGAGAGAGAGAGAGAGAGAGAGAGAGAGAGAGAGATTCGGTTGCACACTACTTTGGTGAGCACTCTGTGAGCACTCACGAAATAGAGCACCTATGACAAATCCGAACCGCTCATATTGTTCTATATATCTTAGATAGCCTAACAATAAAAAATCAAGTAATTTGAAGTTCATTTGCCCATGATTTACATCATTACAAAATTGTATGGCTGAAAATTCTAACAACATGATGGATGGGCAAATGAATTTCAAATTACTTGAGTTTTTATTGTTAGGCTATCTAAGGTATATAGAACAATATATGCGGTTCGGATTTGTCATAGGTGCTCTATTTCGTGAGTGCTCACGGAGTGCTCACCAAAAATGATGTGCAACCGAAGGGGACTCTATATATATATATATATATATAGAGAGAGAGAGAAATCTTCGGTTGCACACTACTTTGGTGAGCACTCCGTGAGCACTCACGAACTAGAGACCCTATGAAAAATCCGAACCGCTCATATTGTTCTATATGCCTTAGATAGCCTAACAATAAAAAATCAAGTAATTTGAAGTTCATTTGCCCATGATTTACATCATCACAAAATTGTATGGCTGAAAATTCTAACAGCTTGATGGATGGGCAAATGAACTTCGAATTACTTGATTTTTTATTGTTAGGCTATCTAAGGCATATAGAACAATATGAGCGGTTCGGATTTTTCATGGGGTCTCCAGTTCGTGAGTGCTCACGGAGTGCTCACCAAAAGTGGTGTGCAACCGAAGGGGACTCTATATATATATATATATATATATAATCAATAAAGTCATAGAGAACAAAACAAGAAAGGTTTAGGAAATCTAAGCCAAATTAAGAAGTAACAAAAGAGATACATACATTCCAACCTCTAAAGATGATCAAAAAAGCATAAACTCAAAAACAGAAAATAAAAAGTACACCAGATTAAGGATCTAAGATCACAACATCATCCTCATGAGCACTGAGAGTTTTCATATGCTGCTTGAATGGACTGAGCAAGAAGGACCCCAGTAACATACTCTTGTTGATAGGCAGACATATTTGAGATTGATGCAATAGCAGTAGAGATAGAATCTTCCTTCAAATCTTCCAAATGTAAGTCATTGTTAACATGTGGATCACCAAGAGCAGTACCCTGAATAGCAGTCTGACCTTCATCTTCATCTTCAATAATAATAGTCGTAGTATCAGAAGTAGGATCAACATTAATATCAGTAAAAACAACATCAAAATGATCTTCAAAAGCAGCAGATGCATCAACAGAATCATTAGAAGCATCACAGATAATAACATCAGAACCAACTGTAACAGCAACAGTAGGCGGTAGCGCGCATTTTAAACATTTTGAGTTGGATTATCATTGGGAGTAACACAACTTGAAGATGGAATAAAAGATTTGCAGGCATCAATGAAACCAGATAGATCGATTTTGACCTTGTTTGATGGAGGAAGAATTTCTGACCAAAAAGAGAAAAAAAATAAAAATAGAATCAAGAATGTTAATAATATCATTATGTTTCACTACAAAGAGTATATCAAAGTCGTTTAAGCCTCAACAAAGTCCTGTTGCATTCTTGAGTTGTATAAGATTTGTGCATTCTTCACCTTATTGAAACTTGCACTTTTTCTCCCAAAATTCGCAGGATATATTTCATTACATTCCTCTATAATCAAAACACAAAAGCCCCCAGTGTCTTACCAATACTACTCAAAATCAATATTTCAATTACAATTTTTATCATGTCAAATGGAATCATTATTAGTCCTGTGGCCAAAGTATGATCTCCTTTTAACCCTTTGAGAAGCTTGGAGACGACACGCATTGGCAGAACAATCCTCTGCTATCGTTCTCTTCAAGCCATCTCTCTCTCTCTCTCTCTCACACACACACACACTCAACAGAAATAGCAAAGAGTGCAAAAAAGAGTCCCTTTTTGTTCCCTTGTGAGAAGTGCACTTAAATACAAAGTTGGTGTGTGATCCTCAAAAAGCCCTCTTTCTCTTTCGGGTGTTAGCTTTTCTGTCAACTCCATTCATTCTTCTCTTTTTACAGTGGGTGATTTTTTGTGAATTTCTTTTAAGATATGCCAAGTGCCAGCATCCTTCATTCTATGTATAAACTCACTGTACAACCTCAATTTAGACCCCAAAAAAACCAAGATGGCTACCGTCGGGAAAGTGTTCCTACTTATGATCATGGTCTTCGTTGTTGCCAAGCCTGTGTTGATGTTTGCTCAAGTGATCAGTAATACTTTACCTTCTTCATCCTCTTCTAATTCTTCATGTAATTCAACAATGGAGGAGAAGAGGGTGATTCCAACAGGCTCAAATCCACTTCATAACAAGTAGTCATTGCATGGTGTCAGGGAGTTCGGCTTCTTCGCTTATTTGTGATGAATTCAAGCAATGAAGGTGTTTGTTTTGTTGTCACATTTTGAATGGGTGTTGTATTGAAATGGAGGTATATAAATTATTATTATTATTATTAATTTTTTTTTTTTTTTTTTGGAGGGTTGGAGGGGGGGTGAGAAATCTGGAATAGTTATTGAAACATATGAACCAGTTTTATATATTTGTGTCCTAATTGTGCCTACTTAACTGAAGATCGACCAATCTTAGATTGTTCTCTATATATCTATCTATATTAGTGTGCAAGTTGAATGGAATGTATGGCTTCCTTGTCATGTTGCCAGGGAATTCAATCTCTGTCTCTGTTAAGTTCATCAGAGCATCCACAGTCGTGAATTGCTAAAAAATAGCTAAATGCATATTATACATATAGCAAAGTGAGTTTCCTGCAATGGTAAAATGCTATAAATATAGAATAGAAGAAAAAGAATCATCGGACGGGCGCAAAAAAAAATTCTGGGCGTTTTAAAATAATTTATTTGACAATTTTAATAATTATAATAATTAAAGAAAGAAAAAAAAAAATCAAAAAAATGGTTGGAGCGTCCAAGCCAAAATGGAAAAAATGAAAATTTTGAGGGACGGAATTATTTTTTATATTTGGACGGATCTCATAATATGCATTTTCTATCTTCTCTCAAATGTAGCAATCTATTGTTGCAAAATCATCAAAATATATATGCATAAATAGCAAACGACTGCAGCGCTTTTTTAACTAAAATATGCATATTATGCATAAATAGCAAGAGACTGTGGATGATCTCAGAAGCTAGAAAGCTGCATCAATTAAAATGAGGTTCCAATGTAAGTAATGCTCAAATTTGTTGAAGAAAGAAAAACAAAAGGCGAACAAGCAGCATAGTACAAGTACAATAAATTCCTACAGAAAATATATGTATAAGAAAACTGAATTACTCAAGTTTGCACAGAATGGACAGGTTTAATTAAGTTTGATCTGTAAGCCAAATTGTTGACATGGCTACTGACCCAACTTATGAAAAATTCTTGAATGTGATATATCTTAGATACTACAGAACCATGCACAACTCTGGTATATAAATGTGTTGAGGTATGTACGTGTATTAGCAATAAATCATATGCAAAGCTAGAGATCGATAATATTTCTGCAGGTGAGATGGAAAATTAAAGACAAGATAAAAAATGCTGTGGGCTTTGATACATTTTACGAAACATGCAAAAGAATCTCAGGGGACAATTCGACATCTATGGAAGGAAATGGTAAGGATACGAACCATACACCTTGTTAGTTGAAGTTGAAAAAATAGTGTGTAATAGATCAGATATCAACCTTCTGAAAACAAGAGTATTACAAGTCTAGTAGGTATTATCATGCAACAAAAAACATTAGTACTCTAACACATCATTATCAAATAGAAGTAGAAGACTATTCGATCGCCATTGATGCTAAGTAATTAAAAGGAAGATGCATGATTCATCCTGATACTCCAAATAAAGTATCTCCAGTTTTATTGTATAAACTGAAAGCAAAGAATGGTTTCTAAATTAAGTATATATATTTGTACTGTTGTCATATATTCATATAATATTGTCTGCTTACCTTTGCAGATAAACACCAACAGCACCTTGATATATTAACCTCTCTAACCTGTACGGAGTGAAGGATAGCCATCAACCTTGAAGAACACGGAAAAATCCGTCTCCCTGCAAAATTTCACCTCCATAAATGAGTTTCTAATCGGTAAAATAAATCCAAAGGAATCCATAATGCGGGGTCTAGTTGACAGCTGAAAGAACGAGTTAAAAAAAAAGATTCAAGTTTGTATTATGATTGCACATGATGCAATGAATAGCAATACAAACATAACAGAAACAAATGAAGTGTATAATGCATTAATTCTATAGTTTAGATGATGGAGAATGGTACAACATTTACATGAATCCAATATTAATTATAAAGAGGAAACAGAACAAACTCTTCCAATCTTTATTAGGGCTTAGATGAACACCGAACAATTATGATTGTTATCCCCGACAATGAGAAATACAACATAGAAACACTACATCTCAAATTTCCTGTGTAAAAACTTGTAATTGGGAAACATATACAGATGTTGAAGAGTGTTTATATTTGTACAGCTTTAACAACGAACAATTATAAGTTTATGGTTAGGACAAGATATTTTAATAACCATGTTTATATTTTAATAATCATGTTTTCCCCTTTAGAGGTGAGTAATTACCCTTAAACTAGTATAATGCACGTGCAATGCACGTTTATAAAAAGGTTTAGTCATTAAATTAAATGAATTAGTATATTTTGATTTGACGTGCATGATACGGAAATGTTTAGTGGATATGGTTTGCACGTATATTGCACGGGTTTACTCAGTTACAAAATTAGGATTTGTTTGTTTACAACCCCAACTCTCCCATTAAAATAGTAGAGATTATTGAATGTGACTAAGTGAAAATGCATGCAGTATCCTTTTCAACTTAGCTTCACTTCTAGAGAGAGAAGCTCCCCCCCCCCCCCACACACACACAAAAAACAAACCCTAGATCTGAAACTTGGGGGAGCGGCAACTAGGGTTTCGTCGCCCCTTCCCGCCTCCGTTCCCACCGTTCCCCACTTCTTCTATCTCCCAGATCTCAACCGTCTCTTTCCCTACTTGTTTCTCTCCTTCATCTTTACTTTTCACTACCTAAACCCATCCTTGGGGTATTTTCCGTTTGTCGTGGTGGTGGCCGTTACTAGTGACCCACGAGGTGGGTTGGAGGGGTCGCCATCGTCGATTGGGGTCCACTTCGAGCTCAGAGTGGGGCGAACGGAGGTCGGCTTGGGGTGTTTTCCGTTCGTCGTGGTGATGGTCGTGACTCGTGATCCATGAGGTGGGTTGGAGGGGTCGTCGTCGTCAATTGGGGTCCACTTCTGGCTCAGAGTGGGGCGAACGGAGGTCGGCTTGGCTTTGGCGGCAGTGGTGGTAGTCACAGCGGTGGTTGGCGTGCGCCGCACCTTCAGCGGGGTCAAAGGTGTTGGATATATTGGTATATTCTCTCTATATAAAATAGCACGTGCATATGTGTAACACGTGTAATGAACGTACAATTGATTGGATATTGGAACGCGGGTTTGTGGGCTTATAACCCGATACCCAAACCAGTATTTAGGAATAAATACTGGCTTGTGATAGCAGTCTAGGTATTCCAATCTTGATACCTAGGGTGAATATCTCAAGCAACTTAGATCTAGAGATAAAACCCTAATTCCCAATTGTTAATTTCTCACAAAACCTAACAATCTTGAGATATTCTTAATCTATTTGTGAGATTAAGCAAGAGGGAAAATGAACTCTGTTGGATCCCGTCTCTCCCATCGGATCTTGTCTAAGCCCCGAAGCCACCGAAGCTGCCGTCGCCGATCGTCGCTTTCGTGGTCGGAGTTGCTCGCCGCCCGTCGTCTCTTCCTCTGTCATTCGCCGCCAGTCGAAGCCCACATTCGTGCGAGGTCGTCGACCTCCAGTCGAGGCGTCGTCCAAATCCGAACCCCGACCACCCGTGACGCGACTGCGGTAGCCTCGCCGCTCTCCCTCCGACGTCGTGGCCACTGATCGGCGGCTCCGCCCTCCCTCAGACGCCGGGATCAGTCGTCTTCATCCTCCGATCCAGTGTGGTGGATTTTGGGTGTAGATCCGAACCAAGAACCCGAATCCGTTTTTTGTTTTGATCTTGAAAGATTTGTTCTTTTGTGTTATCGGATCCGAACCCGATCCATTAAAATTCTGGTGAAGGAGATGGGAGAGGAGTACTTTTGTGTGGTCCCCAACTTCGAGCTTCATCCATGATTTGTTATGGAGAGGTCGTCGAATTGGTTGAATTTGTTGAGGGATTTGTTTTGCGACTACGTCTTCTACTGCAGTTGAAAGCCTCAGAGGAGCTTGCAGTTTAGACGCACACAAAGTGTTTCGATGTTGGGCATCTTTGGCACAGAATGGCTTGCTGTTTGGATTTGTTCCCAAACAGACATCTAATCAATTGAAGGCGAAGAGATGGTGAAAGATAAGTTCTTTACTTTTCTCTTATTAAATTTCTGTTAAATATTTTGCTATGTGCTGGAAGTTCAAAACATTCGTTTTAAGTTTATGTTTCGAATTATAGAATTACTATGATGCTAAGTGGTTAAGTTCAAGGCTGTATTAATCATTTGTTTAATTAAATACAAGTTGAACAGTTGTTTTGGCTATGTGCTAAACACAATATCTATTTTGATAAGTTAAACTGTATGTTGAGTATAAAATTCGGATCTCCAATCAAATTGTTTGCTAGAATTAGATTGTGCTAATAATTTGTTTAATTGGCTAATCTTTAACAACTTGATGAATGTAGGAACTTTAATGTTACCTACAAATTGTTTATGTTGGAGACGATGGATTTGCATCATGGTATGATAAGTCTGCACTACGCAGGCTTCTCCATCGAATTTGGAAAAACACTTCTAACTTGAAGTGTCGGTATGATCTACTTTAATTTTCTCAGTATTTTTTATGTGATGAATGTGTTAACGTTTTGTGCGTTTGATCATATGATTGAGAGTTTTAGATCATAGTTATTCTCCCTCTGGAAAACTAGCATGTTTAGGGTTGTTAAGTGTTTTATCATACTATGTGTATAGATATTTTGACAAATCCATTGTTTGCAGTTTGTGTGAGATTACATATTTGCTTCTCTAAAATTTAAAATAAAATAAAATTGTATAAGATGTATAACAAATGTCTGTAACTTAGGAGAGAGCATCTCTTAATGTAGAATATGACTCTACTAGTTACGTTGTGTTCCATCTCGTTCATTGTACTGTGTGTGCAAAGTTGAATTATAATATGTTAGTCATTATCTCATTTAGCGTTATGAAGATGATGAAGAACGAGTAAAGGAAAGAATTCTTTGCTCAATGTGTTTGAGCTAGTGGACATTGTTAGAACCATTAAAGAAAGCAAATAATTTTTGAAAAAGTGATAGAGTAATTTTGTATTAACTCTTATAAAGTGCATATTATTGTCAATCGTACGTATAAGTTGAGTTTAACAAATGAGACAATCAATAATAATAGTTCTAATTGTGTTCTTGAACATAGCATAATTGGCTAAGATTTGAGAACTATATATTCAATTGTTTGTGAGGAAATGTGATCTAATTATCAAAACTGTGGGGCAATGGAGTTAAAAGCTATTGAGTCAAAGCTTTAACATCCAAGTTGTTTTGAAATTTAGAATCACTATGAACTATATATTAAATTGTTTGTGAGGAAATGTGATCTAATTATCAAAACTGTGGGGCAATGGAGTTAAAAGCTATTGAGTCAAAGCTTTAACATCCAAGTTGTTTTGAAATTTAGAATCACTATGAACTATATATTAAATTGTTTGTTCTTGTTAAAACTCATAACTCTACTAACTGACACTCCATTAAATATGACAAATATGAAAGTTGTGCTCAGATTATGATCACTAGAAAATCATTTAGTATGGTCTCTAGGAGCACACAACTTCTTGAGTCAATACATTCTGATATTTATGATCTCAGTAGCTTTGTGACTAGATGAGACAATTGTTGGTCAGAAGTATTTTAATCGCTTTTGTAGTTGATTAATATAAGTCTGTCATATATATGAAGAATGAAGCACTTGTTAATTTTAACGAATTAAAAAAAAAAATTATAGTTAAATGCTAAAAATCAAGGGTTCAGATTTAATAGAGGTGGTGAATATGTTTTAACAACTTTAGAGAAGTTTGCATTGTGCATAATCTCTACCGCACTCTACTCACAACAGTCAAACGGTATTGATAAAAGTTAGAATCAAACACTTAGTGAAATGTTGAATTCTATATTATTGACTGTTGTTTGTCTTGTGTAATTATGAGTGATGTTGTATTGTTAATCATATCTCTAATGTGTTACTACACTCTAAATTGAATACACCTTGTAAATCATGGTATGAAAACACAAACAGTTTTGTTAAAGTGAAAATGTGTGTTGTGATACTTTTGTTAGAGTACATGACCCTAGAAGGCCTAAAGTAGGACCTACAACAAATATTTGTATGCTTAGAAAGTGCAGAATGTAGCTCTGTGGACAGATGTTGGATCTATCTAATTTGTGTTAGAAGAATCTAGACTTGCAAGTTCTTTGAGGATATGTTCATCAAAGATAAATGTATGAAATAATCTAGTCCTACAGACATGTTCAATGATTCACAGTTGGAATCAAGAACTAGCCTTACTGACACTTGAAAACTTGAATGAGCTAAGAAGAGTCTTTAGTAGACAATGAGATGATTTTGTGTCATACAATAATACTTTAATTTAGTTGATCTGCCGAAAGGGGCTAAAACTATAGTAAGTAAGTGGGGTTTTGTAGAAGAAACTTAATTTTGATTGTTCAGTAGCAATTTTAATGCTTTTTAGTAGCTAACAGATTGACTGAAAAAAATGGGGTAGATTTATTTGATGTCTACTCACATGTTTGTCATATTGCTACAATAAGTATTCTTCTTACCCTTACATCTATTGAAAATTTTGTCATTCATAAAGGATAATTAAAAGGCTTTGTACTTGATGTTTTGTACTGAACAGTTTTGTACTGAAAATTTTGAACTAATATGTTTAGTGAACAAGATTTACAATATAGTAAAATTATTGTATGTTCTTAAAACATGTATAGCCAACAGATAAATAATTTGACAAATTTTTTGAAAGAGCCTAGTATATGAATCAAGTGATTCAGATCAGTGCCTTCAACTTTGTGGTGTGTCAAATATAGTGGCTATTATTTGCTTGTTCTGTTGACATGCAAGTTCTTGGAAGTGACCTCTCTATTATAAATGAAGTTAAAATTATGCTATCCAAAGAATTCAACACGAAAACCTAGGTACTGTGGACACCATAGGTATAAGGGTGAGTTTTCAGTTGGCAAGGGATAACTCTTAGTCAAACTCATCAAATCAAAATGTGTTTCAAAAGTGGGGATATAGTGATTGAAAGTGTGTTTTGAAACACCTTATGATTATGATAAAAGGTTGACACCTAATGATGGTGCAACTATGAGACATGTAGATCATTCTAAAGGAATTGACAGTCTCAGGTATACAAAGATCTGCACTAGAATAGACATAGCCTTTGAGGTAGGTATGATCTGCAGATTCACTAATAATCCCATACACATTTGAGTACCCTTAAGAGGCTAATGAGATATCTGAGTGGTATTCAAGAGTTTGCTTTGTGCTACTCTAGTCATTCTTCAAATGACTGACTGACATGATGCATTATGATGCTCAGAATTTAGTGAAAGTCGATAACTAGTAGATATGTGTCTACACTAGGAGAAACAGAAATGTTATGGAAACAAAAGCAAACAGGCACTGTGCTATCATCCATGAAATCAGACCTCTATGTGTAATCCTCTGCAGGGGAAAAGGCTGAGTGGATTGAAGAAATTGTTGCTAGTTATCCATTAAGAAGTTTAAGTAACTCTCTAATTCTGTTATGCGACTATCAAGCTACAATGCACTGTAGCTCATAACTCACTCTATAATAGTAAGAGGAGTATATTAAGGCTGAAAGAGGCCTAGTTGAACTTTCTCATAAATAAAGTGCAATTGTGACAAGTATGGCTAATGCTCTTGCTAAGAGACTTGAAAGTGATCTAATTATCAAAACTGTGGGGAAAAGTGGAGTTAAAAGCTATTGAGTAAAAAGCTTTAACATCCAAGTTGTTTTGAAATTTAGAATCCAATTGGAGCCATAGAGAAGTTCAAACTTAAGCATCAATTTTAGGCAGTTGACATGTTTTAGATAACTTTGATGATTCGACATAAATTCCACAAATATATAATGTCATTCCAATTTTGATGATATTATATATCTAGGAAATTTACTTAGAATAATCATATTATTCCAATACGAAACATGAAAACTTGTCGATGTGTTTCCGATGATTAAATTGTCCTAAATATCATTCCAATTTTGATGATATGTCTTTTATGGTTACATGTTTCATTCCAATTTTGATGATTCAATGTTAAACCATGATTGAAACGGCAGTCTTTTCATTCCAATATGAAACATAGTATGGTTCTTGTGTAGAAACTATAAAGTTCATGTACTTTACTTATTAAAGATACTTGATTGTGATGCTTGCGTTACATTTTTGCTAAGCTAATTATGAATTGTACTAAGTTCTTTTGTGGAACTAGATACTTTGTGAAATTGTTGGAATTCTTAGAGATGTGTCTCTTGATATTCTTGTTTTCAATAAGCTAGCAAAGATGGAGGAGTTGAATCTGTCAACATAGATTTCAAAAATAATGATTTGCTCAAAATGGAGGAGTAAACATAAAGCAGTGTGCAAGGATAGAATTTCAATTTATTTCTTTTGAGAATAAATTAGTCACTTGCTTGGTAAAACTTCTGTTGAGTTTAAGACTCTTGTGTTCATGAGCTTAAAACTCATATTTTGTTCCTGAAGTTTATTTGCTTTGTTTGATTTTGAAACTATGACAGATTATTCCAGTTGGTTTAGTCTTTGTGAACTATTCTGAATTGGATATGGTTTGGAACTAGTTAATTATATTGGTTTAGTCTTGATTGAACTATTCAGTTTTATAATTCTATTGGTTCTTATGAAACTATACCTTTATGATGCTTTTCCTTTATGGACTGCTATCAGCCAGTCAGTTGTATACTGATCTGATGAGATAATCCTGTACTTTATATATTGAGAATATAGGAGGAGATTGTTGGATATATTGGTATATTCTCTCTATATAAAATAGCACGTGCATATGTGTAACACGTGTAATGAACGTACAATTGATTGGATATTGGAACGCGGGTTTGTGGGCTTATAACCCGATACCCAAACCAGTATTTAGGAATAAATACTGGCTTGTGATAGCAGTCTAGGTATTCCAATCTTGATACCTAGGGTGAATATCTCAAGCAACTTAGATCTAGAGATAAAACCCTAATTCCCAATTGTTAATTTCTCACAAAACCTAACAAAAGGTACCGCACGAGGAGCGGAGGATGGGCATTGCGTCTCCGGCTATCGAGGAAGCGGGTTGTGTTGTCGTGGGTTACCTGGATGAGCTATTATACCTGCTGGATGAGTCGCAGGTGCTTGGTAGGCATAGTGGGGTAGTGGGTGCTGCCGTGGGGGCATGTGGGGAGGGCAGTGAGAGATTCGAGAGGGGAGAAGTGATTTTTGAATCTCGAAACTTTTTTTGGACTTCAAGATTTGATTTGGGAGTGTTGTAGGGGGGGGATGTTTGAATTTCAAATTGAGTTTTGAAATTCGAATTGATGTTGAGGAGCCCCTAATATCCAAAAAATTCCCCTAATATTCAAATCACAACCAATTTACAATTAGCAGCAAAATGTATCCTAGTTGGTGGGGCGACGGTAGTCCGGTAATTTTATAGTTTGGGCTTTACTTTTTCCTATTCAGGACAAAGTGAGGGGTTTCTATGATTTTTCTCATGTCAGGGGGCTTGAAGGGGGAGGCGGCGTTTGTAAAGCGGTCAGGGGCGACGACAACCCTCGTTGCGGGGTAGCGGTGACACTCAACGAGGGTTAAGCGATGGAATGAGAACGGAGACTCAATCTGTACAGGGAGTTGTCAGATTGATGGAGTGCATGTGGTGTCTCTCATATGGTGCTTGATGTTGTCGTAAGGGTCATTGCTGGGGGCGACGAAGGTGTGTTGCGAGCGATGGAGAGGAGAAATAGTGTACAAACGAGGGAATGAGAGAGAATGAGCTCAAATTGGCACGTGAAATTGACTCTAGCGAGGTTGGCCGATCAGTAAGACTAGATCTTGTTGTATTTTTTGTTTATTGGTTGGGGTGTATGAGTTCCAGAACCCAGCATGTTGGGATCTGAACTTTATAAACCTTATTTTCGGTTGTATGTTTTGTTAAATTTATTTTAATTTAACGTGGAGATATTTAACCCACCGTTAGCGATATAACATAATAATAATGATAATAATAATAAAATTTAAAAAAAACTTGCATGCAGTATCAGAGATTCAGAGGAAACCTCGAAGAAATAGAAATGTAATATGCATTGAATTAGGTGGAAAAGAGCAGAGTCCACACATAGACAGACACATAAGAAGGCAACTAATGCATACCTCAAGCCGTCCAGTGCCGGCCTCCACCTTGAGGCAGGCCCCCAATTTTTTTGCAAGTTTAGGGCCCCCAAAATTTTTATTCCTCTTGTAAATATTGGTACGTATTTTATGCGTGAAAAAATTATATTGTAAATAGGCCCCCCCAAAAATAATTAATTTCGCCTTTCGTCTTCGGCCCCCGGGAAATCAGGACCTACCCTAAAGCTGTCTATGGCTGGAAAAAGAGATAACCACGGAATCTATGATCATGTCCACACCTGGAGGAGGCCCTTCAAGATAAAAAAAAAACAGCACGATTTGGCATGTTTTCCAAAGAACAGGAACACCTTCGACTTTTTCCCAGCGATCACTTGTGATAGGGATCCTACAAAAGCCAATTCTTGTCGACAAAACTCAACAATACGACTGCACACATGTTCATATGTGCCTCTGTGTGTGTGTGTGACAGTGAGAACACCAAATTCAGAGTTCTCCAAATGATCCCTTCCTAGAAATAAATAGTTAGTGTCAGAACTGGGATACACTAATCTCAATGTTGATTGGACTTTCGTTGGACCATGGAGATTCCGAGAGACACTAACATTAGTGGATACGGGATATGTACTGCCCACAGTAACTTTCGTCGAGATTTCCTGCTCCAAACCTTGCCAGGATTCAGTTCGTGCTGTCACAACAACATAGCTCCCCGGCCCCCAGTTTGAGGGGGTAATTTCATTAGGAAAGCCCAGATTCACTTGAAGCGGCATATGCATGGCAGCATATAGGACCTTCACGCCATCAAGTTCCAAGGAGTGCTTTCCGCTACTAATCTTATAGGATACCAAAGACTCGCAACGTTGGTCAAGGGAAGGGGTCACCTTTCTAACACAGGTAAGGATGCTAGGGAGTGGTGTCACGCTCCACTTCCCAAAATACGGGAATACGAGCACGTAACTGAGACCCAGCGAATGATTATACATCATTCATAAGCTGTACCAGTCTAACTCAACAATATACAAGAGAAACAATCACGCAGGCAAAGAATATAATCACATA
The DNA here is from genome assembly GCA_017893485.1 of Hemerocallis citrina. Taxonomy (NCBI): domain Eukaryota; kingdom Viridiplantae; phylum Streptophyta; class Magnoliopsida; order Asparagales; family Asphodelaceae; genus Hemerocallis; species Hemerocallis citrina. The sequence goes on along the minus strand of CM030365.1, from coordinate 266,007,750 downwards.
AACAATAAATAAACTCAAAGATAATCATGAAATAAATTCACTAAATAATAATCCAACATTTGGGATAAACAAAGAGTTTGTTCACCAATTACTTCTGGGATTGCTCATTCTGTACCTGTTAATACTGGATCTAAAAAGAAAGAAAAGAGAGCTCTTAGAGCAAGTCGTGGACAGCAAGTAGAGAAAAACAGAGGATAAAGGAAAACTTGAATATCAAGGAATAAGGACATGCATGGTCAAAGACAAGAAACAAAGCAAGGGCAAGCAAAATATCAAAGGTCTATAGTAAATCACTCATGTAATGCGGGATGTCAGGATCAAATAGTAAATGCAGGTTATTGAGTATTTTATTAATTTATCTAGTGCACCTACTACTGCATCCCATACTACAGGTTCCGCGCAAGCACACAGTGAACGTTTTAGACTGATGGTGAATTTTCGGTCTGCGTACTCGGCCTAGTAATCAGTATTTCATGTTCAGTATCGTGTTTCTCGAGCACTGTTTATCGGGCAATAGTTTATGGCCATCAGTATCGATCAGTAAAGATCAAGCAGTAGGGCCCGACTGAGTACAGTTTCCGATCGTTCACTACCTAGTCAACCCATGATACCCCACTTTTTTATTAGTTATTTTAATCCTATGTGAGCATGCAAGAAGGTGTTAATGTTGTCTAATACTATGTGTGACTAATTCTATGCATTACAGGCAAAGCATGAAACCAACAAGTCATTTACATACATATCACATGATCAGGATAACATGACTTTGCTGTACTAAAACATGGATTACGACCACTACAAGATAGAAAATCTAAATCTACCGGAAGGTCTAGAAAGTAGACTTCCACACGGTTCCAGCGAGTATAATTAAGGCATATAAAAGGTATAGGAACAAGGGTAACAACTCTATTCTAATCAGGTTTTAAGTTCAGGCAGCATGCAGTAGGTTGTGTTCAACTAATTGTTTCGGGTCAAAGAACTCATTATTAAAATCTATATAAATTCTGGGTGATACCTATACATGTCTAGTTCCAGCCTAAATTATTTCAGATTTTTCTTGTACTATTAACAGGGTCAAATAAAATTTAGAACAGCAAATAACGCATGAAATTATGGGTCTGAAATTACTAACATAGTTGCATTAAAGTGAAGATAAATAACAGATGACAGATTGGAATTTAAATCCAGACTAGGGAAAAATTATCTAGACGTCAAGGGCTACGTTTTATGTTTAGTAAGTTCTTTCAAATTATGTCTCTAGCATGGTCAAAAATATATTTCAAAATGAAACATACAGTAGTCCAGCAATTGTCTTAACATGAACAGGCAAATAATTAAATCATATGATCACATAAAGCATGCAAATTTGTAATCAAGTGAATTCTAGGTATCAACATGCAATTTCTAAGGTTCATGGTACATTCATTACAGTCATGATGTCAATTCATCAATTAAAACTGAATCAGTACATTCTTGTCCATTTCATCAAGCAGTTCTAAGTACAAGTCTAGTTATTTTAATTGTGCATATGCATGAAACATTGGGGACTGGGTTAAAGATCAAGAAGATAGCACGAAGTTAAAAGTATGTCGGGTTAGCTCGTGTAAACCCTCGATAGTTTTAACGGAATTGTCAAAGCAGATTTTTGATAACAAAATGAACGAATCACTTGCATGAGATCAATTAATCTTGAACACAAACAATAAAAAATGTTCAAGAAGGGACTTGCCCGTTATTGCAGATATAATTAAAATAGAAATAACAGGATCAGAATCTCCCAAAAGCACGTGCGAAACCCGTGCGAAGAATCAACAGCAAACAAGAAATCAGCAACTTAGATCCTAGACAGAACAGCGAACACTGTAACTGGATCCGCTACACGCCAAACACAAAACAAAGAATCCCACCAATCAGCTTCCTTCCTCACACCAGATGGGGGCAAACATGGGACAGCGAGACCTGATCTGCTGTGGCCGAACACAGAACAGCGGAAACGACCAATTACGATCCGTCTTCTTCCACACTTCGGCAGAGAGAAAGAGAGGGAGCGGGAGAAACCACGGCAACGACTGGCGCGATGCTGCAGTGACTGAGAGCGGGGAGGCGACAATGACCACGGTGGCGCGACGGTCGAGGAGCAACACAGTGCTCAAGGGACGGCGGGGATGAGTGCTCTGTTTTCGCTCCGAAATCAGAGGAGACGACAACAGGTCTTCTTCGGCTTAGACGGTGACGACGAGAATGATGGGTGTCTTCGAAGGATGCGAGGGGTGCACGGAGAGGGTGAAGACGGGGCGGAGATGGGTAATTGCGATGGATAATGGCGAAGGCGAGATGGGTTTCAGTGGAGTCTTGGGCTCGAGTGGCAATGGCGATGGTGAAGACGGGTGATCGGAGGGACGACGGGGAGATTCGATGGTGGGGCGGTCGAGGTGACGAGGGTGAGAGGTTGACGATGGAGGGCGATCGGAGGTTGGGTTCGAGCGGGATGGAAACAGGGAGAGATAGCGGGAGAGATGGAGGAACCGTAATTGTGGATTAAAGAATAGATTAGGGTTAATGACGACTGTTGGGGTTTTTAATTAGGGTTTAGTAGAAAATTAGTATATATATAGGGAAAAAGAGAGATATTGGGTATTGGGTATAAATCCAATAAACAAAATACAATTACATGAATATAATGGATTAATATAAACTCTAATACAAAAGACTAAGCTATCCGAAAATACAATTTGTATCACATTACATAAATTACTTGAAACAATTAAAAATACATTTGTCAAATAAGAATTTAATAATCAATAATAAGTAATCATAGCAGAAATAATAATAATGACGATAAAATACTAACATTAATAATAGAAATCCTCAGGATATTGTCTATATATAAAAATAGGAATTTTTGTTGAAATAGTCGAAACAATAATAATATTTTTTAGGGTTAAAATGCAAATAGTTGATCCAATAAAATGGAAACAAAGTTTATTCAAATGATTATAATTATTTTTTAGAAAAATGTTTTAATAAAGAAACTCAAAACGAATTTAACAATAACAAATTTATAAATATCAAAATACGAAACAATATCCAGGAATACGTATTTGCAAAAATAGGGATTACAAGTGGAGTCTAGAGGCTAATAGGACCTTCATGGTGGCATCAATGTATCGTTAGTTGAATGATGGGTTTGTGAGGTATCAAGAGGCGAACATTATCTGGAAATCGGGAGCCCCGAACAAAGTGAAAGCCTTCATATGGTTAGTTATGAACAACGCTATTCTCTCAAAAGCGAATCTTATAAAACGAAACCTACTGATCGATTGTGCACGTCCGAGATGTAACCAAGGGGAAGAGGACGTTAATCATATTTTTTTAGGGTGCCCTAGGGCGAAATTATCATGGGAAATTCTGGTTTTGAGCTTCGGGTTGGTGGAAACTCCTGGACGGGTGGAGGATTTATGGGGTGCATGGCGAGCTAAATGGGTTAGAATGGGATTTAGGGTCTTGTGGGATATTACGATAGCAGCTAGTGTTTGGACTCTGTGGCTAGACAGAAACAGTACATGTTTTCTGTAACCCCCTGTTCTAATTGTACATATTTTATTACGTGAATTTTTGTACTTCAATTTTCAAATCAATTTTATTTTTCTTCTCTTTGGACTCTTTATCTAGAGCCAGAATATTTTTCTGATCAACTATATAATTTTGTGATTTTTTTCGATCGGAGTTTCAATGCAAATTCTAACTCCGATTATCCCTAATCAACTTTCTCATATTTTCTTCCGTCTTCTTGTTGTTTTCAACCAACAACTCCCACTCTATTATTTCTCACATCTGCCTAACCCCTAACTCCTAACCCACTCCCGCTAATCACTCACTCACGCCAAACCTGCCTAATTCTACGCCCAACTTCTCTAAAAAAAATTCTCCTACTGTCTCCACCACCCTACTACTTCCTGCTCCTCTCTAATCCGTAAACTCCCTCTTCTGTCTTCTTTTACATTTTCAATTACACTACATCTCTAGCTTCTAATATCTATATATTATTCCCACTGCCTATATAATAATACACATGTGTAATAGGGTGAAAATGGCCTGGGGGGCCCAACCAGGGCCCAATACAACTCTCACTCAAGAAAGGTAAATATAGCAATTTAGTTCGGCTCCGAACCATTGCAGGGTCGGCGCCGAACCTCAAGTTCACCCCCACAGAACTGGCCTCCTCGTATCCGACGAGCCTCAGTGGTCCTCGGCATCCGATCCGTGACAGCCCCACGGGCCGTCCCCCCTTTCTAGCAAAGCATGGGGATGACCTGACACAGCCTAGGCCCTCCGATTCTCCCAGAAGCACAGGAGACCTACGATCAGCCATGTCAGCTCCAAATACCACCAAGGGTTTTGCCACGTCAGCCCTATACCGCTCCTGGTATTGCCATGTCTGCCCTAAACCCCCTGGGCCTTCTGCCACGTCAGGCCCATGGGCTTTCGGGTCCAGACCCGGCCCCCAAGCGGAACCAAACCCGGCTGGGATTCTCTATAAATACTAGACCCTCACCCACCTTTTGAGGTAATCAATCTTTTACCACTTAAATTCACCTAGTTATTGCTACTCTCTCACAGAGACTGACTAGATCGTCGGAGGGTCCGCCACCGGGACAAACCCCGGTGTTTCAGGACCGTCTGCAGGTATACAAGACCTCGGATCCGAACCCTCTGATCCGAGCCCAGATCTCCGCCTCATTCCGAGGTCGCCGCAGGTTCCGCCCGGTCAGCCGAGGGTCGTCAGACGAGCAGCTTTCTCCTTCAAATACAAATTGAGTCCGAACTCACACCTGGTGCATCCACACGTCTCCCAGAAATAAACCGCATCAGGTTGGCGCCGTCTGTGGGAAACGCTGCTTCAGAAGCCGACCCGAGCCCGACCATCAAGGCCCCTTGACAGCCGAACTCCCATGGCCTCCAGAGGCCAGGGGGCCGCGTCCTCCGTCAACCGACGGGACACACCCCCACCAAATACCAATGCCGGGCCACGCGCATCAAGGCACGGAGATTCCCATCAGGGATCCCGGCGAAGTGCCACCCGTACAGTCCAACCCAACCTACGAGGAATAATCGTCAACCGTCAGATCACCCGCAGCAGGGGAAGGGCCACTTCCAACCCGGCCCCGAACCATCCAAGACCACCGCCCGAGGGATGGAGGCCAGCACTCAGCCGCGTCGGAAGGCAACCTTCAGACCGACCGAACAGGGTCGAGGGAGCCCCCGTCACTCACAAGGAGTTCCAGGACTTCCGAAGAGAAATTCTTGGGGCTCTCCGACGGGCCCCCAGGGGAGAAACCCTCCATTCCCAAACCAGGTCGGACACCGAGGCCAGCGTGTCCCGACCATCAACAATCCAGCCAGAGGACGATGACATACTCCTAAGGCGCCTCCAAGAATGGAAGATCGCCTCGAGCACATAGGGGACGGCGGCCAAAGAGCGGCTCAGGGGTACAGACCTGTCCGTCCTCCCTTCTCCGCCCCCATCCTCCAGGCAGAAATACCCAGGAACTTCCGACCCCCTTAATTCGAGACCTACGACGGCGAGGGAGATCCTGCTGATCACATGGAGGGTTTCAAAACCCTCATGATGATTCACAGCGCCTCAGATCCCCTGCTGTGCCGAGCCTTCCCGGCCACCCTTCGGGGTCTGGCTCGTGAATGGTTCTCGAAGCTCGCCCCCGGCTCCATTTACTCCTTCGACCAACTAGAGGGCAATTTTCTTGCCCACTTTGTCACCAGCCGGAAGGCCGAAAGGACCAGCGCCTCATTACTTGGGCTCAGATAGATAGAGGGGGAGTCACTCAGAGTGTTCGTCCGGAGGTTTACTGCAGAGGCAAGATCGGTCTCCTCCCTCGATCCGGGCGTCGCCTCTGCGGCATTTCGGCACAACGTCCGTCATGGACAGCTGAAGGCTTCTCTGGCGAAGAAACCCCCTGTCGACTTTCCCGACCTCCTCAACAGGGTCGAGAAATACATTAGGGCGGAAGAGGCCCTTAACCCCGAAGATACCAAGGAGGCCATCGGGAAGGGAAAGCGGAAGGTCGAAGAGGTCGAACCATCAAAGAAAGCTCCGAGGGACGCAGGGGCCTTGAAGAAGGTCCCGCCGGTCCCCCGCTTCGAGAGGTACACTCCCTTGACGCATAACGTATCCGCCATCCTCTTAGAGATCGAAGACAAAGGCATTGTTCGACTACCCCCCCCGGCCTAACAACGGCAAGAACCGAGACCAGCGCTTCTACTGCCGCTTTCACAGAGATCACGAGCACGAAACCGACCAGTGCCGAGCCCTGAAAGACGAAATTGAGGAACTCATCTCCAGGGGGTACCTCCGAGAATTCACCCGAGAAGTCCCACGGGATCGACGAGATACTAGGAACCGGAAGACCTCGCCTCCGAACCCTACTCCGAACCGCATCCAGGGTCGGGATCCTGAATCCGAGGGAGCCGCGGATACGCCCTTCATCTTGCATTGTGTCCACGGAGGGCCAATGGGAGGAAATTCAAATACTTCCCGAAAAGCCTTCATTCGGGAACTGAATGTTGTCCATGACAATCCCTCGCCCAAGCTACAACCGATGCCGGTCTCCTTCTCAGGAGAGGACCTTGAGGGCATTCGCCTACCCCACTGCGATGCCCTCGTCATTAGTCTCAACATGGCTAATTGTGAAGTTCGCCAAGTCCTCGTCGACAACAGCAGCTCGGTTAATATTCTTTTCCTCGAAGCCTTCGAGAATCTCAAGCTACCTAGAGGCAAGCTCAAGCCGGCTGGATACACCTTGCATGGGTTCTCCGGTGTTCCTGTCGTGATAGAAGGGATTGTCACCCTCGACGTTACCGCAGGATCGGCTCCTGTCAAGAGGACCGAGTCCATGGACTTCATGGTGGTCAACGTCAAGGCGGCTTACAACGCCATACTCGGCCGACCCGGACTATGCTCCCTCCAAGCGGTGCCTTCAGCTTACCATTTGAAACTCAAATTTCCCACCCCGCAAGGAGTCGGCACTGTCCGAGGTAGCCAAGAGGCAGCGCGATCGTGCTACTTGACCACCGTCGGGGGAGGTGTGTTCTCCCTCGACGCCGTCAAGTTCAAACCTGAGAGGGACGGCCCTACTTCCAAACCTGTCACCAAGCGGGAGGAGACCCCAGTCGAAGCCGAGTACCTAATAAAACTCCTCGAAGGACAAACATAGGCTCTAGCCTGGCTAAATGTAAACAGGTTTTTGTGTAAACACTCATGTGTACAGGGCCGTCTTAGCGGCCCTCCTTATCTTATACGAAAGAGATCTCTTTTTGTTAAAACCCTAACGACAGATAATGAGATCGGCGCCTGAGTCCTCACTCCGGTATCGTCCCCAACGCCTCGGTAGGATCCAACCGAATCCAAGCTGGGGACTCTCCCTAAGGCCCCACTTCGATCCCTCGCGGATCGGTGGACTCTCCTTAAAACCACCATCGTTCACTACACCACTAGCCGAAGCAAAGAAGGAACAGGATTCTTTATTCGTACCCTTTTATTTTTCGTCCTAAGAAAACAAATAAAGACCGTTACAGGACCACTCCACTCATCTCAAACTGGAAGAAGTCGCCATCTTAGAGCCCCTCGGATCCGCTGAAGGGCGGGATTACTCCGAACGAGCGACTAAAATCCCTCTCCTCGTTATGATGGTCCTTAAACTCAGCCACGGTCGACTCCCCAGCCACGGAGCTCTGGGCGTCATCTGGTCGCATACGCTGCAATAGCAGCAGTGCAGAGGGAACCCCCTCCGCCTGCCGACCCACCGAGGAAGATGCCGAGGCACCCAGCATGATATTGTAGCGGTGTATCTCCATTTCTTTCTCCGCAAAGACATCGCGAAGTAACCTCCCAGAAGTGGACCGAGGCACCCAACACGGCCTGTCCAAGGCTCGCACCGCCGAGTTCCTGATCCAGCATCGCCCTTCTCAGCCGGCTCGCCTCCTCGCTTAAGGCTTCAGACTTATTCCGCCCCCCTTCGGTGGCAGACCAACGCGGCCTCCAGGGCCTCAACCTTGCTCCGGAGCCACGCCACGTCGGAACGACGGGGGTCCAAAACACTCCTCTCATCCCAAACGGTAGGAGGCCACCATCTCAAGGCCCCTCTGGTCCGACGAACGGCGGGATCATCCCAATCGAACAACTTGGGACTCTCTCCTTGTCATAATGGTCCTTCGGTTCGGCCACGATCGACACACCAGCCACGGAACTCTGAGCATCGGCAGGCCGCATACGCTCCAATAGTGGCAACACGGAGGATACTCCCTCCACTCGCTGACTGCCCGAGGAAAGTCTCGAGACGCCCAGCATCGTCCGGTAGCGGTGTATCTCCCCCTCCTTCTCGACTATCACATCACGAAGTAGCTTCTCAGAGGAGGGCCTCTGCACCGAGGAACTCGACATAGTGTGACCAAGTCCGACGCCCACGAGTTCCCGATCCACCATCGCCCTCCTCAGACGGCTCGCCTCCTCGCCAAGGGCTTCAGACATATTCCTGTAATAATTGAAGGCGGCATCAGCATTACGGGCCCTCTCACGGTACCGAGCCAAAGTGGCCTCCAATGCCTCAACCTTGCTCCGCGGCCACGCCGCATCGGAACGACGGGGGTCCGCCTCGGGAAGGAAAGCCACAACCTGCAAGAGGACCGACTCAACGCACATAAGCAAGGAGGTTCGGAAATTTCCGAGGTCAAAACACTTGGCTAGTCAAAGATACTTTTTATAAATTGTACTTCTTCTTACAAAAAAGGCGGTGGCCAGTCCGCGGAAGGCAAATACAATCGAAGGGGAGAAAAAAGAAAGATAAAACTACACAACTTGATTTCCCACCTCGGCATCGATCGGGTTCGCAGGAGGGTCGACGGCCAGGTTGCCAACGGGCCCTTCCTCGGCGGGAGTCTTCGGTGTCCCCTCGATCTCCATGTCATACTCAAAGTCGGACAGGTCGACGGACGGGTAGAAGTGCCTCACATGGCTGAGGGCCTTCGCGTAGCACTCATCCTGGGCCTTGATCACCATCCGCTGACCCGCATCCGTCAGCTCTTCCCTCTCCTTGGCGAACGCAGCCGTCAACTCCTCCTTCTCCTTGGCGAACTTCTTCTTCAAGGAGACCACCCTCTTCCCCCACTCGGCGTCCTGAGCCTCGAGCTCGAGCTTCATCTGCTGCTCCCTCTTATGCGAACCCTCGAGCTCGATCCGCATCTCCTTCATCTCCCGCTCGCTCTTGTCTGCCCGAACCCGCTCTTGCGACAGGGACGCTTCGTAGAGATTCTTTACATTAGCTCCCTGCATACAGGCCTGCGACCAACAAAACACTAATAAGAAGAGAACTCTCGAAGCAAGATTAACAAGAAAGATGAAATCGACGAGCTTACCAGCACGGTGGCCTACGCCAGGCGCGTAAAGGCCACCTCTACGGGCTCACTCTCCATTGCTTGGCGATCGCGAGGGGTCGCCAACTTCTCCACCACCTCAACGGCCTGGGCTTCCTCGATCAGACAGTCACCCATCCGAACCGACCAGTCCGGCGCCCACCGTTGCCGCAATATCTCCACCACCGGGTCCTCCTCCTCAACCTCTACCAAGGGACCTTTCCCCTTGTCGAGATAGGATGCCCTCGCTGGACCCTTACCCCTCGAAGGGGCCGCCCCCTTGCTCGTCTCCGAGCGAGTCCTCTTAGTCTTCGGCTCGAGCGGGACCTCTGAGATAACCAGGGACAGTTCCCTCGGCCTCTTTGCCGCCTCCCCCTTCTTCTTCTCGGCGTTCTCCTTCTTCATGGCGAGCCTCCTTGCTTTGATCGATGCCTCATCCATATCTGCGAAAAAAACCATTAAGAGCAATGAGCAAGAAAGCACGAAAAGACCAAGAGAAAAGAAACAACTACATACGCAGAACGGCTGGGCTCAGTCCGACGCTAGCCAGGTGGGCCTCCGTCACCTTCGTCCAATCGATACTAGGAGACAAACGGAGGCGCTCGACAAACCCCCACTCCTCGGCCGTCAGATCCCCCGGCCTCGGCGCAGGATAGCTCGGCTTGGAATAGTTCCATCTAGTCGGAATGTCCCAGGGCTCTTCACTCCGGATCACCAGATATTTCTTCTTCCAATCCTTGATGGAGTCCGGGTGGCTGTGAACAACCTTCCTCTTAATCCGGGGGGAGATATAGTAAACGCCCTCAGGCGCCGAACTGATCATCAACATCGCTCGGAACACGTTCAACCGCAGGGGTACCTTCTGTTCCTCGCACATCAGTACAAAACAGATTATCTGCTTCCAAGAGTTCGGCCCATACTGCATCGGAGCCAAGGAGGCCCAGTTCAGCACTTCCCAAACAAACGGGTGGACTGGCAGCCTCAGTCCAGAAATGAAAGCGTCCACTGGGAAGACGCAATACCAAGCAGATAGGGGATCGGTTGGGCGCAGAGTAGAGCTCGGCAGCATCAATTCATAGCCAGGACCTATGTGGTATGCCAGCTGCAAAACCTCCAAGTCCCCACCCTCCAAGACGGTCAGAATCGCATCCATCATCCCCCTCTTCCGACTCGGCGATGAAGCCTGCACGCCGAAGAGCTCCTTGTTGGATAGGTCGTCAGGATACTGACGGAAAGGCTTCGGCTGCACGGGCGAACCTGTCCACAAGTTACGATATACGGGCGCCTGGCTCGAACCACCAGTCCTTGGTCCTGCCTTCCTCGGAGCCTTCTTCTTCTTCTTCTTGGTTCGCTCCGGCGAGGAAGTGAATAAGGGCCCCAGGACAGTCGGCATGGAACTCGGACCCGCACCCTGAACTGTGGATCTCTTTACAGTGCCACCCTCGCCTCCCTCCTCCTCGAAAGTCAACTCCAAAACACGGACGCCGCCCGAGCCATCATTCGTTTCCCCCGACTCACTACTCTCCACCACAAAGGGACGTCGGGAGCGTAACAGCCTCACACCATGTACCTCCTCCTCCTCACCTACTGGTTCCTCCCACGAAACCGAATCGGAAGACTCCTCAACGTGTACTGACCCCCCCTCAAGTACGGGCTCCTCCCACGAAGTCGAGTTGGAGACAGGTTTCACTTCCCCCCTAGATGTCGACGCTGACGAGCCAGACTGAGCCCTATCCATCTGTGCCTAAAACTAAACAGACTTACAAACTCACCTGGGGTCACTTCGGAAGGGCGACTCTAGTACAGCAAAAGGCAGGGGCAAGCACTGAAGTGTTGGGAAATTTTTGAAAAAGAAAGCAGCAAGAAAGGAGTGGGATGAAGGGGGAGAGGGGGAAATATTTATAGAAGATAAAAGCGACTCCTCGATTTCCGCAAGTACTGTTCACCTACTGACGTGCAACTGCCGCCTGGGAAATCGCGCCACGTCCTCGAAACGTGCGCTGCTGACGTCATCCAATGCCAGGCTGGCAGCCAGACGCGGGGGTCAGTTCGGAGGGAGTATTCGGCGGAGGGAACATTTTGCTTAAGATTTAAGGCACCGTCCTTAGACAGACGCCCAGGCTCCGAGGCTCGGTCGGTTCCCCTTTCACCCGTGAGCAGCTTGGGGCGTACGGCCTCGACGGCCAAAACCCCGAACTATTCAAGGGTGAGACCAGAAAAAGTTTTTTGATTCAAAGTTTTAAGGCGCCGCCCTCGGCGAGCACCCCCCGGGCCCCGTGTTTCGGTCGGTATTCCGCCGACCCACGGGCCCCGGTCGAAAGCAGATCAACACTCAGAGATCGAGAGAAGCGCACCATTCCGAGCCAGTTGATTGCAACTGCAAAGGTTCAACCTGCTCTGGCAACAGAACCTTCACAGTTGCCAACAACTTGCCCGGAACGCCCTTCATTTCCTCCAGAAGACAAAACCCTCAGCGGCAAACAGCTCACCCCTCAGATTCGGTCGTTACCCCTCTCGCCCCGATCCCCCCTGGATCTGGCTGCCGTATCAGAGCCATCAGATCCAAGAGAAGATCCGGGCGGCAGAGAAACCACCTCTCCGACACGACCGGGGGAAAATTTTTGCAAAAGACAGACGTCCGCCGGAGCAGACACCTTTGATGACCAGTAGACCACCCTTGCTGTGATCTCACCCGCTGCGGAGGGGGGTACTTATAGCATCCCCCATAAGCCAGCTTTTATGACGCAGGGAAAACCAAACGACGGAAGACCATGCGCCATACATTTATTAGGCGACGCCATTAAGGCCCCTGGGAAATTGGAACATCGCACAGATCCCGGGGCGCCTTCAATACTCCGCAAAAGACGGCAGGCTACCCTGCTCAACATTCCCAAGGCACAACGGTTCGCCCCCCACCCTTGTTGGCCCATAAGTCCCTCGCCTGCTCGAGGTCAGGTCTAGCACCAGGGTAGTCTTCTCAGGAAGGCTCCACGGCTCGCCATCGCCCTTACCGGCCCGTAATCCCTCGCCAAGCTCGAGGTCAGGTCTGGCACCAGGGTAGTCTTCTCAGGAAGGCTCAACGGCTCGCCACCCCCCTTGTTGGCCCATAAGTCCTTCGCCTGCTCGAGGTCGGGTCTAGCACCAGGGTAGTCTTCTCAGGAAGGCTCCACGGCTCGCCATCACCCTTGTCGACCGGTAATCCCTCGCCAAGCTCGAGGTCAGGTCTGGCACCAGGGTAGTCTTCTCAGGAAGGCTCAACGGTTCGCCACCCCCTTGTTGGCCCATAAGTCCCTCGCCTGCTCGAGGTCGGGTCTAGCACCAGGATAGTCTTCTCAGGAAGGCTCCACGGCTCGCCATCGCCCTTACCGGCCCGTAATCCCTCGCCAAGCTTGAGGTCAGGTCTGACACCAGGGTAGTCTTCTCAGGAAGGCTCAACGGCTCGCCACCCCCCTTGTTGGCCCATAAGTCCCTCGCCTGCTCGAGGTCGGATCTAGCACCAGGGTAGTCTTCTCAGGAAGGCTCCACGGCTCGCCATCGCCCTTGCCGACCCGTAATCCCTCGCCAAGCTCGAGGTCAGGTCTGGCACCAGGGTAGTCTTCTCAGGAAGGCTCAACGGCTCGCCACCCCCCTTGTTGGCCCATAAGTCCCTTGCCTGCTCGAGGTCGGGTCTAGCACCAGGGTAGTCTTCTCAGGAAGGCTCCACGACTCGCCTTCAACCTTGCCGACCCAGAATCCCTCTCCCGCCCGAGGTTAGGTCTGGCACCAAGGCAATCTTCCCAGGAAGTCTCAGACAATCTGCCATCACCTCTGCCGACCCATGGACTCTCGGCGGCTCGAGGATCGCTCTAAAAAACACTCAGGGCAAACCCCTCATGAAGGCCCAGCGATTCGCCATCCCATTTCCACGACCATGAACACTCCTCCCCGGCTAGCTCCCGCACCCCCGCAGGAGTGGGGGGCTTGTGTAATAGGGTGAAAATGGCCTGGGGGGCCCAACCAGGGCCCAATACAACTCTCACTCAAGAAAGGTAAATATAGCAATTGAGTTCGGCTCCGAACCATTGCAGGATCGGCGCCGAACCTCAAGTTCACCCCTACAGAACTGGCCTCCTCGTATCCGACGAGCCTCAGTGGTCCTCGGCATCCGATCCGTGACAGCCCCACGGGCCGTCCCCCCTTTCTGGCGAAGCATGGGGATGACCTGACACATCCTAGGCCCTCCGATTCTCCCAGAAGCACAGGAGACATACGATCAGCCATGTCAGCTCCAAATACCACCGAGGGTTTTGCCACGTCAGCCCTATACCGCTCCTGGTATTGCCATGTCTGCCCTAAACCCCCTGGGCCTTCTGCCACGTCAGGCCCAAGGGCTTTCGGGTCCAGACCCGGCCCCCAAGCGGAACCAAACCCGGCTGGGATTCTCTATAAATACTAGACCCTCACCCACCTTTTGAGGTAATCAATCTTTTACCACTTAAATTCACCTAGTTATTGCTACTCTCTCACAGAGACTGACTAGATCGTCGGAGGGTCCGCCACCGGGACAAACTCCGGTGTTTCAGGACCGTCTGCAGGTACACAAGACCTCGGATCCGAACCCTCTGATCCGAGCCCAGATCTCCGCCTCATTCCGAGGTCACCGCAGGTTCCGCCCGGTCAGTCGAGGGTCGTCAGACGAGCAGCTTTCTCCTTCAAATACAAATTGAGTCCGAACTCACACCTGGTGCATCCACACGTCTCCCAGAAATAAACCGCATCAACATGCATACACACTTGCATGCATTCTCTCCCCCCCCCCCCCCCCCACCCCCCCTCCCCACCTTATTTATATATATATATATATATATATAATAATGTACATACAACCAACCTTATATATATATATATATATATATATATATATATATATATATATATATATATATATATATATATATATATATATATATATATATATATATATATTTATATATAATATGTACACATACATGCTATTTCTCTCTCTCTCTTCGTATTTATATATATATACACATGCATGCACAATTACTTCACCCCATTATACAACCAGTCAACTCTTTCTCTCTCCTTATTTAAATATCTATATATATACATGCAGCCCACTCTCACCCTCTATTCTTCTCCTTCTTATTCTTCTCGAAACCCACCGCAACTCCGCCTGGCCATTTCCGCCGTTTCCCCTCACCCCAAGCTCCACTGCATGCACCTCCGAGCCTCTCTCGCAGTGCCGAAGCTCCACCACCTTGCTGCCCAGAACTCGAAGCCAAACTCCATCGCTATGGTTGTAAGCTCAAGATACTAGCATTTCATTTCACGTTATCGAGCTCGTGTAATCTCTATCTTCATCCCGTGATTCTCGTTGCACGCAAAATTGTCGTATAAGACAAGTATCTTGTACACTCTTTTGTTTCCGTACAGGCATTTTCTTGGACTTGTGGCAAGTAGCCTTATTATCATCATATTTTATTGTCAAATTCTGTTCTAGTCACTTGTTCCATGCTATATCGACTCAAGAGTGAACCGTTAAATCACTTCGAATCATGTTATCGAATATCGAATATTCAACTTTGCTATCTCTAAATTTTTTGACCTTACACTAAGAATTTGAACTAGTTTCTTACGTTGAAATTTAGAACTTTACACATGAAAATCGTAGTCCATCAAGTGTAAAATTCAGAACATCTTACAGTTTCAAAATCCGATTTATAGATTGTGAGATATCACGATTTTAGTACTGTCATATTGTGAATTTCAGAACACCGAACTGTACATGAACCTGTAAAGAACAGAGAATTAGACCATATTCCCGATACTAGATCGAAGAACTTTATACATGAAAATCTTAGTCCATCGATTATAGAATCCAGAATATCTTACAGTTTTACAATCCAATTTATAGATTGTAAGATATCACGATTTTAGTACTGTCATATTATCGATTCCAGAACCTGCAAGGGACCACTGACCTGTCTCTTGTAATGGAAATTAGACCATGTTTCCGATACTGGATCGAAGAACTTTCTACATGAAAATCGTAGCCCATCGAGGCTAGAATCCAGAATATCTTACAGTTTTTCAATCTGATGTATAAATTGTAAGTTATTGATGTTTTAGTACCGTGACTCTGAATTTTCAGAATGTACACAAAACATCGAAACCAGGGATCGAATGAATTTTTACGCGTAACTACTGTCTCTAAAATGTATCATGTGAATATGCATTGGAACCAGAAGAGAGTCTACTTTCTAGAATCTCTGACGGAATCAGATTTACTTTTCTGTAGCAACGGTAAAGTGAATTTGAAGGCAGATAGGTGCTGCTGTCTAAAAATTCATCTCGACGTTTTTGCATATAAACCCGTTATTTTTCATATTTAATGAACTGAACTATATGTATTATTTTTCTTGTAATAATAACTTGCATCGATATAACAGATTGATAGATTTTCTCATATAATGCATTTTATACCACTCAATAATTCTATGATAACTACTTTCGATATCTGTATCCGTTTTACATTTCATACCGATGATTACTGTCCTTGATATTTTTCTTGATTCTTAATGCCTTGATTACACCGTTTCACTAGCCGTACCAACTGTATGTTTATAATTAATTATAATAAAAGAATAACAAGTTGGGGTTATAAGGGTACGGCTTAGTAATGGACAATATAGGAGAGTATACTCGAAAGGAGGTCCGTGTTTTCCGTAATAGTGATTCTTGATTACATAACTCTTGATTACACAATTCTCGATTACATAATTCTTGATTACATGTCTTGATACTATCACTGGAAGACCCGAGTACATAATTCTATAGAATTCATTACTTAAGTCTAAATGTCACATGATTGATATGCACCCAAACTTGTAGTATGGAACACAGGATTGCGTGCATTAGATGAGTTAATAAAACAGATTAGCTCGAGATTTCCACTAAGCATGATTCTTGATTACATGACTCTTTATTACATCACTCTTGATTCTTGATTACATGATTATCGATTAACTGAGTCTAGGTTATCAATTGATTATACTTTGAAGTCTTGAATACACTAGTTTACAGTTATTACTTCGTCCAAGTTCCTTGCATCCTTCCATATTGTATTTACACTGCTACTTCTTGTTTCTTCCATATTATATCTTGTTATATTACCTCTTTACTGCTTGTTGCTACTTGCTGCCCGAAGCTTGCTCTAACGGGTACTTTTTTATTTTTCTTTGAGTAAATAATTATACAGGTACTGATGGAGCCGACAAACAGATTCTCTAGACAATCGTTGCTGCATTATTACTACTTCATATTGTTTTCCTTTCAGTCGCTGTTTTATCTAGTTGCTATAGCGAATTGTTTATCGTAATGTTTCAATTGTGGTACCTTGTATTTTCGGGCATCTTGACCCGATGTTTATGTATTTTTCAGATGATGGTTATTCTATTTTCAGCTTATGTCATCATTATATTTGCCTGCGTGAATGTATTATAAATATCTTGTTGAGTTTATAATTGTACAGCTTATGGATGATGTTTAACATTCGCTGGACCTCAGTTGCGCGCTTGTATTTTCGTATAGTGGGAAGCGGGGCGTGACATTTTCGTAACACAAGATGTAGATTTAACATTATGCTTTACAAAATTATGAGTCATATCTCTGCTTGGGCAGCTAAATTAGGTGTCAGGAGGAGGCTGCAACCGAATCTGTACGAGTAGTCAGTATGGGGATAGGTAGAAGTGTGACTGGGCTTGGGCTTTTGTATCACTCGGAAGAGTGGGGATGGTGTTGTATCTTGTATGTCAGTGATTTATTTTGATGTATTTTGAGTCTAGATTGTGGTGATCTAGATTGAACTATGGAAATTTGTATTATTTCATGTTGTTTCCTTAATTTCTCATTAATGAAACTTATGACTAGTTGGTCACAATTTCTTCAAAAAAATAAATAAATTATATATATATATATATATATATATATATATATATATATATATATAGGGAAAGCTTCGGTTGAGCACTACTCTAGTGCTCACTGCGTGAACACTAGGCCTTCGGGCGTTCATATCGAAAATCCGAACCATTCACATTGATCTGCACATCTAAATTTATGTAAAATTAAATTATTTAAAATTCATTTGCCCATTCATTGAAGTGTTACAAAATTGTATGGCTGAAAATCATTGTTTTTATATTCACATGATGGATGGGCAAATGAATTTCAAATATTTAAACTAATAAAATCATTGTTTTTATATTCACATGATGGATGGGCAAATGAATTTCAAATGATTTGATTTTAGATGTGTAGATCAATGTACCAGCTTCGATTGAGCACTACTCTAGTGCTCACCGCGTGAACACTAGGCCTTCGGGCGTTCATATCGAAAATCCGAACCGTTCACATTGATCTACACATCTAAATTAGTTTAAATATGTAAAATCAAATCATTTGAAATTCATTTGCCCATTCATTGAAGTATTACAAAATTGTATGGCTGAAAATCATTGTTTTTATATTCACATGATGGATGGGTAAATGAATTTCAAATGATTTTATTAGTTTAAATATTTGAAATTCATTTGCCCATCCATCATGTGAATATAAAAACAATAATTTTCAGCCATACAATTTTGTAACACTTCAATGAATGGGCAAATGAATTTCAAATAATTTAATTTTACATATTTAGACTAATTTAGATGTGTAGATCAATGTGAACGGTTCGGATTTTCGATATGAACGCCCGAAGGCCTAGTGTTCACGCGGTGAGCACTAGAGTAGTGCTCAACCGAAGCTTTCCCAAAGCTTCGGTTGAGCACTACTCTAGTGCTCACCGCGTGAACACTAGGCCTTCGGGCGTTCATATCGAAAATCCGAACCGTTCACATTGATCTACACATCTAAATTAGTTTATTTTACATATTTAGACTAATTTAGATGTGTAGATCAATGTGAACGGTTCGGATTTTCGATATGAACGCCCGAAGGCCTAGTGTTCACGCGGTGAGCACTAGAGTAGTGCTCAACCGAAGCTTTCCCTATATATATATATATATATATATATATATATATATATATATATGGCAACAATTGGAATGCCAAGAATGTAGCCCATTAGAGAAATCATGATTCTCGAGGATGTTGTTTGTTTTGCTGATTTGTAAATCAACGATTAGTGGCTTCTGGGAAACGAATTAATAATCAGAAATATCTGAAAATGAATTATCAATAGGAAGGTAAAAAAGGAAGAAAGGTTTAAGGCGGTAGTCAGAAACTGGAGCCGGCAATATGTAGAATTAACCAAAATATATCACAATTATTCAATTCGGTCGATTTGAATACTAGCAACAAGAGTGCCCAGTACAAGTGATAGGGTTTTGATATAAAATGTAAGTTATCAGCAAACACAGCGTAGTCACGAACTCAAGTAAAAGACAGGCAATATCTAGACAATACCACATACATGTAAAGAAGAGAAGAATTAATAGTGTAGTGGTTAAATGTAAATTCTGAGATGATCATCATAGGAGAGCTTCTTTTAGAGAGATTCACCTTTTTTTCAAGAATCTGCCACAAACTAACTAAATTTATCCAACAAACAGTTAGTCTAAATACAATTTATAGAACTGTAGTTTAATCTCGAGTGGAAGGGATCCTTCATGTCCTCCTGAAAATGTGGACATTCCTCTCCAGCCTTCCTACTCAGGTCCTTCAACCACCATCAAATCCACCTTCTCCACTACCTCAAAAACCCCCTAGCTAAACACCCTTCGACCGGCTATACCATACCTTTCCCTTCCCCATCCCCCTCCACCCTTCACCCTACTCCATTACCTCCTCCTTCCCTCCTTCTTAAAGCTCATTTCACCACCTTCTTCCTTTGCTGCTTGACTGAAGGAAACTGATGAGAGGGAAAGTGATGAGAGAGAGAGGCAGAACCAAGGGCTAGGTCCCGAGAGAACACAACAGTGACGAGGAGCATCGACACCCTCACAGCAGGCACACGGTCCATCAAGTTGGAGGCTACAAGGAACGGCAGCATCATAGGAGCTCTCGCTCCCCCTGAGTGGAAGGAAAGAAAGAGGTTGCGAACACGCCTCACCAACAACCACGTCAACGTAGCCCCATATTCGTGGAAATCTCTCCACTGCACCAACAACAGCGCTACCACCACCACCACAAGATCCCACCACACTGCTAAATCACCACAGTATTGACATCACAGAATATCACCAACCACTATCATTCCCACATCGAAATTCCCTACAACACCAAATAATCTCATAGAGCAAGAGTTGGTGGCACCGTTGAAGGAGATTCGACGTAAGGATGGGGAGGGGTCTGAGAAGGAGAATGGTAACGAGGTGCCATGGCAGATTTACCATTCGAGATCGTCAAAGAAGCTTGAAAATGCTAGGGGGCTGGAGTGGGGAATCTCCTGCTTATTCTGCGGCGAGCCACACAAGAAAGAAGATTGCCCCATCGGAGTTTTCATTTGCTTTAAGTGCAAAGACCCAGGACACAAAGTCCACGACTGTGCCATTAGGGGAGGAAAGAGCAGAGGCTGGCCGAGACGACGAGCAATGGCTGCCAGTCAAGGGGAAAGAGGGTGGCAACGCAAGAGTGACGGTTACCGGAACAATGAGGGCAACGAAGGAGGTGCTTAAAAGGAACTTGGGTGTTATCAGGGTGGTGAGGGGATGGCCGTCCACTTCGGAGGTAGTCTTGGGGCTGCGTCAATTATCTGAATCCTTTAACAAGCGCCAGTGGAAGCTTAACCGTGTACATGACTTTTGGGTGGCTGAGCTCCCATTGCCTGAGGGTGTGGCGGCACTGGCGCGTAGAAATGAGCTGAAGATAGTTGGGGGGCGCTTCGGGATGCGATTAAGCAATGGATGGGGGAGGAGGGTGCCGTCGACCAAGATTTCAAGTCAGGATTCTAGCTTAGGTTGGAAGGACTGCCGCTGCATTGTTGGGAGCTCAGCGGATTCCAATACATGGTTAGGAAGTTTGCAGTGGTCTTGGAGATAGACGAGAGAACGGAGAAGCTGAAGGGGGTACACCAGGATTAAGGTGAGGTTTGTTGGGGTAGAAAAGATTCCGGCAAAGGTGAACACAATGGTGGATAACAGACATTACATCGTCAAACTTATGGTCGAGGACCAGGAGGGGGTACAGGCGGGAATGAGAGTGGAGACGAAGACGCAGGTGGTTAAAAAATTGTTCGACGAAGTTACCAATAAAAGAACGGGGAAGAGAATGATGGAGGTTGAAGACAAACGGTCTGGGGTTGCTGAACCGGGGGCCGAGCAAAAACCGGGTTCAGCTCCAATTGATCAACTGCTAATCAACAGTCAAAATGACGTGGAAGAGGATCTAACGGCTGGGAAATTTTCGTTCGCTAAATGGAATCAACTGATTCAAAGAGAGGCGAGGCCCACTTATATGATAGCTCATCCAGGGGTTGTTACAGCCGGCATCAACGAATTGGCTGAAGGGGGGGGGGGCTCGAGGAGAGGCAACATGGTTTGGGACCCACCAATATGGTAACCCATTACATATCTGACAAATACGTTGGCACTCTGATTGAGGAGCAAGAAACGTCATATGGTGTAACGCCCCGGATCTCCATTACCGGACATCCGTAACACAACCAGAATCTTTGCCTTCAAATGCATCTCAACACAGTAAATATCACAGAAACTTAAAAACTTTTTATTAACAAATAAGATCATTACATCAATAATTACAACCCTTATCTTGTTCTTGAACAAGGAATACAAATAACATAAACTTATTACAACTATTTACAAATGATTAGACTCATCTGCGAAGCCATCAGCTATCTTCCAGAATGGTGATCAACGTGTCACTGCCGAAACTTCGCTGGGTGGCCAATCTGTCTTCCTAGGACTTGCCCCTCGGCTTGAGTATTCCGCTGCGCGACTCTGATTATTTCTACACTTGCTTGTCTGGAAGGAACGGTACCAAAATTTGCTCACTCATCAGAATTACTCGATTCAGGATTCTATGGAAATGTAGGAGTGTCTACTAAAACTTCCTAGTTGAACACATCCTCAGATTCAATCATTAAAGTCCTCAAAATCTCCAATTTCTATCAGGTGTACAAATAGAACAAAATTGCTTCCTTTAACAACATGGTCTCAATCTAGACTGGATCTGCCCCAGTCTTTAGAAAATCATAACTTTCAAACCACAAACTGGATTTACATAATTCCAGATGTTTTGGAAAGCTATGACTCCCTAATAAAATTCTCTAGTTCATCAGTCTTCCAAATTCTTAACACAACTCCAGAATTACCCATCTTCACAGACTAGTCAATCTGAACTAAGCTGAACCTGGTCTACTTTAAAATTCAACAAAAAATTAACTATAAGTCCAAAGCTCATTAAATTTGAGATTATTAAACCAAACATATACCATTCCATTGCATCCAAATTCATAATACACAAAGAGTTATGACTCCTCATACATAATATAAAATTCAGCTTCATTCCCAAACAGGGTCTATACCACCTTACACTATTTATTTTTGAAACTTGATCAAATGCTATCTAAGAATTCTAAAATTTGAGAATCAATATTTAGACACATACCTCAAGCTACTGGAAAATTTTCATAGCGACATCATACACACACAAGTAGTTATGTCTATGTGAACTTCAGTATAAAAACAGACAGCTTCAGCCTCTGTTCTTTAGACCAGTTGTCATCAACAAATTCTTTGAGGTATCAAAAGACCTCAGAAAATTATGAAATTTAATAATATGGTCATAGACACATACAAGAGTATCTATAAAAAATTTCAGCTCAAAAAACCCAACCAATACTGAGTTAAAATTTTGGAAAGACACAGCAAATTTCACACAACAACAACTTTTTCAGCTGCTCTCTGTCCAAAATTTGAGTGTGTATTTGGGCTACTAAATGAACTCCAAATATTCTGAAAAAATTCATGGATACTCTAGATACATATAATAACAAGACCTACAAATTTGAGTCTAAATTTCCTAATCGTTTGAGAGATAGAAATTCCCAAACTCCCATCACAACAAGCTTCTTCACTAAAGGATCATGAAAAGTTGTTCTACCATACAAACTTGATTTTCTTAGCATGTCAATATTTATACATGATAATCAAATTACTCTAAACTACTAACACATGCTAAAATCACATACACACCAAAAAACTATATTTTTGGAGTTTAAGATAATCATCCACTTTGTTGTGTTGCAAGAGAGTTTCCCACTAGCTTTTGCTTGCTCCTCCTCCTCCTCCTCTCTTCTTCTCCTCCTTCACCAAAACTCCAAGAACATCATGACTCTCTTCCTCAATCTCCCTTCTTGATCTCTTGCTATGGGTTCTTGATAAATAGAAGAAGATGGAGAGTGGAAGAAGTAGAAGAAGATGGATGTAGAGATTTTGGGTGAAAATTTGAGATTGGAGATGAAAATTGGATTTGGCCATGGAGATTTTGGGTTGCTTGCTGCCGAAATGGAATGGAAGGAAGAGAGAGAGAAGTCGGTGGAGACGAGGAGAATGAAAATGGGGAAGGGAAATTGAGTTGGGGGATTTTTATTAGGTGTGTGTGTCTCTTGTACACCCATACAATATACATATATATATACACTCCAATTATACATATGTATGTATATGTACAATCCACTTTAATAAAATTTAATTACATATGTATTCATATAAATATATACATACACATATACATGTAGAATTCCCCCCCAGCTCCCCCCACCACAAATCTCCTCCAAAAAAAAACAACTCGTTTGTTTAATTAATTATTTCTCTCTTTAACTCTCTTTATTTACTCAAAAATTTAGATTTTTCAGATTTCAGATTTGTAAATTTTCAGATTTTTTATATTTTTTTTTATTGTTCATGTTACATTGAAAATAGTAAATATCTCTTCAATAGTTAAATTTCATCATTTTCTACCCTAAAAGTTCTAAGAAGTTGGGTTTTATACCCTCATTTATAATTATTTTTCAACATATACTAATGAAAATATGGACTTTTATTTACAACTAATTACTGTCATACTATTCAAATTTGAACTACATAATTGTTGTTTTACTGTTTACAAGGCTTTTCATATGATGTATAGTTTCGAAGAAGTGCCGTAGGCACGTGCCCACGGGCAAATCTAGTGTATATATATATATATATATATATATATATATATATATATATATATATATGCCACATGTGATGCACATTTAAGGATTTTCCAATCACATGTATGCCACATCATCAATTGCTTATTTACTAAATGTGCAAGTTGCTCATACCCCTTTTCCCCATATATATATATATATATATATATATATATATATATATATATATATATATATATATATATATATATATATATATATATATTATAATGGGAGAAGGCCTTAGTGTCATTTGTAAATTTGTAAATCTATCAATATGTGCAACGCACATACATAAATAATATAAAGGAGGTTTCAAGTTCGAGTCCTCCCTACGTTAGAGTTTTTATTTTTATTTTTTAAGATTATTAAAACGTGCATCACACGTGTAAATTACTAGTAATCTCTACTACTATAATGGGAGAAGGCCTTAGTGTCATTAATCAATCTACCAACACGTGCATCACACGTGCATAACTAATATGATGGAAGTCTCAGGTTTGAGCCCTCACTCATTTTGTCAGGTTTTTTACTTAATTTTTTTATCTATCTATAATATAATCTCTAACTATTATAATGGGAGAGTTGGGTTCACAAACAAATAAACAATATTTTATTCCTTGGTGTGTGTGTGTCAACACGTGCAGTGCATGTGTTGGTAGATTTTTTTTTTTTTGTCCTTTTCATTTTCCCTCTCCATTTTCCCCACGTGCATCGCACGTTCATTACACTAGTAACTATTATAATGGGAGAGATGGGGTTCTAAACAAATAAACAATTTTTTATTCCTTAGTGTGTGTGTGTCAACACGTGCAGTGCACGTGTTGGTAGATTTTTTTTTGTCCTTTTCATTCCTCCTTCCCATTTTTCCCACGTGCATCGCACGTGCATTACACTAGTATATATACTTATTATTTAATGGAAGGGTTTGTCACAAATAAACAGTTTTTAATATTTTTGTCTCAAAAGAAACTCCAATTTTGTCACCAAACAAACACGTGCATCGCACGTGCAACTTCAAATCTATTTTCAACACGTGCTTCGGACGTACACATCAAAGTTTTTCCTTCTTAATTTTTAAAAAATACATGTATCGTCCGTTCAGCTCAATTTTTAAAAAATTAAGGCATTCATTACACTTGCTAATTACTGTTGACTTCCGTGTATCGCATCTTTAACTCCAACTCTTTTTCAAAACGTGCATCGCACGTGAAAAATACTAGTAAAAAAATTAAAGTAAAAATTCTGACGTATTGAGAACTCAAACCTGAGACCTCCTTCATATTAATTATACACGTGCAATGAACCTATTGGTAGATTTACAAATGATGAACCTATTGGTAGATTTACAAATGACACTAAGGCATTCTCCCATTATAATATTAGAGACCAGAGACTAGAGATTAGAGATGTAAACAGTAAAGTACATGTACAGATCTACAGATCTGACTATATATTTTATATGTTAAACCGTTCGTTCGCTACGTAAAATAACCCTCCTTGTTTATTATTATGGCTTTGGACAAGCGGAAAGAATGTGCACAAAACAAAGTTACACCGTACAAGATGCTTTTAAAAATGCAAGCAAGTGAGAAGTAAATAAAAATAAAAACTAAAACTTCCGTTCCTCGCAATCTCTCGTAGCCAGGATTGTTCAGGCAACCGAATGTTGCACTCTCTTCGGTTAGAAAATGAGTTTATCATCAATACAATATATTGTACTAAACCAATTTTGATTCCAGAATATTTTTAATTCTTTTTTTAAACAAAAAAAAGGTGAGCAAATATCGGAGGAAACCTTTCACTCTATTTCCATCCAAATTTTAAAGTAAAATTTTATACCTTAATCAAACCTTAAAAAACATGCATTTAATATTGTATAGATGTTATTAAAGATTTTTTTTTAAAAAGTCAGTTTTGTTATTTTCTCACTTTTAAAAATTATGTGCAATATATTGCACATGATTATATTTAAAAATTATGTGCAATGTATTGCACAGGATTATACTAGTATACTAGTCTATATAATATATTATGCTAAACCATTTTTGGTTCAAGAATTTTTCTAATTATTTTAATAATAAAAAATGAGAGTAAATGTAGAAGACAATTCCCCATTATTTTTCCATCCAAATTTTAAAGTGCAATCATATCCCTTAATCAAACCTTAATAATTGTGCAATATTGTTTCCAGAACCTTTTTCACAAATAGTTTTATTATTTTCTCTTTTTTAAAAATTTATGTGCAATATATTGGACAGAGTTGTACTAATATATATTATGCAAAATCACTTTTGTCCAAGAATTTTTTAAATTTTTTTCTTTTTAAAACAAAAAAAAGAGCAAATGTAGGAGGCAACCTCCCACTCTTTCTCCATCCAAATTTCGAAGTGCAATGTTATTAGAGAATTTTTTTCAAAAATAGTTTTGTTATTTTCTCATTTTTAAAAAAATTATGTTCAATATGCTACACAAGATTATACTAGTTTGAGTATAAAAGACACCCCCAAACAAATTGTCTTGCTGCACTAGTTGGGCTAGTTCTATGATGAAAATTAGGCCAAGACACTGTTACTCAAATAAGAATGTACATATGTTCAAAACTTCAAGAATGGGAATGGGTGCAGCCTACACCACAGATTTTTGAAAGTCTCTATACAAACTGTACAGAATGGCTACACATACAGACCCATTAAATCTACAGTAAAAAAACATAGGGTACGCATCATATTCATAGAGAATAATGCTCACATCTATAAATTTATAGTTAACACAAGTGGAATCTCTCCCTTATCAACAACAAATGACTCAGCCCATTTCTTCCGACGGGTAACCACCTCTACAGTGTACTTTCCTTCATACCCTCTGAAACTAAATTCTCCAAGACCATCAATACAGCCATCAGCACTAGACAACCATTCTTGCTTCAAAGCAATAAATCTCTTACCCGCTTCGTTAATCTTGCCATCGGCATCAACCAAGTGAGAATTCTCTCTACACATCAACTCCAAATGTCCCCATATCATAATTCCCCCCACCGAAGGATGTGCATAGGCTTCCCGAAGAATAACTTCTAAGTCATCAGCTCGCACATATTCATTTGAAGCCGAAACATCCAACTCAGTGAACCAAATGGGAATACCCAGTATCCCCAACTTATCTAAAGCAGCACATACAATGGATCCCACTGGATGACTGATATGTCCTTGTAAACCGATTCCACCTACTATGGCACCTCTTTCTTGCAAATCGAGAATTTGGTTGATGTACATATCAGGAGTAGATTTGAAATCACAACCATCTTCGACATTGTAATCATTCACAAAAAGGGTGGAGGAAGCATCCAGCCGATGTGCTTCTCTAAACATATACGCTCTGATATCTTCCCCGAGCCGATCTTTAAAGAAAGACCCATGAAGCATTTCGTTGTTCACATCGTAGTGCCTAAACTTACCTTTATATCTAGAGAGTAGGCTTGTGAGGCGATTTTGGACGGCTGTGCATAGATCATTATGGCTCAAAGAGCGGACCCACGGCTGGACAGCATCTTCAACTTCCCAAAAGATGCAATGTCCTCTAGTTGCTATTCCATGTTTATTACAGAAGTCTAGCAACTCATCAGCATCTTTGTAATTATACATTCCCTGTTCAGGCTCGTTTGCATACCATTTGGACTCATTGCCAAACACAGCCCAGTTGAAGTTCTTCAGAAAGAAATCGACAAATTCTTCATTATCTATGAGTGATCTGTTGACATGGGACCCAATCGGAAAGCTATTATATATCTGCCTAATTTTCACCGACGCTCCAACAAAATTGCTTCCACTAGTCCCTGAAAATTTTAGGATGATGTCGTGCTTCCTTATCTGCGATAGGACAAGGTCATTGATTACCAATTTAACAAAAAAGAAGTAAAAATTGCGCAATTTGGATTGTTTCTTTCTCAATCGTATGCCTTATAAAAAAAATCAACTTGATTTCATGAGTAAACCTCACTACTCACTACATCTTCAAATTTGGGTTGGACTATTTTATTTTTATTTTTTTACTAGCTTTAAAATATATATATATATATATATATATATATATATATATATATATATATATATATATATATATATATATTTCTTTGGGATGGACTGTTAGACACTCACTTTTTTCATATAGATGGAGGATGTGATTCTAAAAATCAATGGGGATTTCAAAGGAATTTCTTTTAAACCCTACAAATGGAAATATAATGCAAATACCTTATTTGTTTTGTCCTTGAGATACTCAATCCGTGCCTTCCTATCAACAGGAAATATGTGAAGTCCCCCGACCATGAGATCAATACCTGGAAGAGGACCTTGAATATAGACTACAACCTTTGATGGCTTCTTTTCAAGTCTAAATGATCCTCCTATTTCATACCACCTACCATCAATAGCTTGAATCTGTCCTCCATTTAACCATCTGTCATCAACATGAAGTGCAACACTGATATTTTGGGGTCCACTTTCTCCTGGACCAACACAAACCCATGCAGCTACCTGGTATGTCAACTGTAACTTAAGTTTGTCTGTGATTTTTTGAGAAGGACCCATCCAAATTTCTGTGCGATCACTGGCACGAATGTAGAGACCACTAAGTACTTCATCATGGCGAAGAGAATACCTTGCAGCACCAGGAAGTATAGTCGGCGAGCCTGTACAAACAGTAAGAGTACACGAACCAAGAGGACTCCACCGATAGAGGCCTCGATTTAGGTTGCTGTTTTCGATTATATTGACGCCAAATGACACATTCTGAAAAATGAAAATGAATTATCGACAACAACAACAACAACAACAACAACAACAACAACAACAACAACAACAACAACAACAACAACAACAACAACAACAACAACAAAGCATTTTTCCCAACTAGTTGGGATTGGCTACAAGAATCATGGTTTTCCATTATGCTCGGTTTAGCGCAATACTTTTTATAAGGCCACAAGCTATCATCTAAAATGAAAATGACTCATCATATACCCAAAATCGGAGTCCAAGGGACCAGGTCCTTGTCCAATCCTTCATCATGGGACTTGTGTTTGTTATATTACTTTTCTATTGAGCACTCCTTTCCGTGAGCACTCGCCCTTCTAACCATCGTATGAATGATCCAAACCGTTCACATTGATCTACACATTTAAATTAGTCTACATATGAAAAATCAAGTCATTTGAAATTCATTTACTCATTCATTGAAGTGTTACAAAAATTGTATGGCTGAATATCGTTTTTTTATAATGACGTGATGGATGGGCAATTCAATTTCAAATGACTTGATTTTACATATTTAGACCAATTTAAACGTGTAGATCAATGTGAACGGTTTGGATCATCCATGCAATGGCCGGAAGGGCGAGTGCTCACGGAGTGCTCACGAAAGTAGTGCTCAACCGAAGGGCCCCCATATATATATATATATAGGGAAGTCTTCCGTTGTGTACCATAGGTGGTGCACACAGGTGTGTGCAGTCGGCCTTCCCGCCTTCGTATCGACGATCCGAACCGTTCACATTGATCAAAATTAGTCTAAATATGTAAAATTAAATCATTTGAAATTCATTTGCCCATCCATTGAAGTATTACAAAATTGTATGGCTGAAAATCATTGTTTTTTATAGTCACATGATGGATGGGCAAATGAATTTCAAATGATTTAATTTTACATATTTATACTAATTTAGATGTGTAGATCAATGTGAACGGTTCGGATCGTCGATACGAAGACAGGAAGGGCGAGTGCACACAGAGGGGTGGTGCACAATGGAAGATTTTCCTATATATATATATATATATATATATATATATATATATATATGAGAAATCTTCGGTTGCACACTACTTTGGTGAGCACTCCGTGAACACTCACGAAATAAAGACCCTATGAAAAATCCGAACCACTCATATTATTCTATATGCCTAAGATAGCCTAACAATAAAAAATTAATTAATTTGAAATTCATTTGTCCATGATTTATATCATCACAAAATTGTATGGCTGAAAATTCTAACAGCATGATGGATGGGCAAATGAACTTCAAATTACTTGATTTTTTATTGTTAGGCTATCTTAGGCATATAGAACAATATGAGCGGTTCGGATTTTTTATAGGATCTTTATTTCCTAAGTGCTCACCAAAAGTAGTGTACAACCGAAGGGGACTCATATATATATATATATATATATATATATATATATATATATATATATATATATATATATATCTGACAATGAGATGCTCATCGCTGTCAAAATTAAAATTTTGCATATGCTGATACATTCTAGAAATGAGCAGATGAGTTCTGTCTCGCCCTAAAGTTCTACCTTTATTACTTTTATTTTCATAATTTGTAACCTTTTTTTTCTCTAAAGATGGGTCCAGTTCCAATCCAGCCCCCACATACATAAGAGTGAGAGAGTTCCTCTCAATATAAAGGTGGAGGCACTCCAGAATACACACCCTAGCATATAAAGTTTTCTACCACTAATAGACATGAAAATGCATTCCACCGTAAATAACTGAGATTCTTTTAATATGCATCAATGATCAGCTTACTTCACTGTCAGGTGGACTTGTAGGTGGAAGTTTCATAGCACGTTTCACAACCAAACCACTAACCAAGATGTTGATACCCATGGGTGGCCCTTCCAGATAAATCACAGATTTTGTGGCAACACTATTCAATAGGAACTTGCCTTGCAACATCACCCATTCCCTATCTGATGCCTGCAAACTGTTTTGAAAGATATCTCAGAGAGCTTCAATTAGGGGTTGAAATAGTAACAATGAACAATTACAACAAAAGACTAAAAGCAATAATTTAACTCATAACGAGTAGGTTTAATCAAGACAATAAAAAGGCAAAATATTATACGGCATTTGAGGTGTTTGGAGCCTTCGTAGTGCTTTCTTGGGGGTTGGAATTTGAGGTGTTAGTTGTTAGGGACTATTTAGTGTCATATCGATTATATGGGTAGCCGATGTCGGGTTGAAATAAACTTGGGTTCTCTCCCCTTAACAACTAGCTTTTAAGGGTGAGTTTCAATTGGTATCAGAGCGGATCCCATGCTCTTGATTTGCGGCGCTCGAAAAGGGCTACCTAGGGTTGGGAAAGGGCTACCTAAAGGCTGGATTAAAATTACTGGTAGACCCGCGTTGGGCCAGTGTCGCTAGTGAAAGCCACCGAGAGTCGGAAAGAGCTACCTGGAGGCTGGATTAAAATTACTGTAGGTTCAGGCCGGGCCAGTATCGCTAAAGTGAAGCCGTCCGGTGCCCTAGAGTAGGAGTCGCCGGGAACGGCAGGATCGAAAGTGTGGTGGTTTGTTAGGGACCATTTAGTCCCATATCGGTTATATGGATAGCCGATGTGGGGTTGAAATAAACTTGGGTTCCCTCCCCTTAACAGCTAGCTTTTAAGGATGAGTTCTCCTGGGTTCGTTTCATTAGTTCTTCGTTTTGATTAATGTGGCTATTGGCAAGAGATGATGAACCCTTAAGTGTTGTTTTTCGATTAATAAAGTTGTATTAAGAAAGATACTTGGAGATTATTTATTTTTTATTTGGATTCTAGTGGGTTATTAAATAAAAATGATTGGAAAAAATCCCCCCCCCCCCCCCGGTGGCGAAGAAAAAGTCTACCATCCTAATGAGAATTAACTGATTTCTTTTTGGACTTGGAAGAAATTGGTCTTTGGTTATAACAGATGAAATTGAGAACTGAATTCAGTTTTGCTTATTGATTTCACTTTGGGTGATAAATATGAAATTTGGAAGCAGGTTATATCTTCAATTTTATATTGTGGTCGTGATTCCAAATCTATAGGTCTGAAATTTGGGGTCATGACTGTTGAAATGTAATAAGGACTAATATGTATATTCTGTTTCCTAATCTATAGGAAACATATTCCCCAAATCTCTCACCCCTCAATCTTCTCTCAATCTCCTTTCTTCTCCTCCAAGTATGTAATCCCTATATATAGATGTATACTGTAAAGAATAAGAGACAACACGAATAATAATTATTTTTTCCAAATTAGTTTTCAACATGGTATCAGAGCCTAACAAGATCTAGGCTTGGTTAAGATCAAGAAAAAGAGATCCAAACCTGTTCTTGTTCTCTTTCTTGTTCTCTGATCACCACCGATCCTGATCCCGCCGAACTTCATCCCTGAACTCTTCCACCTTGATCCCATCAAAGCTGTTGCCGTCACCGTCGCGACCCCGCAGCCATCGACGACTACCTCCGAACCCATCGAAGTTTCCATCATCGTTAGCACCCCCATCTTCCTCAACCATCGAGAGCCCCGCTACATACTCGTCGAGAACCCCGTCAAGAACCCATCCCGAGACCCCCGCTGCATACCCTCATCGATGTTGTCACCTCGTGTGTTTGGGTGTGTTGCATTTGTTCATTTTCATCAACATGAACGCAATAAGTCAACTCCTCGAGCTGTCTGCTGTGTTTTCGTGGAATATGTACAGGATAAGAAAGGGTACCGGTGCTATCACCCAGCAACTCAAAAGATGTTTGTGATTATGGACGTTGTGTTCCATGAAGATGAGATGTATTTTTCTTCTACGACTGAACTTCAAGGGGAATACCGAAGTGAAGTTCAGACTCTTGGGTATGATGAAGGGGTTAGTAAAGTTCAGACTCTTGGGTATGATGAAGGGGTTAGTGAAGTTCAGACTCTTGAGTATGATGAAGTAATTACCAGTCAGAACGAACAACGGAATACAAATAATGGCGAACACTTGAATGAAGACCTAGCAAAGGAGGAAGACCCTCACGAAGAAGTGCACCAAGGGAAGAAGCCCCTCTTGAAGAAGACCCTCTTGAAGAATTGCAACCAGTACCAAATCTCAGTGAGAGTGAACCGTCAGAACCCCAAAACCAATCGTCATCGTTGTCTGAAGCTCCTAGAAGAGAACTCCTGCAACGTACTAATAGAGGTATTCCAAAACCCACTTATGAACATGATCCTACTAGTAACGTCAAATATCCCATGAGTAATTATGTATCCACTCACCGCTTGTCGGAATCAAATAAGTCATTTGTAAATCAATTATCTACTGTATCTATTCCTAACAGTGTGCAGAAAGCCCTTACTGATCCAAGGTGGAAAGCAGCTATAGATGAGGAGATGAAGTCCTTGAAAAAGAATAAGACTTGGGAGATAGTCATGCTGCCAGCAGGGAAGAAGCCAGTAAGATGCAGGTGGATTTATACGGTGAAGTATAAGTCCGATGGTTCAATAGAGCGATACAAAGCAAGGCTGGTTGCCAAAGGATACACTCAAACGTATAGAATTGATTATGAAGATACATTCGTACCTGTGGCAAAATTCAATACTGTTCGAGTCCTACTGTCACTTGCTGTAAATCTTGACTGGCCGTTGGAGCAATTTTATGTGAAGATTGCATATTTACACGGGAAATTGACAAAAGAGGTTTATATGGATCTTCCACTAGGGTCGAACAGACCAGTCCAACACAGCAATAAAGTATGTCGTTTGAAGAAAGCATTGTATGGACTTAAGCAGTCGCCAAGAGCTTGGTTCGGGAGGTTTACAAAAGCAATGAGGACATTCGGATATTGTCAGAGTAATTTAGATCATACCTTATTCCTGAAAAGTAAAGAAGGTAAGATTACTGCTCTCATTATATATGTGGATGACATGATAGTAACTAGGAATGATCCTGAGGAGAGAATAGCATTAAAGAGCTACTTATCACAAGAGTTCGAAATGAAGGATCTTGGCTCTTTGAGATATTTTCTTAGTATTGAAGTTTCTCGCTCGAGAAATGGTATATTTCTGTCTCAAAGAAAGTATGCTCTTGATTTATTGAAGACAACTGGAATGTCTGCTTGTCAGCCGATTACTACACCATTATAAGGACTGAAATTTTGCAACGAATCTGATCATGTGCCTTGTGATAAGGAAAGATATCAGAGATTGGTTGGCCGACTAATGTATCTTGCGCATACACGGCCAAATTTATCAGATGCTTTAAGTGTGGTAAGTCAGTTTATGCATGCACCTCAAGAACATCACATGGATACAGTGATGAGAATTCTGAGATATATTAAGTCTGCTCCAGGAAAAGGGGTCCTATTTGCGAAACATGGTCACTTGAAGGTTGAGGCATATACTGATGCTAATTGGGCAGGATCTATAATTGATAGGCGCTCCACTTCAGGATACTTCACCTTTATTGGAGAAAATATAGTTACATGGAGAAGCAAGAAGCAGAATGTTGTTGCACGCTCTAGTGCAAAGGCTGAGTATCGCGGAGTAGCTCTATGTATAGCGGAAGCTTTATGGCTGAAACTCTTGTTGCAGGACTTAGGCTGTGGTCCGAATAAACCTATGAAGGTGTATTGTGACAGTCAAGCACCATGTGATATTGCCGCCAATCCAGTTCAACATGATAGAACGAAACATGTAGAGGTGGATAGATTCTTCATCAAGGAGAAATTGGATAAGAAAGTCATTGAGATATCTAAAGTGAAGTCAGAAGATCAACTCGCAGATATCCTGACTAAGGCAGTTTCGAGTCGGCTCTTCTTGAAATTTGTTAACAAGTTGGGCATGTTCAATATCTATGTACCAACTTGAGGAAGAGTGTTGAAATGTAGTAAGGACTAATATGTATATTATGTTTCCTAATCTATAGGAAACAGATTTCCCAAATCTCTCACCCCTCAATCTTCTCTCAATCTCCTTTCTTCTCCTCCAAGTATGTAATCCCTATATATAGATGTATACTGTAAAGAATAAGAGACAACAAGAATAATAATTATTTTCCCCAAATTAGTTTTCAACAATGACAACTTATAATGGGCACAATTTTCTTTGACTTTGGTTTATTCAGGGTAGTTGTGTCTATTATGCATGTGCTCTGTTTATTTTGGACTTATCATAATATATAATTTCGACCCTTGTTTATCCTATGTACTTTTTTATTTATGCTCCTTAAAAAGGGCTCTCATCAGGATCTAATTAAGACCTTCTTTCTTCCACTCACACATGTATATAGATCACTCATATGGGCCTAAAACACCCATTTCTTTTTTATGTATTATCAAATTATCACTATATAACAATAGTAGGGAAATAGAGGGGTACAAGGGCCCTTGTGGGGCTTAGGTCTTTGAGTAAAAGTTCCATCCCCTTAGCCCATGTGAGCCATAAAAAGAATTTCAAGGAACAACTTCTAATGAAAATCATGTCCATTAAAAATCGCAGGACTGTTTTATGATCAAAATTCAATGGCTTATAACCTCTACAAATATAAGAAATCTAAATAATAATAATAATTAAACTGGATTTCTTTTAAGTATAAATTCGTTAATAAAAAAATTGAAATAATTTAGAATACCTCTTTTCTTGATTTGCCCCTCATATTCCATTTGTATCATTGCTCGAACCACTGACTTGGGTATTCCTATACGCAAGTAACATTTCCACCAGGCCAATGGAGAGGATGTTGATAGAAATGTATATCTGAACCACTTATATTCAAGATTTAATTATAGGTAACTCATTTAATTTGATAGTCTTCCCTATTTGAGAACTCCAATACCGTCTTGACTCTCGAGACAGAATTTGAGAACTCCAATCCTTTTTGGAGACTTCAGAATTTTCAAAGCTCAATAATATTGATTCAACCATGATTATGTCAATAATGGTGATGAAGAAGCCTCAAATGGATGTGTCTCCTCAGATACACATATGCTACATAAGGTAATTATTTAGTACAACATTTTTTTTGTGCAACAAGCTTTTCTATCATAAGATCCCAATTATCCTCAACCAATCTCACCTCATATCGCGAATCCCAAATTTGTCCTGTTGGACACGATTTTCTTTAAGTGAAAGTTTTCACTCCTTCGCCCATATCGTTTAAACCGTGGTTTGTTTAAAGAAAATCGTGTCCATCATAAACCGTGGTTTGTTTTATGATAAAAATTCAATGACATAGAACCTTTACAATAAGAAATCTAAATAAAAATTGCTAAACTGCTATTTTTTAAAGTAATATAAATTCGTTAATAAAAAGTGAACTATTTTGGAATACACTTTGCTGATTTGCCTTCTGATATAGCTAAAAATAGAACCAAACCAGGACCGTTCAAATCGGGCACGAATCTTAAAGGTCTCAGGGATAAAACGGTAATTTTACCTACAAACGGGTCCGAATTGGGAACTGGGTCTTTCTTCAAAGCCCAATAACCTAAAAACGGATTTGTCCTATTGGGTATGGGTAGCAACCCGTTACAAACCAATTCAGATATTTAAAGAGTAATTCAAATTCATGGTTATCTCTAAGAGACGGTTTAAACCAAATCTCTTATCATGAAATGAGTTTAAACTCTACATCTTATCAAAAAATACCGGGACATAAGGATAAATGATTATCTATAAACTGTCTCTAAAGGCGACTATAAAAACCCCTCTCCCCCCACCACAACAAGGTAATCAATCTTTTTCCACATAACGCTCTTTCATAATCTTCTTGATTACTGACTTGAGCGTCGGAAAGTTCGTCGCCGGGATACATCCCGGTGTATCGAACTTTTTTGCAGGTCAATGACAGCGGCAAGAAACCAGTGAAACGCCGGTGAAAGTCAACATATTTGCCTTATTCGTTTCCTAAAAGAATCCACAAATTCATCTATTTGCTCTCACATCAAAATCAGCAGCAACAGATTGGCGTCGTCTGTGGGAAACAAAAAAGCAATCCAACCTTACTTCATCAGCAAAAGTAGTTTCAAACCATGCATCCAAAAGAGAAGGGAAAGGCAGCGGCCTCCAGCCGAAGAGCCACTCCTCTTCCTCCTCCGCTCCAAGACATTCTTTCTCAACTCAATCAGCAAGTTCAGCAACCGCAGCCTAAACAGCCTCTTCCTCAATAGCCTCCTCCTCAACAGGCCCCTCCAGGGTCTTGGGGGGCTGCCCCTGGGGGCTCTCATCGAAGTTGTCCAAAGCAACATCCTCTTCATGACACCATGTTTCGGTCCACAATCCCTTCACTGACTCTATGGCTTCTCAAAGTCCTCCAGGGCCGGATCTTCGTCAAGTAATTCTTAACCGTCAGCAGGGGGTCGACCTTTGAACTCACTGGAATAAATGGCGAGCCCCTGAGGAAGTCTCTTAACCTGAGCACCCAGGGGCCTCGAGAGTCCGAACCCCCCTAGACCAAGGACCAGAAGATCCCCTTTCCCAAGGAGGCGAAGAGAGTCCCCTCTGCATAGTCGGCGGAGAAGTCATACTCCAATAAGCCGAGCCACACCTAGGGACCATTGAGCTGGAAGGGCACCATCACTTAAGCCGAGCTCCAGAACTTCAAACAAGATATCTTACGAGCTCTTAGTATTGCCACAAGTCAGGATCAGTGTGTCCTAACCCTCGCCATACCGCCACTCGTGAGGGAGAGTCCCGAGGGTCGACTAGATCCGACCGGAGGGATCGCTCTATCCACCGCCGTCTCCACAAGATGGAGAGGCGCTCAACAAGATCAATTTGAAGAAGAACAACGGACCAATAGGTTTCGCCCAAGCAGACCCCCCTTCTCTAGGGTCATCATGGAAGCTCCGGTCCCGGAAAACTTTAGGTCGCCCCGCTTTGAATCCTATAATGGGGAGTCGGACCCAGCCGATCATATCGAGAGTTTTAAAACTCTCATGATGATTCATCAAGTCTCGGATGCGGTTCTCTGCAAGGCCTTCCCAGCAACATTGAGGGGACCAGCACGAGAGTGGTACTCCCGTCTATCCCCCGCCTCCATCTTCTCATTCGAGGTTTCAGGAGCTCTTCCTCACCCACTTCGTGGGCAGTCGCCGAGCCGAGAAAACGAGTACATATTTGCTAGCCCTCAACCAAAGAAAGGGTAAATGCCTAAGGGATTACGTTCAATGCTTCACCGCCTAAGCCCGGTCTATCACCTCCCTTAACCAATTGGTAGTCTCTGCAGCATTCAAGTACAACGTCACTAACGCCGACCTCAGAGCATCCTTTGCCAAGAAGCCTCCTCGAGACTTCTCGGAACTCTTGCTCAGGAGCGAGAAGTACATCCGAGCGGAAGAGGCTCTCAACCACCCCCCCCCCCCAGTCGTGAGGAACCGTCTTCCAGGAACAAACACAAGGATATAAGTGAAGGATCCCAGAAATTCCAGAAGGACAATGGTCAGCGCCGCCCAGCTCCCCGTTTTGAGAAGTTCACCCCCTTCAATGCTAGTATATCAACAGTCCTTATGGAGGTGGACAAGGAAGGACTACTCTGCGGTCCCCCTAGAATGAATACCCCTGATAAGAAAAGAAATAGGGATAAGTGGTGCCGCTTTCATAGGGACCACGGCCACGACACGGATGATTGTCGGGCTCTCACAGAGGATATCGAAGAACTCATACAGCGGGGACACCTGGCCAAGTTCATCAGAAAAGAAAGGGCCGATCCTCCACCCCGAGGAGCCAACAATCGAACCGAGAGGCCCAACGAGTTCCAAGACTCCGAACCTGGGGCCATCCTCCACCTTATCCATGGAGGTCCAATGGGGGAGAATCAAACTCCTCCCAAGAGGCCTTCACCCTATCGTAGAAGTAGGTTTTCAGTTTTCAATCAAACTGATGCTTGTAACACGACCAAATGTAATAATGGCTCGTCCCATTGAAGCGGCCACTTAGTTTGTTTCAATAAAACTTAGTTTTTATTTGCCTCATTTCTATCTCTCTGAGTTATTAGGATTGTGTCTTGAATACTCGTTGTTCAAATTAAAAGAAGGTAATATGAAGCATAGAGGTCGAAGCATCGAAGTGAGTAGAAGGAGAACAGCAACAGCAGCAAGTGCAGGATAGTTGCGGTCGACCAGTCTTAGTGACAGTCGACCGCACCCCCGACCGCTCATAGTACAGGGAATGTCAGAGAGTGGTACGGTCGACCAGTCTTGTTGGATGGTCGATCGCCCGCGGCGCTAATTCGTTTTTGGGTTTCGATTTGTTAGGTCGGTTTAGCCCAATCTTCAACTCCAAGTTAGATCGTGCGGCTCCTATTCAATTACTTCTTTTCCAGATTATATCGAACGACTAAGGATCAAGATTAGACCTAGGTTTTCTCTCTATTCTTCTATATATATTGTAAACTTCTCCAATATGAGAGGTAGTACTTCATAGATTCTTTTCTCTATTGCAAAGAGAGACTCGAGAGAAAGATAGTTCTTGGTGGATGAGTTTAATTCCTTGTGTCAAGTGAATCAGTAACTCCTTATAATCTCTTCTAGTTGAATATCAAATCTCCCTATATTTCCCCCCGGATTAAGCAAAAGCTAACCAGGATAAGTCATCGTTGTTGTGTTTGTGTTAGTTTGGTGGATCTACTTGCTTGCTCAATTTATTCATCTCATCTACTTCGACTTCCTTATTGCTCTATTAGTCCCGCTGCGACAACGGGCGTTTGTTGACGCCCCAATCCCAACAACTGGTATTAGAGCTTCAGGTTGCTGAGTTCCTTGGTTAAGATGACAGGCCACAGTATTTTGAAGATCAAGCAGTTTGATGGTAAGATCAATTTCAATCTTTGGAAGACTGACATGTATGATGTTCTTGTTCAAGAACGGTTGCAGTCAGCAGTTAAGAAGAAGGAAAAGCCAACTGATATGAAGGATGACGTTTGGAAAGATATTCGTGAAAGAGCCATAAGTCTAATCCGACTATCCTTGGCGGACAAGATCAAGGGCAGATTTCTTGAAGAAACTGACACGGCGAGTTTGTGGGAAAAACTCATAGCTGACTACTCTGGTTCGTCGTTATTAGATCGAATGCATTGGAAGAGGAAGTTATTCCATTTATCTATGAAGGAAGGTATCGATCTCCAAGACAACATTACAGAGTTCAATAAGGTATTCTCTGAACTTAAGGCGATCAACGCAGATGTGTGTGATGAAGATAAAGCTTTCAACCTGATATATTCACTGCCGGATTCGTACGTGCCTTTAATCACGACTATGCTACACGGTAGATCTGCCAAGGAGAGTATTTCAGTAGATGGTGTAATCAAAGCATTGAAGAAAAATCAACTTAGAAAGGAGACTCATAAATCATCATCGTCTATTTCTACAAGTTGTCTAGCAGTGGATGGTCCTTCGGAGGGAAGACAAAGTGCTTTGCAAAAGGATTCGATCCGTTGCCGATATTGCAAGAGGCCAGGGCATATCAAGAAAGACTGTTGAAAATTGTAGAATCAGGAGAGCGCAAAGAACGAGAGTTCAGCCGCTAATATGATTAGTGCCTTTGATTCAAGTGGTTCGTGTCTTCTTGTTTCAAATTCTTTAGAAGTTGATTCTAGTTGGTTTCTTGACTCGGGGAGTTCTTCTCATATTTGCTCCGAGAGGAAGTTGTTTTATACTTATAAGTCTACTACGGGACGTTGTGTGACAACGGGAACTGGGGAGATTTGTGAAGTAGTGGGTGAGGGGACAGTTGAGTTGAAGATGCCAGGTCTAAATATGTTCACTTTAAGGGATGTTTTGCATATTTCTCTGCTGAAACGGAATCTGATTTCCTTGGGAACTTTTGATGTATGGGGCTGCAGGTATGCAGTTTGAGGTGGAGTTCTGTCTGTTTTTCAAGGTCGTCGTGAAGTGATTAGACGTATGAGAGTGGTTGGGCCAAGCCAACACAATCTCTACAAGCTTTAGGAAATTCGAAAATCCTGCACAGAGGTTGATAGTTCTTTTCCCATTATTCCCGCAAGCTCAGCTAGTTTGCCGCAACTAGAATCATCGAGACGAGACCATGACGTTCGAATATCGTCGAGAGGTGGAAAAGCCTACAGGTAGGTGGAGTTCGTGCGGAGTTTGGCAACTTCGTGAGTACACCTATGGAGGTGTACCTTTGAAGGGGCATACTGGATTTAGATTGGGTAGAATCATTTCAACTATAAGAAGCTATTGTTCTAAGTTTTCTTTGCAAGTGGAATTTGTTAGAGTTTGGAGATGAGTAACACATCATGTGATAGCACTCGTATGCAATCCAAGGTGGAGTTTGTTAGGATTGTATCTTGAATACTCGTTGTTCAGATTAAAAAAAGGTAATATGAAGCACGGAGGTCGAAGCGTCGAAGTGAGTAGAAGAAAAACAGCAACAGCAGCAGGTGCAGAATAGTTGCGGTCGACCGGTCTTGGTGACAGTCGACCGCACCCCCGACCGCTCGTAGTACAGGAAATGTCAGAGAGTGGTAAGGTCGACCGGTCTTGTTGGACGGTCGACTGCCCGCGGTGCTGATTCATTTTTGGGCTTCGATTCGTTAGGTCGGTTCAACCCAATCTTCAACTCCAAGTTAGATCGTGTGGTTCCTATTCAATTACTTATTTTCCAGGTTATATCGGACGACTGAGGATCAAGATTAGACCTAGGTTCTCTCTATTCTTCTATATATATTGTAAACTCCTCCAATAAGAAAGGTAGTACTTCATAGATTCTTTTCTCCATTGCAAAGAGAGGCTCGAGAGAGAGATAATTCTTGGTGGGTGAGTTTAATTCCTTGTGTCAAGTGAATCAGTAACTCCTTGTAATCTCTTCTAGTTGAATATCAAATCTCCCTATATTTCTCCCCGGATTAAGCAAAAGCTAATCGGGATAAGTCATCGTTGTTGTGTTTGTATTAGTTTGGTGGATCTACTTGCTTGCTCAATTTATTCGTCTCATCTACTTCGACTTTCTCATTGCTCTATTAGTTCCGCTGCAACAACGGGCATTTGTTGACGCCTCAATCCCAACATGAGTCGCATCTACGACTCGTTAAACGGCAAGTTCGAAGTCCAGCTTGTCCTACAGGGCCGCTCCTACAACTTACTAAGCTTAAAAGACGAGTTTGGAGTCCAACACTTGCTTCGACGCTGCTTTAGTCGCTTGCGAACGAGCAAGTGCGAAGTAGCTCACCATTCGGAATTGCTCCTACAACTCGTTGAACCCCCTCAAAAAACAAGTTTGGAGTCCAACACTTGATTCGACGCCGCTTTAGCCACTTGCGAATGAGCAAGTGCGAAGTAGCTCACCATTCAGAATTGCTCCTACAACTCGTTGAACTCCCTCATAAAAACAAGTTTGGAATCCAACACTTGGTTCGATGCCGCTTGCGAACAAGGAAGTGCGGAGCAGCTCACCATTTGGAATTGCTCCTACAACTCGTTGATAACTCCGTAACAACTTGTTCGAAGTTCACAATCATAGTTCGAAATTGCCCTCACAATATGCAAGTATGCGGTTTCGGGACTCAAAACGAACATTCATACTACTCCCACTACTGGTTAAATTTTGCAACAAGTTCCGAGCTCAACTCCTCCCTAGAGTTGCTCCTCAAACTTGTCTCCCAAACAGCTTTCTCCCAGAGCCTGGTGATGCTCTTCACTCCGCTCGCATCTAGAGCAGCCTTCTTCTCAACGAGTTCTGAGCTCAACTCTTCCCTAGAGTTCTCGTCAAACTCGTCTCCCAAACGGCTCTCTCCTAAAGCCTGACTATGCTCCTCCCGCTCACCTCCAAAGCGGCCTTCTTTCAAGAGAGTTCGGAGCCTAACTCGTCTAGAGACGCTCCCTAAACTCGCTTCCAATAATGGACCTCCCCTAGAGTCATACAAAGCCCTTCTCAACTTCATGAAGGCAAAGATGTTGCGGGACTATTTTGACCATGAAAAAGGGTGATTCATCAACTAACTTCTAAAGAGAAATTGTAGTTCGAGTTAGCTTCGAAATGAGGGGTCACACGTTCCAATCCGACCTCCGTAGCACCGGGAACGTTGGTTACAATATAGCTGCGCCGAAGCCTCCCTGGCCCTCGGCAGCTCTCGCCGAGCGTTCTTGCCACCAACGTCGAAATGAGAGAACGTTAACTGGTCAACGATCAACGGTCAACGGTCAAATTCGCCACGTGTTGCCCTCTCGAAGTGTCTCTTGACTTCGGCAAGTGGTTCCGAGCATTCTTGCCACTGACATCGAAATGAGAAAAAACAGCGTTGACTGGTCAACGGTCAAATTCGCCACGTGTCGCTCTCTCGAAGTGTCTCTCGACTTCGACAAGTGGTTCTGAGCATTCTTGCCACCGACCCTGAAATGAGAGAAAATTTTATCAAAAAGTCAACGGTCAACCGTTGACCGCCACTTGTCAGCCGAGCATTCTTGCCACGTGTCAACAGTTGACCGCCACGAGTCAACGGTCAACCGTTGATTGTCACGTGTCAACCGTTGATGCTCTTCGCTCCGCTCTCCTGGATTCGGAATCTCGATCCGAGCATTCTTGCCACTGAACTAGAAAATGGAGAAAAACACTACCTCAAGATTCGTGCTTAAATCTAGATCGACAGCTCAGATTCGCACAACAAAAAAAAGAAAAAAAAAGGGAAATTTGATGGGTTAACGGGTCGGGTTTGAACCTGTTAGAAACCCGCAACTCTCTCTCTCTCTCTCTCTCTCTCTCTCTTCTTCCTCCTGCGAAAAACAATTTCCTGCCAAAAACCCAATGTCAGCTCCTTCGCCAACTCCGAAAGCTTTGTCCCGAAGCTCGCCATCCTTCAACTCCATGTCGAGAACCCCTCCACTGACGCCGAGCTCCGATGTCGAAGCTCGAGCTGACCTCCATCACACCTCCATCACCTTGCTGCAGAGCTCCCTCCATCACCAGCTCGACCCCATCGTCGCCGCAACCGACCCGTCGAAACCCCCTTTCGTCAACGTCAGCTCCTCCATCAAAGAGCTCCGTCGAGCTCGAGCTTCTATCACCATGGCTCCTCCGAACTCCACGACCGTCGAGCTCGACCTCACGTCGCCAAGCTCCTCCTTCGCGAGCTCCCCTCCTCCATTGTCGAGCTCCCTTCGCCGAAGCTTTGACCTCCAAGCTCGAGCTCCTCTCCTCGTCGAACTCCGCAACTCCGTCGTCGAATTCCCCATCACAAGCTCCGACGTCGAGCTCGAGCTCCCCTCGTCGACCCTCGTCGACCTCACTCCCGTTATCGTCGAGCTGCCATCACTGCCGAGCTCGAGTTCCCGCCTCTTCGAGCGCCGCCCAACTTCAAACTCTCCTCCTCCGACCTCGACTCCAACTCATTGACCCTCATCTCTGCCGAGCTCCGGTGTCGAGCTTCTTCATCGCCAAGCTCGCGAGCTCCGAACTCAACCCATCCATCGTCGTCGAGACCCTCCATCACCAGTGCCAAGCTCCAACGCCTCCGCCATTGGCATCGAGCTCTGCAGGCACCTCCACCATTGGCGTCGAGCTCCACCTGTCAAGCTCCAGTGTCGAGCTCCGCTGTAGTCGCTTCCGAAAGCCACCCTCGCCGAACTCTTCTCTTCGTCAAAACCCCCTCCGTCTAACTCCAACACCCCTTCGCGAGCTCCCTCGCCGAACCCATCGCTTTCGAGCTCTTCCACAGTCGAGCTCACCACTGCCATACTCCGAGCTCCCTTGCCATCGCCGTACTCCTCGCCGAGCTCCAATGGCGCCCTCGGAGACGGAGTTGGAGTCGGGGTCGGAGGCGTGGTCGGGGTCAAAGGCAGGAGCGGAGGCATGGTCGAAGACAAAGTCGACGAGAGAACAGAGGTCGGAAGAAGAAGAGAAGAGAAAAAGAGAAAAAATAATAATTGGGGTCGGCGTTGACTTGGTCAATGCTTCCGAGCATTCTCGTCACCGACGTTCAAATGAGAGAAAAATACCTCGCTTTAAGATTTGTGCACGATCGTGATCAACGCACAGGATTGCACCACGTCACCAGGTATTTATTTATTTATTTATTTATCTAATTAAATTGAATTAATTATTTAAAAATCCGAAAAATTAATTAAAAATTCTAAAATAATCATTAATTCTGAAAATAAATTTAAAATTCTGAAAATATAATTATTAAATTAGAACAGTTAATTAATATTTTCAAAAATTAATTATTTAAATTCAAAATTTGAATAAAATATTCGAAAAAATTCGAAAAATCTGGAAAAATCACAAAAATCCAGAAAATTCTAAAAATAATTTTGGGTATTTTACAAGCTCAGAAAATCACCGTTACACCTCGAGAATGATCCAAACTCTCTTGAGAACTCCGATAAATTCTATTAACAATTGAAAACGGACAAAAGTACTCCTCAAAGGCTGTGAAACTCAGTCTTCAGGAGTGGGGGGCTTGTTATATGGCTAAAAATAGAACCAAACCGGGACCGTTCAAATCAGGCACGAATCTTAAAGCTCTCATGGGTAAAACGGTAATTTCACCTACAAACGGGTCCAAATTGGGAACTGAGTCTTTCTTCAAAGCT
Source organism: Hemerocallis citrina (assembly GCA_017893485.1). NCBI lineage: Eukaryota > Viridiplantae > Streptophyta > Magnoliopsida > Asparagales > Asphodelaceae > Hemerocallis > Hemerocallis citrina. The sequence continues at coordinate 265,962,783 of CM030365.1, read as the reverse complement.
CAATAACCCAAAAATGGATCTGTCCTATTGGGTATGGGTAGCAACCCGTTACAAACCAATTCAGATATTTAAAGAGTAATTCAAATTCATGGTATCTCTGAGAGACTGTTTGAACCAAATCTCTTATCATGAAACGAGTTTAAACTCTACATCTTATCCAAAAATACTGAGACATAGGGATAAATGATTATCTCTAAACTATCTCTAAAGGCGACTATAAAAACCCCTCTCCCCCCACCATAACAAGGTAATCAATCTTTTTCCACATAAACGCTCTTTCATAATCTTCCTGATTACTGACTTGAGCGTCGGAGGGTTTGTCGCCGGGATCCATCCCGGTGTATCGAACTTTTTTACAGGTCAACGACAGCAGCAAGAAACCAGTGAAACGCCGGTGAAAGTCAACAGGTTTGCCTTATTCGTTTCCTAAAAGAATCCACAAATTCATCTGTTTGCTCCCACACCAAAATTAGCAGCAACACCTTCCATATTCATCGAACCACCTACTTAGGTTGACTTGGGTCTTCTTATAACCAAGTAGCCATTCCAGAGGGCTAATTGTGAGGATGGTGATTGACATGTATGAATCACTTATATTATAAATTTATAAGTAATCCATTTAATTTTACCATCTTCCCTAGACCCATGTTGGGCCCACCCAATTTTCTTCTATAACATTTTGTGAAAATGATATTCTAAAAACCTAATCCTTTTTTAGGTTTTAGAACTTTCAAAACTCAATAATATAGATTCAATCATCATTATGTCAATGATGGTGAAGAAGCCCACCAATGAATGTCTCTCATATCCAGATGCACTCAACATGTATAATCTATTTTGAACCAATAGTGTTTCCCTAGACCTCGCCCATCTCATGTACTTTTTTATTTGTACTCCTAAATAAGGGCACTTATCAGGATCTACTCAAGAGTTAGACACACACATGTATGCAAATCTTTCTTATGGGCCTAGGACACCCAGTTCTTTTTATCTATTGTCACTAAAAATGATAACAGGGAAAGTAGGATTTGAAGGCCCTTGTTGGGCTTGGGTCTTTGAGTGAAAGTTTATCTCCTTAGAGCATCCACAGTCGTGTTTCTCATATTTGAGAATATGGCAAAATAGCATATAGCAAACGACGCAATTTGCTACAGTCGTGATTTACTATAATATGAGAAAGAGATATTTAAAAAAGAGGTCGGACGAAACATGTTGTTTCGTCCATTTTTTTTAACGCTTAATTAACTAATGGTTAAGTATTAAAATAGATTAATTAAATAAATTAAATATTAAAATATATACTAACTACCTACTTAATTAACTAACCTAATAATTAACCTAAACCTAATTCCCCAAAATAGTTGAACGAGACATGTTGTCTCGTCCAAGCCTATTTTGGCTTCAAATTTTCCGAGTTTTTTTGTTCCGACGGTACATGTTGATCGTTTAAAAATTAAAATTAAAAAAAAAACAGGTCAGACGAAACAACATGTTTTGTCCGATCCCATTAAAAAAAATAATAAAATAGGGACGGAACCCTATAATATGAGAATCGCCATTTCGTTTCTCATATTTGAGAAGCGACTGTAGCAATTTTGCCAAAATATGGCAAAATAGCAAACGACTGCAGGTACTCAATTATCAAAATATGAGAAAATGGCAAATATAGCAAACGACTGTGGATGCTCTTAGCCCATCAGAGCCACACAAAATAATTTCATGGGAAAACTTTTAATGAAAAAAGTGTCCACTATAAATCGTGATCTGATTTATCTCAAAATTCTATGGCCTAGAACCTTTAGGATACAATAAATTTAATTTAAAATTCCTCAATTAGCATTTTAATGTAGTATTTATTTGTCCATAAAAAAAAAGGTATTTTAGAATACCTTTTTCCCAACTTGCCTCTTATATCCATTTCTATCATTCCTCGAACCATTAACCTGGGTCTTCTAATAAGTAAGCTACTTTTCCACCAAGCTAAGGAGAGGATGGTGATAGATTTATGTTTTAATCACTTATATTATAGACATAAAGATAACCCAATTAATTTGACCGCCTTCCCTGGTCCATGCTGCACACCCTTTTTTCTTCCATATCGTTCCGAGAAAGAATTTGAGGACCCTATTCCTTTTTGGAGATTTTAGGATTTTCAAAGCTCAATTATATTGATTCAACCATGATTATTGCCAACAATGTTGATGAAGAAGCCCATCAATGGATGTCTCTCATATCCATTTGTTGTGTCTACTCCACCGATGTTGTGGATTTTGGACTTCCTATGGTATTTTCCCAACTCTTGCTCATCTGGTGTCCTTTTTTACTTGTGCTCCTTAATATAAAAAAATCATGCTCAAGAGCTACACACACACACACACAAAATTTTCTTATGGGCCTAGAATATCTATTTCCCTTTTATATCTATTATCACTTCATCAAACAATAACCCAGAAAGAGTGGTACAAGGGCCCTTGTGAGGCTTAGATCTTTGAATGGAAGTTTCCTCTCCTTACCCCATTTGAGACCAAAAGAATATTAGAGAAACCCTTTTGATAAAAAAATATTGATCATTTTAAATTGCGGTCACTTTTATGATCAAAATTTCAATGCTTAAAACCTTTTACAGATACAAGAAATCTAGATACAAAATTCCTAATATGGTATTTTTTAAGTAAAAAAATAAATTTGTCAAAAAAAAAAAAAGAGGTACTCCCATATCCATTTGTACTATACCTCGAACCACTGACTCGGGTCTTATAATATGCAAACAATTTTTCCACCGGGCTAATGGAGAGGAATGTGATAGAAATTAATGTTTTAACCGCATATACTATAGATTTACAGGTACCTCATTTAATTTGACCATCTTCCCTAGAACCATGCTACACCCACCCATTTTTCTTCCCTACCATTTCAAATGAAAGAGAATTTTCGAACCTCAATCTTTTTATGGAGATATAAGGACTTATCAAGATGAATAATATATATTCAATCATGATGTCAATGATGGTGACGATGTGTCTATTCTCAGTATAATTTGGGCTTCCCATGGTAATATTTTTGCATTGCCAATCTCGTATCCTTATTTATGCTTGCTCCTTAATAAGGGCACTTATCAAGATCTAATAAAGAGCTACACATACATACACGTGTATATATATGTATTTTTCTATAGACCTAGAACACCCATCTTCTAATCTATTGTCACTATCAAACAATAGCGGGAAAAGAAAGGGGAACTGGGCCCTTTCTAGGCTTGGGTCTTTGAGTGATAGTTTCTTCCCTTTAGCCCATCTGCGCTACAAAAAAATATTTTAGGCAAAGACTTTTAATGAAAGTCGTGCATATTATAAATCATGGTATTTTTTATGATAATAATTCGATGCCCTAGAGCCTCTATGGATATACGAAATCTAAATACAAAATTCCTATAGTGTTGTTTTTTGAAGTAGCAAAAATTATTTCATATAAAAAGGAGGTATTTTAGAATACCTCTTTTATTTTATTTTTTTGTGAACACCCCTTTCCCGAATTTGTCTCTCATATCGATATATACTATTCCTCGAACTACTGGCTTAGATTTTCTAAGTAAGAAACTCATCCACCGAGCTAATGGTGAGGATGGTGACAGAAATGTATGATTTAATCACTTATACAGTAGATTTATAAGTAACCTATTTAACTTGACTATTTGCTCGAGACCCATACTACACCTATCCATTCTTCTTCTATACTGTTTACACAGCAAAAAGAGTTTGACATCCCAATCCATTTTGGAGATTTTATGACTTTCAAAGCTCAATCCTAGATGCAACCATGATGGTGTCAATGATGGTGATAAATTAGCCCACCAATGGATGTGTCGCCATAAGTTCACATTCACTAGCATGGGTCATCCACCATGTCCACAAACTGCAGATCTATATATCGCCTCTACATTCTCACCTCCTCAAATCTCACACCATATCCTTCTTAATGAAGCCACCAAATGCAATCTGGTTTTTCACCAGTTTTGAGGGAAGACCAAAGATATTAAGCAACATATCCAAAAGAACACCAGTGTTCTAAAAAGCGGCCTAGGCGGCCCTCCAACGCCTCGCCTAGGGCTAGACATTTAAGAAAATCGGTTAATGATTTTAGGCGGTTAAAAGCGGGTCTAGGCGGCGCGTAATCAGTGTAAGCGAGTCTAGGTGGGCTAGACCCGCTTAGGACTTAATTATTAAAATAGAAAGGGACCCCGACTTATTCCAATCCGACCCGCTCTAATATACTCAAACCCCTAAAACTTCTCTTTCTCCTCTAAATCTCCCGTAAAAAACCCCAAATCAATTCTATTCTCTAAATCCCTAATTCCTCTTCTCTAAAACCCCCAAATAACCTCCTCCGCCTCCCTCCTCGCAGTCGGAGGCTCGCAGCTCACAATGCGCTTCAATTTCAACTTCTTCCACCTCCCTCCTCCCTCCTCGCAGTCGTTGCTCGCAGTCATCAACACAACCTCCTCCGCCTCCCTCCCCGCAATCGCAGCTCTCACTCACTCTGTCACTCAGTCGTCAAAACCTCCTCCTCCACCTCCCTCCTTGCAATCGCAGCTCGCTTCAACTTCAACCGACGTCAACACAACCTCTCTCTCCTCTCTTCAGCTTCAAAGTCAAGTCGTCAACACAACCACACACTGCCTCCCACCTTGCTTCACTTCCGACGTCAACACTGCGTCCTCTTCTTCTCTCTCAAACTTCTCCTGACGCAACCCTCCCCCATCCCCCCGACTCAAGCCTCCCGCTTCCCCCACACTATTTGCTCCTTGGACTGGAATAGCCGAACAGGTAATCTCCACTACTGATGTTTGACATAGATTAATACTAGTCTAATAAATGAGTATAAGACTATACAAAAAAAAACTAATAATAATACACCGATTCAATTTTGTAAAGCTCATCCTACAATTGTAAGGAGAAATATCAAGAGTAAGAATTGGTAACAACAGAACAAAACAAAATGATAAAATATATAAATAATATATATATAAATAAATATATATATAATATATAAATAAAACCGCCTAGTGCCTAGCCGCTTAAGCTCCGCTTACAAGGCCTAGGCGCTAGGCACCCATCGGCCGCCCGACTACCGCCTAGCGACTTTTAGAACATTAAAGAACACCGAAAAGATAAGTATCGCCAATTTGTTCCAAGTTCGAAGTACTACTTATAATAAGAATAACTTCCCTCATATGGTCTTTTCTTTCATAGATACACATAGGATATATGGGGAAATTATTTCGTAGTACATTTTTCTTTTGTGCAACAACATTTCCTATCATAAGGTCCCAATGATCAAAACCAATCTCACCTTTGACCGCAAATCCCAAATTTGTCTACATAGGTCGCTTCTTTCTCTATTGGATTCTAACTTCCTTACATAAGTGAATTAACACACCTTCACCATCTGTGGTGAAAGTGATGCTTTCTTATATGGCCTAGGTTAGTGGATTCAAGGATTGGTACAAACACTTTTGAGAAGACAACTGCAAAAGAGGCAAAGAGGTATTCTAAAATACCTCACCTTTCTAGGAATAAATCTATGAATATTCCATTTACATTCCTTATGTTCATTAAGAATATAGACCAATGTATTTTGATCATAAAGCATGTTGAGGCTTATGATGGGCACAATTTTCTTTGATATTGGTTTATTCCAGGTATGTGTCTATTTTGCAAGCGTTATATTTATTTTGGGCTTCCTATGGTATATATTCCTAGCCCTTGCTTACCCCATGTTCTTATTTATTTATGCTCCTTAATAAGGGGTCTTAAAAGAATCTAACTAACGGCTACTCACACACACACAAGTATATATATCTTTCTTACGGGCCTATAACACCCATTTTCTTTTATCTATCGCCACTATCAAACAATAGCATAAGGAAAGATGCAATGGCCCTTGTAGGACTTGGGTGTTTGAGTGAAATTTTACTCTCCTTAGCCACCTTAGCTACAATAGAACTTTATGGGAAGACTTTTAATGAAAATCACACCCATTGTATATCATGGTATGTTTTATTGCAAAATTCTATGGCCTGGAACTTTTAGGATACAATAAATTTAATTTAAAAATTCCTAAATTGGCATTTTTAATGTAATATATATCCGTCAATATAAAAAAAAATGTATTTTAGAATACCTCTTTCCCAATTTGCCGCTCATATCCATTTGTACCATTCCTTGAACCACTAACTTGAGTCTTCTAATGAGCAAGCAACTTTTCCGCAAGGCTAATCGAGAAGAAGATGATAGAAATTTACGTTTTAATCATTCACATTATAGATTTATAGGCAACCCATTTAATTTGACCATCTACCATGGGCTCATAATGCACCCACCCATTTATCTTCCACACCATTTCGAGAGAAAAAGAGTATGAGAACCCCAACCCTTTATGCAGATTTTAGGATTTCCAATGATTAGTAACATTGATTCAACCATGATTATGTCAGCAATGGTGGCGAAGAACCCCACCAATGGATGCCTCTCACATCCATATGTTGTGTCTACATTGCAGGTGCTATCTATTGAGTTTTTTGCCGTAGTTGGCCACTTTTTGAAAATATTTGCGATTATGGGCCAGTTTCGAAACTATTAGCGCTCGCAGGCTACTTGGTGCTACGTCAGCAATGGCCGCTATTCTTATTAGCGGCCTTTTCACTTTGAAAGTCGCTAATGGGATTAGCAGCCTATGTTTTAAAATATTTGGAATTTTTTGTTTTTTCGCTATTCTCACTAGCAACCGAAGTACTTATGAGGTCGTTAATTAGCGACCTTTAATGAACTGTATTCTAACAGTTCGTGCTCTCTGAATAACAATCAATTTATTTTTGAAATTGAGGTCGCTATTTCGAATAGCGACCTTAGTTGTACAAAGGTCGTTATTCGGAATAGAGGCATTTATTGTACTAAGGTCGCTGTTCCGAATAGAGGCCTTTATCGTACTAAGGTCGCTATTCCAAATAGAGGTCTTAGTTGTGTGACTATTTTACAAATTTTACAAAGAAAAGGAGATTGAATTTTCTACTGAGGTCGCTATTGAGAATAGCGACCAAAGTATGCTAAGGTCGCTATTCCAAATAGCGACCTCAGTTGGATGATTATTTTGCAAATCTTACAGAGCAATGAGATTTAGTCTTCTACTGAGCAACTATTCGAACTAGCGACCTCAGTTTTATTTTATTTTTTCCCAAGTGAGCAAAAGTTTTCTAAAAATCGCCAAGTGTCTCAATACATTCATTTGAGGTTAGCGACCTCATATATACTTCAGTCGCTAGTGGGAATAGCGACAACAAACAAAAATTTTCAAATATTTATAAACATAGGCCGCTATTCCCATTAGCGACTTTCAAAGTGAAGAGACCGCTAATGAGAATAGCGGCCCCTGTTGACGTGGCACCAAGTAGCCCACGAAAGCTAATAGTTCCGAAACTGGCCCATAATTGCAAATATTTTTAAAAAGTGGCCTACTACGGCAAAAAAGTCCTATCTATTTTGGACTTCCAATGGTATTTTTCTGGCCCTTGTCCGTCCCATGTCTTTTTCTAGTTTTTCTCATTAATAAGGGCCCTTGTCATGATATACTAAAAGCTACACACGCGTGTATATAAATTTTTCTTATGAGCCTAATACACCAATTTTTTAATCTACTGTCACTATCAAACAATAACAGGAAAGAGGTGCACGACGGCCCTTGTGGTGCTTCGGTCTTCGAGTGAAAGTTTCCTCTCTTTGACCCATCTACGGCACAAAAAGAATTTCAAGGAAAGGCGTTTAACGAAAATAGTATCCATTATAAATCATGGTTTATTTTATGTTCAAAATTTCAATGACCTAGAACCTCTCCGGATATAAGAAATCTAAATATAAACTTCCTAATTTGGTAATTTTTAAAGTAAAATAAATTTGTCAATAAAAAAAATGAGGTTTTTTCCCAGAATACCTCTTTCCAATTTTGCTTCCCATTCCACTTGTACCTTTCCCTGAACCACTGACCTGGATCTTATAATAAGCAATCAATTTTTCCACCAGGCTAATGGAAAAGAAGGTGATAGAAAATTATGTTTTAGTTATTTACAGTGTTTTTAGTAGTGGGCGCATCATCTGCTTAAGCGGAAGCGCTGCTCTCACCGCTTCATTGGGGCTTGAAGCGCTCCAATGAAGCGAGCTGGGTTGAAAACGGGTTTTTGGGCCAAAAAAGTGCAGATTTAATTAGTTTTGGTATAACTTGGATCCAATAACCCAATTTATAAATTTGTACTAAAGAAAAAATCCTAGAAATTCCCTTAAATCCTTCTCAACCTCCAAAGAGAGAGAACGCTTTTCCTCCAATCTCCCCATTGCCCTCCTCTGCCACCACCATCTCGACTCCACTTGTATTCTTCCTCCTCCTTCACACTCCTTGACTCCTCTTCGCACCCCTCCTCAACTCCTCTTCACCATATTAAAAAATAAATAAAATATTAATATAAACAAGTGATGTGGTAGTGAAGCACCAGCTTAAGCGGTCTTAAGCGAGAAAGCATGAACGTCCTTGGATAACTCCGCTCCACTTCATGCAACTAAGAGCCTTGGTTACTTATATTAAAAGTTTATAGGTAACCCATTTAATGACCACCTTCAATGGGCTCATGCTGCACCCAACCTATTTTTCTTCTATACCGTTTTAAGAGAGAGTTTAAAGAACACTAATCCATTTTGGAGATTTTAGAATTTTCAAAACTCAACAATATTAATTCAACCAAGATTATGTCAATTGTCAATGATGATGACGAAGAAGCCCACCACTCGAGATGTTTAATTTGGGTACATTTTGCCTATTCCATGAGTGCTCTATCTATTTTGGGCTTCCCATGTTATATTCCTAACCTTGCCAGTCTCATATCCTGATTTATTCATGCTCCTTACTAAGGGCTCTTATAAGGAGCTAATTAAGAGTTACTCTCACTCAAAACACTTGTACGAGTGCGTATATATATATGAGATGATATTTTGGTAAGATAATAAGACAATGGTAATAACTCATTGTGGGCATATGTATGTTTGGCATCATATGATATTTTGTTTATTTTAGTTGAATTTTCAATTTCATTATACTATATTTTAGTTCATGCATATGCATGTTTGGCAGCATATGATTTATTGTATATAATTAATATTCAATGTGTGCATAATGCATGCGTTTCATTAATTCATTTAGTTTCATATTATTTGTGTTATTTATGTTATAAATGTTAGAATGCAATGAATGTACATGTCATGCAAATCATATCTATAATATTTTTCTCTATTCTACATAACAACCCGACATATTTAGATATCCTCATATATCCCCATATACACAAAAATTTCTAGTCCGACACGACAAAGGTATCCGTCATTCCAAACCTTTGCTCTGGGTCGAAAATGCTAAAGGGTCGAAAATGCTAAAGGCTAAAGTTGGACTTTTGAGGAGTCTTTACAACAATGGCATGCTTGCACAGTTTAAGTGGCTAAAAGCCTAAAGAAAGTTACCCATGTAAGATATTTTAATCCTACTATATAAGAAGACTTGGGCCAATATAAATGACTGGAAGTTAATTTTCCAGAAGAGGAGGTCAAAGCGGCATATTAAGGCAGTTGGGATTAGATAAGCCCTAGGCCTAGATGGCATATGTATCGTGTTTTACACATATTGTGGTGTATCAAGGAAGAAGTCTGAACACCTTTGGAGAATTGGAAATCAGGTGTTTAGATTAGACAAACCCAACTTAGGCCTTTATGTTCCACACTTTGACAATTAAAATAACTGCTAAATTTATGCCCAATAGTCTCCAAGAGGTTGTAAGGGAATCAGGGACTGCAACAGAAATTTATTTTGGATAGATTCATTGTAGTGGGATAACTACAACTAAGGATGCTAGAAATTATGCTTAATAAGTACTGAAAAGTTTAACTAAGGCTGACCTTGCAATGTTTAAATATTGTTCACGGCCATTCGGAGCTTTTACCCATAAACAAGCCCTCACTTCACTGCCAACATTCCCACTTACACGAACTACTGCTGTGATCTCGTACGGCACTTTTCGCTGTATTCTACCACTGATATCCTGCTGAATACCATTCCAGCCTTGAGTTCGATCAATGGCAGAAGCATAAAACCTTCCACGTAAAGGAGTTATATTCTCATCGCCCCTTGAGTTACATAACACAACCTTGCACCCTCTACCCGACCAACTATTCAAGCCATCCTCAAAGCAAGGGTTCTGTACAATGTTTCCATCTCCATTTATAGACCTAATTGTTTCCTTTCAAAATGCACATAATAAAGTTCAATTTCAGTAACAAACAAGAAGAACACAGATTCAAGGAGCCAAGTAAGTGGTAACACAATCATTGTACCTCAGAGCCGTATGTAGCGAGATTGCTGCTTCCTGGATGTGATTCCGATATGAAACCTGTACTTTCCTGTTAAGGAAGAACAAAACAGTAACATTATTTGCTGGAATTGAAATAGGCGGCAATCAACACTATAAAGAGATCGCAAAATGGGGTTTACCATTGGATCTAATTGAGAATTGGTTGATCTGGGCGCTCCCTTCCAAGAGAGTGCAGAGAGCAGTCTATCCATTAAGTTGCCTCCATTCCCTCAGTCGTCGAATAAGTGCTACATTTATTTGGAATTAAAAACCCATTTTGCTACAAACATGATGCTTTTTTCTAGAGTTGGTAGGTTTGCTTCAAATTTTCAATTCTTGTATAATGGGTTTCTGTTGGAAAATCATTGTCATTCCTTCCTTTTCTCCTACCTAATTTTCTTTCTTTTTTTTTCCACCTTGTATTTCTTTATCATTGTTACCGTTTGAATTATTCCACATACAACTATGGATAAAATAGAATTGAACGGAAAAAAAGAAGGAAATTTTGGATTTTGAAAGCAGGGACAAGTGAGGAGAGAGATGGTGCACCTCTGTTCTCGTTATGAATGAATTTGAAATCGCATAATAGGCGAAGCTGAGATGCGGACGCCATGGCCAAAACCCTAGTTTCGATTTGGGAATTAACGAGAGACAGCGACAGTTACTGAGCATTGGGAACAGCGATTCTTGATTACAACAAACCAACTAACCAAACCAACCCCTTTACCCACTTTATCTTAGTTTCACAATAACACAAGAATTTCGCATCGATACGGGTTCCATGAGAGAAGCGTGGTATATTTTTATCGTCGCAATTACATAGGTACTCTGGCTAGATAGAAATAATCTTTACTTTCGTAGAACTTGTAATAGTATTTCTGACAATTTGACTCACATTATGCATTTTATCTCATTTTAGGATAATATGGCGGCAGCAGGTCCCAGGGGAAGGATTGCAAGTGTATTCCAGGTAGAGGAGTTTGATGACGAGGAAATTGAGATCGGCCCGACGATCAATTGATAGCCAGCATGATTTACTATGATCATTGATACCCACCACCCCAGGGTTTGTTGGGGGGATATGATGTATTTCTTTGTGGCTACTCTATGTTTCTTTTGTCCCACCCTCCATGTTCGGGGTGGGTCTTTTATTTTGTATGTAAGACTTTGTAGTAGGCTCAGTACTCAGAGTTTGTTTTATTAATCCCTTATTAATAAAACAAGGTGGCCAGACTCCACCTTTTCTTCACAAAAAAAAAAAAATTAACACACGAATTTTTGCTAATTCCAAAATAATACCTATCCATTTGCTTTGTTTCAAAAGGGTATGACTACACATACATGGAGTTTTAACACAGAGTTTGTTTTATTAATCCCTTATTAATAAAACAAGGTGGCTAGGCTCCACCTTTTCTTCACACAAAAAAAAAATTAACACACGAATTTTTGCTAATTCCAAAATAATACCTATCCATTTGCTTTGTTTCAAAAGGGTATGACTACACATACATGGAGTTTTACCCCCAAACAAATGCATTTAAAAAACCCATGTAGGTCTAGCATTTTGCATTTTAAAATAGTATCAACCATTAGTTGGGACTAAGTTTCTAAGGGCAAGATGGTAAAATGACGGAAATACTCTTCTGCCTCATTTAGTTCTTCTACATCTTCTTCAACCTCACCATCTTTCTCATCCCCACTCAAGTTATACCCATAAAATTCAATAGGGATGTGCTATCCTTTTTCTTCTTCTTCTTCTTCCTCTTCCGTTTCTTCTTCTTAATTTGCAATGTGATTGTATAATTGAGCCACCGATTTTGCGGCCCACTCAGGCCCAGTTTCGTAGCTAGTGGCCCACTACCATTTCATCTATTTTGTGGAAATAAATAAGGAAATAATTATATTAAACAAAACAAAAACAAAAACATTTTATGGAAATTAATCCTCTATTGACTTTTTTTTTTGTGCGTGAGAAAAAAACATGATAAGGCTTTGATCCTGCAAGAGGCACTTTTTCTTTTAATTTTTTTTGTTTTAGTTTAACGAATCGTACAAACAATTAATAATATTCGGTTTGTGACAGCAAAATAGAAAAAGTAGTTTATTAATGTGTCATCCCAGCATCTAGATGAAAGAACATGTATTTGTAATTTATCCGAATTGAGCTTTTGGTAATTTATCTTGACTTTTAATATCAATTGTTGTGTAATTATATTGCTAAATGTAAACTAAGATGTGTTCTTTGTGTTGATTAACTTCGAAAGATTAATAACTTACAACTTTATTATCGACTACGTAGAAGATATGGTACAAATACATAACATATACAACAAAAAACTCAAAAATGACTTAACTTGATCCTCCACAATTTTTGGAAGGGTGACATAAACCTCAACTTTGGTGTTGGTAGCCTACTGATCACGTGTGCACCCGTCTTCATACACTCTGCCCAAAATTATCTCGGCACGTACTTTGCATGCAACATGCTTCCATAGATCTCCGCCAGATGTCTGTTCTTCCTTTCAGCAACACCATTCCGTTGTGGAGTATGCAGACAAGTTAACTATCATCGAATTTTGTAAGCATGCATATGGTCAAAAAACTCCTTGGAGGTAAACTCTCCCCGTAATCGGTGTGAACGCACCGAATCTTCTTTCCGACTTCTCGCTCGACCTTTTCTTGGAACTCCTTGAACTTAGACAGTACTTCAGATTTTTTTCCTTTAGAAAGTAAATCCCTATGTACCTGGAGAAGCCGTCGATGAAAGTGAGCATGTGAATGGTTGCTTGGTTGGGCCAAACACATCTGAATGAACTAGCTCCAATGGTTCCTCCGATCTGAATTTGGACTCCTTATTGGGAAGTTGATGTATCTTGCCATATTAACAACCTGTGCATATAATGTCACTTCGGATCTCCAACCGCGATAAGCCCTTGACCATAGATATCTCCATCATCACCTTGAGCTTGTGTGTAGCTCACGTGCCCAAGTCTTGCATGCCACAACTCTGTCGTCTCATTTCTTCGGTTTTTATCTATGTATACCGATTCAGTTGACATGACATAAATGGAATCAAGAGTGCGCTCTTCTAGGATTGGCTCTTCATCGGTCTTTAAAATTTTTATAGACTGACATCCTCCGGTCCAAACACTACATAATTTCCACCTGATGTTAGTAGAGAGACGAACAATAGTTTTTTTTCATACCTGGCACATGATAAACATTTTGTAGTTGCACTTTCTGTGGATTGAAGCGTGGCATGATCACTGTCTCCCCACTGTGGGTAATCATTAGTCTAGAGTTATTAGCAATGACTACCTCACGCACACCTTTGTATTACTAACCAGCTTCTCCTTATCTCTGGTCATGTGGTTGGAGCACCATAAGTCAATAATCCAATCATCATCGTAGTTGTTTGTTTCTGACTTCAATACTGCTGCAAGTGTTGATTCTCCTTCTACCATTATTGAGGTCAATGCCATATCAATGACCTCCTCTTCTTGGACAACTGGTTTCTCCTTCATGGTGGCTAAGGATGCTTGTGGGTCTCATTCATCTTCACTATCGTCTTTGTAACTGTTGGAGGTTACTGCATTAATCTTTGTCGATGTCTTCTTGTACCAGTAGTCCCATGCGAAGTGTCCCTTCCTTCCACAACTGTAGCATCCTCCTTCGCGCTATCTAAATTGTCGATTACCATCTTCATCACCCTGTTGTCCCTCATTAGTGTGTGTGCTCTTTTCCTCAGGCCTCCATGCATCGCCCTTTCTCGATCGTCCGGTGGTTTGGCCTTGTACTTTGCAACTCCCTTTGTTACTGAAGAAAGCTCATCTGCAAAGAAAGTCTCATCTACGCTTCTTTTAGAAACTCTGCATGTTTGTTGCAACAGAGTTTCTTATGTCGCTAGTAATCCTTTCAAATCTAAAAGAGAAGGTTGGGTTGACCAACCACGAATAGCAGCAACGTACCCATTATATTCAGGTCTTAAGCCTTGGATGATAATTCTCCTCGTGCGTACCTCCGAAATCTTTGAATCTTCATCTAATTGGGAAATTTCTTAACATAGTGATTTTACTTTAGTAAAATACTGGGCGATAGACATCTCACATTTGGTGAATAACAACTTGTAACGCCCCGGACCCGACTTAGCTGCGCACTCGGCTACGCATGCGCGCACGCGAAAGAATGGATACAAAACTCTAGCTACGCCCACCACAGGCACCATCAAAATGTGGGTATACCCTATAGGTGCCTTTATCATTTGGATTTCCTAATATAACTCACACACACTCCTTACTCACTTCTGATATGGGATATCAACCCAAGCATCCACGTCACCATCACCATGCATGCACACTCTCATTTTCATGCAATATTAACATATGCCCCATAGAACATCCTATAAGCCTCCCATCAATCCCTTTCAATCAAGCCCTATAGGATCTTTCTATAGGCCAACTACCACTACCAAAAACTCATCTCACTCTTTTTTTGTAATATATATATATATATATATATATATATATATAATATCATATATATATACCCACTTAAGTACGGAGTGTTACACAACTGATTCTCGAGAAATTGAAATCGTGCATCGTTAGATCGTGAGAATAGTGCAGCGAAGGCACCCCATGTCTGCTTCGGGAAATAGGACGGAAGTCTCACACTTGCTGGGAGTCTTCTTTCTTAGGAATCAACACAACCTCCGTTGAATTAAATCTCCCCAATTTGAGTTTATGGTCATTGAAATCTGCGAACAGCTTCAGCAAATCACTTTTGATTTCCTCCCAGAATGTCTGATAGAATAATATCGGGAAACCATCCGAACCCGGGGCTTTATCTTTTCCAAGATGTTGAACTGCCTCCCAGACTTCCTTCTCCGTGAAGGGTGCTTCTAGGGATTGCATCGTAGGGGCGGGGTTACCTGCCCGGTTCTGCCAGAATTCATGATGTAGGGGTATTCTCAAGTCTGCTTTGTGTCTAAAGAGGAGCTTGAAATAGGATTGGAAAGCCATTCTGATATTCTTGTCCCCTTGGACCATTCCAGATTCTGAGTAGATCGAATGGATGAGGTTCGCTCTACGTCGGGCACTGACTACTCGATGGAAGAATGCCGTATTTGCATCTCCTTTTTTGAGCCACGAAATTCTGAACCGTTGTTGCCATTTGATTTCCTCAAGCCTATAGAGTTGATCAATTTCCTGTCTGGAATAGAGAAATCGATTTCGCTCTTTCTGCAGCATATCTCTAGTTTTTTCAATCTTCTCAAGTTCCTCAATACCTTCAAGAAGGGACTCCTCCGCCCTCCAAATCAGCGCAAATCTGGTTCGGTTCCATTTTTTGAGTTTGCTCCTAAGTCTTCTAATTTTTTCACACCATATTACGGTCACTTCCGACCCCGCAGTAGGGCGAGACCAACTTTCGCAGACCATGTGGTGGAAGCCTTGGATTTCTAACCAAGCTCTATCGAATCTAAACTTTGAAGATTTCCTGAGTTGATCTTGCCCGGAAGATAAGAAAATAGGTACATGATCCGATGTGGGTTTAGGGAGTGATTTGGCCGTGGACAGCGAAAATTTGGTCTCCTAGTCTGTGGAGACCAAAATCCTATCTAGTTTAGCTAGAATGGGTGATGCTTGCATGTTTGACCAGGTGAAAAGCCTATCAGAAATGGGAATGTCAACCAGTTCTAGGTCCGTGATAACCTCATTAAACGCTTCTCTATCAGCATCACTGGATCCTCTGCCTCTGTGTTCAGAGCCGAATCTAGTAATGTTAAAATCGTCCTCCCCCACCACCCAAGGGTGTGGCCAGTGTGCTTGGATCGCTCTTAGTTCATTCCAGAACTCCAATCTAGAAGCCAAAGTGTGCGGGCCATAAACCACCGTAATCGATTGTATCCACTGGTCGGCTTTACGCTGGAGCAAGACCGACAGTGAAAATTGCTCGTATAATTCATCTAGACAACAAAACGTGTCGGGGTTAAAACCTAGAGCGATACCTCCCGATGCCCTAATAGATGGGGACATTCTCCATTCTGAGACTTTATTTCCTCCCAACCTATTCAATCTAGACATATGTGAAAGTTTGGTCTCTTGAAGACCCACAATATTAGCATTTGACTTGGCTATGACCTCCTTAACCATTTTCCGCTTGCCCCACCTACCGAGGCCTCTAACGTTCCAGAAGAGAGCCTCCATTAACTACGGATAGGAAAGAGATCGTGACTTAATTTGGAATTCGAGTTGGAAATAAGGTTAGCCCTATCGGTCTCCCATCCTCTAATTTTGTTAAGGAGGAAAACGTTCCTATCAGTATCGGTAACCGCAAGACCACAGGTTTTGGCTAGATTAAAGATCTCAGTATCAGTCATGAAATTGAAAATAGAGGATAGGAAGAAAAATGTACCTCCGTCGCTTGTCTTTGCTGACTTCGCGGCTGTAGCAATCTCCAGATAATCGTTTAAGGACTCCTTTCTTAGCGACTTTCTGAACCCTAAATCATGTCCTGCCTTGAGTCGAGGCTGTAGCCTATGGTTGCAAGGGAGAGAATGTGGAGGGTATAAATTATGTGGAGAAACTCGCAAGCTCGTTAGCCAGTCCCTCAGAATCATAAGACTCTCCTTCCGAATAAACACAGTCATCTTCGAGGTTTAGTCTATCATCTCGATCGTCTTCGTCTTGGGCAGGAGACGAACCAGGGGTGTAATTACTTGGGCTAATTCATATGGGGGTCGTGGCGAGCCCCTTACTTTTCGAAATGGGCCCATCACTTGAGACAGGCCTACTAACCACAATGGGATTTATAGCAATTGTAGAAATGGGCCCCTCTTTGGGCCCATTAAGACAGCCCATCTGAGTGGTGGACTTCGACACTCCACCTGTTGATAACATCTCTTTGGGAACATGATAAGCATCCCTATCAGGGAGAGACACCCCGTCCACACCTCTGACACCTTCGTCAGACCTCTTTTGATGTGGCACCCTGTGAGCGGCTGGCACAACAGTCGAGGCCTCTGGCGTCGTTGACGAGGAGGTTGGCGTTGTAAACAAGGAGAGCTGAGGGTCTCTTGGGTCTTTGTTTTTGTGAGCCAGTCTATTACCCTTAGGGAAATTTTCCCATTCGTCTTTCCCCTTTCTCTGACCCTCTTCCCCCAATCTTGTTCTTATCTCTTTTGGGTCGGCATCCCTCTCTTCTCGAACTGGTTCTCTACCCAAAGCTTGTAGCTTTACTCACCGCAGTTCCCCTCCAACTTCAAGGGGTTGACTACCTCTTTGAGCTTCCTTTTGTGCCCCCTTCTTTAGTGACCTTTTTGAGGAATCCAAAGCACCCCAATCTGGTACTGGGTGCGAATCCACTGCCTGTCTTCCATCCCGACCGTTGGATCCGCTGGTCGAGCCTTGTCCTCGACCCACGGTGGTCGGAGAAGACGAATTTGGTTCTGATCCCTCCGCTGCCTGGCCAGGGCGCGCCTCCTTCCCTCTCGCCGCCTTAATGAGTTCACGGTGTGCACGTTCCATTTCGTGAGCCCCATCTAGTTTCAAGTCCCACTTCGGTGAGACCACCTCCTTATGGGGGAAGTGATAGACAGGAGCTCTGCCTCCGTATCCGCTCTCCTGTCAAGTACAAAGCGAATGAGGTACGATTCCTGGAAGGAGAAGACTTTAGCAAACAGCGGCATAAGAGCGATATCGGCACTCCTGATCAAAATTCTGGCCGAGATGATTTCGGAGCACCGCACCGTCTTTTCGTCGATATCTTCAATAGTTCCAAAGTCGGCGATGATCTCTTGTAACGCCTCCTTCTTTTAGAAGTGAAGCGGCACGTTATGGATCCAAATCCAAAACTTCTCCCCCTGTGGTAGCTCCGCTCCGAAGCTTGGTGTCCATGCGTAGAATTCCATCTTGAAATACCCAAAATCCACTGTGCCCAAGCCGGTAACCTCGACCATCTTCTCCGGCGAAGGGAAGGAGACGAGGAACTGAAGGTGGCACATCTTCTTCGCCACCCAGTCCCTATGGGCCCTCATTGGCCACTTGGAGTTGAGTGCTTGTAGGAGGTGAGACTCCGATGGGCTCCCGGCTCTAACTCTTGCAATAGCGCACCACTAACGGAGCCATTTTTCCTCGTTCTTGATAGTGTCCAGGCTATTTGCGAGTTTGATTAGGGTTGGATTATCAGGTGATCTGCCTCTACTGACATGGCGATCATCGTCGTTGTTAGTGCCGATGACGTTCGTGCAAACACACGACAAATGGCCCCATTTCATACACTTAAGACAGCGAACCTCTTTCGTATAATCTTTCTGATAATGGCCCAAATCACCACAGTTAAAGCAAGGAATCGACTTGCGTTTTCCTTTCTGTTGTCTCCTTTTGTTTTCCAACTGAGAAGGGGGGAAAATGCTCAGCCTCTTCTTTGTTTTGCTGGATACTTCAACCCACGGTACCTCAATCTCAATTGGCACTAGCTTCCCTGTAATCTCGTTTGGCGGATCCCCCTCTTAGGCCTGCTCGACGGTGAATTTAGGTGGGGTCTTAGTGTTCCTTTGATGTGGTGGGGGAGACTGGGGGTTGTGGATATGAACAGAAGCAGGGTTGTTGTGATTGGGGTGGGATTGAAGAGTAAGGGACGGTGGCAGGGACTGAGCTGACTTGTGGAGGATGCGTTGATGGTCGGCAGTAGGAGAGGGAGGATTGTGATGGTTTTGATGGGTGGGAGGGTGATGGCGGTCTCTGTGAGAAGAGGGTTGGGGGAGTTGAGGCTTTTGCAAACGAGTTATCTCCTTATCGCTATGGTATCTGTAGCTGCCCCTCACTTCGTGGTGGCGATGCTGGCCTGGGGGGAGGTTACTTTTATGCTCGAAAGAACTTGTAGGAGGACCCCTTCTTTGGGCCCATCCCCCTCTAGGTGGAGAGTATCGGCGATGATGACTGAGCTCCGTCTCATACCGACGTTGATGTGTATTACGGTGTGCACGTGCGGTCGACTGTCTGAGCCTTCAATCTCTCTTCTCAGAGGGGGTGACCAGGTGTGCAGAATGGTGGTTAGAAACAGGGTGTGGCTGCATTTGTTGAGGTGGTGGGTGGTTCAGGTTCACAACAGGTGGAGAAGTTTTTTTTTTTTTTTTTTTTTTTTGGGGGGGGGGGGGGGGGGGGGGGGGGGGGGCATTCACAGTAGCTGGATGGTGGAGTCATTGACTACGGCGGACACTTGACGGTGGCGGACCTCCCCATAGGGCCCGCACCCGCTCATCTCTAGCTCCGACAATGTAGAGGTAGACATTTCCGATGACCAAAGTTGAATGTACACCAATGTTGCAGGGTGCAGAAGAAGAGAGTGTGAAAACAAGGGGGTGGGGGGGGGGGGGGGGGGGGGGGGGGTGGGCGGGGGGGGTGGAGAGGAATGAGGGGGGTGGAGGTAGTAGAGGATCTGTAAGTTGGGTTCAAAGATTGGTGGAAGAGGGAGGAAGAGGGGGAGCAGGAGGGTGGTAGAGGCCCGGTTGGGGAGGAGCCATTGATAAGAGTGTTCCTTCGTGTGCTAGTTGTATAGCATTTTCTTAGTTCTTCACATATTTGACAGAACAAAACAAGAAGCAAGGAAACAGCTCATACACAAAGGAAAAGATGATGGATACTAGTGGTGATTAGTGAACAATGAGGTGAGTGAAACCAACTCACAGCTGTTCATCTCTCAGTACCGATTTTGGGAAAATCCCATTTTTTGGCTCTGAAATTGGTTTTGGATTTTTTGCTGTTTATGATCATTGCTTTCTATCCTAACTTTTTTGATCTCTCCACGTGATTGACTCTTGTATGTACAACCTCTTTCAATCAATGCTACTTGAGTTTTTTTTTTTTTTGGTTCCTTACTCTCGTTTTTTGTAATTTGTAATAGTATCTGCTTCCAACTGTTGTGTCCTTTTGATATCTCTCTCTCAATCAGGTGGCAGAGCGGAGCAACCTACATTCATTAATGCATTAAATTGCGCGCTGGGCTTTTGTAGTACACAGTCACCTTTTCCAGATTCACATTTTCAGTTTTGCAGCAGTAAGCAACCATCTCCTTAATCTTTTCCTTTTATCTCACTCTCTGTATCTCTTTTTCATTCTCCATTCATTTGTCTTTTTTTTTTTTTTTTTGTTGGCTCACACACTGCACTCATCACTCTGCAAAAAAAATGGCTGCTCATTTTCTCTGCTCAACTCTTCTCCTATTGATCCTCCTCCTCCTCCTCCTCTTGAGTTCTACTCAAATGAAGTACTCATTTGCAGGTGAGGTAGTTCTCAGCTCATTTGAATTTGTTCTTCAGTAGATTGCATATTACTCTGCTCTTTAACATTTGATGTATTGATGTGTAATAGGTAGTAGACCAATATTGCTTGAGCTTTCAGGAGTTGCCAAGGTGAGAGAACTTATCCTGTTTTCTTCATTGTTTTTGTTGATAGAGATTAATTCAAGTTTTAGTCGATCCCTTTACGAGTTTTTCTGTTCGGTTCCCCAATAACTGTTTCATACAAGCTTTCCTAATAATGCTATACTAGTATTATACACGTGCTGTGCACGCAGGAAAAAATTGGGAGGAATGAAAAGGGCAAAAAAAAAATTACCTACACGTGGGTTGCACGGGTTGGGTTAAGGACAAAGGCCTTCTCCCACTATAGTAGTAGAGATTTTTAGGAACTTCAACTTTTACCAATTTTAGTTTTTTTTTTTTTGTTAATTTTAAAAAAGGTCCTCCTCTAGAGTAACTTTTCATTATGGTCCTTTAGAGTCATTTTGTCGGATTCCTTTAATTTACACAGAATACACCAATTAGCACGTATCTGAAATAGCTCGATAGGATCTAAGAGAATAATCTCTTACTTGTAATTAGGGGGCTTATATGGATTTTTTTTTTTTTTTGGTAAAAAGACTAATTTGGGGGGATTGTGTTTGGTATTAGGAAGCAAAAACCGAAGAAATGGTGAGGATGGGATCAAGGGTTGGATCAAGGCCACCAAATTGCGAGGGGAGGTGCAGTAGTTGTGGCCATTGCGAGGCAGTTGAAGTTCCTTTACACCCACTTGAGAAAGAGAAGATGATTCCCTTGGTCGACGATAACAGTAAGAAATTTTCAGCTACAATCGATTCTAGAGGTGATGATGGTGATGATGATGATGATGATGATGAGTACAGCTCCAACTACAAGCCCATCAACTGGAAATGCAAGTGTGGTGGCATTATCTTTAATCCATAAATAATACAAACCTTTGTTTATTTTGGTTCTTAACATAATCAATCGTCTCGTAGAGTTTGCACTTAATTTTTCCCCTTTTCACTCCATATTCTGTGTTTGTTTCCATCTGTCTCTCATCATATCCTCCTATTAAATTAAACTAGTAATTTACACGTGCGATGCACGTTTTAATAATTTCAAAAAACAAAAATAAAAACTGATATAGGAAGGATTTGAACCGAAAATCTTCTTTATATTAGTATGTACGTGCGTTGCACATATTGGTAGAATGACAAAATGACAAATGACACTGAGGCCTTCTCCCATTATATATTAGAGATTATTAATTAATCAATGTATCTGCATTTGTTTACCCTTTTGATATGTAGGGCTGTATTGGGCCTTTATTGGGCCAAGGTCTAAGAGTTGGACAGAGAGGGAAGTAGAAGTAATAATGAGTCTAGCAAGAAGAAGACGACGAAAACAAGAAATTGTGCAGCAGTACAGCCCTGTTGTGTTGTACCTCTCTGTTCTATTTGGTCCACAAACATACCTGTGAATTACTTGATATCCACTAATTATTTCTAATTTCCTTTGATTGAGTTGATGATTATTGTTTCTTTGGATTCAATATGGTGCCCTCTCAATTCGTAACCAACTACATCAAATCCAACGTACATATATACCGACTCTTCTGTGCATATGCTTCAACTATTGCATCAATTTTGAAATTATCTAATATTTGTCGTAAAGCTAGCTCTTTGTTTTTCTTCCAATTAGATAGTATCTGAATCCCAATCTGTGAAAAATTCAGAAAAGAAACAAAACTTGTTGCAAGAAGATTATTAATGTTGCAGTCGCAAAGATACGCATGCCATTCCCAGTCAATCAAGATCAGTGCAAATGATCTGCATTCAATTAATCTGAACATATCCAGCCAAACTAGATAAAAGTAGGCTGCTGACATTTCTTCGACTAAGGGTGTCCTTGCATATGATGGTCAGAATGGTGAAACATTCTTAAAGTATCCGTCCATATTCCTATGTCAATTCAATTATAGCATTTTTGTTGGTTCTGAGATAAATTACGGTCAAAGGATTATCTTGTCTTAGACACCTTATAGATTCATTGAGTTTAGGTTTGTTTTCCCTTTTAAAGATCAAAATAAATACAAGTATGACATTACAGCGAATTATTATGCCTTCATGCTCAAAAGAGAAATAATACTTGATATTGTACTCTGTCGACTCACAAACAAAGCCGAAGAAGAAAGATCAGATATCTTTAATCAATTCTCTCATATATCTTAATTAGTGAAAACTAAAGTACTTGTAGGTCTGTGTCTCCAATCATTTTTGCTACTTTTTTTAATTTTTTTTTGAAATAAAAATGATCCCGTCATCGTTTCATTAATAATGCGTTAACGAAACACAGAAGAACCAATACAACAAAATTAGAACATACATCTAGCATCTAAAGTGTGATGCATCAAGTAGCAAAATAAAGTACAAAATAGAAGTGAATATTCTACTCCTCCCTCGGTACACCAAGGTCCAATGTCGCCTACTCTTCCTCCATGTGTAGCATCTTCCTGCTACCTGCTTGACCTGCCTAGGCATGAATGAGACCAAAAATCTTATGCATAATGACAGGAAATCTATGATTGCAATTGCGAAAGCAAAAATTATTTCGATCTAGCCACATGCCCCAGATAGTTGCCGCTACCGAAAAATCACAAGCCTGTCTATCCTCTCTCCTTATGTAACCCCCCCTTCCTAACTCCCACGCTTCAACTATAGAGGTCGAACTTTATAGACACCCAAACCCCAGGCAAACGACCTCCCAAGCTAGCCTAGCCTTATGACACTTGAAAAGAATATGAATGGAGTCTTCTTCTCCATTATTGCATCTAGAGCACCCCACCTCAATCTGCATGCCTCGCTTCTGTAGGTTGGTCTTTGATAAAATTGTGTCATTCGTTACTAGCCACAAGAATGCTTTTACCTTCAACGGTGCCTGAGTACCCCAAATAATGCCTCCTCGATTGCATGCTCCTCTACCCCTGTATTCATGCTGATATCTAGTGATATTAAAGTCTCCCCCTGTCACCCATGGATCCGTCCATCGCTCTCTAATTCCTCTAATTTCCTCCCAGAAAAGACATCGTCTTCGCGAGTCATATGGTCCATACATAGTAGTAACTACCTGAATCCAGTTATCTGTCCATCTTCTAATTCTTATGGAAACCGCGAAAGTTCTAATATCTCATTTGATGATTTCAAACATAGCTTAATCAACCCCTGGAGCCATCCCTCCCGACAAACCTATGGCCGATTTAAACCTCCAATCGAATCCTGCCAGAGATCTAAGACTATCAAAATCTTCCTCCCTAGGGTTCTCTATTCTAGTTTCTTGAAAGGCACAGATAGACGGTCTCTGCTTGGAGATTGTACTGTTAATTAACCTACTCTTAGAATGCTGCCTCATACCCCTAACATTCCAAAAGATGTATAACATGATTAACAAGCTTGAGCACCTAACCCCTACTCTAAGCAGCTGCTTAAAGCTATATCTATATCCGGAGAACCCTATCGAATTCCCCTCTAAGAAAACTCACTGTGTGGAGTCGCTCTATTTCACTAGAACCCGTGGCTAGACCGAAAAGACTAGCGTAATAAAGTAGAGTATTGTCTGAAATATAGCTCAAAATTGGAAGATTGCAATTAAAGTTACCTCCACATGCTGAAGCTGGCTCTTTTGCTTTGGCTGCTACTCGAATCAAATCATCTTCACTGGGACCATGTTCGCCCCATTTGTCTAGCTGCCTCTGACTCTTTCGCTTGTATTCAACTATTGTCTTGTTTGTGCTTTCTCCCTTTGCTATTTCCAGACCTTGCTTTTCCCACTTATTAGTGTCAGTATCTGAGATATGCGAATCCCCATTAATTCCGTCTAAAGCCTCAATGCGCTCTCCTCCTTCTTCGCTATCATCATCTGCGGTTGCCCTGATCTCATTAACACTCTTCTGCAACTGTGTATTCAGCGGCTCCTGTACAAATTGCTGATCAAGTTCTTCGCTGTTCTATAGGTCGACGATGGCCCCATCTTCCTTGTTGAGACATACGATACGCCCCACTTCTTGTAATTCACCTTGCTGGGTATTCAATAATCGGTATATTGATGGGCCATTGTTGGATTGTTGCTGCTGCAAGAGTGAAATGGGCCCAAGTCTTGGCCCACCCCCACCTTAAATCCCTTAATCACCTCCTCAACAGCCCTTCTCATAGTCTCATCAAATTGTCCCCTCGACATTTCGTTAATGACCCCTTGTCCCATCGTTAACAACGTCGTACTTAATCCTTCGTCTTCCCCTCTCTTAAGAATCCCCCCTGACCTCTGCCTGTTGATGTGACATTGTTTTGGCTTCACAGTGGACCTGTCACCCTCAATCTTTTCGCCGTTTCACAGATACCTTGTAGCGCCCCGAATTTCTAATATGATATCTTAGAAAATACGTGGCACAATCCCAGCATCCACTTCATTGTAACATTAAACACAACCAACTCCACTAAAAATTTTCAACTTTTATTACAACAAACTTTTACATAGCACAGCGGAATTTAAAACATCTCAATCAAAATCTTCTTTTATTTACAACACAGTCTTATTACAACACTGTTCTTACAAATTTACACAAACTCCATTAAATTAATTTATCTCAAAACTATCTCAAGCATCGAAACCTCCAAACTCTAAGCAACAACCTGCAACACATGAGGCTAGAGATGATCCCTAACCCCCAAAACTAAAGGGGTCAGCCATAAATGGTGTGAGCGACATAAAACAACAAACAACATAAATGAACATTAGTCATGAATCCTTAAACAACAGGTAGTAAACATGAATACATAAAATACGATGTAGCAAGGAAAAGTAAACAACAAGTGAGACTAAACCAAGTGTCATGTGTAGAAAACAGGAAATTCACATGCATGAAAACCAAGTCAAGAAATCACAAATTCTATTTGCGGACTCTCTAATGCGTACTTGTTGAAGTCTATGCATCCCACTCTACATAGGTTCGGTGCAAGCCCTTAACGTCTTCACTTCATAGGGTTCAATCTCTCGCTATGCAACTAATCCTATCACGATGACTACTACGAGATAAAGATAAACTGTGAGTATTAGCCCATGCCCCGATAATTCCGGAGATAGATCCCACACCTCAGGTATTTTACCTGGATAATTTCGGAGATCATCCCACACCGAAAGCAATGGCCTCATCACACGAATATCACGTGTGTCGCCTCGACTCCGATAATTCCGGAGATCAATCCCACACCACAAGTAATTACCGTGATAATTCCGGAGATAAATCCCACACCACAAGTAATCTACCGTGATAATTCCGGAGATATATCCCACACTACAAGTAATCTACTGTGATAATTCCGAAGATTAAATCCCACACCGAAAGCCATACTGAGGTACTTGACCCATGTTCTCGTTCATCATATCACCACTAGTGCCTGTCCTTATTATTTTGGGTCACTTAATTACTCAACGAATCTCCTAGAGTTGGTGTACCCTACCGGACTTAACTCAAAACTGAACAACTGAAATGCCTCAACAGGCCTCAACAAAATAACTCAACGCCGGTATACTAGGGTCACACACATCCTCTAGAGACTCAAACTCAAATGTCTAAACCAACTTTCCACCATAAATAGCTCAACTGAATATCTTAAAATCATATGCCTAACAGAAGACAAAGTATAGCCTCAAATATCTGAAGACTAATCATTCGAAAGAACATTCAAGTTTATGAAAACTCATCAGTACCAGTCGACTTATACTGAAGTAAGTCGACTGCCCAGAGGGAAACTACCCATGATTTTAAGAAAATAAATTAAGTAATATAAGTTGACTTATAAAAGTCATAAGTTGACTTACCAGATCATAAGTTGACTTATAAAAACATAAGTCGAGTTACCAGATCATAAGTTGACTTATAAAAACATAAGTCGACTTACCAGAGAGAAATTCTAGAAATCTTTAAGAAAATATTCTAAGTGTTATAGTCGACTTGCAAAGTCATAAGTCGACTTAAAAGAGAATATAAGTCGACTTACCAGAGAAAAATCTACGATAACTTTGAAAAATAAATCTTAAGTATACCAGTCGATTGAAAAGGGTCTAAGTCGACTGTCCAGAACGGATTTTCAAGAAAACTAAAGATACAGCAGCTGGGTCGTGCCAGTCGACTGATAGGTCTGCCAGTCGACTGTCGGCCTACAGTCTGCATAGTTTTGGTTGTTCATGATAATCAAAATTAGAGTTTACCAAAAGAAATCATTGTTTACGAAAATAAGTTGTATTTCAATAAAAACGACCGTCTCAAAGTATTCTCAGATCGGATACATTACTCAAAACATCCAATATCTCAAAACTCAAGTTCTCATGTTCTAAATTCCTAATTCTTCCATTAGGATTTCTCAATACTGAATTTCTTTCAAAACTCATAACCAAGATCTGATTTGTAAACACAAGATCCAGATGCTCACCCATCCGATCATAACCATACTCAAATCTTAAACATGCTTTCTAGCAATACAATTTTATGAACCAAGATCTACTCAACATTCTTAGATTTCACATACATGATACAAACAACAACAATTGCATCGTTCTCATGCAAAATACTAAATAACATACATGTCAAACAAACAACACAACAATCGTTCACATAAATCAAACCACAAAACAAATTTCGTATTGCTCACAAAACAAAATAAAACAAAACAATCACTCACTGAAATCAAAACAACAAAACAAAATAAAGCAAAACAATGTCACTCACCTTGGAAACGACGAGATCCAACAAACAAGTCTCTCCTTTGCGTGATCCAAAACTTCCTCTTGATCCTCCCAAGAAAAATCAAAAAATTATTTATTGTGCAGTGAATGACGGCTGCAAATTCCTTTTAAATATCCAGAAAGAAGTTTAGGGTTTTACCTACTTTGCAAAATAATCCCTTCAAAATACAACTTTGTATATATAGCTCTATTATTGGAAATTCAATAAAATTCATTTAAATTAGGATTTAAAAGTAAAATATAATCCAAATTCTCAACCGGTACTGTTCAAAACGTCCAGAAAGTACATTTTACATTTTAACCCCTAAAAATGACAAATTTGCAAAAATGTCATTCTTTTCTCGAAATTTGCAAATAGTTCCAATTAATTTCAGAAAAATCTGGAAAATTACTAAATAAATCCCAAATATTAAATAATGATTTTTCATGAAGAAAACTTGACTTTCAAACTTCTCAAGAAAGTATTTGCACGTGTTTTGCACGTGTAAAAAGATAAATTTTTTTCCTGGAAATATTCATAAATTCTCCAAAAATCATTTTAGTCATTTATAAACCTTTAAAAATAATATTTTAAAAATACGGGGTTCTACATCACTCCCTCCTTAGAAGAGTTCTGTCCTCAGAACTACTACTAATGAGTCCAAACCACACACCAACAAAGGGAACAATATCTCATAAATAAAACATAGTCCAAACAATTTGCATATGACAACACAATCAAAAATAGAACGAATACAACTTAACTCAATCAATGGTACAAACATTCAAAAGATTCACAATCACATAAAAGAAATACACTCATACAAAAAGCTCAGGAAAATCCTTCTTCATGCGATCCTCTGGCTCCCAAGTAGCCTCCTCGAACTGCTGATTCCTCCACAGCACCTTGACCATAGGTATCATCTTGCTCCTAAGAACTTTCTCCCTACGATCAACGATCTTAACACGTTGTTCCTTGTAACTCAAGTTCACCTGTAGATCTTCAGGAACCTCTACCAACTGATAATTCTGATCTGGCACATACTTCCTCAACAATGACACATGGAATACATCATGCACTTGTGCCAACTCCTCTGGAAGCTTCAATCTATATGCTGTCTTGTTAATCCGCTCCACGATCCTGTATGGCCCAATATACCTTGGCGCCAACTTGCCTCCCTTACCAAACCTGATCACTCCTTTGGTCGGAGAAACCTTGAGGAAAACTGCATCCCCAACCTCAAACTCCAAGTCTCTTCGTCGAGTATCAGCATAACTCTTTTGCCGAATCTGAGTCTCGACCAATCTCTTGCGAATCAGCTCAATCTGTTCCGATGTCTGCTGCACGATCTCAGGACCATAAATCTGCCTCTCGCCAACCTCGTACCAACAAACAGGTGTCCTACACCTCTGCCCGTACAAAACCTCATACGGTGCCATCCCGATACTCGCATGGTAACTGTTGTTATAAGCAAACTCAACCAACGCCAAGTATCTCTCCCAACTACCACCGAAATCCATAACACAAGCCCTCAACATATCTTCCAGCACTCGATTCACCCTCTCCGTCTGACCATCGGTCTGTGGATGAAACGCGGTACTGAAATCAGTTCTGGTGCCTAAAGCTGCTTGTAGGCTCTTCCAAAACCTTGAAGTGAACCTTGAATCTCTGTCGGATACAATCGACACAGGAACTCCATGAAGTCTCACAATTTCACCAATGTACAACTCAGCCAATTTTTCCAACGACCAAGTAATCTTCATGGCTAGAAAGTGAACCGATTTAGTCAAACGGTCCACGACAACCCAAATCGAATCATTGCCCTTCGAACTCCTCGGCAAACCCGTGATGAAATCCATACTGATATTCTCCCATTTCCACTCCGGAATGGGCAATGGCTGCAACAAACCTCCAGGTCTCTGATTTTTTGCTTTAATCTGCTGACAAGTCAGACACCTTGCCACGAAATCTGCCACATCCCTCTTCATACCAGACCACCAAAAGTGTTGTTTGATATCCATGTACATCTTCGTGCCTCCTGGATGAACTGACAACAAGGTACTGTGTGCTTCTTGCAAGATACTATCTCTTAAATCTGCATTATCTGGAACACACAACCTCTCACCCAACCAAAGAATTCCATCTTGGACACGAAACTCTGATAGTCTGCCCCTCTGAAACCTGGTGCAACATCTTCTGAATCTCTGAGTCTGATTTCTGACCTTCCACAATCCTCTCTCTCAAGGACGGCTGCAGCCTTAACTGAGCTAAAGACGCCCCTAAATCCTGTAGCACCACCTCGATACCTGCCTGATCGATCTCTACTGCCAACTCACTTCGAGTAGTGATCAAACTTGATAAAATACTCTTCCTGCTAAGTCCATCCGCTACCACATTCGCCTTACCCGGATGATACTTGATCTCAGGATGAATGTCTTCCAAAACTTCCAACCACCTTCTCTATCGAAGATTTAGATCTTTCTGTTGATAAATGTACTTCAGGCTCTTGTGATCAGTGTACATGTTAACCTTCTCACCATAAACATAATGCATCCACTGCTTCAAGGCATAAATGATAGCTGCTAGTTCCAAATCATGCGTCGGGTAATTCTTCTCATGCGGACGCAATTGCCTCGAACTATAAGCAATAACCTTGCCTTCTTGCATCAGGACACAACCCAAACCTCTGAGAGACGCATCACTGAAGATATCATAATCCTTCCCAGCTTGTGGCAAAGCTAATATAAGTGCAGTAGTCAACCTTTCCTTTAACTCAAGAAAACTCTCCTCACACTTATCAGTCCATAGAAATGCCATATTCTTCTGGGTCAAACCTTTCAAAGGAACTGCAATCTGAGAATAACCCTGAATGAATCTCTTGTAGTAACCAGCTAAACCCAAGAAACTTCTGACTTCCTTCACAGACGTTGGCTTGGGCCAATCCTTCACTGCTTCAACTTTCTGAGGATCGGTGGCTACTCCCTCCTTAGAAAGGATATGACCAAGGAAAGCTACCTCAGGCTTCTAAAACTCACACTTCGACAACTTGGCATACAAGCTATGCTCCTGCAATTTCTGTAATACCGCTGTCAAGTGCGTAGAATGCTCCTCCTCCGACTTCGAATACACCAAGATATCGTCGATGAAAACCACCACGAAGGAGTCAATAAATGGCCTTAAAACCCGATTCATCATATCCATGAAAACTGCTGGCACATTCGTCAACCCGAATGGCATTACCAAAAACTCATAGAGCCCATGACGAGTCCTGAAAGCTGTCTTACTCACATCTTCCTCCTTGAATCTAACCTGATGATACCCTGATCTCAAATCAATCTTCGAAAAAACAGCTGCTCCTCGAAGCCTGTCGAACAAATTATCAATCCGCGGCAGTGGATACTTGTTCTGAATAGTCACCCTATTCAACTCCCGGTAGTCAATGCACATCCTCATTGACCCATCA
The DNA here is from genome assembly GCA_017893485.1 of Hemerocallis citrina. NCBI lineage: Eukaryota > Viridiplantae > Streptophyta > Magnoliopsida > Asparagales > Asphodelaceae > Hemerocallis > Hemerocallis citrina. Next base: position 265,931,801 of record CM030365.1, on the reverse strand, counting down.
TTCTTCTTGACCAACAACACTGGCGCTCCCCACGGAGAAGAACTCGGCCTAATAAGCCCTTTGCTCAACAGCTCCTCAATCTGCTTCTTCACTTCATCTTGCTCTACAGGTGCCATCCTGTACGGAGCCTTAGAAATCGGTGCACTCCCCGGCTGAACATTGATGCAAAACTCCACATCTCTCTGCGGCGGTAATCCTGGAAAATCATCCAAGAACACCTTAGGAAAATCTCGGACAACCGGAATGCCCTTGACTTCATCTGAAATAACCATCTTGGATACCATTGCAGCCACCTTCGGAATCTTCTTCTTCCCTTGGAAAGTCACTGTGGGTCCACCTGGTGCTTTCACCAACACCTCCTTCTGCTTGCATTCAATTGTGGCATCATATATTGCCATCCAATCAATGCCTACGATGACATCCACTCCTAAGACTTGCAGCTCGATCAAATCAATGCCGAACAACCTCCCACCAATCTCGATATCACAGCTCTCGTAATATCGATCCGCAATCAACTCTTCACCTGACGGCGTTGCCACCGACAAAACCCTGCATGGAAACAACTTAGGTTCCACACCTATGATCCTTGCAAAATTTGGCGATACAAAAGTATGCGATGAACCAGTATCAAATAAAACCTTTGCCTTTATTCCATTAATTAAAACAATTCCTGTTACAAGAAGAGTGATACTCAATCTCCAATTATTCTCGAATAAAGGTTTTACTTATTACATTGATTTAAAAATAAAATCAGAATTCTTGCATACCCTGTATTACATCTTCCGAGTTACCCGCGTCCTCCTCGGTTAATGCAAATACTCGTCCTTACCTCTGGAATTTGCTTCCACCTGAACCATCCTTCCTCAATTGTGGACAATGAGACTTAGAATGTCCAGTCTGCCCACACTGGGAACAAATCTGCTTCGCCAACTTCGGACACGATGACCTGTAGTGTTCTGCCTCCTTGCAGTAATAACAAGTCACTCCCTGAGTTGCAGGTGCCTTCTGCACTGGATCACTGAACTTGATCTGCTTCGTGGGGAATCCCTTCCCACTCTGACCTGATGCTGGCCTCTTGTTCCAGTTCCATGTATCTTGCCTCTTCTGGAACTGGTCCATGTTCTCCTCAGTCATAGCTGCTCTCCTGACCAGCTTGTCGAACCTTCTGATGCCCAATGGGATCATCCTCAACCTCAAGTTTGGCCTCAAGCCCTGTTTAAACTTCTTGGTCTTCTTCGCTTCGTCAACGACCAACTCTGGTGCATACCTCGAAAGTTGAGCAAACTTGGTCTCATACTCCCGCACGGTCATGCTGCCCTGCTGAAGGTTCAAGAACTCGGTCGTCTTCTTCTCCTGACATCTAGAGGAAAGAAGCGATCCCTGAACTCCTCCAGAAAAGCTTCCCAAGTCATCGGCTGGTCTCCCAAAGTCCTCTTCAGTGATTCCCACCAGACACCAGCATCCTTCTCCAGCTGCATCGTAGTCAACTTCACCTTGCTGGCTACCAGAGTCTCCGATACCTCGAAGATGGTCTCCATCCTTCTAATCCAATCATCAGCTGCGTTTGGATCAGATTGCCCCTCAAAAACTGACAGCCTCATCCTCTTAAAGGACTCGATCTGCTTGATAGGATCGGCGTTAACCAATCCCTGTCCAGCTCCATGATTTTGCTGCTGATTCTGCTGTTGATTCTGACTTTGTGCCAAATTAAATGCCATTAGCGCATTCAGAGTCTGATACACCTTGGCGAATTCAGCCTCAAGATCAATTCCAGTTCCTCAAGAACTACCAGATCCATCCTCATTGTTACCACCATTCCTGGGCCTGAGTGCAACCATTCTGAATACTGCAAAACGAGGGAAAAGTTAGAGCATCACACACAATTCAAACTCACATCAATATCCTTTGGCAAAACCTGAATTGTATCCCAAAGGTAAAACATCATGTTCAGTTCTATGTGATACTCACTCTTTAATGTCCACACCTAGGTACTCACACTCTAGTGTCCACACCTAGGTTATTTTTATGCCATGTTTATTATTACTATTGAAGCATGCTCTGATACCAATCTCTGTAGCGCCCCGAATTTCTAATATGATATCTTAGAAAATACGTGGCACAATCCCAGCATCCACTTCAATATTACATTAAACACAACCAACTTCACTAAAAATTTTCAACTTTTATTACAACAAACTTTTACATAGCACAGCGGAATTTAAAACATCTCAATCAAAATCTTCTTTTATTTACAACACAGTCTTATTACAACACTGTTCTTACAAATTTACACAAACTCCATTAAATTAATTTATCTCAAAACCATCTCAAGCATCGAAACCTCCAAACTCTAAGCAACAACCTGCAACACATGAGGCTAGAGATGATCCCTAACCCCCAAAACTAAAGGGGTCAGCCATAAATGGTGTGAGTGACATAAAACAACAAACAGCATAAATGAACATTAGTCATGAATTCTTAAACAACAGGTAGTAAACATGAATACATAAAATACGATGTAGCAAGAAAAAGTAAACAACAAGTGAGACTAAACCAAGTGTCATGTGTAGAAAACAGAAAATTCACATGCATGAAAACCAAGTCAAGAAATCACAAATTCTATATGCGGACTCTCTACTGTGATAATTCCGGAGATTAAATCCCACACCGAAAGCCATACTGAGGTACTTGACCCATGTTCTCGTTCATCATATCACCACTAGTGCCTGTCCTTATTATTTTGGGTCACTTAATTACTCAACGAATCTCCTAGAGTTGGTGTACCCTACCGGACTTAACTCAAAACTGAACAACTGAAATGCCTCAACAGGCCTCAACAAAATAACTCAACGCCGGTATACTAGGGTCACACACATCCTCTAGAGACTCAAACTCAAATGTCTAAACCAACTTTCCACCATAAATAGCTCAACTGAATATCTTAAAATCATATGCCTAACAGAAGACAAAGTATAGCCTCAAATATCTGAAGACTAATCATTCGAAAGAACATTCAAGTTTATGAAAACTCATCAGTACCAGTCGACTTATACTGAAGTAAGTCGACTGCCCAGAGGGAAACTACCCATGATTTTAAGAAAATAAATTAAGTAATATAAGTTGACTTACCAGATCATAAGTTGACTTATAAAAACATAAGTCGACTTACCAGATCATAAGTTGACTTATAAAAACATAAGTCGACTTACCAAAGAGAAATTCCAGAAATCTTTAAGAAAATATTCTAAGTGTTATAGTCGACTTGCAAAGTCATAAGTCGACTTAAAAGAGAATATAAGTCGACTTAAAAGGTCATAAGTCGACTTACCAGAGAAAAATCTACGATAACTTTGAAAAATAAATCCTAAGTATACCAGTCGACTGAAAAGGGTCTAAGTCGACTGTCCAGAACGGATTTTCAAGAAAACTAAAGATACAGCAGCTGGGTCGTGCCAGTCGACTGATAGGTCTGCCAGTCGACTGTCGGCCTACAGTCTGCATAGTTTTGGTTGTTCATGATAATCAAAATTAGAGTTTACCAAAAGAAATCATTGTTTACTAAAATAAGTTGTATTTCAATAAAAACGACCGTCTCAAAGTATTCTCAGATCGGATACATTACTCAAAACATCCAATATCTCAAAACTCAAGTTCTTATGTTCTAAATTCCTAATTCTTCTATTAGGATTTCTCAATACTGAATTTCTTTCACAACTCATAACCAAGATCTGATTTGTAAACACAAGATCCAGATGCTCACCCATCCGATCATAACCATACTCAAATCTTAAACATGCTTTCTAGCAATACAATTTTATGAACCAAGATCTACTCAACATTCTTAGATTTCACATACATGATACAAACAACAACAATTGCATCGTTCTCATGTAAAATACTAAATAACATACATGCCAAACAAACAACACAACAATCGTTCACATAAATCAAACCACAAAACAAATTTCGTATTGCTCACAAAACAAAATAAAACAAAACAATCACTCACCGAAATCAAAACAACAAAACAAAATAAAGCAAAACAATGTCACTCACCTTGGAAACGACGAGATCCAACAAACAAGTCTCTCCTTTGCGAGATCCAAAACTTCCTCTTGATCCACCCAAGAAAAATCACAAAATTCTTTATTGTGCAGTGAATGACGGCTGCAAATTCCTTTTAAATATCCGGAAAGAAGTTTAGGGTTTTACCCACTTTGCAAAATAATCCCTTCAAAATACAACTTTGTATATATAGCTCTATTCTTGGAAATTCAATAAAATTCATTTAAATTAGAATTTAAAAGTAAAATATAACCCAAATTCTCAACCGGTACTGTTCAAAACGTCCATAAAGTACATTTTACATTTTAACCTCTAAAAAAGACAAATTTGCAAAAAGGTCCTTCTTTTCTAAAAATTTGCAAATAGTTCCAATTAATTTTAGAAAAATCTGGAAAATTACTAAATAAATCCCAAATATTAAATAATAATTTTTCATGAAGAAAACTTGACTTTCAAACTTCTCAAGAAAGTATTTGCACGTGTTTTGCACGTGTAAAAAGATAAAAAAAAAATTTCTGAAAATATTCATAAATTCTCCAAAAATCATTTTAGTCATTTATAAACCTTTAAAAATAATATTTTAAAAATACGGGGTTCTACATACCTTTTGTCACATGGCCCCACTCGACGATGCGTTGGCTCCTGCCTGTCTACCAGTTGTAGGGGGCGACTGATTGGATGGCCACGATGAAATTCTGTTTGATCAGACAGCTGAACTTTCTCACTTTTTGATTTTTGAATCATGGCGTCCATATTTAACCCCCTTCGATCCAACGGTGCTCCGTCATCGTTTACCTCCCTTTGTTCGTCTTGATCTGTCTCCGACGACGCTAGCGTATTTCCTCCTCCCACTCCGGTGAAAGAGACGTATTTCTTGCTCTCCGTCATCACCTTCACCTCGTACACCTCTCCATCGAACTCCACTTGAATCATTGATGGAATAAGCTCTTTTGCCTCCACTCCGATTCTGATTTTAGAGAAATCTCGTCTATTGTGCATGAGTTTGTCTCTGTCGATCTCAATCAAAAATCCAAAACTCCTAACCAAGTTCTGAAATCCTTATATGACCCATACGTGGTAGGGTAGGTTGAATAGCCTGATCCAAATAGACGGCAAAGACTCTGGCTTCAGGGCGCCCACCTTCCTCGACCATCGACTGAAGGTAATGTAAAACTCCTCCTGTGCTTCACCCTCTAAGCCTTTCAAATCTAGCAGAGCTTGGATGGAATTCGTGTTTGCACAGTGACCGAAGAAGTGGCTCTGGTTGAGCTGCTGTACCTGCCAATTCGACTCCGACGAGGTCGCAGTGTTAGCCTCTATGAGCTTCTCGATGTCAACGGTAGATGGGTTTCCGCTCTGCTTTTATCATGACGCATGAGGAGTATCACCGTTCAAAATTTGCCATGATGGGTGTCGGAGTGACGATCACCTTGATTACCTTTATTCCCCCCGCAGCGCTCTCTTCGGTTCTGTTTTGGATCGAACCAGTTGTGATGAGGTTGACTAGAGTAGTTTTCGCCGCCGTTGGAGTCTTCGTCCTAGCTTTCGCGCACAACGTCGAGATATGGCCGTACTATTTGCAGGCGTAACAGAATCACTTGTTTGGGCATTCGTCGATCGTGTTTCCCCATTGGTTGCATTTGTGGCATTGCATTGCCGTTGCCGAGCGTTAGGACTCCGTCGAACTGCTCTGATGCGCCTTCCTCGATCGATCAACCTTTTTCAGCTTCTTGGGTTTAACCAAAACCCATTCCCCTTCTTCGCCCTCCTTGATCTTCCTGGGTTCTTCCTCTGACAAATTTAGGCTCTGGTTGTTGAGACGATCCCTGTTGCCCTTTGATCTCGCTACGTCGGCATAGGACCTCCTATGGGTTGTCGGAGCAGCTTCTAGTTTCCTATTTGGTGAATAGCTCATCCGCTCAACAACTCTATCTCTATCGGACCACTCTGCACCTCTCTTCCTCGAACGTCCTCTATGGAATGTTCGTGGTCGCCTCCTATCGTCTCGCTCATCTTCCCCATCTAGGCCGCCATGGCGGCGACTCTCCCTTCCACGACGAGAACGCATCCGATCACAGTCCTCCTCTCTTTCACGCTTCCCCATCGTAGCTCCCCAATTTGGTGAATGGCAACTCATGTTTGGACAGCAAATTAAGAGGAGTCGAGTAATTTTGAAAACCATTTTAGCTACTTAATGTAGTATATGTATGATTCTATGAAGATCCATTTTTTTAATTGATGATTCATGCTTATATCACTTGATAGAAATTTGAGGCTAAATTTGAAAAAAATTCCTTGAACTATCCCCTATATACAGAAAACCTCATTGAATTTTTTTGCGTAAGAAACCACACTCAAGTATAGTTGCAAAAAATCCACTCCGACGGCCTGAGCTTTCTACTAAAGTTGAGTGAGGTTTTTTGACAATAATGAAAAAGATGTATGATGTTTTCTGAACCAACTTGTAAAGATAAATGAGGTTATCCAATACAAGCAGAAAAGTTAAAAGTGGTTTTGTGAAAATATACTTTTTTTGGGTGATAAAAGATGACTAAAGTCATCGCTTCATTAACGAACGATTAACGAAACACAATACAACGAAACACAGTACAACGAATTCCATATTACAACCCATAACACAAAATAACTGATAACATAAACAACAATGGAGTGCCATAACTATCTGTCCAAAATCCACTCCTGCGAAGCTTTCGCAACCTACTCTTCATCTCCCAGATGCATTTCTTCTTTCCACCTGTGAATAGATTCCATTCATGAGAGATTGAATATATTTTATGCATAAAAAATGACAATCTATGATTAATCTTATGAAAGTATAATTTATTACGATCCAGCCACAACTCCAATGTGAGCTCTCACTCGGAACCTTAATTAATCTGCTATTTCCCCACACATCTGAGAACGACCTAGGTTTCCCTGACCCCCCGAAATCTAAAGCCACCAAATCCCATACAGTACTCGCTCTAGGACATCGAAACAACAAATGGTTAGTATCCTCGTCTTCCTGCTCACACCTATTGCAGATAGTGTTGCTGATCATGTTTCTCTTCTTTAGGTTGATCTCACTCAGAATTGCGTCGTTTTTTTACCAACCACAGGAACACTTTGACCTTAAGAGGAGCTCCTATACCCCAGATACGATCGGACTTATAATTCCACAAACCTCCATCATTCAGCCACTTGTACATAGACTGGACAGAAAATGACGCACTTGAGTTAAGATTCCAAACTCTATCATCCTCGGTATCGTTTGAATATTTCCCTTCCCTCCTAATAAAAGTATTCAGATTCCAAAGCTGTACTAAACCTTTCAGATTTGGATTATTGTGAACATCTATGGTTAACGTATTGTTTCGCCACACGTCTGCTACAAGTACATCGTTGTTTAATGTTGCAGATGCCACTTCCGAAAAAAGGCTAATGAGTGTGTTGCTTCCGCACCATTTATCTTTTCAAAATCTTGTTTTTTTCCCGTTTCCAATCCTACATATAGTATTGTCATGATATATCGTCCCAACCTTCGCAATTCCTTTCCAGATAGGTGACGCTTTTCCTCGACCTGTAACTCCTCCGAATCTGAATTTCTTTCTCTTCTTGTACGAATCGAATGATTTACTCCACCATATATTATTCTTGTTCCTCATCTTCCACCACCACTTGCAAAGCAATGCCTTGTTCATTGCTTTAAGATCTAAAACTCCCAAGCCCCAAACTCCTTACGTTTGCATACCCTGCCCCATTGAATAAGGTGCATTCCTTTGCTATTCTCGCTTGCGCCTTTCCACAGAAATCTCTTCCTGAATCTATCGATTTTGTTTATGACCCATTTCGGAAGCTCATACATCGACATCATATAGATTGGGATGCAACTTAGGACCGAGTTGATAAGCGTCAATCTTCCTCCCAGAGAGAGAAATTTGCCCTTCCATCCGGACAATCGTTTACCAATTTTATCAATAAGATGGCTCCAGTCCTCCTAAGTCAGCTGACCCGGTCTCAGTGTTGAACCTAAATACGATACTGGAAACGTACGCACAACACACCCTAATATACTACCAATATTCGCTATAGAGGATGAGGTCCCTTCACTAATAGCAATGACACAGCTTTTGACCGTGTTGATCTTCATCCCTGACCATGCTTCAAAGCATTTAATCAAAATCTCCATAGCAGTTGCTTCCTCCTCCGTAGCTTTTCCGAACATTAAAGCACCGTCCGAGTATTGAAGTATGGAAATAGAGTCTTTCACACCTTTAACCGATATCCCTCTGTAGTACCCCCTTCTTTCTCTTTTTTGACCATCTCAGCTAGCCCGTCTGCAACTATGGTAAACAACATAGATGATAGCGGATCACCTTGTCTGAGCCATCTTTGACACCTAATTTTTTTACCCCTTCATCCATTAGCCTGCACATTTGATTTACCCCCCCCCCCCCCCCTTAAACACATTTGTATCCACTGTCGCCATTTTACCCCGAAACCTTTTAGCATTAGAGCTTCATCCACCGCTTCCCATTCTACTGAGTCGTATGCCTTTTGAAAATCTATCTTAAGCACGAACCTGTCAGCTTTATCTTTGTGTCCTCTATACACAACCTCGTGCACCGAAATGATACTATCCATGATGTCTCTACCCTTGATAAATCCACTCTGAGCCTCCCCAACCACGTCCCTGAGATTAGGAGCTAGCCTTCGTGCAATAACTTTAGTAATAATCTTAAACGACCCGTTTAGAAGACTAATCGGCCTCAAATCATCCATCGAACGCACCTCTTTCTTCTTTGGAATTAAGATGATGTTAGCGTAATTAAGGCTATCTAGCTGAGCTGTGCCATCGAAAACATCTTTTAGGATATTCATGAAATTGAGTTTTATAATGGCTCAAAAATTCCTATAGAATAACAAAGGGAATCCGTCCGACCCCAGCGCTGACCTAACTCTTTTATTGCTTCAAACACCTAGGGGTTTTTGCAACCATACTTGAGTATAATTTTCTGTTAAAAAAAAAGTTCAATGAGGTTTTTTCTGCACGAAGAGGATAGTTCAATGGTATTTTTGTAATATCAAATTTAGCAGAAATTTGATCATTAATTTCAGATATCTCCAATGTATCTAATATACTTTTCCTACATAATTTGACGAAATTGGTGATCATAGTTTCAATTTTGAACGCTGTTTTGTATGTATCGAAAGATTCATTTTATAGAGTGTGACATTATGTATCCATCAACGAAGAGAAGCTGCACTCAACTATCTTTCTACTCGTGTTCATTATCAATCATCGATTGGACGGATGGATGGATGGCCATTTGTTTTCGCCTGTTATGTTTATTTCGCCCCACAAAAAAGATCGATAATAAAGATTGCAATATATAATTGTCCATATAATATAAATGGGGAAAGTCAAGAAACCCCACTAATTTTTTTCAATTTAAATCAAGAAACTCCTTAACATTAATTTTTTGTCACTTTGTCCTCTCCATTTGTTAAAATTTAAATTGTATGTTAAGCGCCCTGTATAAAATTACGTTTTTGCCCCTTCTTTTAATTTTATAAATAATTTTCATTCCATCTTTCAGAATTTGTCTCTTATTATGAATTCTGAGTTGAAGCCCTAATATTTATTTATCAATTTTTTTTTATGATTCACTGAATTTGGTAAGATCATTGTAAAATGGTGATTTTTTATTTTGTGCGTGAATACCAAGGGCCATTCCGTTCTATTAATGAGAGATTAATGAACTAAGTACATAAAATGATCATAGGCAATGAATCACCCACAAAACCTCAAAATACAGCAGTGGAGCAAACACAAGAATAAAATGGTGACTCTATGTGCTAATATAGTTTCAAATCCAAATTTACTCATGGATGAATAGATATATCTAAGAAGGAGCAAAAAAGTTATTTATAGAGGGCAGTTAACAAAAAAATTCAAAATTTAACGATAAAAGAGATGAAGTGAGTGAAAAAATAATATTAGGGGAGTTTGTTGATTTAAATGGGAACGGAAAGTTAGGGAATTAATTCTTATTAATTTTTCCCTATATAAATCCAGTTCATTTGAGAGATAATTGTATAGCTGGTATATTTTTTCTGTCAGCATCGATCAAAGGAAGCTTCGTAGTTTGTACACTACTGAATAAACAATAGATAATAAAATCATATGGAATAAATTAACTGGTAGGCTGGTAGGGTATCTTTGCATCTCATGCATGCACATGAATGTCATCTAGTTTTGCGTCGGGAAATTTTTTTTTGAAAGAAAGATAATAGAGACGGAAAAAAAACAGAGGATGAGAATGGCACGGTAGCCATGTGGCCAGTTGCCAGCACAACATGGTCTTTATTGACTATTGTTGACGAACCGGTAGACGACGACATCGACATGCATGTCATCACTCCTGTCAACCAATTCAAATTTGAGTTGTGCATACACAAAAATTTCAAACCACACTGTTGTTTTTGTTGTTGTTGTGAAGAAACATTAGCTCCGGCCCACATTGTTAAACACCACGTAAAGCCCATAGAGAATAATGAGTGTTGCAGTATGTTGATCATGCTCGCTTGTTGCAAGGGTAATACGTACTGTACAAGATCAGATGACCAATAGAAGTAGATCAGCGCACAACTTTTTGGTTATTAATTGATGATGGTGCAAAATGCAGATGTGATCAGCAGTGTCTGGGGAGGACTTCTCTTGTAGTTTTTTTTAAAAATTGTATGTCCTTGTATTGTGTTTTGTACAACAACAAGAACAACAAAAGTCTGAGAACTATCACAATACAGTCTTTGAGCATCTGTAGTCGTCTTGAGTTATATTTTAGGTATTTGACAAATAAAAATAGAAAAAATGATTTTACGATATAGTCGTCAAAAGCCAAAATATGGATCAAACAAAAAATTATCTTTCATCTTAGAAATTTATATATATCTCAACCACAATCCTTTCTTATTAGATCAAAAAAGCATCTCAACTCAACTCAATTTTCCAAGACAATTGACACATTCCAGATATGGTGTTGAATTTCTAGCTCTATGTAAAAGGAATAGCTAGTTCTAAAGCTTGACCACTTAGATAATAGATTAGGCCATAAGGAGCTCCATTTCTCGGAACTATACAGCAAGAAAAGCTAAGCAGTTTACTAAAGGCTATATCCAATAATCAAAAGATTCAAAACAAAGATCAGACCAACATCCCAGAGGACATAGGTATGTTACAGGCCCTTCATAAAATCACTTAACCTCTTTTTAATGAAGTCAAGAAACTTGAGGAAATACCTCTAATAAGCTAAATTTGCACTTGAAAGTGTAAGAAGGTATAAGGCCTTCGGCTACTTTCAGTTTAAGCTTAACATATGTCAAATTTTAGTGTCACAAGGTAGAGGCATACCATCACGAGTCCAGTTTATACGACACCTGGAACAATGAATCAGGTCGAATGCCAGTTTAGATTAGATTATTTCATCACTAGTCACTCCTATTAATCATTAAATCATAGTGTGCAACTTCAGAAACATAATCCATCTCATCATCACTTATAACCAACGAGGAAAAATAAAGCTCAGATAGGATTAATACATCACTAGTCACTCCTACAAATAATTAAATAAATGATTCATAGTGTGCAACTTCAGAAACATAATCCATCTCATCATCACTTATAACCAACGAGGAAAAATAAATCACAGATAGGATTAATACATCACTAGTCACTCCTACAAATAATTAAATAAATGATTCATAGTGTGCAACTTCAGAAACATAATTCATCTCATCATCACTTATAACCAACGAAGAAAAATAAAGCTCAGATAGGATTAATACATCACTAGTCACTCCTACAAATAATTAAATAAATGATTCATAGTGTGCAACTTCAGAAACATAATCCATCTCATCATCACTTATAACCAACGAGGAAAAATAAAGAACAGATAGGATTAATACATCACTAGTCACTCCTACAAATAATTAAATAAATGATTCATAGTGTGCAACTTCAGAAACATAATCCATCTCATCATCACTTATAACCAACGAAGAAAAATAAATCACAGATAGGATTAATACATCACTAGTCACTCCTACAAATAATTAAATAAATGATTCATAGTGTGCAACTTCAGAAACATAATCCATCTCATCATCACTTATAACCAACGAAGAAAAATAAAGCTCAGATAGGATTAATACATCACTAGTCACTCCTACAAATAATTAAATAAATGATTCATAGTGTGCAACTTCAGAAACATAATCCATCTCATCATCACTTATAACCAACGAGGAAAAATAAAGCTCAGATAGGATTAATACATCACTAGTCACTCCTACAAATAATTAAATAAATGATTCATAGTGTGCAACTTCAGAAACATAATCCATTTCATCATCACTTATAACCAACGAAGAAAAATAAATCACAGATAGGATTAATACATCACTAGTCACTCCTACAAATAATTAAATAAATGATTCATAGTGTGCAACTTCAGAAACATAATCCATCTCATCATCACTTGTAAAACTAGAATCCAAGTTATTCAACGAGGAAGCAAACTCATAATCACATGAATATAACAGACTAGTAGACTACTATAGCATAATAGAATTCATCATTGCCTGGTTTCAGAAATTATTCAATCAGTAAAATATGAATGAGTTCATTTTTACCAGAATACTTCCCTTAATTCATATTATCGGAAGTATCATCCTCATTGTCTCTAGTGGAGCAATCCATCGTCAAATTTACTCTCCACCTATAATAGAGCATTTTGTTATCAAGTTGACAAAAAAGAGGACAAGAATACTAAAAAAGACAAAAAGAAATTATGAAGTTAATTAAATCAACCCAAAATTAATTAAATGGACATCATGCATGAAGAACCCTAAATTAATATTGAAAATTTTACCTCAATCCACGTTAGAGATGGAGATGGAGATGGAGATTGTTTAGGGTTTCGAAGGTCGGGGGCGTCAGGAATCGGGGTGTAGGGGATTTCGAATGGCGGAGGCTTCAGGTGATTTCGAAGCCATCTAGGGTTTCGAAGCTCGAAGGGGGAGAGAGGGACGATGGTAGTAGGGGTTTTTGAAGGTCGAAGAGGGCATCCATCTAGGGTTTCGAAGCTCGAAAGGGGAGAGAGGGACGAGGTAGTAGGGGTTTTCGAAGGTCGAAGGGCGATGTCGAAGAGGGGGTTTCGATGGGTGAAGGTCGAAGAGGGAGAGGGAGAGAACGGGAGAGTTGAGGGTTTCGATGGGTGAAGGTCGAAGAGGGAGAGGGAGAGAACGGGAGAGATGAGGGAGATTAGGGTTTGGAACGATAGAGAGCGGGAGAGAAGAGAGGAAGGCTGTTTCGATCAGGATTCGAAGTGGTATACACAAATCTGCTTTTGATAAGGGGTATACCCCTTTTACCCCTCTTAAAATATGAAGAGAAGGCGGAAGGAAGATCAGCCGTCCAATCTTGATCAAGTTCGATCAGACGGCTGATCACTTCCAGCTCAGATAAGGCATCCAGCTTTCCATCTCTTAATAGACTAACTCTATATATATATATATATGCATTGAAGTGAGGGACAAAGGACAAAAAGACACAAACACAAAACAAAACAGAAAAGTGAGGCACAAAAGCAAAAGCAAAAAAAAAAAAAAAAAAAAAAATCAACAAATGCCTGGGACGAGGGATGAAGTTCCGTCCTAGGCAATTTGTCTTTTGCACATTTGTGTTGGACGGTACATAATGTACCGTCCGTCAATTTTAAATTTTTTTTTAAAAATTTAAAATAATGGGACGGAATATTATCCCTTGTCCGACGACTTCTTCGTACGCTAAATTGAAGGGATGGTGCATCGTCTCCCGTCCGACATTTGAGACGAAAGATTATCTTTCGTCTCATTTAACGGATGAAAGATAATCGTTCGTTAGCTATAATTTGGCAGTTGCCAAACCGTCTCCTATATTTGGCAATCGTCTGTTTATGCGGCATCCAAAATTTGGATATTTGACGGACAACTAGAGCGATTTTTTTCCAACTTTTTTTTATTTTTTGAGTATTTAGCAGACGACTAAATATGCTAAATATTATGTTATAGATAGATGTGCTAAATGGGAAAAATAGAGTTGTGCTAAATATTATATTATACTTGACGTATTAGTTTGAGAGTGTTGTTCTTAATTAATAGATAGTTGTGCTAACCGCATGAATCATCAGAGAAATTGGTAAGAAAGAATGAACCAAGGAAGGCTAGTACAAAATACTAATTATTTTTGAGCAAAAAATAAAGTACCCCCAAACATTATGACTTAATACAATATGTCCACGTAATATTTGAAAAAGTAAATTTAACCTATTTTACCGTTAACTTAACTCCATCCGTTAAATTAGAATTATCGAATTACCTTTTTATCCTTTCATAATCAAATTTCTTTATTTCTTTTTCCTCTTTCTTCTTTACATTTTTTTTCCCATTCCTATTATGAGTTTGTGTGGTTTACAATTAAATTTTTAAATCTAAATTTACAATTAAATCCTCTGATTTATGACATTTGCCCATGGCCCCGAAAAAATTGATATTTACAAATTAATTTAAAAAATCATAATATTAAATTTTTGATAATTATCAAAAAAATCGGGGTATTGCGGTAACTACACAAAACGATGAGTGTGTTTCAGTTTCACAAAGAAAAACAAGACAACACTCCTCCATTCCGATGTACGATACAAAGAAACTAGACTGATCAATTCCTTCACAATCACTAAATAAATATTTCATTAAATTCCACTCTCTTGTAAGTAGTATTAGTTTTCTTAAAAAAACATTATTATTAAAAGGATTGTATGTTAATAACCAGGTATAATGAGGTTACAAACCTATATAGTTTTTCTAAATTTAAATTTCAAATCTAAATACATGATTGGTAAGTAAGAATTTCTTTAAAAAGTACACTATTGTTTCCTTCTAAATAACAATTAAATTAAATTAATAATATCAATTACTTATTCTTGTACTAGTATGATGCATGTGCGATGCACGTGGAGGAGGAAGGAAAAGGACAAAAAAACCTATCAATATGATGCACGTGCGATGCACGTGGAGGAGGAAGGAAAAGGACAAAAAAAACCTACCAACACGTGCGCTGCACGTGTTTGCACACATACAAAAAAAAAATTATAAAATTGTTTATTTGTTTACCAATCCCATTTCTTCCATTATAATAGTTATATATAGATGTGTAATGTATCTCTGATAAATAAAGAAATAAATAAATAAATTAATTAATTAATTACACCCAATCAATCCAAAATAAATCTACACTGTGCCTAATATTAACTTGGGGAGTCGACCTTGAAAAAAGAAAAAAAAACCCATATAATCTCTCTCCCTATTTACACCATTTCCCCAAAATATCCATCCTATATTCTCCGGCCCCAACCAACCTCCAATATAAATAACCCAAAGCCAAAAATAAACAGTTTCACACCAACTCAACAAATAAAAAACGCCAACCTTTTTTTTCGTGCGTGTGTGTGTGGAAAGCTAATGGCCATCGTCGGTGAAATGGCGACGACGGTGGGCAGTGGCAGCACTCGTAAATTCATGGCGCTTTTCATGGCTGTCTCCTCCGTCGCCATTGCCGTCACCTTCTTCCTCTCTTCATCTTACTCCCATTACAACCACCCGCACGCCGCCGCCCTCCTCGCCCTTTCCCGAAGCCCTAGAGTTTGGCCTGTAAATTTTCATTTCCACCCCTCCTCCTCTTTTCTACCTATTTTACCAAAAATGGAAAGAAAAAAAAAGAGAATTATTTGTTGTTGTTGTTATTGTTAGGATTTGGAGTTAAATTGGAGAAGTGCTTTGGCGACGATCATCGGATTCCTAGGCTCTGGTTTTGGAACCGTTGGCGGTGTTGGCGGCGGCGGCATCTTTGTTCCTATGCTTAATTTGATCGTCGGGTTCGACACCAAATCTGCAGCCGCCCTTTCAAAATGTACTTTTTTTTTTCCTTTCAACTTTATTCATTTAATTATCGAAGTTGTACGTACGACAACCATTTTGGTCGGTACGTTGCTGTATCATTTTCTTGTATTATTCTTATTGATTGATGTATATTTTGTACGAATGAATGAAGGTATGATAATGGGAGCATCGGCGTCGTCGGTTTGGTACAATTTGCAGGTTCAACACCCGACGAAAGATGTTCCGATTATCGACTACGACTTGGCGTTGCTTTTTCAGCCTATGCTTATGCTGGGTATCACCATTGGAGTTTCTCTTAGTGTTGTGTTTCCCTACTGGCTAATCACTATTCTCATCATAATCCTCTTTATGGGTAATTGATTAATTATGTTATTGTTAACTTATATCTTTTGAAAATTTATGTTTTACTACTTTCTATGTCATCAATTGTCTCCTTTTTGGGGGTTTTAGGTACTTCATCAAGGTCCTTTTTCAAAGGTATTCAGATGTGGAAGCATGAAACAATATTGAAGGTATTTAGAATTTAAATTAGATTATTTATTCATGGATTAAGTGGTTAAAAAATTAATTAATTTGTAATTATATATATATATATATATATATGTTGCCTTTGTCATACAGTTGGAAATGGAGAAGAGAGAGGAGAATGAAAAAGAAGGTAACATGCATGCTGCGTCCGTCACTTTAGCTTATTAT